>CM043707.1:22935171-23383000 GCA_023969325.1 Oryzias curvinotus
GTTATTCGCTTATTAACGCTGTACTAGCCCTCTATCTAAAGTTGCTAACTATGCTAATCATGCTAGCTATGCTAATGGCTAAAAGTGCTAGCATAGCGATCAGCATCATCAACTGGCTCGGAAAAACCACATTACCTAAAATGCTAATTATGCTAACTATGCTAGCTATGCTAATGTGGCTAAAGAGCTAGCATAGCGATCAGGATCATCAACTGTTTCAGAAAAACACATTACTTAAAATGCTAATTATGCTAACTATGCATAGCTATGCTATGTGGCTAAATTGCTAGCATAGCGATCAGCATCATCAACTGACTCAGGAAAAACACCTTGTTTAAGATGCTAATTATGCTAACTATGCTAGCTATGCTAACGTGGCTAAAACTGCTAGCATAGCGATCAGCATTCATTAACTTACTCAGAAAAACACATTGCTCATATGTGTAAGCTACATGTCATGAGTTGACAACAAACCCACTTTTTTTTTCAAAATGGGCCGCTTTTTCTGTTGATTTTATCTCCATAGCAACCATTTTATGTTTTGTGTGCCTCGGGAGGACGAACGGATTGACGTCAGTTCGGACGAATCGGGAAAAGTAAACTTTTGTTGTCCTAGCAACAGTGGTTTTATGCTAACCACGCCACATTCCTTAATGTCCTTGTCCAGTGTGTTTCAATGTATCAGATCCAGGCATAAATGCATGCATTCAATTTTCACTGTATTGTATTGAAAGGCATGGGAGTTATAACAGTGCGCCACTTTGCTAGCTCGCCACGCGCACGCCGTTCAAAATCTACAACTTCTAATTCCAACATTTTGTCCACAGTAGCTTGCCATTGATGCCCGAGAAGTTTCAAGACGATCGAAAAAAATCCCTAGGACGAGTTTTCGTTTGTATCCATTACTAAAGGTGCTTTTTTCGGAAAATTCAAGATGGCCGCCCCTTCCCAAGGTCAAAGTTCAACGAAATTTATCTGGTATTTGTAGAATCAAGCTGTTGGCATCTGTATCCGATTTCATGAAAATCGCTCAAACAAAAGTGTCGTTTTCCCATATTGTCAAAAAACACGAAAATCGCCATTTCTCAGAGTTCGCCACAAAATGGCCGCCAAGCCGTAGGTCGTGTGGCCATCCCATAATGATTTCATAACTTCTTTGGGATATCTCCAACAAGTGTGTTTTGGTTTCGTAACTGTATTTCAAAATATTTTTTTTTGGCCCCATAAGCGATTTTCGGCCATTCATTTTTTTACGGGAACGCTCGCCGTGATGTCATCGACTTCGGGGGGGTGACGTTCTCTTTGCCAAAAATTCATTTCACATTTATCCCAGGTGTGTGCCAATTTTGGTGAGTTTTCGGGTATGTGGCGGGGGTCAAATTTAAGATCTACGGATCCGTTAGAAACGGGAAGAATAATTAAAGCCGCAAGCGGCGTTGTATGGCCCGCAGATGCAACCCGCCTTCCACGCCCAACTCTACGCACCACCGCCGCCCTCACCGCCCTCACCGCCCACCTTGGATGAGGGATAGTAAAAGCTGCATAAGCTAAAAATGTTAATTATGCTAACTATGCTAGCTATGCTAATTTGGCTAAAAGTGCTAGCATAGCGATCAGCATCATCAACTCGCTCGGAAAAACACATTACCTAAAATGCTAATTATGCTAACTATGCTAGTTATGCTAATGTGGCTAAAAGTGCTAGCATAGCGATCAGCATCATCAACTCGTTCGGAAAAACACATTACCTAAAAATGCTAATCTTGCTAACTATGCTAGCTATGCTCATGTGGCTTAAAGTGCTAGCATAGCGATCAGCATCATCAACTCGTTCGGAAAAACACATTACCTAAAATGCTAATTATGCTAAACTATGCTAGCTATGCTAATGTGGCGAAAATTGCTAGCCCATAGCGATCAGCATATCAACTGGCTCGGAAAAAACACATTACCTAAAATGCTAATTATGCTAACTATGCCTAGCTATGCTAATGTGGCTAAAATTGCTTAGCATAGCGATCAGCATATCAACTGACTCAGGAAAAACACATTGTTTAAGATTCTAAACTATGCTAACTATGCTAGCGTATGCCCTAACAGGGCTCTTAAAATGCTAGCATAGCAATCAGCATCATTAACTTACTCAGAAAACACATTGCTCCATTGGTGAAAAGCTACATGTCATGAGTTGACAAAAAACCCACTTTTTTCAAAATGGCGGCTTTTCTGTTGATTTTATCTCCATAGCAACCATTTTATGTTTTGTTTGCCTCGGGAAGACGAACGGATTGACGTCAGTTTCGGACAAATCGGGAAAAGTAAACTTTTTGTTGTCCTTAGCAACAGTGGTTTTATGCTAACCACGCCCACATTCCTTATATGTCCTTGTCCAGTGTTTTTCAATGTATTCAGATCCAGGCATTAATGCAAGCATTCAATTGTCACTGTATTGTATTGAAAGGCATGGGATTTATAACAGTGCGCCACTTTGCTAGCTCGCCACGCGCACGCCGTTCAAATTCTACAACTTCTAATTCCAACATTTTTTCCACAGTAGCTTGCCATTGATGCCCAAAAAGTTTCGAGATGATCGTTGAAAATTCCAACGACAAGTTTACGTTTGAATCTGGTGGTAAAGGTATTTTTTATAGAAAATTCAAGATGGCGGCCTTTTCCCGAGGTCAAAGGTCGACGAAACTCCACAGGTGATTGTAGACTTACGCTAAGGACATGCGAGTCAAATTTCGTGAAAATCGCTCGAAAAAAAGTTTATTTTTCCATATTGTGTAAAAACGCGAAAAACTCAAAATGGCAGATTTTGGCACAAAATGGCCGCCAAACCGTAGGTTGTGTCGCCATCACGTAATGATTTCAAAAGTTTGATTGGATATATCCAACAAAGTTATCTGGGTTTCGTTAGCCGATTCTTAAAAATAAAATTCGAATTTTTTTTTTTTTGCCGAGTCAGCACTTTTTTTTGCGATCGTTTTTTGCTTACCACGGCCACATTCCTTTATCGATCTTGTCGCATGTGGCATCGTTTTGTTCAGTGTGGGCCAGGGAATCGTATATTTCATTTTCACAACATTCCGATAAAATATGTGCGAGCTAGCTAAAATGGCGGCGGTTGCGAATTCGCCACGCGCACGCCGTTCAAAATCTACAACTTCTAATTCCAACATTTTGTCCACAGTAGCATGCCATTGATGCCCGAGAAGTTTCAAGACGATCGAAAAAAATCCCTAGGACGAGTTTTCGTTTGTATCCATTACTAAAGGTGCTTTTTTCGGAAAATTCAAGATGGCCGCCCCTTCCCAAGGTCAAAGGTCAACGAAATTTCTCTGGTATTTGTAGAATCAAGCTCTTGGCATCTGTGTCCGATTTCATGAAAATCGCTCAAACAAAAGTGTCGTTTTCCCATATCGTCAAAAAACACGAAAATCGCCATTTCTCAGAGTTCGCCACAAAATGGCCGCCAAGCCGTAGGTCGTGTGGCCATCCCATAATGATTTCATAACTTCTTTGGGATATCTCCAACAAGTGTGTTTTGGTTTCGTAACTGTATGTCAAATTTTTTTTTTTTGGCCCCATAAGCGATTTTCGGCCCATTCATTTTTTTTACGGGAACGCTCGCCGTGATGTCATCGACTTCGGGGGGGTGACGTTCTCTTTGCCGAAAATTCATTTTCAATTTATCCTAGGTGTGTGCCAATTTTGGTGAGTTTTCGGGTATGTGGCGGGGGTCAAATTTGAGCTCAACGGATCCGTTAGAAAGAAGAAGAAGAATAATAATAATAATAATAAACATTCGAAAAACAATAAGAAGTTTTTTCCCCAGGGTGCTTCCTATGTATTTCAATGCAGCCAGTCTTTTACTATAGGCTGGGCATGTCTTTTTGGCTTTAAACCCGTCCTTTGAGGGCTTTTTGGGGCTTTTTCGTGTTTTTGTCGTCATTTTTGCGATTACAATTTTGTCGTTTGTGCGTTGGTGTTGTGCGTGTGTGTGTTTTTTTTTTGTTGCGTTACACAATTGTCGACTTGTTTGTGCTTTGGGCGACTTTTGACCCCATTTTTTGGCGTTTTGACGCGTTTTTTTGACGTTTTAGGGCTTTTTGAGTGTTCGACCCTCGTAGCAGTTACAATATGGTCCTTGCAGTTGTGACTGCTGCGGGCCATAATAATAAACGAAGCAAAAACAATAAGAAGTTTTTTCCCCAGGGTGCTTCCTATGTATTTCAATGCGGCCTGTCTTTTACTATAGGCTGGGCATGTCTTTTGGCTTTAAACCCGTCCTTTGAGGCCTTTTTGGGGCTTTTTCGTGTTTTTGTCATCATTTTTGCGACTACAATTATGACGTTTGTGCGTTGGTGTTGTGCGTGTGTGTGTTTTTTTTTGTTGCGTTACACAATTGTCGACTTGTTTTGTGCTTTGGGCGACTTTTGACCCCATTTTTTGGCGTTTTGACGCGTTTTTTTGACGTTTTGGGGCTTTTTGAGGGTTCGACCCTCGTAGCAGTTACAATATGGTCCTTGCAGTTGTGACTGCTGCGGGCCATAATAAAAAAACATTCGAAAAACAATAAGAAGTTTTTTCCCCAGGGTGCTTCCTATGTATTTCAATGCAGCCAGTCTTTTACTATAGGCTGGGCATGTCTTTTGGGCTTTAAACTCGTCCTTTGAGGGCTTTTTGGGGCTTTTTCGTGTTTTTGTCGTCATTTTTGCGACTACAATTTTGTCGTTTGTGCGTTGGTGTTGTGCGTGTGTGTGGTTTTTTTTGTTGCGTTACACAATTGTCGACTTGTTTTGTGCTTTGGGCGACTTTTGACCCCATTTTTTGGCGTTTTGACGCGTTTTTTTGACGTTTTGGGGCTTTTTGAGTGTTCGACCCTCGTAGCAGTTACAATATGGTCCTTGCAGTTGTGACTGCTGCGGGCCATAATAATAATAATAATAAACGAAGCAAAAACAATAAGAAGTTTTTTCCCCAGGGTGCTTCCTATGTATTTCAATGCGGCCTGTCTTTTACTATAGGCTGGGCATGTCTTTTTGGCTTTAAACCCTTCCTTTGAGGGCTTTTTGGGGCTTTTTCGTGTTTTTGTCGTCATTTTTGCGACTACAATTTTGTCGTTTGTGCGTTGGTGTTGTGCGTGTGTGTGTTTTTTTTGTTGCGTTACACAATTGTCGACTTGTTTTGTGCTTTGGGCGACTTTTGACCCCATTTTTTGGCGTTTTGACGCGTTTTTTTGACGTTTTGGGGCTTTTTGAGTGTTTGACCCTCGTAGCAGTTACAATATGGTCCTTGCAGTTGTGACTGCTGCGGGCCATAATAATAATAATAAACATTCGAAAAACAATAAGAAGTTTTTTCCCCAGGGTGCTTCCTATGTATTTCAATGCAGCCAGTCTTTTACTATAGGCTGGGCATGTCTTTTTGGCTTTAAACCCGTCCTTTGAGGCCTTTTTGGAGCTTTTTCGTGATTTTGTCATCATTTTTGCGACTACAATTTTGTCGTTTGTGCGTTGGTGTTGTGCGTGTGTGTGTTTTTTTTTTGTTGCGTTACACAATTGTCGACTTGTTTTGTGCTTTGGGCGACTTTTGACCCCATTTTTTGGCTTTTTGACGCGTTTTTTTGACGTTTTGGGGCTTTTTGAGTGTTCGACCCTCGTAGCAGTTACAATATGGTCCTTGCAGTTGTGACTGCTGCGGGCCATAATAACTTGCACAACCTCATATGACACAATCATAGCAGACTGTTTATCTCATAATTTCACAGTAATTTTTTCTCATATTTATTTATTCCTTTCATGAAGCATCATTGGCCAACTAATACTCTGTTTTCATCCTGTATTTGTAGAAACAGTTGTCATTTTTATTGCATTTCTGAATCTATGAAATCATTGGAAAATAGAACATTATGTTGTTAGCCTTCAAGATCTTACTGTGAAAAAGTTTGCTGATTCTCTGAGTCACTTAACATAATCTTAAATCTTAACATACCTCATACATCAAATTGACCCAGGAACATAATCTCTGTTCCTCACAAATGAACATAAAAGGGGGGTTAACAATGTATTTAGTTCAATTTATTTCTAATATTAGTCGCTGTGGAGGATAAGTCGCACCCCTTGCCAAACTTTGAAAAAAAGGGCGACATAGTCCAGAAAATATGGTATTTTTCTTGACGCTGAACAATACAAAAAGTATTTTAAAGTATAAAAGAGTTCCTTCTTGTGTTTGTGTTCCTGCAGTCCTCTCCAAGCATTGGGTGACTGAAGAGGATCTCTATAACCAGAAGAGGAACTTCAGAGTGAAACATGAGGAACCACAACCTCCACAGATTAAAGAGGAACCAGAGGAACTCTGTATCAGTCAGGATGAGGAGCAGCTTGATCTAAAGCAGGAGGCTGATACTTTGATGGAGATTCCTACTTATGAGAACAGTGAAGCAGATCTAAACAATCAGCAGAGCTTTAATGTAACTGATAGTCAGGATGAAGAAAGAAACCAATATGAAGAATCAACATCAACTACAGATGAAGAGACAGACCCACAGAACAAAGATCAGAGGAAGAGAAGAGACAAAAGTCATGTCCAGAGTGTGGACAGCTCTCACATGTCAGAAAGTGAGTCTATCAGAAAAAATCCCAGAATGGCATCGTTGGTTAAGAAACACAAACAATCTTCAAAAGGAAAAAGGTCTACCCATATAAAGTTGGGTCAAAGAAAAGGAGTTGCACACAATGTGTCAATCCACATGAGAACCGAGTCTGAAAGACCTTTTGTGTGTCAAGAATGTGGTATAAGCTTTGATCACTTGTCTCAAGTCACAATTCACATGAGAACTCATACAGGAGAAAAACCTTTTTCTTCTAAAGAATGTGATACACGTTTTCATCACGCATCTAGTCTCCAAATACACATGAGAAATCATACAGGAGAGCATACCTTTTATTGTAAAGAATGTGATACAAGTTTTAGCCATATATCTAGTCTCAGAAGACACATGAGAAATCACACAAGAGAGAAGCCTTTTTCTTGTAAAGAATGTGATAAAAGTTTTAGTCGTAAATCTCATCTTAAAAGACACATGATAAGTCATTCAGGAGAGAAGTCTTTTGCTTGTGAAGAATGTGATAAAAGTTTTAGTCAAATATCTGATCTAAAAAGACACATGAGAACTCATACAGGAGAAAAGTCTTTTGCTTGTGAAGAATGTGGTAAAAGTTTTAGTGAAATATCTAGTCTCAAAAAACACATGAGAACTCATACAGGCGAGAAGCCTTACCCTTGTAAAGAATGTAACACAAGTTTTAGTCGTAAATCTCATCTCAAAACACACATGACAACTCATACAGGAGAGAAGCCTTTTACTTGTAAAGAATGTGATACAAGTTTTAGTCAAACATCAAGTCTCAAAACACACATGAGAACTCATACAGGCGAGAAGCCTTTTTCTTGTAAAGAATGTGATAAAAGATTTAGTCAAAGTTATAATCTCAAAAAGCACATGAGAACTCACACAGGAGAAAAACCTTTTTCTTGTAAAGAATGTAATAAAAGTTTTAGTTGCACATCTCATCTTAAAAGACACATGATAACTCACAAAGCAGAGAAACTTTTTTGAAATCAAAGTATAATTCAGTGAAAATTCTCAACCTAAGAAACAAAGGAAGATTATAGGTTCAAATCAGAATCAGCTAAAATGCATAAAAGAACAGATTGAAAATTTGAGAAATACAGTACAGACCAAATGTTTGGACACACCTTCTCATTCAAAGAGTTTTCTCTATTTCTATTCTATCTCTATTCATGACTATGAAAATTGAAGAGTCACACTCAAGGCATCAAAACTGTGAATTAACACATGTGGATTATATAAATTATATACAAAAACAAGTGTAAAACAACTGAAAATATTAACTGATCATATTGTAGGTTCTTCATAGTATCCAACTTTTGATTTGATTACTGCTTTGCACACTTTTGGCATTCTCTTGATGAGCTTCAAGAGGTAGTCACCTGAAATGGGCTTCCAACAGTCTGCAGAAGAAGTTCCCAGAGATGGTTAGCACTTGTCAGCCCTTTTGGTGCTATGTGTGTTCATACAACTGTTGCTTGCAAAAGACTTGTCTCCAGGAAAGCAGAAATGATACTACTGCTCAGAGCAGCCATTGGAAGTAAGTGGCCTCTGAAAAACAGTAAGTGTGCCCCATGCCATTGGACCAGATGCCTCATTGGGGCTGTTAGTATTGCCAAAGATGCTGTGCAGGTGGATTTTCTTGTTTGCATTGTGATTATGTGTTCCTCCTCCCTTAGAATTGCAATGCATGATGTAAACAGGGGCTGCCCTATTTTCAATAAATACGGAGAGCAGACATTGTGAACTCAGAGCAGATGGGAGAATTGCTTGGGTGAATAGTCCGTCTGGCTCTCTGGTAAAAGATACCAACTGAGGCTGCGTCGTTTCTTCCTGCTTAGGTATGTTTGAAAAATGTTGGTGACAGCGTAATAAGGGAATTGAGATAGAAACTCGTGCATTTTCTCTGTCCGTTATTTTTTAAAATCTCAGACTCCGACTCCAAGCGTTTCCATGGTGACTCTCGAAATCGACAATCCATTGAGAATGCCTTTATGTTCTTGCCGTGCACGCACATTAACCCAGGGTTACTAAGTCGAGCGTAATTACGCTAACTCATATCCGGTCTTTTGGAACCAACATACCCAGAATAAGCAAGTTCAGGCCGACTTCACCCAGAGTTCAGGGTTAAAGTCAGGGTAGTTTAAACATGCTTTCTGGTAAACCCCCAGCACTATAAAAAAAAAAAAAACAATAACCAAATAATATTGGCTGACTGAAAGTTTATATTCTGCTTCAATGATAATAAATTATTGACACACAATGTAAGATAACTCAAATACAACATTAATCTAAGTTACTTTAATCTAAGTTACTTTCCAGAAGCAGAAGATCAGTACCTGGTACCTGCCTGTCTCAAACTCTCCACCAGTGCAAACTCATTCCAGTCCCCAAGAAGTCCCCAGTCACAGGACTAAATGACTACAGACCAGTCGCCCTAACCTCGGTGGTCATGAAATCATTTGAACGACTGGTGCTGAACCACCTGAAGGTCATCACAGAGCCTCTGCTAGACCCCCTGCAGTATGCCCACAGAGCAAACAGGTAAGGGGACGACGCAGTCAATATGGCTCTCCACTACATCCTGCACCACCTCGACTCTGCAGACACGTATGCACAGGCACTATTTGTGGACTTTAGCTCTGCATTTAACACCATCGTCCCAGAGCTCCTCCACCACAAGCTGTCCCAGCTCACCATGCCTCTCCCCACCTGTCAGTGGATCATCAGTTTCCTCACTGACAGGAGGCAGCAGGTGAAACTGGGATGCTTCACATCCAGCACCTGGATCCTAAAAACTGGCACCCCCCAGGGGTGTGTTCTCTCCCCTCTGCTCATCTCCCTCTACACAAATGACTGCAGATCAAGAGCCCCCTCTGTGAAACTCTTGAAGTTTGCAGACAAAACCACAGTCATTGGGCTCATCTGGGACAGTGATGAGACTGCATGCATGGGGAGAAGAGGACGTCCACTGGACGGTTCAGCTCCACCTGGAGCTGAACCCACTTAAAACTGTGGAGATGACAGTGGACTTCAGGAGGAACCCCTTACCACACACACACACACACACACACTCACAATTCTCAACAGCACTGTCCCCTCAACAGACTCACACAGGTTCCTGGGGTCCACCAACTCACGGGACCTTAAGTGGACCGCTCACATTGACTTGGTCTGGAAAAAGGCTCAGCAGAGGTTGTACTTCCTGCCTGCAACAACTCAAGAAGTTCAACCTTTCCTCAGGAGCTGCTGACCATCTTCTACACGGCAATAATCCAGTCTGTCCTGACCACATCCATCACGGTCTGGTTTGGTTCAGCTACCAGACATGACAGGAACAGACTACAGAGAATCATCAGATCAGCTGAGAGGATTATTGGTTCCAGCCTTCCCCCCATTCAGGACCTGTACCGATCCAGACCCAGGAAGCGGGCTGGCAGGATCGTAAAAGACCCCTCGCATCTTGGTCACTGCCTTTTCAGCCTCCTCCCGTGGCATTAGGACAATGCGCACCAAAACCACTCGCCACAAAGACAGTTTCTTCCCCAGAGCTGTCATTCTTATGAACTCCTGACTCCGGACCACTCAAGGACACTGAACAAAACCACAGAAACGGTCAAACTGGAACTACTGCTGCTGCCAGTGGCGGTTCTACCCTGAATTACTCCCCGGGCCAGACCCTCCCCAGGTAGACTAGAGAGTAGATAGCCAAGGCGCTAGCAAGTAAACTCATATACATGTAAAGTTTTTTACATGTATACGCACAACATTAAACGCACAACCGATGCTACCACAGCTTATAGTAGCTAGTGGGGTGGCCGTGGGGTGGCCACTGGGGTGGCCAGGTGTCGGAGAGGGGTGGCCGTGGCCACCCTCTGGTGGCGCCACTGGGCGACCCACAGTTGAACTGATTACCCGCAGCCCCCCCCTACCCTCCCCCCTTTTCATCACACATTTCCAGCAGGAGGGCGTGCGGCTGCAGCCAGGAGCGCCAATTCGCTACATGGCGGCGCTGTCGCACAGTTTTCATTTTTATTTTTTCATTAAGCGCTGACCCGCGGCCCGCGACCATCACCCCCCTAGGAAGATGATCCAGCCAGGTTTTGCGCATGCCTTTTGCGCTCCGTGCTCAACTCTCAACCTGCACCCTTCACCCCGCGCCCCCTCCCTTCTCCTTCTCACACACATTTCCGTCTATTTCCAGGTTCCAGGCTGTTACAAACTCTGTGAGACAAAAAAAAAATAGTGGTGCATACATTTTTTTAAAAGGGCTTAGCCGCCCGGGTCACCGCCCGACTTGCCCGTGCCTAAAACCGCTACTGGCTGCTGCATTTTTGACTTTTTTTGTTTTATTTTATTTTATTTCTTTATTTAGTTATGTTTATTCATTGATACAGCTACCTTATATCTATCTTCTTTTTATTATTTATCCTTTTGTTTGTCTTACTCCTCACACCTTCTATACCTAGTTTGAACGAGAGCACAGGTAACTGAAAACAAATTCCCTGTACATGTGCTGTATTTGGCCAATAAAGCTGATTCTGATTCTGATTCTTTTCTCTTTCTCAACCTTTTTAGAAACACAGCCTACCTGCCCCCCTACCTGCACTGATTTAACAGATAAATAAATAAATCTATGTTTTTGTGGTGCCTGCAGAGATGTCCTGCCATGTTAGTCGTGCTGCCAGTGAGAGAATATGGTACACGCACATGGCACAGCTTGCAAACAAATGTTTTTTCCCCAACAACGCGAGCGTTGTCAACATAACTCACTGGAAATCCAAAATACTTCCACAACAGCGACTTCCGTGAAAGAGGAGGGGATTCGAGTTATGTCAATGGGTCTCCTGCAGTTACCATGCTATCTTTTGAGCAGCTGTTAGAGGAGGTTGACTCGCAGCACTTGAACAAAAGTGTTTTTTTTCTCCGTTTGGCAAGTAACAGGAGGCAACATGGGGGCGTGGCAGCATGACCGACGATTCCATTTTTTAATTCGAAGTTCGAGACTGTGACTTAATTTCGATCGATTTCGATTTTAAATCGAAATCGTGACACCCCTATTGTGCAAGTCATCACGTGCACAATAGTCTGTTCAATTTATAAAATTACTCAAGAACATAATACCATGAATATGATATATGAATCCCTTGGAACATTTGATAAAGTTATAACAGCAATTGACAGTCAGGTGAAACTAGAACTTGACTAACGAAGTAGGATGTCCCAGGCCAGCGAGGGGGCAATATAACTATGTGTGCTGCCCAGTCCCCAGTCTTGGCCCATACAATACACAGAAGCTCCTCATCTTCTTGGACCACCTTCATTTAGATTTGATTCCTGAAACTGAGAGAGGTCTTGTAGGGCCTCACCTACCACTATATTTTATTGTATGGGACAATGTGAATTTCCACCGTGACCCGCTCATCAGGGCCTGGTTCACTACTCATCCAAGGATGGTCATAGTGTTCCTGCCACCTTACTCTCCTTTTCTCAATCCTATTGAGGAGTTTTTCTCCGCTTGAAGGTGGAGAGTGTTTGAGCATCGGGCTAAAGATCAGAGGTCCCTGCTTCATGCAATGGATGCTGCATGTGAGGATATTACGGGAGATCAGTGTAGGGGATGGTTGCGACATTCACACCGTTTTTTCCCTCGTTGCATCACAAGGGAGAATATATGCTGTGATGTGGACAAGAATCTGTGTCCAGACAGACAGCAGGGTGAGGACGATGGCCAGGAAAGGGAGGGTGAGGACAGCGACCAGTGAAGAACTGTTAGTTATGTAACTCAAGCATTATTTACAGCACTGTAGGCTGCATATCATTTTAACTGTTTTTTGTTTGTGTTTATATTATAAAGTATATTATGCTGTAAACATTTTCTTTTTACTCTGATGTGTGAAAGTTACTTTACTTGTGTGAATGATAATGGTTAGAATTTCCTTGGCAGTATGAGTGCAACGTGTGCTGTTACTGTAAACCTAAGGGGCTACTCTCACCCTAAAATCCTTTTTCTTTTTTTCAGTTTTATACAAAATTGTATTCTGTTAGCTATACAAAAACAGTACAGTAACCATTGTCAATAAAGGACTGAGCTAAGATTGAAAGGTGGACATGAGGGATATTTCAATGGTCCTCTGCTATAGTGACAAAATATCTAATCATTTTGACTTGCAGTGCTTACACAATGCCAAAGGGACAAAGTATTTTGGGGGCACTGACTGTTTAACCCTTGTGCTATCCTAGGCACTTTACCGTTGGGAGTTGGGTCATGTTTTTTTTTCAATTTTTTGTGATCTTCACTGGTTCAATGGATTACATGAAAATTTTCCACCTTTATCCACCTTTGTCATGGTAGGGAGAACATGTCAAAGTAAGGGTGGGGTCATCCAAGATAGCACAAGGGTTAAATGAGAAGGAAATTTAGTTTTGACACATGAGTGAATTTTTTTGGGAGAGATATGAGCTTTTGCAGGTGAACCATGGTGTTGTGCTGAACCATCCACATTATTTTGACAAAAGCACCAAGAGTGTTGAGAACGTCCAGTCTGATCAAGAAATGAGCCAAAGAATTGAGACGGATGTTTGCCATTTTGGTGGCACTGACTACATGGGAAAGGAATTTAGTTTTGAAGCACGAGTGAACAGTTTTGGGAGATATATTAGATTTTGCAAGTGAGCTATTGAGTTGTGCTAAACTGTAAGACTGTTTTGCCAAATGATCTTAGAATTTTGAGAATGTAATTTCTGTGTCAAGAAATGAGCCAAACCAATGGAGAAAAACTGTAATACAAAGACATTTCAATATTTAAATATTTATTGATCCTTTTATTTTACTGTTGAAAAGATATTTGAACTCTTAAGAAACAATGTTTTAATGGATGTTATGGGATCGCCTCGTGATTCTTGTGATCAAGTGGCGAGTCATTGAAAGCAGTGTCAGTTGACAACCAGTCATGTGACATTATGTTCCATCTGGCGGAATACATCAAAGGCAATGAGGCACTTAAAGCATGTCTGGATATGTTTAGCATAGAGGCAGCAATGATGTCATCAAAATATGATATCATAAAATCTTAGCTATAGAGGCAGAAAACAGCTGAGGAATCATCTTCCAGATATTCACAGCAACATTAAGAAGAACTTATAGTCTGTTAAAAAGCCTTATAATCAGTGAACTTCCTGCAGAACAATGAGCTTAACTGCAGTTAAAAAACAAAGATTACATTTTATTTCTCTGGTGAACATCACAACGCCTAAAGCAATCACAATGAGGAAACCGAGAACGGGACACTATCTGATGGGAAAGCTGGGAATTTATGAAGTTGGGAAATTCCTGGGAGAAGGAGCTTTTGGCAAAATGTTCCAAGCTGAAAAATAACAAATGTTTTGCCATTAAAATGGTGGATGCCGGCATGGATGAGGCCAAAGCCATGGGATTCATCAAATCTCTGGATCCTGATACCAATAATCTCCTCAAGTTCCATCAGTCCTTTAAACACCTAAACGTCATGAGCCTGGTCTAGGAAATCTTGCATCAGAGCTTAGAAGATCTTAAAAGCTTTTTCTAACTAACTCATCAGTGTGCGATGATAGCTGTAGCTGAGCAGCTGCTGGTGGCTCTGAATGCACTAAAGAGCATCGATGCTTTTCATGGGGACTTTAAATTATACAATATTATGGTGGTCAACCAGGACTTAATGCCCTATCAATTAAAACTCATCGATTTTGGTTTGGGCACGGACCCATGGGACTTGGGAGCTTGGAGCCTTTGTCCAGATTGTGCCATTCAGAGCCCCAGAGGTCAGTCTGGACCTACGCAGTCATTAAAATCTGACTGAAGTATTCCATGGTGACTCTGGAAATCTGCGATCCATTGAGAATGTCTTTAAGTACTTGCCGTGAAAGCACATTAACCCAGGGTTACCAAGTTGAGCGTAATTATGCTAACTCATATCTGGCCTTTTGGAACCGACATACCCAGAGTAAGCAAGTTCAGGCAGACTTCTGCCAGAGTTTAGGGTTAATACAAGGTTAATTTACATGTGCTTTCTGGCATATTCCACGGTTGCACCAGATGGCAGACTGGGGCTGCTATGCTGGTCAAACTCTTCTTTTATCTGATTCCCTCTCATCAATACTAGCAACCTGAGAGGTAACAATTCATGACAATCCTCTTCACGTTGTAGTGTTAAGAGCTTTGGGCTTACATCCAAATCATTTTAGGTAAACTAGTTCAGGTTTACTTTGCCTGCATGATATGAGGAAAACTCACAATCTGCGATAATAGTGATCAATATTGCGATGACGATATAACTTGCGGTACATAAACAAATAGCAAAACAACCAAAAACAATTTTCATTTCACTGCAACAGTTTAATTTAAACAAGAGTCAACAGAAGTTCAATTACACTCGAAATGACTCTCATCTACATAGCAGGTGAACATCTAACATCTGATTTGTCAACAAAGTGAAGGTGTCCATCTGATTGGTCAAATGCATACATGAATTTATTTAAATCGTTAAATGCTTCTAGCTGCCATAAGATTGTTTTATCAAATTTTATCACATTGTTGCAATTTTCGCTGACTTTTACAATATGCACACTGCACACACTAATTTGCGATTTATTGTGCAAGCCAAGTCAAGAGGAAACCTTTTCTAATAATACCTTTAAAATGTAAACTAAATGGAGCCAGGTACGTTTACCAGTTAATTACTAGTTGGCTTGTTACAAATTCATATCAGTGTTTATTTGCAAAAAATGATTAAACCTCACAACAGAGATATAACAAGATCAAAATCTTGTGATCAAGAGTTCTGGATCCAACGCCTGACTGTTTTCCCTGACACACACATAAATCTATCTAATCCAGAAATGTTCTGTCTGATCAATGATTCCCTCAAGCCTTGATTGGTCCATCACAAACTCACATCTGTCCATCAAATGTAGATCAAAGAAGAAAGTGATGATCTAGAAAAGAATCTGTTTGTCTGCAGTTCTGTTTTTTTCCAGAATCTGGAGCTGCTGAACATCTGAATCCAACCCATGTTTCCGATCAACACTCAAAATTAGAATGAGAAGAGGAAGAGCAGTTCTCCATCAGTCCACCGGGGGAGCTGCAGCACAATAAATGTCCACTTGATGCTGAGAGACACAGTGGAACTGATCTCAGATCAGTTCCTGCTGCAGTTCTGACACTCATCTCCACTTCCTCTGATTCCTCCATCACTCTGCTCTCCACCTCCCAGGAACACCGTCCAGTCACAACATCTCTGCAAACCAGCTGCTGCTGCTGCTGCTGCTCTCTGCTCCTCCAGGAGGAACATCAGTCTCACTTTTACCTCCACCTGCAGAGAGAAAGTAGGGAGACAGAGATGAAAGAGTGTTTCCTGCAGCTTCACAGGATCTTTGCTCTCAGACTAACTTTAGGACCAAACATCTGGAAGCAGCTGGACTGACTCCAACCCTCTACTGACCACAGAGTCTGCAGTTTGGAGTTTGGACTCTCCACCAGATCCTGGAGCTGCTGAACATCTGAAGACTGAAGGTTGTTGTATCTCAGGTCCAGTTCTGTCAGGTGGGACGGGTTGGACTTCAGAGCTGAGACCAGAGCAGCACAGCTGATCTTTGACAACCTGCAGTTCATAAACCTGAATCAAGAAAAAATAGTTGAGTTTAAGACAAAGTTCATGTTTTTCCTCCTTCACTTCTTCTAAAGAGTTCAGAGCTGAAGAAGATCAGAAAGTTCAGAAAAAGTCCAAAGATGTGAAGCAACAGCAGCAGATCAGAAGAGTCCAGCAGAAGCAGAGAAGAAGAACATTCAGGAACATTCAGGACAACATGTAGCTGCTTCAGGAAAGAAGTCAAGATGTGTGAAAGTCAAACATCAGCCTGTGGCTGCATCCAAACCAACTGATGTTTCTGCAACAACAGCAGAAAAAGTCCACTTCCTCTTTCTGCTCAGCTCTTCTCCAAACAGCACTGAATCATGGGAGAATTTCAGCTGCATGATGCTGGAAAGTCTTCATCCCAGTTTTCAGGAGATGATCTTCCAGTCCTTCTCTGCTGCAGCCCTTCAAGCCAGAGACTTTCAGCTCCAACAGATCAAAGCAGAGAGAAGAAGGAAGTGATGAGGTAGAGTCAGCAGCAAATGTTGGACATTGATCCCTGATCCATGACTTCAGCTCTGAATGAAGAGTCAGAAGCTGCTGGGAGCTTTGATGGATGATGTGATGATGTTTGTGGATGAAAAGGTGAGGATGTTTGTGGACGATGTGTCTGTCAGAGCAGCATCCAGCTGCAGCATGACTCTGTCACTGTCTGCTCACAAATAGCAGCCATTGGACTCTCAGCTGCATCTGCTGAAACACAGCATGACTCAGAGTGCATGTGAGCGTGCATGGCTGCTTCTTCCGCATGTGCTTTAAAGGAGTCTGTTGGAGCAAAAACACAAAGAAGAGCTGATGGCTGCAAGCAGAACTTTGTGGAGCACAAATGTCAGCAGACAGCTTTGAAACAAGCAGCTGCAAGAAGAATAGAAGAAGTTCTTCTGCAGATCTTTGAAGAGAACAAGCAGCTGCAGGAAGAAAAGAAGAAGTTCTTCTGCAGATCTTTGAAGAGAACAATTAACTGCAGGAAGATGCTGCTGCAGATCAGAATCTGGACATTTCTTCTCACTGTGAGTCAACACAACTTTGTCATCATATTGACCTGAACACAACTGAAACATGGAGTCTGACCTCAGAGTCTGCAGTCTGCAGTCTGGACTCTCCAGAAAACCACACAGATGAAGAATTCCTGAATCCTGCATGTTCTTGCTCCAGCTTAGGTCCAGTTCTGTCAGATTAGACGGGTTTTTCTTCAGAGCATAGATCAGATCTTCACAGCTGATCTCTGACAAACTGCAGTCTTTCAACCTGCAATCAGACAGAAAAGTGTGTTCAGGAGCAGTGATGCAGCTGGAGGTCCATGAACTTGGTAAATTCTGTCAGGTGGGACCCGCCCTGATTACAGGCTGACAGATGACATTTTCAATGTTTAGCAGACATAAAACAGCAGCTAGCAAAGAGGAACATGCAATAGGAGAAGCTTTTCAGGCTGCTTTTGTTAAGTTTTATAGCCAATATGGATCATCTGTAGTGACATGCACACATAGGACCCTAGGGGGGCTTGAGCACCTGCCCTTTTTGCATCATATTAAAAAGTGCCCTAGCGCCCCGTGTTCCTTTTTTACTTCCAATTTTATTTGTAAATATTAGCAATATAAGAAAAAAAGCCTCTAGCTGTGCTAAAGTGGCTGTGATGGTTTTGTCGAGCTCCACTTTATTTCGGGTTTTTGTCGAGCTCCACGCAGCGGCAGCCAGGAACCCCCAACACCCACACGGCAGCAGATAGATAAAAGCTGCCCCCTGGGCAATCACATTTGCCACCCAGGACAGGGCCAGCAGGATCGTTGCAAGGGGCCCCAAAGCCAGAGAGCCAGGAGGCACAGGGGGACAGAGAGTGCGAGACCTGCCCCAGCAGGGAGAGCAGCCGCCCCCCACTGGGCCGGGAGGGCCCAACGCGGGCCCCGCCCCAGGAGAGCACCCCCAGCCCCAGATGAGAAACTCCACCACCACCCAGGAGTTCTTGGCATCTGGGCATCCCCCCACACTGAGGCAAGCTACTGCTGCCCAGGAGAAAGACGCCCAAAAGCAGTGGGGTTCCACAAGGAGTGTTGTAAACATGGCTCAACCAGGCTCACCCTGCCAAGCCCCCAGGCCCCGCACCCCCCACCCCACACAAAGACAGAGGAGCCAAAAATGCACTGCCACCCCCCTGGAGCAAGCCCAGGTCCCCGCCCTCAAGCGATGCCCTGGAAGAACTCTGGTCAGGCCTCGACGGGACCGAGCAGCTACGGCAACCACCGATCGCTTCAGTGGAGTTCCCAACCCGCCAAACCTCCATGGTGCCGTAATAATACTGGAACCTCTCCCAGACAGGCCACACCCCCCCCCGACAGGGCCAATCATGATAGGTGTCGCCGAGAGCAACTGCAGGCCCCAAGGGAGTTGCCTCGCCTTGTCCCAGAGCCAAGGAAGGAGTGTTCCCAGCCTCAGGTGCAGATGGGAGCCCATCCAGTACAGCCCCCCCCCCCGAGGGATGGGCCCCCCAGTAGCCCCCCTACAGCACCGGCAAAGAGACCAACCCCCCAAGCCAGCACATTCCTATATTGACTTAAATTAATATTTTTCTCATTTTTCCAGTTTAGAAAAAACTATTTTTTTTGCAATACAAAGAGTTATGTAGATGATAGATGCTAATTCTCCCTCCGTATAGATTGGAACTCATATCTCCAAGAACGCAAAGGGATGGTGAAGCCTTGATTGAAACCTTAAGCCAGACTGATAGATCAGCACATACCTTTTGTTAGAGAACCTGGACAGGTGTGCAGAACCACAGTGCATGCATGTAACTGTTGGGTAGATTACTATCGTAGTTCACATATATTCGATTTACTGAAACCCATCTTGAACATCCTCTCTGTCTTGTGCAGTAAATTCTGTGAAGAGTTTTAAATTGGATAAGATGTAAGTTTGGACTTTTTGTCAGTTTAAACAAATTCTGACCAGAAGCTTTGATCTGTGCTGATGCTCAAATCTGCTTCCCATTTTGTTATCGGGATTGAAATATTATTATCTAAATTGCATAAGAGTTTGTATATTTTGGAGAGAGTTTTATTCATTGAAAAATTAATCAAAGAGGTAACTAGTTCTAGTAGTTCTAGGTCATTGTCTTTGTATTTAAACTTTTTTGTTGTTGAACTTTAATTAATTTATTTGAAATAGGGGACAGCGCATATTAATCAACATTTCTGCAAATATGCCAGAGTTAGCCAAAGGGCTATTTTTCATCTGCAGTCCCTTGAGCTTCACTTTTTGATGCCCGACAGACTTCACTGTCACCGATAATCCAGACTGTAATCGTAAGGAACACAATATAGATTTCACTCCATAAATATTAGTGCAAGTGCTGTTTTTGCAAAGAAGTGTTGAAAAAACACAACAGAAAATATTTAATCCTGTTTTTGCTCAATATACATATGTAAATATCTTGTCTCAAAATCTTCCAAGAAAAAGAGTTTGTCTTTGAAAGGGCATTTCAGTGTTTACTTTTCTGGATTGTCAGCAGAAGAAGAGGCAGCATCAGTCATGTTTTACCTCTTCAGACCTGTGTGTACATACATGGACATCCCATATTGGGTACTATTACCACAGTAGTTAATTCTGCTTAACCAAGATGCTGTGACTGTGTGTGTAAAGGGTTAGCTTAAATATTAGCTCGAGTCTTAAGGACTTATTGACAATTTAGGGTTCAAGTAGGGGACTGTAGAAGTCAATGGGTGATGTCAGAGACGCTGTCCCCTGTCTGTATTTTCCGGATTTGAAAAAAGAAATCTGGTTTGAGTCTCAATCTCTCCTCACAACAAGATTTTTTTCCCCTTTGACTTCATAAACAAAGAGTCCATTCATCCAGCGCACTGAGCTCTGTAACACAAACTGTAAACTTTATGCAACACTCCCTTGCCATACGAGCTTTAAAGTCAGGGCATTATCCCAGATTATCACCCAAGTAAATTCTAAACTACAAGAACAAACAAATCACATTAATGTAACTTTGTCGTTCTGTAGTGATGTCATCAGTCAGTCATCTGAACACATCATATTGATCTGAACACAACTGAAACATGGAGTCTGACCTCAGAGTTTGCAGTCTACAGGCTGGACTCTCCAGAAAACCACACAGATGAAGAACTCCTGAATCCTGCAGCTTGTTGTTGTAGCTCAGGTCCAGTTCTGTCAGATTAGACGGGTTTTTCTTCAGAGCTGAGCCCAGAGCTTCACAGCTTTTCTTTGACAAACTGCATCTGATCAACCTGCAATCAGACAAAAAAGTGTGTTCAGGAGCAGTGATGCTGCTGAAGGTCCAGAAACTTGGTAACTTAGCCAGGTGGGACCCGCCCTGATGACAGACTGACAGATGACATTTTGAAATTATGGAAAATCAATCCGTCTGTCCGACCAACCGATTTTAATAATCCCAAAGGAAATTTCAAGAGGCCAACTAACCACACTTAAAAAAACACAGTAATTCCTGAAACAAATATAAATACAATAAATAGATACAAATATAGAATGATAAAAAGATAAAAAGCGAAGAACCGAAAACCGAAAATCCAGTTTCCCAGACTTTTTCAGTCAATCAAATAAAAATATATAGTAAAAGCTCTCTAGTGTTAAGAAACTGTATTTTGCAGTCTGATGGCTTGTGGAACAAAAGACTTTCTAAATCTATCCGTGGCACAGTGTTGGGATAAAAGTCTGCTGCTGGAACTGCTCTGTCCACATTTTTAGTTAGCATCCCCTTGGAAGTGGAATGAGGTATAAATAGGGATACTGTGTTCGTATTTTTATTTTTATGTATTTCGTTAAGTAAATGTGAAATTGTTTATTTTAACTTAAGGAAATGTGTTTCGAAGGTCCTTTAATTGGTGGTGCACAATGTGTTGGTGCCTATTATGCTAATTTTGTGAATTTTGTTATAAATGAAACTTTAATTTCTTTATTGTATTTTTCTTTAATTTTGGTAAAACATGTTTGGTAAAACATACTGAGAAGCATGGTGGAAATGTTAAAAGATGCCAGCCTTCGGAGGAAGTTCACCCTGGTTTGACTCCTGAGTTTTTCCTGCAGCATAAAGGCCCGTACACACCGGGACGAATTTCGCCGGCGATTTTCGTCGGCGAAATTCGCCTCGTGACTAAACAAAGGGCACCAATGAGAGTGTGCACACCGACGCGAAAAAACGCCACGCGTCAAAGCGTCAAAAAAAAAAAACGCCTCGGGTTCGTTTTTTCTTTTTGACGCCTCGCGTCGAAATCTATTCAACCAATGAGAATGGCGCTTTTGCTCACGTGTCTGGAGCTTCTGAAGTTACAGTAAAACACAACTTGGGGGCGCTCAAACACAACACTGCCTTTCTGAGCACACATACCAGCAAAGAAGATAGACGCCAAGTAGCGGCTACACTGCCGCAAAGAAATAATGACAGACATTCTAAAATATCCCCGAAAACGCTCATGAGACATTTTCAGCTCTTGTACCAGTCGATAAAACTCACCATGTTCTTCTGACAAGCGCGTAAATAGTGGCTCTCTTCTTCTGAGTGACAAGCGACTACCTTGTGTACAGCGCCATCTAATGTCAGGGAATGAAATTGCATGTTCAGTCGGCTCATCGTCAGCGAAAATCGCCTGGGTGTGAACACAAAAGACGTGGCGAAAAACGCTGGCGAATAACGCCTGGCGAATATTCGTCCCGGTGTGTACGGGCCTTAAGGGGTTGAATTTTGTCAAATGTGCTGGAGAAATCGAAAAACAGCATCCTCCACTCCCACCCTCCCCCTATACGCAAACTGCAGTGGGTCCTGGGGATGTTGCCCCTGTAGCTTCAGGAACTGCAGCACTTACCCCTCCAAAGTTATCATTATATGAGAGGTCAGTGCAATTGGTCTGTTGTCCTTACTATCCCTAGGCTGCTTGGCCTTGGGCAGAGGAACGTTGCATATGGTCTTCCAGAGTGGTGGTGGTATTATACCAAGGCGCAAGCTCAGTTTAAAGAGGTGCTGAGAGGACCTCCTAGCTCATCTGCACATGTCTTCAGGAGCCTGGGTCATACCATCTGGGCCTGCTGCTTTCCTGGTCTTAAGTTTCTTCATCTCTCTTCTTACCTGATGTTCAGTAAGAGAAATGTAATGAGAGAGAGCTAACATCAACATTGCAGGTTCATTTGTAGAATGAGAAAGAAGCAAAGGGGAACAAGATAAAGCAGGTGGGGGGTTTGCTGATATGTTATACCAATTGAAATGTTCATTTAGATCATTGGCTCACTCCACTCTATATCCTCCTAATGCAGCCCCCTGTGATTGCTTTTATTCCATCCCACAATCCTCTTTTATTGTTTGTTCTCAATTTCCCCTCTATCTTAGCTTTGTAGTTTTCTTTAGAGCTTCTCAGACAGCATCTCAACTGAGCTTGAACAGCTTTTTTCTTTTCCAGATGCTTCTCTTTGTATGGCCTCTTTTTCCTGTTAAAGACATCCTTCGTCCTCCTGGTGATCCAAGTTTTGTTATTTGCATAACAACGCACAGCCCTCGTCACCCCTAGTCTGTCAGACACTGTGATGCCTCCTTGATGTCCTCTCCATAGTGGTCCAATAATACACTCCAGTCTGTGCTGTCAAAACAGTCTCAGCATTTGACCCATCCCCTTGGGGAGCGGTGAGGTGCAGACGAGCCATGCTTGGGAGGCAGTAGTGTAGTGTTAAGGGGTCTTGCCCAAGGGGTAATGTTTACCCATTGGGTAATGTTAATTGCTCACAATTGATATGGTAATTGCCCCATTACCATTGCTTGCTATTAATTGTTCATTCTCAAACCCTGGGTTCCTGCATATCAGTCTTTTCACCTGACCAACCGAGCTATCCAGCTACCTGGTGTCCACCTCCGTACCATTCTGCTTGATGGAGGCTCTCTCTTCACCAAGGGTGTGTACCTGAAATGGTCTGATTTGCAGAGAAGAGGAAGCAGCATGGCTTTGTATGCCTCCTTGATGTTGGCATAGAGTAGTTAATTGTGTTGTTGTACAATAAAAAAAAAAAAAAAAAAAAAAAAAAAAAAAAAAAGCCCCTCTCACCCTCCGCGGGTGGTTTCTCCTCCAAGGCAAGGCAAGGCAAGGCAAGTTTATTTGTATAGCACAATTCGTACACAAAGTAATTCAAGGTGCTTCACAAAACAGAAAAATGCATTAAAATCACAATACATCATAGAAATAATCAACATAAAATTTACTTTAAAAGAAAAGAGAAAAAAAAGATTTAAAAAGAAAGGAAGGACAGAAAAGTGTAGATAGGACCTTTCAGTCATATACACGGCTAAACAGAAATGTTTTAAGTCTAGATTTGAACATGAACACAGAAGAGGCCTGTCTTACGGCTTCAGGGAGGCTGTTCCAGATTTTAGCTGCAGAATATTGAAACGCTGATTCCCCTTGTTTAGTTCTGACTCTGGGAATCAACAGGAGGCCGGACCCTGAGGTCCTCAGAGTACGAGATGGTTCATATGGCACTAACATGTCAGAGATGTACTTTGGTGCGTGGCCATGGATAGACTTGTACACAAGCAGAGCTGCTTTGAAGTCTATTCTTTGAGGTACAGGGAGCCAGTGCAAAGACCTGAGCACAGGACTAATGTGATCATACTTCCTGGTTTTGGTCATGACTCGAGCAGCAGCATTCTGGATGCACTGAAGCTGTTTTACAGCTCGTTTGGAGAGGCCGGTGAGCAGGCCGTTACAGTAGTCTAACCTACTGGAGACAAATGCATGAATAAGTATCTCCAGGTCTAGCTTTGACATTATGTTTTTGATTTTGGCAATGTTTTTCAGATGGTAAAATGCCGCTGATGTTACTGACTTGATATGGCTGTTAAAGTTCAGGTCAGAGTCCATGATTACCCCTAGATTTCTGACTTGATTTGAGGGTTTAAGAGAAAGAGAATGAAGGTAGCTGCTGACAATTTCTCTTTGTTTCTGTGGGGCAAAAACAATAACTTCGGTCTTGTCTGAGTTTAGCTGGAGAAAGTTGTTCTGCATCCACGTGCTGATCTGTTGGAGGCAGTGGTTGAGAGAATCCACTGGCCCATATTCACCTGTTGTCAGTGACACATAGATCTGAGTATCATCTGCATAGTTGTGATAAGAAATGTTATTACTGCGTATTAACTGCCCTAGTGGCAGCATGTAGAGGTTGAACAGAAGGGGTCCCAGGATCGATCCCTGGGGCACACCACAATTCAAGCCCATGTAGTCTGAGACACAACTACCAATTTCAACAAAGTATTTCCTGTCTTCTAGATAAGACTTGAACCAACTTAGGGCAGATCCAGAGATGCCAACCCAGTCTTGGAGTCTGTGCAAAAGGATCCCATGATCAACAGTATCAAAGGCAGCGCTCAGGTCTAGCAGGATTAAGACAGAGACTTTTCCATCATCAGTGTTCAGGCGGATGTCGTTGGTTACCTTGATAAGAGCAGTTTCTGTGCTATGATGGGGTCTAAAACCTGACTGGAAAACATCAAATGAATTGTTTAATAAGAGAAAGTCAGTGAGCTGTTGGTAGACAACTTTTTCAAGGACTTTTCCTAAAAATGGCAGATTAGAGATAGGTCTGTAATTATTCAGTACAGTGGGATCAAGACCGCTCTTTTTCAGGAGGGGTTTAATGACTGCAGTTTTTAAGGCCTCTGGAAATATTCCAGATTGAAGAGACATGTTAACTATTTGAGTAATTGATGGCAACACACTGTTCAAGACAGACTTTAGAAATCTAGTGGGTAACACATCAAGACAGCATGTAGACGAGCTCAGACGGGTGATGGTCTCTTGGACAGTTTGGTCAGTGACAGGTACAAAGTGAGTCAGCTTAGAGTGATTAAGTGGCCGTTGGATAGTTGTATGTGTTGTGGAGTTGATGGCTTTTTTAATGCCCTGAACCTTGTCATTGAAAAATACAGCAAACTCATTACATTTAGGTGTACAAACCAGTTCTATTGGTAGCTGGGTTGGAGGGTTAGTTAATCTGTTAACTGTTGTGAACAGGATACGAGAGTTGCTGCTGCAACTTCCAATTATTTCAGAGAAGTACCTTTCCCTTGTTCTGCATAAGATCTGGTTGTAAGCGTACAACTCCGCCTTATATATTCCATAATGAACCTGGAGTTTTGACTTGCGCCACTTTCGCTCGGCTCTGCGGCACTGTTGTTTCTGTGCCCTGACTAGATCATCTTTCCTCCAGGGAGCTTTCTGTCTATGTTTTCTCAATTTAACTTTCATAGGGGCAATGGCATCCAGAACATTCAAGATGCTAGAAGTAACAGAATTCAGCATTTCATCAACATTGGCACCAGAGGCGTTTTCAGGGTTTATCATTTCTACAAACTGTGCCCTAGTGCTCTCATTTATTTGTCTCCTTTGGACAACTGCAGGGCCAGGCGGTGGTTTGGGAGCAACAGACAGGTCAAAGAATACACAGAAATGATCAGAGAGGGCGACATCAACCACACTGACATTGTAAATAATAACCCCCCTTGTGATGAGCAGGTCCAGAGTGTGCCCTCTGCTGTGGGTGGGGCAACTCACATGCTGAATTAGACCAAAGGTTTCAAGGACAGCATTGAGCTCTTTTGCATTTCTGTCATTGACATTATCAACATGAACATTGAAATCACCTGTAATGACTAGACCATCAAAGTCTGTGCACACAACTGAGAGCATTTCAGTGAAATCATCAATAAAACTTTGGCTGTGCTGAGGAGGTTTGTACATAACTATGCAGAGTAAGGGAGGAGTTTGTTTTAGCTCAATCTTAAAGGACACATACTCAAATGATGAAAACACACCAAATGATAGTCTGCGGGTTGCAATATTATCTCTAAACAGTGCAGAAACGCCTCCACCCTTTTTATTTTCTCTTATTTCCGATTCATGTTTGTAGTTGGGGGGAGTTGATTCCACTAGAACTATGTTTCCTGTGTTTTTGTCAAGCCATGTTTCAGTTAATAACATAAAATCAAGATTAAAAGAAGAGATAAGATTATTGATTAAAAATGATTTGTTGCATAAAGATCTGACATTGAGTGCAGCAAGTTTGAGCTTAGTTTCCTTGGGACTGGTCAAAACCTTCTTGCAAGGGATGTGAACTAGATTTCTTTGATTGGACAATCTAACTGCCCTTTTTTGCATTCTACGTGGTGCAACTACAGGTATAGCACCAGAAGGAAGCTGTTCATCACAGGGCCCCAGTTTGACATAACCTTTCCTAGGACACTGGGGGCCCGTTTCATCCTAGCTCCGGAGGATAGCACCTCTAGATGCGCGCAGGAGAGGTCGAGTTGAGGGTAGTTTGGGTGATGGACCGGGAGGAGTGGGAGCTGGACGGGATTTGGGTGAACGACGGAGGGGGCGTGTTGGAGGGGGTTTGGATGAAGGACGTGTTGGAAGGACTTTGGGTGAAGGATAAGGAGGGGGCGCTGGAGGGGTAGGAGAGCTCCTGTGTGGTGTGAGGCTCACAGGTGTTAGGGGAGCCATCTTAATTCCTGACTTAATGAGGCTATCAAAATGGCTAGGTAGGGCCATGGGTGAAAGTGGGGGGGACGAAAAGGAAAGTGAGTCTTCACTGGGAGTAGATGTAGCAGGGGGCGCCCACAGCTGGTCAGATGGTGGAATTTCTGGGGCCAAATCTGGTGGTTGTTGTTGTGGTTCTGCAGCTGGGTCCTTAGCTGGCGGTAGTTGTTGTGGTGCTGGTGCAGGTGAGTCCTTAGATGGAGGTGGTTGTGGTGCTGGTGCTGCCGGATCCAAGTCTTTGACCGGTGGTGGTGGAGGTAGTTGTTGTTGCCGTTGTGCTGTGGTTCCTGGGACACTGGCTCGGTCCTTCCTTACTGCCTTTTCAGGGCCTTGGCCTCTATGCCCCAGAGCGTGGAGGAGGTTCTTCACTAACTCTCTTGCTCCACCTCTGTTCAGGTGTGGGCCTCTTCCCATGAATAGGTCCTTTCGCTTCCAGAATGTATTGAAGTTCTCAATGTAATGGAGTCCTCTAGAAGCACACTCTCTGGAGAGCCAATTGTTCAGCTGAAACAGACGGCTGAACTTGAGTGACACCCCATCGATGTTAGGAAGAGGTCCACTGATGAATGCTTCAACCAAGCTCGGGTCCTCTACCAGAGGCCTGGGAGCTTGAGGGTCCTGCGCAGTATCTTAGCTGTTCCTAGCACTGCGCTTTTCTGGACTGAGAGGTCTGAGGTCTTTCCAGGTATCTGTTGTAGCCACTCCTCAAGCTTGGGGGTTACTGCCCCGAGTGCTCCAATTACCACAGGCACCACCGTCACCTTCACTTTCCAGGCTTTCTCCAGTTCTTCTCTGAGTCCCTGGTATTTCTCCAGTTTCTCATGTTCCTTCTTCCTGATGTTCCAATCGCTTGGAACTGCCACATCCACCACAACGGCTTTCCTCTATTCTTTATCCACCACTACGATGTCTGGTTGGTTTGCCATTACCATCCTATCAGTCTGGATCTGGAAGTCCCACAGGATCTTTGCCCTCTCATTCTCTACCACCTTCGGAGGTGTTTCCCATTTTGACCTTGGGGTTTCCAGTCCATATTCTGCACACATGTTCCTGTATATTATTCCAGCCACTTGATTGTGGCGCTCCATGTATGCTTTACCTGCCAGCATCTTACATCCTGCAGTTATGTGCTGGATTGTTTCAGGCGCCTCTTTGCACAGCCTACACCTTGGGTCTTGTCTGGTGTGGTAGATCTGAGCCTCTATTGCTCTGGTGCTCAGGGCTTGTTCCTGAGCTGCCAGGATGAGTGCTTCAGTGCTGTCTTGTAGGCCAGCCCTTTCTAGCCATTGGTAGGACTTCTTGATATCAGCCACTTCAGTTATGGTCCGGTGGTACATCCCATGCAGGGGTTTGTCCTCCCATGAGGATCTGTCCTCCAGCACTGTATCCTCTGCTCTCCATTGCCTGAGACATTCACTGAGCTCACTGTCAGTTGGGGCCTTGAGCTTGATGTACTCATGCATCTTGGAGGTTTCATCCTGGATAGTGGCTTCTACGCTCACTAGTCCTAGGGCTCCTTCCTTGCGACTAGCATACAGTCTCAGGGTGCTGGATTTGGGATGGAACCCTCCATGCATGGTGAGGAGCTTTCGTCTCTTAACATCCGTGGTCTGTACCTCTTTCTTTGGCCATATTATTATTCCTGCAGGGTATCTGATAACTGGCAGTGTGTAGCTGTTTATTGCCCGGGTCTTATTTTTGCCATAGAGCTGCTCCAAAGATTGATTAATGATTTTTCCTAATGAAACATTTGCAAATAATAATAATAATAATTATTATTATAATATAATATATAATATTATTATAATAATTTGCAAATATTTTTAACTTTTCATACGTGATCAATTTAGGCTATGATGATTTTTGAAACAGTGTTATGTTTCTTTAACTGATATTGTATAAGTAGACTTTTCTTTATGTTGCAGTTCTTTGTTTTTGTTCAGGGTTCTACTGGGGGAACTGGGTGGGTGAAGGGAGGAATCTGGTGAGGAAGGGGTCCCATCTGTGTTTGATTGTTCTGTGCTTTCTGTTTTAAACAATTTTCATATTTTATGAATATTTTACCTCCTTTTATGTTAAGCGCTTTGTGTTTTTAACCAAAATGAAAGGTGCTATACAAATCAATAAAGTTTGAAGTATTTTTTGTTAATCATGTACATTACTTTTATAAGTAATATAATCTGCATATATTTTAAATAACTGATCTGCATTTGCCATGTTGATTTCTAAAAGAGTTAATTTTTACACAATAATTTAAATAATTCATCTTTGTCATGTGCTTTATTGATACTTAAGGATTCATAATTCTGTGTAATGAAAGTTTTGAACCGCATATTGATAAATCATGTAATAAAACGGTTACGGTAGAACAGGGGTGGGATTATATACGTTAGCTTCCTTCCGCTCCTTTCATGCAATATAGATTATTATGTCTAAATATCCTAAGTTTGATACGTCATTGCAAGAATGTATAACTGATAATTGTAATGTTTTTGTGTATTGTTCTTATTTGATTGCTTGAAATAAACCATTTCAGAACAAATAAAAAAATTAAATCAAATATTTTATACGATATTTTATCATACAATTATTTGTTTAATGCTTCATAGTCAAGTTGTCCTGTTTTAAGTCTTAATCTATTCTGATTTATATTTCAGTTGTTTTAGACTTTTTCTTTGTGCATTTTTTATGCCTTAATTTATTTTAATTAATATTTTCATATTTTAGCTGTTTTTATATTTTTACTTTTCTATTTATCCCTTCTACATTTAAAACTGTTTATGGATGTTTTCTCATCCTTGGCTGGGGTGTTTGTGTTCAGGCTCTCAGAGTTTTGGCCATGCTTGTCCTCTGGCATCTCTTGCTCTGGGTCCTCTGAGCTGCTAGTCATGGTGTGCCCACGACGGGCGCATTGGACCCAAAGGTTGAGGGTCTGTGGGGCGGAAGGTGGTGCAGATGAGTTCTGCTTGTGCTGCATAGATGCTGACACCCCAGCCAACAGGAAGACAGTTAATATGTTCCCTCTTCTTTACCTTTTTTTTTTTAGTAAATTCTCTTTTACCCATGTTGGGTTTTGTGTATTTTTATCATGAGGGGCTGATTTAATTATTTTATTGCATGAGTTGGGATTGGTGCTTTGTGTTCTTGTTTTTTGTGTGCAGAGCACCTTGAGCTGTTTTCTTTACATAAAAGGTGCTGTAGAAACAAAATTAATTCGAATTTTGAATTGGATGGGCGTGGCTACATTTGCACGTTTTCTGACCATTTAGATTTAACATTCAGATAAAGGCAGAGAGAAAATAAAATGCCTCATGTCTGCAGTTTAGTGTCAACACAACTTTGTCATCATATTGATCTGAACACAACTGAAACATGGAGTCTGACCTCAGAGTCTGCAGTCTGCAGTCTGGACTCTCCAGAAAACCACACAGATGAAAAACTCCTGAATCCAGCAGGTTGTTCTCGCTCAGGTCCAGTTCTTTCAGGTTGGACGGGTTTTTCTTCAGAGCTGAGCCCAGAGCTTCACAGCTGATCTCTGACAATCTGCAGTCCTTCAACCTGAAATCAGACAGAAAAGTGTTCAGGAGCAGGGATGCAGCTGGAGGTCCAGGAACTTCAGTTAGGTTCCAAGATAAGGATGAGTCCAGGATAAGTTCATCGGAGTCACCAGCCTCAGAAATGGCAGGTTAACAGCAGCTCAGATTAGAGAGCAGGTCAATGGCACACAGTTCTAGCAGCAGACACAACTCTATAACAACTGTTAAAAGGAGGCTGTGTGAATCAGGCCTTCATGGTAGAATATCTATATATAAGTTTCCACATGCAATATTGTCACCTACCAGATTCAGGGGTGTAATAAAGGCTCACTAAATACATTTTTTTAAATTTAGATAAAGATGACTTGTTTTGTTTTTTAAGATATATGTACACTTCCTTGTAGCCATACATTAAAAAGTTGTTTTTTTTACTTAAAAAACAGGAACAAGAAAGGCAGACTGAACAAAACTGTGATGTGTTAGTTGTAAACGAAACAGCTCTTATCTCATATACATAAATCTCATATTTTGCACTAGACTAGAGCAGTGTTTTTCAACCAGTGTGCCACGGCACACTAGTGTGCCGTGGGAGAAGTTCAAGTGTGCCGTGGGAAATTGCCCTCATTAACTGATCTAAAAACATTTCCCATCTCCAGGATATCAGCTCTTTGTTCATCCAAACAGGCCCTGATAAAACTCTGAGTAGTTAGGAATATGAAAGATCGTAAAATACTTTTTTCTTTATGTTTATTTGATTCTATTAAAGACATTTTGATAAGAATGACGGTACCGCGATTTAGCTGCATCTAAAGCTGTTTCAGAAAAGTCCCGCCCCTTTAACTGTCTCCGCCAATCATTCTTGAAGGCTCAATCACATGTCATCAGTCTGACCAATCAGAAGTGGTGAAAGTCTTCACTTCCTTGTTCCAATTTAGCTCAAAAAGTTGCTCAGTTCTAACAAAAATACCAGCTAAAGCTCGTCTTTAGCGGTGTAGCTTTCCACAGAATCCGGTGTCAGACCGTGGAACAAGTGAACAAAACAATGAAGCACAGATACGTTAGTCTTTCTGCATTCGGCAGATTCTTTCACTACATCTCCCATGATGCATTTGGTTACAGTTTCGGTGCACAATGAGTCTCTCCTCTTAACGTCTTGAAACAACAACGAACTCACGTCAAACAGTGTTTCAATCTTCTAACTTACCTTCTATTACATGTTTTATTTAAAAAAAAAAACAGCTGCAGCTTCCATCTTTTTCTGCCACAATTATCACAAAAATTCACATGAGATTGCTGAGGGCTTTAGATTAATACAGACGATGAGTTTCTCCTTTTTTTTTTCTTTTTTTTTTGGATGCTGGTGTGCCGCAGGATTTCTGTCAAGGTTAAAGTGTGGCGTGGCCCAAAAAAGGTTGAAAAACACTGGACTAGAGAATGCAGTTTGCTTCTGGTTTCTGTCTCTGTATTCCCTGCTTCATATCAGTGGACGAACATACCACCCTTCTCTTCCTCAGCGTGCTCAGTGATGCAGCAAGTCACTAAGCAAGATGTCGTTCATGTGATGAATAAACACTGGAGACGATCGCGTTGTTTGAAAAGTATAAACGCCGCAGACAGTTGCAGGCAAATCCAAACAACATTAGTATGAACTAAACGCACGATTGTGTATATGACTGCACAATAGCTCTGAACATAGTGATCCATTATTTCTTTTTCAGTTTTTCCCCCCGGAAATTAATAATTACATTATGCAGTATTTTTTCGTTATTTTTTTTCATTGTTGTTTTTAGTTTGAAAAACAGATGAAAGAATGATACACAGATTCATACGATTGGCTGAAAGTGAACCATCCGGTTGGCTGATGAATTAGATAGTAAGATTCATTAGGAAATAATGACATTTGTTGACCTGGCACGTTAAAAGAGTCTAAATATTCACCACACGCATTTGTCCAACACAGTGTTTTTCAACCTTTTTTGAGCCAAGGCACCCTTGACAAAATTCCTGCGGCACACTAGCAACCAAAAATTAAAAAAAGGAGAAACTCATAGGCTGTATTGATGTACAGTGTCTCTACAATCTCACATGCATTTTTGTAGAAATTGTGGCAGAAAAAGCTGGAAGTTGCAGCTGGTTATTTCTAAAAGATGTAATAAAAGTTAAAATAGTTTTCAGTAATAATTTAAACTAAATTATTTGAAATTTTACCCTAGTAGTTGTTTTCCCTTCAGTTTCTTAACATGCAATTTTATGTAACCTCACAAAAAACAAATAAATTATTTCTAAATAATTATTTATATGTTAAATGTTAGTACAAAGGCAACTGTAAATTTTTAATATGATTTCTACATGTTTGATGCATAAACAAAAAAACTGACAATATATTAATGTTTTCTGTAGCTGCACAAAAAGTGAACATGTTCAAGTTGTCTTAGTTTTTTGTCTTAATCAAAGATAAAGTCTTTGAAAACTTTAACAAAATGTTTTATTTCTTTTTAGATGATTAAATGTTTCAATTGTGTCTGTTGGCCACTTCACCTTACTCCTGTTTCTTAAATGTTGTTATTACTTCTTCTTAAGTTTATCATATAAAATAACCTAGCCGTTATTAGAAAAGTGTTTCAGTTAGAAAGATGACTTGGACCAAACTCTGGGATGTTAATAAACACAAACCTTGAAGGAGAGCTTAACTGTTGACCTCTGATTTCATCAAGAAGATTTAAAAACTGTTTGATGTGTTTGCTGTGTTTTCAAGATGTTTAACAGGGAAGACTCATGGTAGCGCAGAGATGCTGTTACTTTAACCCTATGCATTATGGGAGATATAGTGCAAACTGCCACCAATGACAGACAGACTCGCTTCTCTGAGCTTTATTGATTTGTTCACTTGTTCCACGGTCTGATGCCGGATTCTGCGTTAAGCTACACCGCTAAAGACGAGCTTTAGCTGGTATTTTTGTTGGAACTGAGAGACTTTACAAGCTAAATCGGAACAAGAAAGACTTTAACCACTTCTGATTGGTCAGACTGATGACGTGTGATTAAGCCTCCAAAAATGATTGGTGGATACAGTTAAAGGGGCATGACTTTTCCTAAAACAGAGCTGAAGCTGCAGCTAAATTGCGGTACCATCATTATTATCAAAGTGTCTTTAATAAAATCAAAAAAACACAAAGAAAAAAGTATTTTACGATCTCTCATATTCCTAACTACTCAGTGTTTTATCAGAGCCTGTTTGGATGACCTGGGGCTGCTCAGTGGCGCAGTGGTTAGCGCTCTTGCCTCACAGCAAGAAGGCCTCCGGTTCAAGTCCCGGCTGGGGGACCTGAAAAACACTACATTAATAGGGGGACCTTTCTGTGTGGAGTTTGCATGTTCTCCCCGTGTATGCGTGGGTTCTCTCCGGGATCTCCGGCTTCCTCCCACCATCCAAAAACATGCTTCATAGGTTAATTGGCAACTCTAAATTGTCCCTAGGTGTGAGTGTGAGAGTGAATGGATGTGTGACTGTGGATATTCTACCCTGCGACAGACTGAGGACCTGTCCAGGTTGTCCCCTGCCTTCACTCACAAGTGGCAGGGATAGGCTCCCCAAAAGGGAAAAACGGTTAAGAAAATGAATGAATGTTTGGATGACCACAGAGCTGATGTCCTGGAGATGGAAAATGTGCCCTCAACAAATGCAATAAATGGTTCACAAACAGATTATTACAAGTTCTTTTTTCTTCTTACAAAAATGTAATATGTTCCATTGGCAATACAGTTAACATCAGCTTATACCATGGTCTGGGTGAATACTCAATTCAGATTGGCTGCTGGGTGTACATTAAAAAGTGATGATTGCACGCCCCAAACATAAGTTCTGGTCACCTATCTTCAATCTTCTGTATCACAGCTTCTTTAAAACAACCTTTAGCTTCATCATCTGGACAAAAACAAGCGGTAAGAGGTGAACTTTCTCTCTGAACTGATGCTTTATTCAACCCATCGGATAGATCAGCATATATATATATACAAGTGGGCTACTGGAACAAGACGGAAATGGACTAGATGCGAGAACAAGAATCTGTTAGGCTCCTACTACTCAAGTAATCCCACCCAGAGGGGTTACATGCAGAGAATGTGGAATGAATGGATGCTTCGAAACCCACAATCAAGGCTAACTGCCAAACAACTGGTAGCCCAATGCTCGAATATCCACAAACGCCAACTCCTATCACAGCTTGAGATTGAAGTGATACAATACAATGCCACGGGAGAGCCAGAACAACAGGTCAGAGAGGAGGTTATACCACACTCACACCCTGAGATTGGGTACACAGCCCCAACAACCACAATTACGCTGAGCGAGGCAGCAACTGACCTGAAAAACAAGATCATGTCTACAATGAACCCTAGGCAACCCCGCCACCAGCTACAACGGTTAAGTGATGTACCGCCTGAAAGTCTACTGGAAAATGTGAATGAAACCAATGAACTGGTTTACACTTCAGCAGCAGTGATCCTTGAGATGCTTGGCTATAAGAGCAACCATGGAAGAAAACAATACCCACCATGGAAGCAACGGTTAGAGGCCAAAATCAAGGCAACTCGGAAGGATGTAAGCAAGCTGACAGAGGCTCAAAGAGGTACAATGAGAAAGCAAGTACCGAACAGATACAGCCAGATGCCCATACCTGAAGCCCTGGAAACTGCCAAACAAAGGCTCCTAGCCTTGAGCAGCCGCCTAAAGAGATACACAAGAGACAATGAAGCCAGACGAATAAACAGGCTGTTCGCAACTCAACCAGCGAAAGTGTACGCTCAGTGGCAGGGTCAAAACAGCCGAGCAGGCCCACCAAGGCTAGAAACTGAACAGTACTGGAAAAGTATATGGGAGAAAGAGACAGCACATAACAGCAATGCCCAGTGGCTGGTCTCTCTGAGAAAAGAACACAGCAACCTCCCTGAACAGAATCCAGTAACCATCACAGTGGCAGACCTCCAAGAAAGAGTCTCAGGTATGAAGAACTAGACAGCACCGGGCCCTGACATGATACATCCCTACTGGCTAAAGAAGCTTACCACACTCCACGAGCGCCTGGCAGCACAAATGAACCAGCTGCTAAGAGATGGGACTCACCCCGAATGGCTAACGGAAGGGCGAACGATCCTGATCCAGAAGGATCCCTCAAAGGGTGCAGTCCCATCCAACTACCGGCCAATAACCTGTCTCTCCACAACATGGAAGCTCATGTCAGGCATCATTGCAACCAAGATAAATAGGCACATGGATCAATTCATGAGTAACACACAGAAGGGCATTGGTAGAGACTCCAGAGGAGCCAAACACCAACTCCTGGTCGACAGAACAGTCACTCAAGACTGCAAGTCACGACACACCAACCTGTGCACAGCCTGGATTGATTACAAGAAGGCCTATGACTCAATGCCACACACATGGATCACTGAATGCTTGGAGCTGTACAACATCAACAGGACTCTAAGAGCCTTCATAAGAAACTCAATGAAGCTGTGGAAAACCACCCTTGAAGCCAATGGGAAACCACTTGCACAAGTGTCCATCAAATGTGGGATATACCAAGGTGATGCTCTGTCCCCACTGCTGTTCTGCATAGGTCTGAACCCCCTCAGCCAAATAATCAACATGACTGGCTATGGATACCGACTCAGAAATGGGGCCAACATCAGTCACCTCCTCTACATGGATGACATCAAGCTATATGCTAAGAGCGAGCGTGACATTGACTCCCTGATCCACACCACCAGGATCTACAGTAATGACATTGGGATGTCATTCAGGCTCGAGAAATGCAGCCGGATGGTGACAAAGAGAGGCAAGGTAGTCCACACAGGAGGGATCTCACTCCCGGAAGGAACAATAGCAGACATCGAGGACAGTTACAAGTACCTTGGAATTCCCCAGGTAAATGGCAACCTGGAGCAGGCAACAAAGAAAGCTGCAACAGCTAAGTACCTCCAACGAGTAAGGCAAGTCCTGAGAAGCCAGCTCAATGGCAAGAACAAGACCCGGGCAATAAACAGCTATGCACTGCCAGTTATCAGATACCCTGCAGGAATAATAAGATGGCCAAAGGAAGAGATACAGACCATGGATGTTAAAACACGAAAGCTCCTCACCATGCATGGAGGGTTCCATGCATGGGATGTACCACCGGACCATAACTGAAGTGGCTGATATCAAGAAGTCCTACCAATGGCTAGAAAGGGCTGGCCTACAAGACAGCACTGAAGCGCTCATCCTGGCAGCTCAGGAAAAAGCCCTGAGCACCAGAGCAATAGAGGCTCAGATCTACCACACCAGACAAGACCCAAGGTGTAGGCTGTGCAAAGAGGCGCCTGAAGCAATCCAGCACATAACTGCAGGATGTAAGATGCTGGCAGGTAAAGCATACATGGAGCGCCACGATCAAGTGGCTGGAATCATATACAGGAACATGTGTGCAGAATATGGACAGGAAACCCCAAGGTCAAAATGGGAAACACCTCCGAAGGTGGTAGAGAATGAGAAGGCAAAGATCCTGTGGGACTTCCAGATCCAGACTGATAGGATGGTAATGGCAAACCAACCAGACATCGTAGTGGTGGATAAAGAATAGAGGAAAGCCGTTGTGGTGGATGTGGCAGTGCCAAGTGATGGTAACATCAGAAAGAAGGAACATGAGAAACTGGAGAAAATACCAGGGACTCAGAGAAGAACTGGAGAAAGCCTGGAAAGTGAAGGTGACAGTGGTGCCTGTGGTAATTGGAGCACTCGGGGCACTAACCCCCAAGCTTGAGGAGTGGCTACAACAGATACCTGGAAAGACCTCAGACCTCTCAGTCCAGAAAAGCGCAGTGCTAGGAACAGCTAAGATACTGCAGGACCCTCAAGCTCCCAGGTCTCTGGTAGAGGACCCGAGCTTGGAGGAGAAACCACCCAACTTACTCAAAATGTAATGAGTCAGTCAAGATTCGGCAATAAATAAAAAAAAAAAATATATATATATATATATATATATATATATATATATATATATAGCCGAATCTTGACTGACTCATTACATTTTGAGTAAGTTTCTGGAATGTTGGCATTGAATTTATTTAATTTAACAGAGGTAATGTAAACTAGCATTAACCACTTATACAGTAATAGCCCCAATCTTGGGTTAATTGTTTTCTTTTGTGCCTTTGTGCAGGTTACTTGCAATTCTTTTACTGATATATCTGTTCCTAGGTCTTTTCTCCATGCATCAAGTTTCATATTTGCAAATTCCTAGAGTTTATAAGTAATAAATGAAACAATTCTGAAATAGCTCATTTCCTACTGTCTTTGGTCACCAAGTCTTCCAGTTTACATTTTTGTGGTTTTAAAGGGTTTAAGGGTTCTTCTGTTCTGCTAAAGTATGTTGATTTTAGGAATTTGTAAAAATGTTTCCTATTGATATGATATTTTTATTGTAGCATTTCAAATGACATCATGTCTGAAGATCCAACCGAATACAGATCTTGAATTTTTTTTTTTAAGCATTCATTGGTCATTGAACACTGCATCTGCTATAACGTTTTGCCCAAATGGGACTTAGCTATAATAGCGTATTTTGTTCTTTCATTGCTTTTTTACACTATACTACATTTTGGTGATGTTTTAATCATTTAATTATTAGCTTTCTTGTTCAGATTAGCTTTTAAGTCTGAAAATATATAAAGAGTTAAAGGTGGGATTAAAGTTTCATTTTCCATTTCTGTCAATTGTGGGACATCTTTTTTTATTTTTTTTATAAAATTGTATCTTACTGACCCAAGCTGTGCAGCCCAGTAATACCATACTATATTAGGGCTTTTTAGTCCTCCCTTGCTATAAGGCAGATGAATGAATGATACCCATATCCTAGATATTCTATTTTTTCAGATAAATCCCAAAATCATTTATTTAATTGTTTTGAACAAACACCTCAGGAGGTGGAATGGGAAAATTTTGGAAAACATACAGTAGTTTTTGGTAAATATGAGTTCATGTTTGTTTTCTGACTCTTTAAACTCATAAATCTATCAAATGTTTCAACAGCTGAACCCTTTGTTGCCATGGAAACATTTTTGTTCTAAAGAAAATTTAAGCAACTGTTTTCTTTCACTGTAGAGTCTTGAAAGAATCAAAGATGTTCAATTTGTGAAAAATCCAGATAATCTTTGAATCCAAACCTTTAGCTTCAGTGAAGAACTACAAATGTAGAAATGAAGCAACCAGCAGCTTCAATGTTCTGACCTCAGAGTCTGCAGTCTGCAGTTTGGACTCTCCAGTCCAGAACACAGAACCTTCATGAGTGAATCCTCCAGGAGGTTGTTGGTCAGATCCATTTCTGTCAGGTAGGACGGGTTGGACTTCAGAGCTGAGGCCATAATTTCACAGAGAGTCACTGAGAGTCCACATCGTTCCAGAATTCTGTGAAGAGGAACAAAGACAGAAACAGGTGATCTATGATGAATTCAGGCTGTGATGAAGTTCCAGTTGGACATTTCTCTCTTCATCAGAGCTTCATCTTCATCGTGAAACAGTCCTTCTCATCAGTCTCTCTCAGACCTTCATCTTTCTTTCATCTGCAGCTGGAGGAGAGAAGGTGGAGCTCCATGGAGCTTCATGCTGCCCTCAGTCTGTCAGTGATCTGAGGTCTGAACCCCAAAGTTCACAGTAGAACATCTGGATCACAAAGAAAGACAGCTGTCACTCTGACCATGATGATGAGGAAGACGAAGATGATGTTTGACTGTTGCCATTTTTTAAATGTTGGTTATTATTCCAGTTTTCTGAGAGTTTTCTGTTTTCATTTCCAAAATTATTTTTTTTAATGTTTTCAGCTCTGAAGCTGTAAACAACAGTTCATCTTCCTGTTCTGTTGCAGAACTTTGAATCCAGTTTCCTCCTCCGGTCCACATCTCCCGTCATGAGCAGAACCACAGCAGCACCAATGTTCAGGCAGAACTTTCCAGAAGGTCTTCTTGGTAGAAGGAGGCTAAAGGGACAAAGAGCTTTTGTAAATCTGTACTTGATGCTTTCTTGAAGCTGTTTATGTTGTCGTGGAAACACCACATTTTTGGGGCGGGGTCTTTTACCAGCTGACTGACATCAAAGTGTTTCTTCACTTCTCTGCTCCTCTGAACTCTGTGGAATGATGACTCAGCATTGCTGTTCTTTTACAATCAAACTCTGCAGACGGCAGACCCATTTTCAAGAACAACATCTGCATCTTCTCCTGTCTGATCCTGAAGATGAGCTTCTTCCAACCATGTGAAACCTGTTTCCATGACAACGTATCCTTCAGGATCAGCTGGAGCATGGCTGTGAACATGGTCCAGTCACTGACTAACATGCAGCTTTCTGTGCTGACAGATCCATGAACAACTGTCTGCATCCACAGCTGCTGCTGATACCTGCTCCTCTCACTGTCTCTACAGCTGCATGTGGTGGAAGTATCATGGTCTGCCTCTATTGGTGACCTTCAGAAACAGCCACAGCTTCAGGTCTTTGTGTTCTAAAACTTTGTTTCTGAACTCCAGTCCTCAGGTCCACCATCTTGAAGGCTTTTTTCTGCTTCTCTGCATAAACACACCTGCCTCCAGTGACTCGTCATCCAGCCTCTCTAGAACTCTATGATGAGTTCAGTCAGGTGTGTTTCAGCAGGTAAGATAGAAACCATGCAGATTGGTGGTTCTGGGGACTGGAGTTCAGAAACCCTGTTCTAAAGCAGAGCTGCAGGGGCTTCAGCCTTTTAGAGTGGATGGAAAGAACCTCAAAACAAGAAAGAAAGATGTCTAAGACATTTATCATTTCAATGGAACAAATCAATACAAGCACACTAAAAATCAGATATCCCTGATTTTCTGTCTGCACTGCTGTGTGTTGGAGTCAGGTCTTCAACAGAGATTGTATGTATGCAGATGATGGTTGACTGAACTAAAAGAACCAAAATGGTCAGAAGAAAGAATCTGTTTCTGCTTCAGTTTTTTCTTTTATTCATCAAACTCTTTCATTCACAGATCAATGATTTATCTAGAAAGAAGATAATGAACAGAAGAAAGAACATTCTAGAAATGTGCTTCTACAATGCTCCTCTGGTAAGGATGGAGCTTGCACTCCCTGTCCCCCTCCCTGCTCTCTGGCTATGGGGGCCCCTGTGGCGGTGCTGCTGGCCCGGGCCTGGCTGGCGGATGCGATTGCCCGGCAGACGGTTGATCCCTATCTGCTACCGTGCGGGTATTGAGGGGGCCTTGGTGTGGGGATGGCTGGGCACTCTCCCTCCTACTTTTTACATTCTATCATCTACCTTAGAAGAACATAAATACTCACTCGATCACAGGTGCTCTCTGATAAAAATGTTTCACGTATTGGTCTGAAGGCATAAGTATGCGTGTGTGAACATTAGTTGTATGGTGTACATGTTGACATGTTTATGTGTGAACATTTTTGGAGCCAACAGGTATGTGTATAACATTTTAATGTGTGTGTGGACAGGCCCTGCCCCTTCTAGATTTATTTTACTCCTAAACCTGACCGCAATGAGTATGAACATCCAGCTACTTGTTGTTTTAGGATGCTTCATGGTTTACCCCCATCATCCCTCTCTCTTCTTCCCTCTTTTTCTTTTCTGTCCGGTCCAACAAAAATTGTTATAAATATAAGGAAGATGAATAAAGTTTAGCCTAAATTACAAAATGGGGAAAAAAAATGAAGACATCTTCTTATTCTGGACCGGCTGCTTTGTGTTCAAACCTTTCAGAAGGTTCTGGATTGGATTTCATTTGGACAAATATGATCCTTCTTTGCTCTTTAGCTAACAGATCACATGAGTATTTTAAAATATGATTTTCTTCTTTCATAAGAATTAAAATGATAAGAATTTTTTCATTCTTATCATTTTCAAACCTTTCATTCTTTGTAAATCAATCTGAACACTGATCTGATTTATCATCACAATCACTTCTGGACTCACCTGAACTTTCTGCAGTTCCTCACAGCTGGGATCAGTCTCCTTACACCCTCAGCTGATGTCTTGTACTGGTTAAGGTCCAGCTTATCAAGAACCTCCTCTGAGGTCTGCAGAGTGTAGGCCAGAGCTGAGCAGTGGATCTCTGAGAGTTCCTTCTTTATATTGTTCTCTGAGTTCAGGAACTCTTGGATCTCCTGATAAACTGAGAGGTCCTTTATCTCTATCAGACAGTGATAGATGTTGATGCTTCTGTCAGGAGAGACTCCTTCACTGTTGATCTTCTTCAGCTTGTCGATGGCTCTCTGGATGGTTCCTAGGTTGTTCTTTCTCTGTCCCAGCAGGCCTCCTAAGAGTCTCTGGATTGTTCTTGGATTCTTCTCTGTCTGTCCCAGCAGGCCTCCTAAGAGTCTCTGGTTGGACTCCACAGAGAGACCATGAAGGAAGCGAACCAGCAGGTCCAGGTGTCCAGTTTTACTCTGCAGGGACTTCTCAATGACTCTACTCAGAAACTCATCCAGGCATGGGTTCTCCAGGTTGTTCTTCAGGAAGTCCTCAATGACCTTTAGCTTCTTGTTGGAGTAACAGTGGAACATGTAGACTGCAGCCAGAAACTCCTGAACGCTCAGATGAACAAAGCTGTAGACCGTTTTCTGGAAGATCTCACACTCTCTTCTGAAGATCTCAGTACAAACTCCAGAGTACACTGAGGCCTCTGTGACATCCAGACCACACTGCTGCAGGTCTTCTTGGTAGAACATGATGTTTCCTTTCTCCAGATGTTCAAATGCCAGCCTCCCCAGCTTCAGAAGAACTTCCCTGTCCGTCTCTGTCGGCTCTTGTGGACTTGTCTGATGTTCCTGCTGGTACTTGTTCTTCTTCCTCTTTGTCTGGACCATCAGGAAGTGGGAGTACATGTCAGTCAGGGTGGTGGGCAGCTCTCCCTTCTGCTCTGTGGTCAGCATGTTCTCCAGAACCACAGCAGTGATCCAGCAGAAGACTGGAACTTCACACATGATGTAGAGGGACATGGAGCCCTTGATGTGGGAGATGATTCTGCTGGACAGCTCCTCATCTGGGAACCTCCTCCTGAAGTACTCCTCCTTCTGAGCATCATTGAAGCCTCGTACTTCTGTCAGTCTGTCCACACATGAAGGAGGGATCTGATTGGCTGCTGCAGGTCTGGAAGTGATCCAGACCAGAGCTGAGGGCAGCAGACGTCCATGGATGAGGTTAGTGAGCAGCACGTTGACTGAGGACTTGTGTGTGACATCAGACACCACCGGACTGTTGTTGAAGTACAGAGAAAGTCTGCTTTCATCCAGACCATCAAAGATGAATAGAAGTTTGCAGACAGACAGCTGTTCTGCTGGGATCTTCTGGAGTGTTGGATGGAACAGCTGGATCAGAGTGAGAAGACTATGATGCTCATCTCTGATCAAGTTCATCTCCCTGAAGGAAAGAGGAACCACAGCACTAATGTCTTGGTTCTCCAAGCCCTCGGCCCAGTCCAGAGTGAACTTCTGCACTGAGAAGCTTTTTCCAGCTCCAGCAACTCCGCTGGTCAGAACCACTCTGATGGATCTGTGTTGGTCAGGGAAGACTTTGAAGATGTCTGGGTTCTTGATTGCAGTGTCATGGAGCTTGTTGGTCTTGGTGGTGGTCTCCAGCTGCATCACCTCATGTTGGGTGTGACCCTCTGGTCTCAATTCCTCTGTGATGTAGAGCTCAGTGTAGACCCTGTTGAGGAGCGTTTCTCTTCCTGCTTCTTCAGTACCTTCAGCCACATGTTCACTTCTGCTCCTCAGACTGATCTGATGTTCTCCAAACATCTCCTGCAGACCAGCATCTACTGAAAGAGCAGAGAAGAAAGCTCCTTCATGAGTGTTCAACATGTTTCCAGAAGAATCCATCAGCAGATGATCAGGCTCTGACTCACCAGCTCTGGGTCTTTCTGCAGACTGGGGTCCGCTCCTCTTCTTCTCTCTGTGGACACTAAGGAGAAATTGATTTAAAAACCTCTCATTTGGATCCAAGCACAAATGATTTTAGATTTGCTTTACGAGCCTCATTCAAATGTGTTAACAGAATCCAAACCTGCTTCATTGACTTTGGTGAAATATCATATTCAGAGGTTGAAAAGAGCAGCTAGCTAGTTTTAAAATAAATGATCAATGACAAGAACATTGTGGTGATGCTTGAAGACAGCTGGATAGCTTAATTTGGAAAGTGGAAGACTGAAAATCAGGGGTTCAACAGGATGAGATTTATCCAATGTGGGTCATTGAACAAGACCCTTACTGTTACTGCCTAAATATGTAGCCACAAATCGGGCCCACGTATGTTGCTGTTCCTGCTGAGAGATGAACTCTGCTTTGTATACTAGAAACGGTTTCTTACCATGAATCTGAAGGTCCTGGTTCAGTTCTGAAGTTTGGAGGAATAAATTTGGACCGGTCACTCTTCATGGACCCACAGCTGGAGGCTGCAGACTGTTGACCTCTGCAAACACAAAACCATCAGAGTATTGGAGGATCTGCTTCTTCATGAACAGCTTATGGACTTTGACATGAACACAGACTGAGCTGTTTAGTCTGGAATGACATGACATGTTTGAATCAACAGTTTACAGTTGGAGGGAAAATGTTTGATCATTGATAAATGCTGTTAAGACTATTTGGTCATCTCCTTGCCCATCTTGCTCAGGGGACAAGTGGGCCTTAAGTAATACCTTCTCTTAGAGATAAAAGAGATAGTTTACATTTTGAGTGCAAAAGAATATGTGAAATTTTGAAAGAGCTTTTTAAAGCTTTTTTAAAGAACTTTATTTCTCAGATTGTGACAACACGGTACATCTTGCAGAACATTTTTTCAGTACAACTGATTTATCGACATTGTTCCAATAACAAACGTCAGATATATCTGGGTGAACCCATAAAGTCAGAAGAAGTTCTGAAAGACATTTAATCCTTAAAAAAAAGAAAAGGCACCAGGGGCCTCATTTATAAAACCTTGCGTAGGATTTGCGTCAGAAGTGGCGTACGGATGAAACATAGGACGTGCGTACGCACAGAAATATTCGGACTTATAAAACCGTGGGCACGCACATCCTACGCATCCTTCCCTTAATAAATCACAACCAATTCTAAATGCTGCGCAGCTTTTGCGGCTTCATGACACGCCCATAGTTGCCCATAAATAGCCCGTGAAATGCCCACAAATGAATATTCAGTGATAGCGAAACCATGGCAAACATCGAGAGAAAATTTAAAAAAAACGGAACTTCACTCAATGTGAAGTAGAAGTTATAGTCGGCGAGGTGGAAAAGAGGAGAAAAATGTTGTTTGGAGGGCACAGTGTGGGCATTACTAATGCCGAAAAGGCGGACATCAAAGTCGAGGCAGAAAGACGTCTGGCGCTGCATCGCCAGAGGGTGTCTGCCATGGGTGGGGGACAGGGGACACCGGAGCTTACCCCTCTTGATGAGAGAGTGGCGGCAATTATTGGGGAATCCCTTTTACGTGGAAGGACCTGAAAGGTGGAAAGGCACCAGGTCCTGATGGGTTTGGGCCTGATTTTTATAAAAAAAATGGCAAAAAAATAATTGTGTCCCCATTATTGAACATTTTTAAAGTTATGATAAAAAATATTTGTTTGGAGTCCAGATGGAAAAATCACAGATTTTGTGATGAATAGAAATTTCTTAAAATTCATCTGTTCCACCTAAAATTCTGAAAAAAATGGAAGGAAGTAGGACACAGATCCCTATGTTTTCTTTAAGTTTGGTGTTCATATCTGAATGATAAGTTATGAAAAAAAAATAGGTTTAAAATAGTTTCTCCAGATAGGGACTTTTTCGGACTTTTCGCATGAAGAAATGTCTCAAAATTCTTCTGAAAGTTTCAAAATTCTTAAAATATTTAGGCAGCAGAAGCACATAAATGCCTATTTTTCTGGAAAGTTTGGTGCTGATAACCTAAACAGAGGTTACGATAAAAATATTTGTTCAAGTCAAAATTCAAAAATGTAAAATGTGTCTCATAGACCCTATATTGCAGTGTATGAAATGTCAACCATTGTAAGAAAAATGTAATTCTAAAATCTCAGTTTCTTGAGACAAACAGGTGATTTTCTATGAATTTTATTTACCTGAGTGATGCAATCAACCACTTCCTGTTTGGCAGTGGCTTACGCAGGCATCGTCAGGTGTTCAACCACGAAACTGCAGATTATGTGAGAATACCCTTGTGAGTATCTTCAGTGTTAATTTCATGCACGTCAGACGAAGCACTGAGAAAAACTAGGGCAGAATGCAACAAAAACTGTGTTTTTCAATAACTAGGTGGCGCTATGGAGCTCATCAAAGATTGTCATATCCAAGGGTTCAAAAACCTGTCATTTCCTGTTGCCAGCAGGTGGCGCTACATCTGTTCCTGATTCTTCCACTGCAGATGTCTTTAGAGTCAAACTACAATCATGCACATCAATTTTGGATCAGATTTGATTATGAATGACTGAGTAATGGCTGTTTTTCTTTTCATGGCATGTTTTCGAAATGACCTCGAAGTTCGACGTACCGCCACGGTCACAGACATCCTGAAAAACGTAAAAGCTTTGCAATATTATATCGGACATGGGTCTAGTTTGCAAATCCGGAGTCATCATTCTCAAATCTCTAGGGGACGTTCATTTAAGTACGAGGCTTGCAAATGACCAAAATACAGCAAAAATGACAAATTGACATCAATATAGTAGACTTCCTATGCGAGTGACAGCTTGGTACCAGGAGACTTTTTTGTAGTCCATCTGATTAAGATGCCCTGTTTAAATCAAACTAGTACATTCAAGCATGTGGGCGGGCTCACGAAAACCATTTTGTAGGTGGTGCTATCGAGCCATTTTTGTGCACCCATGCCGTTCAACAATAAATACAAAATTGTTTTGGAGCAGTTGTAGTTTGTGAATAGTTTTGTAAGGGAGTCCAGATAAAAGGGAGTTGCAGTAGTCCAGACGGGAGGTGATGAGACTGTGGACTAGAATGTCTGTGCACTGAGGACTGAGCGAGGGGCGGTGACAGTGGATTTTTCGAAGGTGGAAATCGGTGGTCCGGGTGACGTTATTGATGTGGGCATTAAAAGAGAGAGTGCTGTCAAGGATTAACTTGTGGGGAGGGATCGATGGAGCAGTATTCAAAGGAAATGGAGAAGTTAGGGAGTTTATTTAGGGTGGTCTTTGTTCCTACGATGAGTAGTTCAGTTTTGTTGCTATTTAATTTAAGGACGTTTGCAGTGAACCAGGATTTTATTTCAAAAAGGCATTTGGAGAGAGAGGCAGGTGGGAGATTGGAGTGAGGCTTAGAGTAGAGGTAGCACTGGGTATCATCTGCATAACAGTGTAAGTGAATGTTGTGTTTACGGTAGATGTAAGGGGGAGAAGGTAAATGATAAATAGCAGGGGCCCTAGGACCGAGCCTTGGGGGACACCTGTGGTAATTGGAACTGTGGTAGAGGTGAATGATTTTAATTGGATGAATTGGAACCAGCTGAGGGTAAAGGCTAAAGATGGCTAAAAGAAAAAAAGGACGACAGTGGCACATATTATTTAGAAGTTTAAGACCAATGGGACAGTAGCCAACCTCCCTGGACGTGGCCGGAAGAGGAAAATTGATGACAAATTGAGGAGACAGATAGTTCAAAGTGTATCCAAAGAGCCCAAAACAACCTCCAAAGACATTAAAGGTAAACTCCTAGATCAAGGTACATCAGTGTCAGATCGCACCATTCGTCGTTGTTTAAGCCAGAGTGGACTTCATGGGAGACGACCAAGGAGGACACCACTGTTGACAGGAGATCATAAAAAAGCCAGACTGGAATTTGCAAAAATGCATGTTGACAAGCCACAAAGCTTCTGGGAAAATGTCCTTTGGACAGATGAGACAAAACTGGAGCTTTTTGGTCAGGCACATCAGCTCTATGTTTTTTGACTCAAAAATGAACCATACAACGAAAAGAACACTGTGCCTACTGTGAAACATGGAGGAGGCTCTGTTCTGTTTTGGGCTGCTTTGCTGCATCTGGTACAGGGTATCTCCAAGTTGTGCAAGGTCAAAGGAAATCTCAAGATTATCAAGGCATTCTGGATAGAAATGTGCTGACTAGTGTCAGAAAGCTTGGTCTCAGTCACAGATCATGGGTCTTCCAACAGGACAGCAATCCAAAACACACAGCCAAAAACACCCAAGAGAATGGCTAAGAGAAAAGTGTTGGACTATTCTGAAATGGCCTTCTATGAGCCCAGATCTGAATCCCATTGAACATCTGTGGAAGGAGCTGAAACATGGCATTTGGAGAAGACACCCGTCAACCTGGGACAACTGGAACAGTTTGCTCATGAGGAGTGAGCCAAAATACCTGTGGACAGATGCAGAAGTCTCAAATACAGAAACCGTTCATTGCAGTGATTGCCTCAAAAGGTTTTGCAACAAAATATGAAGTTATGGGTACCATCATTTTTGTCCAGCCCTATTTCATTAGTTTTTTTTTTTTTAAATAATTCTGTTTATGAACAACTCAAAAGTAATGGCTGATTTTGATTATTCAATTTTCAATACATTTTAATTTATTGTTACTTTTGTACATTTCAAGTCATTTCAGTGAGTATTATGGACTTTCTTTCTTTAACTGAGGGGTACCAACAATTTTGTCCACCACTGTAAAGGATCTGGCCAGAGCTTTATTGGGACTTTATGTTTTGGGATTGTTTTGAATGAACTTTGGTAAACATGGAAAAGCTGTAAAAGGCTGTCAGACACAGGCGAGAGGTGAGGCTGCCAATGATGCGAGTGAAAACACCTGCTGCTTTAAAAAAAAAAAAAAAGGCAAAGACCTGCAGAAAAACACACAACGGGTGGGCCGTGTCTGAGGACTACGTTGGATGATCCAGAGCCTCTCCATTTTCAAGCTCCACCCACTGGATTATTTTTTCCCATTTCCCGGTAGACAGATTATCGCATGTTTTTTTCCCCCATGAGATCTACATGTCATAGACCTGGAGAAAGCCGGTGAGATTGAGCCTTTTTGTTTTATTTTATTTTTGCAATGCATTGCTGGGACTGAGTTTACGAAATTCTTTAGTCGGACTCTAGTTCATGAACAGAGCACACACACACACACATATATATATACATATGTGTGTGTGTAGGTGTGTGTGTGTGTAAAATACGGTGGTGGTTGTATGTTTTTGTTGGATGAACAGTTTAGGGCGTGGTGAATATTAATACACTGGAAAAAACAAAGTGGGACTCCTGAGTTGTCATTGTTTAATGTTTATGTTGCATGCACCTGTTTTTTTTTTTTTCATTTAAGCAGTTAACGATTTTAATTGCTTTATTGTACTCTTCCTCAACATTAGGTTTGAAGAAGTTGTTACAGCCACTTTGGCAATTGTGAGGAATGGCAAGCCATTTACAGATGGGAGTTTGCCAAATTTTTCATGCTTGATGTTGCCAATGAAATTTTTGACGACTTTTCGGATAAAAACAAGATAATAAAATGTACAAAAACATGCCTCTGTTAGCAAGAACTGTTCATGATTGGACCATTATAATGTCTAATCAAATTGAGGTGATGCAAGTGAAAGACATAAAAGCAGCACAGTTTTTTTCTCTCGCTTTGGATGAGTCAAAAGACGTGAGCAATTTATCCAAGTTCAGCGTGATTGCAAGGTATTCATCGAGCTTCTTCAGGAACATGAAAAGAGATGCATTCTAAGTTTTCGCTGCATCCAACATCAGGAGGCGCTTTGTGCTCAGATGTGTGGCAAGCAGCTTGGCGAGGTGATGTCACTGGTTGTTCAGGTGGTCAACTTCATTGTTGCCCAAGCTTTAAATGATAACCAGTTTAAAGCACTGCTGGATAAAGTTGGAAAAAGTTATCCTGGTCTGCTTCTGCACAGCAACGTGGGTTGGTTGTTAAGGGTAAAGGTGCTCAGCCGTTTTGCGGCTTGTCTGAGCGAAACCCGGACTTTTCTTGAAATTAAAAATGTCGAGCATCCTGAGTTAGCTGCAAATGAGTGGCTCCTGAAGTTCTATTATCTCGTAGACATGACTGGACATCTAAACCACCTCAATGTATTTGCATTTGAAAACAAGCTGGAACTCTTCATCATCGACATTGAAACTGTTCGTTTACTGCACTTTGAAAAACTGGCAGAATTTAAAGATGCATGCACAAGCAAGTGACCCTGTTCAACATCTTGGTCTTCAGCAGCTAGCAAGCTTCACATTTAACCTCCTGCAGTCATTCAAAGTGCGCTTTAGAGAATTTCGTGAGCATGTCTTTTAAGTTCATCACCCATCCACACGAGTGCGCTGTGGACAGCAAGGACTTGAGTTACATTCCCGGTGGCTCTGTCAGAGATTTTGAGCTACAAGCTGCTGACCTGAAGGCCTCAGACTTGTGGGTGAATAAGTTCCAGTCACTGAATGAAGATCTAGAAAGACTTGAACGACAGCAAGCAGAGCCGGCACAAGTGGGAAGAAATGAAAAAACTTCAACCCGCAGACCAGCAGATTCTCAAAACTTGGAAAACTCTCACATTCTTCACCCTGCAGCGTGTGAGTGTTGCTGTACTGACGATGTTTGGCTTCCCGTATGCATGAGTGCAGACCTTCTCATATCTTAAGAACATTAAGACCAACCTACCATCTCGTCTAACCGATGGAAGTCTCAATGCCTGCATGAAGCTCAATCTCACCATTTATCAGCCAGACTACAAGACCATCAGCAAAACAATGCAGCACCAGAAATCACATTAATGGTAAGAAATGCTCATCATTTATTAGAAACAGCATAACAGTTTTATTAAAAAAGAATCCACAGACTTTATATACTTTAAAAGTGTTGAAATTACATAAAATGCACACATTCACTTGTATTTTTAGTTTTAAACATATTGTAGTAGACTAAGTTTGACTGTTCTTGGATCGCATTATAAATTCTGGAGTTCATTGAACGCATCAAGCAGAGATCTAGTTGGCCCTCAGTTCTGTCGCTCAGCCTGTCATTGGGGAGTTTGGACCAATGGGGTTCAGCTATGGGCCGAATAAGGAAATAGGAGTGCTGGTGCGGAAGTGAGGGAATAAAAAGTTGGGGAGAAGCGCTCTCTGCGGCTGAGATTCAGGATTTTGTGAACAAGTTGTACAGCGTTGTTTACAGCCTACAGTAACCAGAATAAAGAACCTTAAAAGAAGTTAAGTCTCTGTGCCTCAGTGTGGGAAAAGGATGCAACAATATTGTATAGCTCTCACGAAATTACATTTAAAAATATATGGCGTTTATGGCTCTCTCAGCCAAAAAGGTTCCCAATCCCTGGTCTAAATGATGCGTTAGCTGTGTTTGGAGCTCATGTCTGTACTCAGGTAAGGGATCTCACAGCAGATGGTTGACCTTCCTGGATGGATCAGCTGATGTTCTTGATGAGAACATTGTTGTCCCTGCTGTGAGCTGAACTTTGCTTTGTTCACTAGAAACTGTTTCTTACTGTAAGTCTGAAGGTCCTGGTTCAGTTCTGAAGTTTGGAGGAATAAATTTGGACCGGTCACTCTTCATGGACCCACAGCTGGAGGCTGCAGACTGGACTCTCTGTGTGACCTGTTGACCTCTGCAAACACAAAACCATCAGAGTATTGGAGGATCTGCTTCTTCATGAACAGCTGATGGACTTTGACATGAACACAGACTGAGCTGTTTAGTCTGGAATGACATGACATGTTTGGATCAATAGTTCACAGTTGGAGGGAAAATGTTTGATCATTGAAAAATGCTGTTAAGACTATTTGGTCACCTCCTTGCCCATCTTGCTCAGGGGACAAGAGGCCTTAAGTAATACCTTCTCTTAGAGATAAAAGAGATAGTTTACATTTTGAGTGCAAAAGAATATGTGAAATTATGAAAGAGCTTTTTAAAGAACTTTATTTCTCAGATTGTGACAACACGGTACATCTTGCAGAACATTTTTTCAGTAGAACTGATTTATCGACATTGTTCCAATAACAAACGTCAGATATATCTGGGTGAACCCATAAAGTCAGAAGAAGTTCTGAAAGACATTAAATCCTTAAAAAAAAAAGAAAAGGCACCAGGTCCTACTGGGTTTGGGCCTGATTTTTATATAAAAATGGCAACAAAAAAAATGGTGTCCCCATTGTTGAACATGTTTAAAGAATAATTTAAGCATGGATCACTTCCACCAACTTTAAATATGGCACATATATTCTTGATTATAAAAAAAAAAGACAAGCCTCCTGATGAGTGCACATCTTATAAAAGCTATCTGCTTACTCTGAGTAGATTGTAAGATATTATGTAAAATTTTGGTTTAGAGACTGAAGGAGGAGTTGCCGATTCTGGCAAAGCCTGACAAAATTGGCTTTGTTAAAGGTAGGTACTCCCACTCCAATGTATGTCAACTCTTAAATATGATTCAATGTTCACAAAGTAATGAACTCCAAAACCCTTACGATCTCATTAGACGCTGAGAAGGCGTTTGATCGAGTAGAGTGGGGTACCTATCCTTGTAATGGATAGGTTTGGGGTGGGCCTTGAATTTACCAGGTGGGTTCAATAATTATGTAGTGCCCTCGCTGCCAGGGTATTGGTGAATGGGTCATTATCTGACGCTTTCCCTCTAGGCAGAGGAACTCGCCAGGGTTGCCCCATTTCTCATTATTTGCAATTGCTTTGGAGCCCCTGGTGGAGGCTATAAGGACTGATCCAGGGATATCTGGAATCAAACTGAACAACACTCAATACAAAATTTCCCTCTATACAGATGATGTGTTGTCATTTATAGCAACAACTGAGATACCTATTCCAATTCTACTTCACATTCCTACAAAATTCAGCCAAATTTCAGGATACAAAATTAATTTTGACAAATTTGACAAAGCTGAAACTTTACCACTGGGGAGCCACAGGGTGGGAAGGGACCCTCCTGCTACATTTCCTTTAAGGTATTCATATAAAGGTTTTTCATACTTAGGTTTAAATAGATCAGCAAACCCCCTTAGAGATGTGTACATTGAATTTATGTCCTTGCAGTCAACTAAGAGTGATCTAAATAGGTGGCTTGACTTTTTCTTGCTATTTATAGCCAGGATAAGCTTGACAAAAATGAACATTCTTCCCATGTAACTACCCCGTGCAAATGTTGCCATTTAAGATTAACAAAAACACTTTTGCTGCGACTGACAGATTTTTGTCCAAATTTATATGGCATGGAAAGAAACCTAGGCTTAAGATGAGGGTTTTACAACATCTGCTTGATAGGGGCAGTCAGACATTGCCTAACCTTCAGTATTACTACTGAGCCTGTCATTTACGCATTATATTAAGTTGGTTACACTCATTTTTACATTAATCTGAACCACATGTAGACAGTTGGTGTTATGAGCCTTTCTCAATTCTGAGTCAATTATCCTTAGATTCAACTAAACTTCCAGTGGGGATAAAGAACAACACTATTCTTATTGTTACACTTAGATTTTGGAACGGCATCAGGAATCAAATGGGTGGAAATAAACTTTTCCAGTGTGATGCAGCTTCTTATTAAAAACGTAGCATTCTCTCCGGGATAAGATTTTGGGATATTTAAAAAATTGCATAATACGGGTTTAAAACTTCTGAGCAACTTATTCAAAAAAGGTGATTTTCTGTCTTTTGGACAAATTCAAGATAGATTCAGAACATCACACCGATACTTTTTAGGTTTCCTCCAGGTTAAACCCTTTGTTCGGACCTCCCTCTCTTTCCCCAGTGACCACCCAATCCTACAACCAGTAGAAATTTCTCTTCTCAAATTTAATGAAAATGCCACTTTCAAGATGAAATTCCTTTCTCCCTGTTTTTGGACAATTAATGCCATCGATCCTCTCTAGAAATCTAGACATCGTTGAGAGGCAGACTTGGGAGTTGAACTTGATGTTGAAAATTTTTTACACCTGGCTAGGAGATATATACTACTACAATGATAGTGGATGGAAGTGCAACCTCCATCCTTTACACCAGTGGTTCCCAATTGCAGGGGGGGTGCGATGGAGTAAAGAAACAAAGGATTTGTATGTTTGTGTCAGTGTGGGGGGGCTCGAAAATATTCTAATCTTTAGAAAGGGGGGCCCTGCAGAAAAATTTTGGGAACCACTGCTTTACACAATGGTATAGAGAGACTTTTAAAGTTTATCCAATGGAACACCACAGTGCCCTGAAAACAGGTCATTACGACATTTAACTAATTAGATATCTGCTGTGCTGATTTATAATAATAATATTAATAATATTAATAGTAATAATAAAAGAGGCAGTCATGTTTGTTTATGACAAAACTCGGCTAATCTTTCTTTTTGCCATCCAGTATTTTGGATATTTCTGTGCATGTAAAAGTGATTTATTCCACTCAAACATCTGACGAATGTAAAAGTTAGTTATAATCGGATAATATTTTTCAGGCCCCATGGACACAGTTCAATTCTAATTGGATCTTTGATCAAATTAAATATATTTTACACATGTACATGCAGCTACTGTTTAGTGGAACGTCTCATTCAAATGATAGTTTTATTGCGTGATCCAGACTGTCCTGAATGTGAGCAAATGTGTTTCCAGGTTAAACCAGAGCAGATCTAGTCCAACTGAAGGTCTAAATCAGGGGTGTCAAACTCATTTTCACCGAGGGCCACATCTCCTTAGCGGCTGTCCTCAAAGGGCCAGATATGACTATAAATGTAACTAAATGTAATGAAACATAAATGTAACTACTCCTTTAATGTTAAATAACTCACTATTTATTTACTATAACTTTTAAAGTGACAATTCCAGTTGCACATATGTTTGCTTGATACTCTAGGATAAATCCTTTTAAATTTGATTCTGTCAGGTTAGATTATCCGCACAATGTTTTAGTACTAATGTCCGATATTTATAATCTGATATTTCAAGTCTGATTCCCCCATAAATATGAATAAATACACCATTTTTTATTCTAAGCAATTAAAAACTTTGATGCTCTCGCGGGCCGCATAAAATGACATGGCGGGCCACATTTGGCCCCCGGGCCTTGAGTTTGACACATGTGGTCTAAATGATGTATTAACTGTGTTTGGAGCTCATGTCTGGACTGAGGTCAGAAAAAAGTTCTGCTGTTTGCTTCAACCTCACAGACTGAGCTTTGTGTCCTCAAGAGTTGTCCAACTCTTTTCTTTCCTCTCAGACCTAAAGCGCTCACAGCAGATGGTTGACCTTCTTGGATGGATCAGCTGATGTTCTTGATGAGAACATTGTTGTTCCTGCCGAGAGCTGAACTCTGCTTTGTTCACTAGAAACTGTTTCTTACTGTGAGTCTGAAGGTTCTGGTTCAGTTCTGAAGAATGGAGGATCATCTTTGGACCAGTCACTCTTCATGGACCCACAGCTGGAGGCTGCAGACTGGACTCTCTGTGTGACCTGTTGACCTCTGCAAACACCAAACCATCAGAGTGTTGGAGGATCTGCTTCTTCATGAACAGCTGATGGACTTTGACATGAACACAGACTGAGCTGTTTAGTCTGGAATAACATGACATGTTTGGATCAACAGTTTCCAGTTGGAGGGAAAATGTTTCAGCATTTTCTGTCAGTCAATCCAGACTTTTTTCTAGAAAAGCTGATTCCAATTCTCCATGTAGAAATGTAGAAATTCTGATAGCAGAAAGTCAAACTAGAACAATGTGATGTTTGGAAAGCATGAAAATCTGAATCCTAGGAGTCTGCAGTGATTCTTCTCATTAGACTGGAGCTGCTGTCAGTCAGAGTCAGCAGTCAACATGTTTTCTTCTCCAACATCTCTGATGTCTCTCAGAGACTCTCAGAAGACTCAACTGAAAAGATCTCATCACACACATGATGCTCCAAGTGAGTCTGATCAGAGAGATCCAGAACTGAACCAGACCTCAAGTCCTTCATCTGAAAACTGTTGATCATCTGAACTAGAATCCAGCCTCCTTTAACTCTGAAAAACACTCACTGTTCCATTCCTGAACTGATGTCTTTGAAGAAAGGCGGTAAATCCTCAGACATGTCAATCCTGTTGGACCCCCAGCTGGATTCAGATCCAGGTCCAGGTTCAGGTTGGTTCCTGTGAAGAATGAAGGTTGCTGGTGTGAGTCCTGAGCTCTGACATGGAGAAGATCATGGACAGTTGGAGATATTCATCTCACCTCTGAGCTGTGCTCTGGTTGTCATGGTTACTATCTCTGCTTTCAGAGGGAGGGGCTCCCTTTCGTGTGTCCTCCCACTGATCCATGCTGCTGGATCCACATCAGTTCACACACACCTTCCACCTTCATCTGCAGAGGAAACATGTCTTCTTCAACTCTGAAAGACACCCTAAATGTTACCAGATGAGGTTCTGAGTTCTGTAGTCTGGTACCAAAACATTTTGTCTGTTTGTGTCGACTAAGCTGTTGAACCGACTGATGGGGCTGTGTGGAATGTTGTTAGAATTTGTCATCCAGGTTATAAATGTGTTGGATTTTGAAAAACACATTAAGAGCCTGAAGGAACATCCACAGATCAAACTGAATCAGAGTTTCTGGAAGACGGACTAGATTTTCTCTTAACTGCCTCAACTTTCAGAGTTGCCATGTTTGTCAGGAAGGTCCGATCAGTTTTTCTGCTGCTCTTTTCCTCATACACGGATCAAACACAACAGCTTTGTCATGATTGCAGAAATCAATTTTCTCACAAAGACTCACCGTGACAGAGGAAGAAAACGGAGGAAATTCCAACGTGTTTGTCTGCTGGACAAACTCTGCTCTCTCTGTGTGTATTAGGGGTGTGCCAAAATATCGATATGGTGATATATCGCGATATTTAGTCCCGCGATCGATTATCGATACGTCTTCATCAAGTATCGACCTTTTATTTACGTTTAAAAACCCTGTAAAACGTTATATTAACCATCCTTTGGTAAGACAATTCCTTGGAGGGTCGATAGGGGGCGCTCGTTGCGAGATTGGCTGTTGCGGGCGGACGAAGAAGAACACCCATTCAAACAAAGATGGCGGAGCGGGAAAACAATGAGAGGCGACGGCAGTAAGTTAAAAGACGCGCCGGCAGCATTGAAGCTGCATTACCCGGAATTGTGTGAGAAAGCTGTGGCTGTTGCTGGCCTGAAGCCGACACAGCCCGACGCGGATACTTTTTTCCAGACGAAGCTACCGCCGTCTTCTGAGAGAGACAGAGCAGCGGCAATAACAAACGGAAAACGGTCCCTGCAGCGCGGTGGAGAACGAGGGATTTGGGTTTTTATTGAATGCAGTAGAGCCACGCTTTGACATTCCCTCTCGGAAATACTGAAAAAAGGATCCCTGTACTGTACGGCCAGACCAGAGCTACGGCTGAGATGGAAACGGAACAAAAGAGAGGCATTCCTGCCCTCAGACCCCCCTTCTCCTCTGACGCTAAAAAGCCTGTGGTTCTCCAGAAAAACATGAACATAAACATACATCACATGCAGCTTTTCCCCAAACGTGTTGTTCACAAAGACGTTAACTTTTAGATGCACTTTAAGTTTTTTATGTATTTTATCCCTGGTTATTTATTTTGAAAGCAGTTTATGTCTTAAATAACAAAGGAAAGGTCCTAGCTACTTGATTTTTCTTTTTCTGTGAGAATCATATTTTTGTTTACACCACATTTGCACTAAATGGTGTCATTTATTTTTTAACAAAGACAATATAATTTGTTCACAGAATTAATATCTGATTTACAGCTATTTTTTCAATTAAGCGATGGCTATGGTTTTGTTTTTCAAAAGTTAATACCAATGTGTCTGGCAGCTACTTGACTCATTCATTTTTTATCCTGTTTACAGCAGTTTTGTACTAAATAATGACACTGCTGTTCATGTTCACTATTGTTTAAACTGAATTTTACAGATATTTCCAAATGAAAATTGTCATTGTTTGTCAAAGACAGAGTATTACTGATTTCAGCAATGCTACACAAAAGTCTGTTATTCATTACACCAAATAGGACACAAGTTGCTTATTATCATGGTGTTTAAAAAATAAAAAAAAAATGGGGAAATATTTTCCAAAAAGCTGTTTTTAAAAGTTCTTCTTTCTTAAAGTTTGATATATCGTGAGTTGTTAGAGACGAGATATATCGATTATCGCATTATCGCCATATCGTGATAGTATCGTTATCGTGAGCAAAGTATCGTTATCGTATCGTATCGTGAGGTACCCAGTGATTCCCAGCCCTAGTGTGTATGCAGTGTGTGTGTAGCCTAAGAATCCTCTCTGCATTTATAAGAAATCACGTGACTGCAGCTGCAGCAGTAGACAAGCTGCTGGGTCCTAAAGAGAACCATATTGTATTTTAGCTCTGAGGAGCTGACCTAAACTCAAACTAAAATATTTGATTAAATCCTCTTTTGCTCGAAAGATTCTCAATGAAAGTAAATCCTAAACTCCTGAGGAACTGAAGGACGTTTCTGTTCTGAGAGTGCACATTTCACATTCTGTGCATGTCCAGGGTTTATTTCTGTGCTCAAGTTCTTGGCAGGGTGCGAAAACCGGAAACCAGGATGCACACTGCTCAGAGCTCACAAAAGAGTTTATTCAAGAGTCTCAAACAAAGTACTGAATCAGGTTCGCTTAGTCATTGATCCAGAAGAGGGCATCAGGTGTACAATGAGAGAAGGGAAAGTTAATGGGTCAAGAGAATCTCAGGGACAGGGACGGCAATAATCTGTGATCCAAAGTCCAAACCCAGGAACCTGACAAGCGCTTGAAACCATGTAAAGGCAGCTGAGGAGTCACTGGCAGCAGAGGACTTTCTGGCAGAGGCCAAAGGTAGAGCCTTAAAAAGACAGTCACACAGGTGAGAGTGATTGTGTTGATCACCTGTCAGCTCCTCACAGGTGGAGACAGGAGGCGGAATAATGACAGATTCTCTAAATAAATTGACTAAATTCATCATAAATTTAGATTTCTACAGTTCTTCATTGAGAGTTTTGAATGTGTTTGTGTGGGCTGTGTTTCTATCAGATTTCATCTTGGTATTTGTATTTCTTTTATGATTTTGTTTTTTTAATGCAAAAAGGTAGCTAGTGTTTTGTTCTCCATTTTCTAGGCATTTTGCTCTTGATCGAATGAAGGCACCCTTTGCAGCATCGATATATCATTTATCTGTTTCATTTTGAAGTTGGATTAACTGTGTCTCTTCATCCTTAGGAAAGGCACGTTTTATTTAGTAAAGACTGTGTAGCTTCCATTATCAGATTTTCTTTGGCCTGTTTGTTTTTTGGATGGTTTTGCTACGTTCACTTGCTTTGATATGACTTCAAATTTAAAGAGTTCCCATTTTGCTCAGTATTCATCCTTTTACTTCCATATAAATGTTTTCCTTCCTGTCTGATAGAATTTTCAAAAGGTTCCTCCTCAAGTCATTTATTATTACATTTCCAGTGTCCTTTCAATTTAGTTATTTTTGTGATTTGATCCATTAAGTTGAATAGATATGGTACCTGATATAATTTTATGATTGGAAAAAGGAGCACAACAGTGTGAAATATTATTTATATAACCTGCAAATAATTACAGGATGTTAACCATAAATCTATTCTTTCACTAGAGTTACTCCAGTTAAACTATAAGCTGTTTGGATTGAAAAAGCGCCGTTTATCAATTAGGGAAAGTTCAATTCAGAAAGCGGTCAATTTAAATTGTGAGTTTTGAGCTCTTTCTGTCCACACCAATATTTGGAGAATCATTAAGGTCTCCTCCTATAAGCAAATATCAATCTTCATATGAAAACCTGTATAATGACATAAACACCTGCAAATACTTGCTTTGTTTGTGCTGTGACATTATGACCTTACACTTTACAGATTATAAAAATCTAATTGTCCAGCTTTACTTTTCAATGCTATCCATCAACCATCTTTAGAACTTTTTTGTTCCAAGATTTCGCCTGTAATTTTGTTAGAGTATTGAAACTCCTGAAGAATGATGAGAAGCATGTGAGATACCGTTTCAGTATCTTCTGGTAGAACAGTGGGAATCCCGTTCATCCATTCATGAGTGTCACTAATTAGATGACAAAGAAAGTCATAGCTTAACGTCAAATTTAGGATAATCATAAATTGATAAGTAAATATAAATACATCCCCATACACATGTAAATAAATTCAGTTATAATTACTCATAAATAGACATATTAGCACTGATACAGTACATGACACATTTAAACCCGTAAATATTAAGGTTGTCTTAAGGAAAATCATTCATTGCTTTGAAGTGGGAAGAAGTGAATGTATTTAATCCCATCCCCATCATGCTTTACTAAACGTTTTATTTTTCCAGAATTATCCGGTTCCTCAATTAGGATCGGTTATTTATAGTTTACCATCACGAGTGCAGATCCTTAAAATTCATAAAAATTAATAAGAATAACATAAAGATTAGGTACATATTAGTTACGTAAGAAGACATAACATGACTCCAGCAATGATTCTAACATCACAGATTAAGTATCAAAATTATCTGCATATTATCATAAAACTAAATGATTATTCCAGAAATAATCATTTCAAATCACATAATAGATAATCATCAGTGATCCTTCATCCCATCATGGAACATTGAAATAAAATGAATTGACTCATCAAAAAGTAAGCAGTGACCCCGTTTTCATATCTGGAAAAAATAATTAACATCTTGTTTCAAAACCATCCAAACCATTCCAGACCGCCACTTCCTGTGAACAAATTTACGAACAAGCATTTGCACTAAATCAGTGTTCAATGACTCACCATCACAGTTGAACCAGAAAACCCAAGAAACCAGAACAAGACTAAATTCAATCGTAACTAAGTCCTTGTTTGTCCCATAAGGGGCTTCTGAACCGCTCTTTATCTGACGCGACACCCAGGACCTGTCTGCCACGGGAGACTCTACCCGGGGCAAAAGCTGAAGCCCCAGACAGCTTAGCTCCTGGGATCACTCAAGCTCTCAAACTCCTCTACCACGGTAAGGTGGCAGTTCACTGAGGAACCGCCACCATGAGGAAGTCCAGGGACAAGTAAAGCAATGGATGAAATAGAGGAGCTTGAAGAAAGTCAGGAAGGAAGGAGTCAGCCACCTGCTTGAAGAAAAAGAAGAACGGACAGTGATGAGCCTCTAGACCAGGGGTCCTAAACTCGAGGTCCGTGGGCTATAAGCCCTACAGGGGCTTTAACAATAAATATGTGCGAGCAACAACAAGATTTAGTCTTAGACACACTTAACATATGTGGGGAAAATGCAACGATAGGCGTGTTTGAGATGAACCAGCGCTGCACCTTTTTTTTTATAGAAACTAGATGTGATATTTAACTAGTTATTAAGACAGAAAACCAAATAAATAATTTAAAAAGATTTAGTGTTTATTTTGTCTGAACCTGAAATAATCTGTGATTTAAAAGAAAAAATGTTCCAAACAGTTTTTTTTATTTCACAAGTCTTTGAAGAAGACACAGAAACAAGAAACAGCTTAAAAATCTTTGCAGTCTTTGTTGTTGAAGAATGTTTTCATTCCAATGACCTTAAATTTTAAACTTTTCTTTTATTAAGTTACATCTCAGTTTTTTATTTCATAAAGGTGTTAATCTAATTTTACTGAAATTGAGGAAAATTCTCTATTGTTCTGTTTTCTCGGTAATAAGAATTTTAAAATAACTGCTCGTCTTTTGCTTTTGACTGAAGTTTAATGTTTTTTCATACTGTAACGACCCAGCTGGTACAACACTATAGCCCTAGCTGCTGATTGAGCGGCTTCATTGATGAGCTGTCTTTGTCCCATACACCACACAAACTCGGACAGAAACATTCAGAGAAGCAAAGTCTCCTTTTCGGCATCTATACATATTTATTCAAGCAAACACAAATTTGCATGAGTCTTAGGGGCTGAAGGCGGGGCTAACCCCCAGGTCGCTACAATACCAATTATTCTCTTTAGAAACCGTTTTTTTAAGGATCTTTTTGCTTTAAAATTTTCTTCTTTTTAATTTTGTTTCTTTGTTCATTTAAGACATGTATTTATCCATTACTGTAATTTAGGAATTCAAGAAACAAATGTAATCACGTTTATTTAGTCTCCGATGCGTTTGTAGTCAAATCTGAACATTGGAATGAGATGGAGTGTGATGGCGTCACAACAACTCTAAAAAAGTTTCCCCGAAAAAATATTTGAATTTTATTTTTCTTCTTCTTTTTTTTATTATCTACTTACTTAAAACTGTTTTTAAAAAATCCTGGACGCATTTTGAATCATACTGAGGTCCAGTTAAGCAGTTTATACGTTTCTTTTTCAATAAAGTTTCTGCACGTGACCCGGAAGTAAACAGCACGAGGCGCTAGCAGCGTTAGCTTGTTAGCAGGCTAGCAGCGTTAGCTTGTGTTGAGAGGTCGGTGGTGTTTTGTTGGGACGTTTGTGAGGTTTTTGGACAGAAAGGACGATACGTGGTTCGTGTGGAACTCTCAGCATTTTCCAAAGTGTCGTAAATGAGTGTAGAAGTGTTGAACGGAAAGACAACGTGGATTGCTGTGATTGTGAGACTAGCAGATGATCGATCGGAGCTGCAGTGAAGAGGACGGCGGTGTTTGTGGGAGTTGGAGCTGAAGATCGGAGCAGGAACCATGTCTTCAGAACCTCAGGAAGGTTCTGTCAGAGAACAACTTTCTGCTGCTGGAGGAACCATGCCTTCCCTTCAGTCTCTGAGAGAGTTGATCAGCGAGCGACTAGCTGCTGCTGCTGAAGAAATCTGCAGACTCTGTGAAGGAACCATCGTCCAGTACGAGCAGGAGCTCTGTCGTCAGCGCAGACTGCTGGATGTTATCTGGAAACCACAGCTGCAGCTCCAACACATAGGTATGTGACCTTCATCACAGAAACAGAGAAGACCATTGAGCTTCATGCTTTTCTTTTTGGGGACCCGCTTGCCTTAAGGGTCTGTGTGTGTGTACAGACCACCAACCCCCTCCTGCTTTACTGAAGATGTTTCTCTATTTTTATCATCATTTCACATCAGAAATAACAAGAATTCAATCATTGGGGATTTTGATTGACATGTTGCTAACATTGATGACGTCACGACTTTGAGTTTTTCAATCTTCTGAGCAGCACACATTTCAAAAATGTCCCATAGCTGCTCACAACAGAGGACACACTGTGGACTTGGTCTTTACCTACAGCCTGTCTGCTGGAGTGTCCAGTTGTGGGCCGATTTACACAACAGTTGTGTAAATCGGCCCACAACTGTCCAGATGCCACTTGTGTACAGATTCCAATGTACACATCTGCAGCAGCTGCTTGAGATGGTAGAACCACACCCTGGTGTCTTCAAGTCCTGACTGTGCGCCATAAATGCAGATGCCAGTAACATGTGTCATACATGATCCATGAGTGATCATTGACGTGTCTTTATCAGACACTACTGTGTGTTTGTTTCTGTCACCACTGGAATCAGCACTTTCCTTCTCTAGAACCAGAAGAACAAACTGGAAGAACAAAGATTCAAGTTCTCTTCTCATCTCATTGCACAAGGCAGAAAAAAGGCGGGACTTCAACCATCAGCCTGAAACAAAGTTCACCTTTAAACTGTGTCAATGTCAGATGGAGAAATAGAATAGAATTGAGAATAGAGAATATTAGAATATAGAATATTAGAATAACTTACAAATTTAACCTGTGTAAACCATTTAACATGGAATTTTAATTAAAAATTGACACATTTAATGACACCTTTGATGATTTATTTCCAGTTTAAGGAATTAATGGCATATTTATTTAATCATTTCATCTTAGGCCTGCACAATATACCGCAAATTTATCGTTATCGCAACACCAACCGGTGCAATATCCATATCGCAAAAGTCAGCAAAAATCGCAATAAATGGTTACCTTAAATGTGCTAAAACAATCTTATGGCAGCTTGAAGCATTTAACGAATCAAATAAATCCATTTATGCATTTGACCAATTGGATGGACCTTTTCACGTTGTTGACCAATCAGATGGACCTCTTTTATGTTAGATGTTTGCCTCCTACGTCAACGAGGGTCATTTGGAGTATAATTTTTAAATTGTTGCAATGAAACGGTAATTATGTTTTTGGTTGTTTTGCTATTTGTGTAAATACCGCAAATTATATCGTTATCGCAACATTGATCACTCATATCGCAAGTTTTGCTCATATCGTGCAGCCCTATTTCATATTCAATTTATTTGTCCCTTCCAGCTCAAAATGTACCATAAAAATAATTAAATATGTCATGAAAAACTTTTATGTGCTTTTAAATGTCTATTTTATAAATATTTAAACATATATGGATTGATTTACAATTTTTTATTTAATGAAAATTTTAAAGAATTAATAACATGTATTTAACAATTTATTGGCATATATACAGAGGTGGGTAGAGTATTTAAATTTTTTACTCAAGTAAAAATATTGTCTCTTTAGCAAAATAGTACTCAAGTTAAAATAGAGAGTAGGCATCCAAATAATTACTTCAGTAAAAGTAAAAAAAAAAGTACTTGGATTAAAATCTACTCAAGTAGTGAGTAATTAATGAGTAACATCCCATTTATGTCATAACAACAGAATGAGGGTCATTCAGAAATAATGCAAAAATATAACTTTTAATGAGGCTGGAAATAAGTATATCCATTTTTTTTGAATAAAACATTTGCTACAGCACATAAATGACAATATATTGTTTGTGACCATTACCTCTTTCTACACATTGTCCTTCCACCAAAACGTTCTAGATAATCTTTTCCTTTGATTTTAGTCATGCAAATTTTGAAACCTTTTAAACTGTAATGTTATCCTAAAACTTAAACATTTTCCTTTAAGTCATGCAAGAGATAACATATGTGTTCTAAATTTAAATACTTAATATAATGATAAATTTAAATACTAAATTAAAATCAGTGCGACAGGTGACAGCATAACAACCTGAATATGAAGTAGCCCGAAAGAAATGAATCATTCAGCAAAACGACTGTTGAGCTTTAACAGTAGCTCACTCTTAAGGTTTTTGCAGTGAAGCTTTGATGTCTTAGCAGTAAATAGAAGTCCTGCATGACTGAAGAGTAGGCCTGGGCTAGAGGTAAGATCTTAAGCCCGAGCCCGACCTGACCTGAAATTCGGGTCGAGTCGGGCTCTAAATGACAGTCATTACGTTCGGGTCGGTTCGGGCCGGGCTTCTCTCTCGCTTACTTTTTTAATAAATATATTGTAATGGCTGCAAAGAAGCTCCTTAGGCAGCGGTTGTCAAGCAGTTCTTTATTAATCCTGTATGTCAGAATGGTTACCGCACGAACCGAAAGGCACAGCCAGCTTCTTCTTACTCAGAGGGAGACACACACACACACACACACACACACAGGTAGACCCCGCCCCCTCCACCCAGTCACCAGCCCACCGTTGATTGACTGTGGTCCAGCTCTGCGCATGTGTCGTGAATGTAATCTTCCCTCCCCAAGCCCGCATCTATTTTGTTTAGGGATCCCTGATATGGAGCAGCAGGAAGTCAAGGAGAAACTTCAGACAGGGAAACTGAAAAGGCAAACGCGCACCGCCACGGCTGCAGCATTTTTCTGTGTAATGAAGCGAGTCATCAAGATCTCTCTGTCACTCTCTCTGTCTGGCCTCTTATTCTGTGTTCCAGCGTTATTTCGTTGTGCAAATGCATTTGTCATGGAGGGAGGAACCTATGCGCAGAGCTTCCAGCGGAACTCTATGCCACAACAACGAGCTTATACGCGCGCGGCTGCAGCGACCACTCTCTGTTAGAAAGAAAATAACTTTCATGATCATAAAAATATATAGATTATTTTACCTTTAAGAAATCTGGCGTTTTTTTTCTGCCAAAAGTACTATGGGATAAATTTAAATTTCGGGTTTGCTTTGGGCTCGGGCCCGCAAATCAAGTTAATTGGTCGGGTTCGGTCGGAGTTCGGCTTTAATGCCCGTGGGCCTGTGTCGGTCCGGGCTGGATTTTTTAGCCCCGATTTTACCTCTAGCCTGGGCGATAAATCGATTGAATGAATTAATTTGAATTTTTTGATACGGGCAATTTCAAAAATAATAAATCGAGTTTTTGTGTATTGGCGGATTTTTGGCTCCCCAAAGCTTCTGTAGCATTAGTTTCACACGGCATGGCACGTGACAAACAGCAACATCATAGCACACATGAAACAGCACCCGACAGCATGGCTACCGGTGAGAGTGGGAAGTTTGTTCCCAAGAAAGGAATAAAATCATCTGTTGTTTGGAACTGGTGTGGGTTTACTGCCACAGACGTGGAGGAAGAAAGAGACCCCACGCTGCAACATTTGCCTGAAGCCCATCGCGTGGCACGCGCTCAGTCCTCTACACACGCACGCACCCTGACACACACACTCATTCTACAACACCTATATAGTTAGTTCATTAGTTAATTGATCCTTTTCATTCATTTTCTTATCCGTTTTTTCCCTTTCGGGGTCACGGGGCTGCCTATCCCGGCCACTCATGAGCGAAGGCAGGGGACACCCTGAACAGGTCGCTAGTCTGTTGCAGGGAAGAATTTCAACAATCATACATCCATTCACTCTCACACTCACACCTAGGGACAATTTAGAGTTGCCAATTAACCTATGAAGCATGTTTTTGATGCATGTAATTGATCCTGTTTTTGTTAATAAAGAATACTGGGTTGTAATTATTAGTTGTACAGAAATTCATTTGCGATGCGGCTGCCGGATGATTTTGTGTTCGGTGGCGGCGGCGGAAAAAAAAACAGAAATCGAATTAAAAAAAGTAAAATTGGAGATTTTATTTTTAGGCCATATCCCCAAGCCCTACTGAAGATTCTCCCACAAGCAGCAACTCGTGTTGACTTTCAGGGACAGCTTCTTGGTTTGAGGAAAAGATTGTAACAGATCCATATCTCCAGTTGATGGACATGTAAGGTACTTCTCCAGCTCTCCTATTTGAGATTTTTCTGGGCTTCATGGATCCATGTGATAAACCAGAGGATTCACGTGACTTAAAAAAAAAATCCCCAAATTCATGAAACCAATAGACTGCAAAAGCAGCGGTGAAACCACGGGTAGTGAAACACGAATAAGCAGGGGACACTGTATCTGTCCTGGTATATAACGTCACTGTTTTGCTCAAAACCGTGTAGATTTTGGTGTCTTCAGCGTGTTATGTTCTGTATCTTCAGGACCATAAGGCGCACCAGGTTTTAAGGCACATTAAAACATACAGGTAAAACATGCATGCTAGTGTGTGTTTTAAAAAGGTAGCGGGAGCAAAACTGATTTGGTTGTTATTCATTTTTCATTTTCTCAGTCATCAATCAGCATAAAAAAATCCATCAAAGTCCTCATCTTCTGTATCTGAAATGAACAGCTGGGCAAAATTTCTATCAAACACGCCAGCTTCTCTTTTGTCATCGTCGGAGTCCGTCTCGTTGCCGTGCGGCTCCTCATGCTTTTGCAAAAGCTCTGAGAACAGTGCAAGCAGTAACGTTAGCCCAAGCTTCGACAATCCATTCGTGTGCTTCAGTCATGTTGTACATAATGTTGTTCACGCCCACACTTCCCTCCCCCGTTCTCATGGTGTCTTCTTCTACATCCCACAACAACACATTAGGCGCACCGCATCACAGGATGCCCCCTACATATTAGAGAAAATCTAAGAATTTTAAGTGTGCCTTATGGTCGTGAAAATACGGTAGATACAGACTTTCGATTTGTCCTTTAACCAAGCAACCGTCCAAACTACAGTCACACTAGCACTAACTTCGATGTATTTAGTCAAAACTCATGCAAAACTCACCGTAACTTGTTCCCTCAAGGTCTATGTTGAGTTCTTGTAGGCTAACATGTCCACATTTTTAGGACAACACAACTGACAGCGCATGACATAACTATATTTTTTCCTAGAATTGGTTGCATGGTGGCCAGGATTTCTCTGCTTCATCCGCCTCTGAATTACCTGACTCTTTTGTTGCCATGTTGATAGCGGAGTGATTTTCCTTCACGCTTGCTGCCGCGGAGTTTATATACAGTCACGTGACAGTGTGGCTCTGTATGATTCATCACATGGAGTCACGTTACAGAATCTTTGGTGGAAGTTTCTCTACCACAGGATCGATTAAGATTATTTTGATATTATATTCCAGTTAAAAGTAACGATAATGTGTTCTTTTTCTCAGAGATGTACTCAAGTCCATGTAAAAAGTATGTCGTATTATGACTACTTTTTTAAATTATTATTTATGTTTTTAATCTTTGCACTGTTATCTATTGTGATTGTAATGCATTTTCATGTTTTGTGAAGCACTTTGAATCAGGGCTGGGAATCACTGGGTACCTTATGATACGATGCAATATGATACTATCACAATATGGCGATAATGTGATAATCGATATATATCATCTGTAACAACTCACAAGTAATATTTACAACGCAGTATTCTTTATTAAAAAATAACGGTAACAACTACCAGTAACTAATGAACTAACTATATGGATGTTGCAGATTGAGTATGTGTGTGTGTCAGCACGCTGCGTGTGTAAGAGGAAGAAGTGCATACCACGCTAGAGTGAGTGAGAGCCTGCATAAGTGTTTGGGGTGCACGCGCAAATGTTGTAGGCAAATATTGCAGCGTGGGCTCTCTTTCTCCACACCTGTGGCAGCAAACCCATACCAGTTCCAAACAACGGATGATTTTATTCCTTTCATGGGAACAAAATTCCCACTCTTGCCAGTAGCCATATTGTCGCTTGCTGTTTCGTGTATGCTATGATGTTTGTCGCTTGTCATACTGCCATGTGAAACATGCGCTACGAAAGCTCTGGGGAGCCAAAAATGCGGCATTACACAAAAACTTGATTTAAAAAGTTTTTTAAATCGCCCGTAACAAAAAGTTCGAAATAAGTCATTCAATCAATTTCTCACCCAGGCCTATGAACAAATTATAGCGTCTTTGTTTAATTAGAAATGATACAATTTAGGGCAAATGTGGGGTAAGCAAAAATAAGATTCTCCCAGAAAAAAAGAAGTAGCTAGGAACTTTCCTTTAAGTTATTTAAGACATAAACTGCTTTCAAAAATCATGATCAGGGGTAAAATACATGAACCTAAAGTGCATCTAAAAGTAAACATCTTTGTGAACAAAACGTTTGGGGAAAAGCTACATGTGATGTATGTTTATATGTTCATGTTTTTCTGGAGAACCACAGGCTTTTTAGCATCAAGATGCCGCTCATCTAGCGCTCCTTTGAGGAAAAGGGGGTGTCTAAGGGCAGGGGTGCCTACCGGTATTTTAGCTTAGTCTGTTTAGTTCCATTTAGTTCTGTTTTGTTCCATTTTTCAACCAATTGAATTATAAGACTTGATGCTTTTCATGATTTCATTTTTATTAAAAAACCCATTGAGGTGACTGTTGTTGTGATTTTGGGCTATATAAATAAAATAGAATTGAATTGGGATTCGTGCATTACTCAGGTTTGTAGGTCATATGTAGGTCATTTCCCAGTCCTTGTTAATAAAATGTGAATGTCACGTCTGTGTCCCTGGAGGTCCAGCCGTCACACGTGATCCCCACTCTTTCTGCTGTTTCCATCTCAGCCATAGCTCTGGTCTGGGCGTACAGCGCAGGGATCTTTTTTTCAGTATTTCCGAGAGGAAATGTCAAAGGGTGGGTCTAATGCATTCAATAAAAACCGAAATCCCTCGTCCGCCACCTCGCTGCAGGGACGGAGCCCCTTGGACGTTTAAACAGCAATCCCGTTTGTTATTGCCTTTGCTCTCACAGAAGACGGTGGTAGCTTCGCCTGGAAAAAGGTTTCCGTGCTGGGCTGTGTCGGCTTCAAGCCAGCAACAACTACGGCTTTCTCACACAACTCCGGGTGATGCATCTTCAATGCTGCTGGCGTGTGTTTTAACTTGCTGCTCTCGCTATTTTCCTTGTTTTTCACCTCCGCCCTTTTTGTTTGAATGTGGATTATTTGTCCGTCTGCGACAGCCAATCTTGCAATGAGCGTCGCCTATCTACCTCCGAAGAATTGTCTTACAAAAGGATGATTAATATAACGTTTTACAGGCTCTTCAAACATAAATAAAATGTCGATACTTGATGAAGATGCATCGAGAATCAATCACGGGACTAAACATAGCGATATATCCCCATATCGATATTTTGGCACACCCCTACTTTGAATTAGTTTGAGTACAAATTGGGCTATAAAAAAAACTTGCCTTGCCTTCCCTTGCCTTACTCTCACACTTTTAATTTACCCAAAAAGTTATATTACTAAATGTAATGGAGTAAATGTAATGTGTTACTACTAAGCCTGGGCGAAAAAATTGATTGAATGAATTAATTCAAATTTTTTGTTACTACAGACGTGGAGGAAGAGACCCCACGCTGCAACACTTGCCTAAAACCCATCGCAGTCAAAGGCTCTCACTCGCTCTCGTGTGGCACGCGCTCAGTCCTCTTATACACGCAGCGCCCTGTCACACATAGTCATTCTACGGTTCTTCATAATCAGAAACCGAATTAAAAAAATAAAATTCGAGATTTTATTTTTAGGCCATATCGCCCAGCCCTAGTTACTACCCACCTCTGCTTATATATCTATTTCAAATAGTCTCTTCCAATCATCCAGACCCCTCAGGCATTTTCCCCAATGATCAACGAGTTTATTGGTACTTCACAAAACCTAAAAGTCCTGTAAACGTATAAAAGGCTCCTTGTTGTGTTTGTGTTCCTGCAGTTCTCCCCCAGCATTGGATGACTGGAGAGGAAGATCTCTGCAACCAGCAGAGGAACTTCAGTATGGAACAGGAGGAAGCAGAACCTCCACAGATTCAAGAGGAAGAGGAGGAACCAGAACCTCCACAGATAAAAGAGGAACCAGAGGAACTCTTCATCAGTCAGGATGAAGATCAGCTTGATCTGAAGCAGGAGACTGATACCTTGATGGAGATATCTACTTATGAGGAAGATGAGAACAGTGAAGCAGATCTGAACAATCAGCAGAGCTTTAATGTTACTGATAGTCAGGATGAAGAAGGAAACCAACATGAAGAATCAACATCAACTACAGATGAAGAGACAGACCCACAGAACAGAGATCAGAGGAAGAGGAGGGACAGAAGTCATGTCCAAAGTGTGGACAGCTCTCACATGTCAGCAGGTCAGTGGGACTCTGATCTTCATCTCCACACTATCGGTAAGTTCACTACAACAACAGTTCTATCTTGCAAACATGCAGTCCATCAACAGCGTGTCCTGGAAGAGTCTCTTCTGTCCCTTCCAGTTGAAAAGACAGAAGACATTGTTGGTCAGTACAGCCAACAACATTCCTCAAATCATATGATCTTAGTTAGTCCCTCCAGCTAACGACAAATAGGAAACCTTAACAGATCAAAGAGAAAATTGTTAGCAGATAAAAAAAGGACAATCTTTCTTGTCAGCTGTCAAACACAAAATCCATCTAAACCTCTTTGATGTCTCCATGTCTCCAATTCCTGACAATCAGACAGATTCTATTTCCACAACTACATTTCAACCTAAAACCCAAAGACGGGGTCCTGCTCCTGGATCTGCAGACAGAATAGATTCCATACCTGAACACAGTGACAGCAGTGAAAAACTGCTTAGTGTCACACTAAAGTAACACTAGTTTAGTAACACTAAAAGAACCGTTCCAGTTTTTACAGACCAAAATCAATTCTTACCTGTAAGTAATCTAATAATTCTTTTTTTTTTATCTAACCTAATAATTTTTGTGAAAAGCCTGATTTTGAGGTATTTTTATTGAAATCTGTGCCATTGTGGCACAGATAAAGATCAAGGCACAACTAAAAAGTGGCTTTTGGAATCTTACTTATTATATCAGACTTTCAACCTCTATGTTCACACCAACCAGGAGAATTTTTTTCAATCTCCTACAATTAAGAAAAAAACACAAGAAGCAAACATCAAGTCTAGAGTTCTCTAATTTAACATATAAAACCAGTACGAATACTTTTCTGAGCAATCTAAAAAAATGTTGACCACAAACTTCTTAACACCTCATCGCATCAGGGTTCATCAACCTGGGACACAGGTTCTACAGTTGGCATGTAGAAGAAAAGACGTGGAATGCTGGGGTGTGACAACAAGAAGCACTTGATCTGTCGTCTGTTTGTATTTTTTAGACTTGAAAAGACATAGTGTTTTACATGCAAATGATACTGATCATCACTTCTCAAGAGACGGAGGAGTTCATTCATGCAGTGCTGTTACTGTGACCCCGCCCACCTATATAAATACTGCCTCTTCTTTTCAATAATAGTGTTACAGTTTAGAGCTCAACAACCCAGATGCAGAGTAAGGCTTCAGTGCAAAAAGGGCAAGTTGAAGACTGTTTATTGACAGTAAATCAAAAACCAACACGAAATTATAATTTCGTCATAATTTCTGCAACACAAAATTATAACGAGACAGCACACAAAATCTTCCAACACGCAGACATAAAACAAGGTGACTTAAATAGGCAGACAATGTAATCAACTAACAAGGTGCAGCTTTGAACTCCTGCAGGAAGCACATGTGAGTGGGCGGAGCAGCAAGGAGAAGCCACAGCAGACCTTCACAAGATCAAAAAGTGAAAACCAGAAACAAAACAAGCAGAACGTGTCATAGAGTAGAGGTTTATTGTTATATGCACAGCTTACACTGACATACTAAATGTGTTCCAGAACAACCCGAACAAGATCAGACATATAACAGAAATACACCCAGTTCAAAGTTGACTGAGGTGCAGCCATTGTAGTCGCGCGTTTCTTAGTGTGGGTGTAGCTGGTTTACAATACGGGGGGAGGGACATCAGTGTCAAAGAAAGTCGTATCTCAACACTGCTTTCTTGATACAAGAAAGAACTACACCATTTAATCACAGAAGAACAAATGTAGACAACAAAATAGTACATGAGACTCAATGGGTGGGGGGTGCTTTTGTATCAATCCAAGAGTGCAGCTATGAAGCACATCTTCCAGACAGAATGCACAGAATGAGTGTGAGTAGTGGGAATGTCGAGGTCAAGAAGGAATGAGCAGCAATGTCATCCTTTGCACACAGCTGTTGTTTACACTGTAATGGTGACTATGTTTTAGTAGAGCCAAGGGCAGCAGCCCTCAGCTCTTGCGTCGAGTCTGATTAGATAATATTTTTCTTGGCGCCATCAGTTGTTTGTTCTACTGGTATAGTCCCTGACTGGTCTTGCAGAATTTGAGGCAGGTTTCCATCCAAAAAGTGGGCATTTAGAACAATCTTCCATTAATTTGGGCAGAAACATTCTCCAAGCACACATGCAAGGGTCATGAACACCCGGCTTAAGTGGGCAAGACGAGCACAGTGCTTTAGATCCGCTTGTGAACGTTTTTTTTTTTGCTTTCCAAAAATATATTTTTGCGTTTGCAACACAAATGTTTACACATGCGTTGTGTTGCGTCTTATCTCGTTTTCTCCTTACCTTTAATTTTTCAGAAGTTTCATTTTAGGGAGGGGGTTTCATATTACACCTGAGCCGGGGGTGTCCGTATCCCTGTGGGGTGGGTTCGGGTTTTTGCCCCTGAGCGCTGGGCCCTGCCCAATTTGCAACTGTGGCCGAGCCTGGTCGGCCCATGTTTACAACACCCCTCGTGGGCCCCCCCTTTCCCCGGGGTGTGCCCCACCTGGGCGGGGACGACTGGCCCCTGCCTTGCTCCTTTCTGGACCAACCGTGGGCCGGGTGGGTGGCTGCCTGGAGTGCGGAGCGGGTCTCCCTTGGGGGGTCCTGGCTCGTACCAGGGGTTGGGGCGGGGGGATGCCCAGAACTCCTGGGTGGTGATGAGGTGCTCATCTAGGGCTGTGGGTGCCCTTCTCGGGTGGGGCCCTGCGTTGGGCCCTCCTGGCGCTGCGGGGGGGCTGCTCTCCTGGTTGGGCTGGGGCGGCACTCTCTTTCCCCCCATGCTTCCCTGCTCTCTGGCTCTGGGGGCCTTGCGGCGGTTCTGCTTGCCCTGGCCTGGTGGCGGATGTGATCGCCCGGGGGGTGGTTGTTCTCTGCCTGCTGACGTGTGGCGTTGGGGGGTTCTGGCTGCCGCTGCTGCTGTGGCAGGGGTCTTGTTGTGGGGATGGCTGGACACTCTCCCTCCTTCTTTTCATCCATCATCCATTTAGAAGAACATAAACACTCACCTGAGCACAGGTGTTAGCTCACCTTTGCACTAATATTTTGCATGATTGAATGAATGAAATATTTCACACCAGTTGAAGGCATATGTATGTGCGTGTGAACAATATCTGTATTGTGTTCATGTTGACATGTGGACATTTTTGCAGCTAACAGGTGTGTTTATAGCATCTGAGTGTGTGTGTAGACAGGCCCCGCCCTTTGAGATTTGTATTACACTTGAACCTTACCGTAATGATAAACATCCAGTAAACTTGTTGCTTTAGGCTGCTTCATGGTTCTTCCCCCCCCCCCCCCCTCCTATTATCACCCTCCTACCCCCCTTCTCTCTAACATCCCTCTCTCTTCTTCCCTCCTTTCCTTTTCCGTTCGGTCCAACACCAAAGCTTTTCAAATATGATTGAAATTAATAAAGTTTGGCCTCAATTACAAAAGGGGTTTATTCAGACATTCCTCTGGTTTGTCTGAAGATTCATAACCCCTGTTGTTAAAGTAAAATATGTCCAACACAAGAGGCCCTCAGTTGTCATCTGTCTGCCCAGCTGTTGGACAGGAAAGTTAGAAAAAAAAATTATTTAAATTAAATATTTTAATTGTACATATTTTGAATTTTCTTTTTGACTAGTCAAAATATAAACAGTTTTCACTATATCTTGACTATTCAAGTTTTTCATGGTGCTTAACAATAAACAAAGCATAAAAAAGGGCCTCTTCTTGTGTTTCCACAGTTCTCCCCCAGCATTGGGTGCCTGAGGAGAAGGATCTCTGCAACCAGGAAAGGAAGTTCAGAGTAGAACTGGAGGATCAAGAACCTCACCATTATAAAGGGGAGCCGGAGGAACAAAAACATCCACATTATAAAGAGAAATCGCAGAAGCAAGAACCTCCACATTATAAAGAGGAGCAGAGGGAACAAGTACCTCCACAAATTGAAGAGGAACAGGGGGTACCACAACCATCACCAATTGAAGAAGGGCAAGAGGAGCCCTTCATCAGTCAGGATGAAGATCAGTTTAATCTGAAGCAGGAGACTGATACTTTGATGGAGATTGCTACTTATGAGGAAGATGAGAAAAGTGAAGCAGATCTAAACAATCAGCAGAGCTTTAATGTAACTGATAGTCAGGATGAAGAAGGAAACCAACATGAAGAATCAACTACAGATAAAGAGAAAGATCCACAGAAAAGAGATCAGAGGAAGAGAAGAGACAGACGAAATATCCAAAGTGTGGACAGCTCTCACATGTCAGCAAGTCAGTGTGATTCTGATGTTAGAACAAATTCCAAGAAGGTAAATTTGGGCAAGAAATGTAAACGATATCCTAAAGAAAAAAGTCTTTCCTCTATCAAGTCTAGTGAAAGCTCAAGGATAATTAGTAATCCGTCTGACCACATGGGAGCTGGGTCTGATGAAAGATGTTTTAACTGTAAAGAATGTGGTAAAAACTTTTGTAACATATCTCTGTTTAGAATTCACAAAAGAATCCATGCAGAAGATAAGAGATTTCCTTGTAAACAATGTGAAAAAAGCTTTAGTCACAGATCTAACCTCCTAAGTCACACAAGAACTCACACAGGAGAGAAGCCTTTTTCTTGTAAAGAATGTGATATGAGATTTAATCAAATGTCTCATCTCAAAAAACACACGAGAACTCACACAGGAGAAAAGCCTTTTGCTTGTGAAGAATGTGAAAAACGATTTAGTTACAGATCTACTCTCCAAACACACATGAGAACTCACACTGGAGAAAAGCCTTTTTCTTGTAAAGAATGTGAAAAAACCTTTAATCAAATAGCTCATCTCAAAACACACATGAGAACTCACACTGGAGAAAAGCCTTTTTCTTGTAAAGAATGTGAAAAAAGTTTTAGTCAAATATCTGATCTCAAAAGACACATGAGAATTCACACAGGAGAAAAGCCCTTTTCTTGTAAAGAATGCAATAGAAGTTTTAGTCGCATGACTAGTCTCCATATACACATGAGAACTCACACAGGAGAGAGGCCTTTTTCTTGTAAAGAATGTGATAAAAGTTTTAGTCAAACATCTACTCTCAAAACACACATGAGAACTCACACAGGAGAAAAGCCTTTTACTTGTGAAGAATGTGACTCAAGTTTTTGTCATGTGTCTAGTCTCCAAACACACAAGAGAACTCACACAGGCCAGAAGTATTCATCTTGAATATAATGTTCTTACGATGTGATAATGTGAGGGTTTTTTTTTGTTTCTGTCTCAACAGACACATGATAGCTCACTTACAACAGACTTTTTCTTGACAAACAATGTAATAAAGGATTGAGTAAACTCTTAATTCTAAACTTTTCTTATTAGAGGTCGACCTATCTGTACCACAGCCACAGTTTTATAGGGGTAAAAAAAGTTCAGTATTTTTTGGAAAATTTGAATATTTAAAAATAAGTTTAAAATAATTCAATCTATGTGTAAAGATAGACTGAGTTTTACTGCTGACAAAATATGTAAAACATTTTCACAAAATGAATTTTTTTAGTGTGTGTTACCATGACAACATTTAAAATATTTCATTTGCATCTTTAATTCTATCACTTTTTATGTGAACATTTTACAATTATTTAAACACAATGTAGTGACTGCAGTCTGTACTTTGTTTAGGTCAAGTAACCATCTAGTAAAGATTGGGATTTTATATATACTACCATTTTTTTCAGGACCATAGGGCGCACTGGGTTTTTAGGGCAGAGTCTCAGTTATGGGTTTCGGTATTCATTAAAACATACTAGTAAAACATGCATGCTGTATGTGTAAAAAAAAAAGGCAACGGGAGCAAAACTTAAATAGTTGTGATTTGTTGTTCATTTTTTCAGTCATAAATCAGCATCCAAAAATCCATCAAAGTCCTCGTCTTCTGTATCTGAAATGAACAGCTTGGCTAAATTTCTATCAAACACCCCAGGTTCCCCTTGCTCATTGTCAGAGTCCGTCTCGACTGTGATCATTCATGAGTGTCTGAGACGGACACACATGACTGATGCCGGCTTTTCTGCGCTTCGAAAGCAGTGCAAGCAGACACGTTAGCCCATATCTACAATCCATTCACAAATTGTGGGGTCAAGTCATCCGGCGCTGCCTCCCACAACAATGAAAGCCGTGCCCCGTTGTATGTATTGCTACTGCGCTGTTCCCGTTCTTGACAATGTGACTCACCGGGATGTCCAAAGTCCATGTTAGTGGTGTGGTTGGGCTGGAGGTGTTTGTCAGCGATCTTTTTACTGTCGTATGAGCGGAAGATGGACAGCTTTTCATTGTAATCCACTGCAAGTTCCTGCTGCACTGTAATCCTCGCCAGGATGAAAAGATGACAGAGTTTCATAAAACATCAGGCAAACCTTCCTCTGTAAGCAATACTGCCCTCAGTTGAATGGTGACTGCAGAGAAGCTTTTCCAAGCTGATTACTGATTGTTAATCCACTGCTCGAGTCGCCTTTTCCGCGGAAACTATGCTGTGTCCACTAGACTTGTCAGAGCTCGTTTTCCCGCTTCCTCCACTTGTGATCTTGAAATCTCTCCCAGCTGCTCTCATCCTCTGTGTAGCTGATAGCTTGTAAACAATGTTGTTATGTTCACGCCCACACTTCCCTCCCCTGTTCTCATGCTGTCTTCTTCTACATCCCACAACAACACATTGGGAGCACAGCCTCGTAGGGCGCCCCTACATTTTTAAGAAAATGTAAGATTTTTAAGTGCGCCTTATGTTCGTGAAAATACAATACTCTTCATGTTGATACTTTTCTATTCAGTATTCTTATCGATATTTTTCTATGTAAAAACAAGGAGGGAGAAGGCAAACAAACTTTGTACATGAAAACCTTTTATTTTAGAACCATAAAAAACAATGTATTAATTTAAAATCATTTGCAACACTAAAATAAAATGATCAAATACCAATGTGTCTTGTAATAATTATGTACACTTTAAGGTAACAACTTTAATAAACAGTATAGTGAAGGACCAAATTGCAGAGTGTATCAAATGGCCTCCTCACTGCAAATAACAATAAAGGTGGGAATAAAAATGCAAATTTTTGTATTTTATATAATTCTATCCTTTAATGTTGAATAATTTACTATTATTGCAGTTCAACCTGAGGAGGCTCCAAGCAAAAACTAAGGTTAAGAAAAACATCATCAGAGAGTTCCTGTTTGCCGATGACTGTGCCCTCAACGCAACTTCAGAAGCTGACATGCAACACTGTGTTGATAGGTTCGCAGAGGCCTGCTCCAACTTTGGTCTCACCATCAGCACCATGAAGACCGAAGTCATGTACCAGCCAGCCCCAAGAAAACCTTACGTAGAACCAAACATCTACGTCAATGGCCAGAGACTGAACACAGTGGATAAGTTCACTTACCTTGGCAGCTCACTGTCCCATAGCGTTGTGATTGATGACGAAATCAACGCAAGAATTGCGAAAGCCAGTGCAACCTTTGGCAGACTTCAATCCAATGTCTGGAACAGAAGAGGCATCAGCCTGGCCACCAAGCTGAAGGTGTACCGTGCCATCGTCCTCCCTACGCTACTGTATGCCTGCGAGACCTGGACAGTGTACCAGCGCTACGCCAGGAAGCTGAACCATTTCCACACCTCATGCCTCAGATGCCTCCAGGCCATCAGGTGGCAAGACAAGGTCCCTGATACTAAAGTCCATGCCCGTGCCGGCCTGCCCAGCATCCATACCATCCTGATGCAGTATCAATTACGTTGGGCTGGCCACGTCGTCCGCATGCCAGACCACCGGCTGCCAAAGAGACTCCTGTATGGTGAACTGTTGCAAGGGAAACGCTCTGTGGGATGTCCCAAGAAACGGTTCAAGGACACTCTTAAATATTCCCTGAAAGCCTTCAACATGAACCCTGCCTGCTTTGAAAATGATTCCATGAACAAAAACACCTGGCGCTCCCAAGTCCAAACAGGCGCAAAATAGTGCGAAGCAAACAGGACAGCTGCTGCTCAACTGCAGCGCCAAGCGAGGAAGGCCCGTGCGGCTAATCCCCAAACATCAGCCTCCATTCCCTGCCCTCACTGTCCCAGAACCTTTCGTGCGCAGATAGGACTGACTAGCCATCTGCGCACCCACGTTTCCTGACCCAGATGATCTAAGATGGTCCTCATCGATTACGATGGACGAACGAGATTGCAGCACAATATTGTAGCGACCCGGGGATTAACGCTGCCTTCAGCCCCAAAGGCTCATGGGAAGTGGGGAGTTTTGAGTGAAACCTTGAGTCAGAGGGTTGTGAACTGAAGTGACCGTCCATGCTGTTTGGGCTGTTTGAGTGTGCTGGAATAATCGGGCTTGCAACTCAAAAGGAGACATTGCTTTCGCTTCCTGTTTATCTCTGCCTGAGACTGTCCAAGGTCGTGCGATGTATGGGGCACGGACAGCTCTCCAATGAAGCCATCTAATTAGCAATCTGGCTTACACTACCCTGCTTAAATGACGGTCTGGCTGGATCGTTACAATTAAGCACTTAAATTATTTTTTATCAGACTTTGTTCAGGGTTTGTTTTGTGTAAAACGTACTGACATGTTTCGGCGGAATGCCTTCCGCCTTCGTCAGGGTCGTCATCAGATGGTGGTGTGTGACGTCTTTAAAAACAGCTGATTGTGACTGAGGCAGAGTCACCTGTCAAACTTTGACAAGTGACTCCGCCCCTTGATGTCCATCTTTTGCTCCAGGTGTGAGAGAGCAGGAAAGCCCCCTCATCCTGGTTCATGGAAGTGTGGGCTTGTTTTCTTATCTCCACCGCCTCCATGATCCATCTGCGGTGTCTGTTGTCTTCTTAGAACTTATAGACACAATGAACTTCATTGAATCATGGATCGTTACAATATGAACATTCAACCTGATAATATTACATTATCTTTATTATGTACAGTATTGGTAGTCGTATTCATTTCCCCTCCTTTTTAATAAAATTTACTGCACTCATCTTTGAGTAAGCAACACTTTGGTCATGTGCTCCATGTGTCTTTACTGTCTGCATCTACTTTGGAAAAATACAGATCTACTTTCGGCCTTTTTGCTCCCAGTCTCTTTTCCGAGTGTTGTCACTCATTGCGCCTCTGAGTCAGAAAGTGTGAGCAGGAAAAGCTGTGAGGAGAAAGGGAGAGAGACAGCTAGATTTTAAGACACATGAAAACAAAGTAGAGCACGCCCTGTCCGTGCTGTTGCAACGTTACTACCCCAGCACCTTAAAGCAGTCCTTTTTAAGGCAGAAAATTATCGATCTGGTGAAAATTCATGATGTGCTCCCGTTACAAAAGGGCACCGGTTTCAGTACTGCATCCCTACCATTTAGTGAGGAAAAGATTTTCCTGAAGGAAGAGGCAGGTAAAGAGCCAGACTGGCGTTTTTGTCTTGTGTTCACGTAAGGACTCAGCCCATACTTGCACAGGAGGAGCTGATCAATGACCTGAAAAAAGCTGGAACCACCATTTTCAAGATTACTGGTGGTAATACACTAAGATGTCATGGTTTGAAATCGTGCATGGTACAGAAGGTTCCCTGCTTAAACCAGCATATGTTCAGGCCTAAAGTTTGCTGGTGACCATTTAGAACAGGGGTTCTCACACTTTTTGTTATGTGAGCTACCTTTAAGACGACAATGTCTTGAAGATCTACATACATATTCATGTTTATATATATATATATATATATATATATATATATATATATATATATATATATATATACACGCACATATGTTCATATACAGTGGTGGACAAAATTGTTGGTACCCCCTCAGTTAAAGAAAGAAAGTCCACAATGCTCACTGAAATGACTTGAAACGTTCAAAAGCAACAATAAATTAAAACGTATTGAAAATTTGATCTTCAAAATCAGCCATTACTTTTGAGTTGTTGATTGACTATTTTCATTTCTTCTTCTTTAAGAAAATAAACATGCCTGCATATACAGTGGTGGACATAATTGTTGGTACCCCTCAGGTAAAGAAAGAAAGTCTGAAATGACTGGAAACGTTCAAAAGTAACAATAAATTATAATTGATTGAAAATTAAATGATAAAAATCCGCCATTACTTTTGAGTTGTTGATTAACAGAATTATTAAAACAAACTAATGAAATAGGGCTGCACAGAAATGATGGTCCCCATAACTTAATATTTTATTGCACAACCTTTTGAGGCAATCACTGCAAATAAATGGTTTCTGTATTTGTCAGTGAGCCTTCTGCACCTGTCCACAGGTATTTTGACCCACTCCTCATGAGCAAACTGCTCCAGTTGTCTCAGGTTTGACGGGTGTCTTCTCCAAATGGCATGTTCCAGCTCCTTCCACAGATGTTCAATGGGATTCAGATCTGGGCTCATAGAATCCACTTCAGAATAGTCCAACGCTTTTCTCTGAGCCATTCTTGGGGGTTTTTGGCCGTAGTGTTTTGGATGGTTGTCCTGTTGGAAGACCCATGACCTGCCACTGAGACCAAACTTTCTGACACAAGGCAGCACATTTCTACCCAGAATGCCTTGATAATCTTGAGATTTCATTTTACCTTGCACAACTTCAAGACACCCTGTGGCAGATGCAGTAAAGCAGCCCTAAAACAGAACAGAGCCTCCTCCATGTTTCACAGTAGGGACAGTGTTCTTTGCATTTTATGCTTCATTTTTGAGTAATAAAACAGAGCTGATGTGCCTTACCAAAAAGCTGTAGTTTTGTCTCATCTGGGACATTTTTCCAGAAGCTTTGTGGCTTGTCAACATGCATTTTTGCACATTCCAGTCTGGCTTTTTTATGATTTCCTTTCAACAGTAGCGTCCTCCTTGGTTGTCCTCCATGAAGTCCACTCTGGCTCAAACAACGACGAATGGTGTGATCTGACAAGTCAGAATCTGATTTGAGACGGAATAAAAAAAATGAGACAATGGGATTTTTGTTCTTTTATTTTGTCTCTCATAGTTGATGTCTACCTATGATGAAAATTACAGGCCTCTTATCTTTTTAAGTGGGAGAACTTGCACAATTGGTGGCTGACTAATTTACTTTTTTGCCCTATTGTAGGACAAGCGTAGCCCCAGCCAAGCAAAATAAATAAATAAATAAATAAAATACAATACTAAATCCACACACGCCCCAATTGAGCCTCCACTGTTGTCACATGACACACTCCGTCCCTGCACTCTGTCCTAAAAAAAAAATAATTAAAAATGTTAAAAGGGCAGAGGGTATTAAAAAGGGGGGAGGCAATGTGGCTTTGGAGCATATTTAAAAACCTAATAATAACAATAAAATAAATAAATAATAAATAAATAAAATAAAAAATAATAAAATAAAAAAATTATAAAAAAAGCCCACCCAGACACACAAATAAAACCAAAATCTAAAAAAATAGGATATAAACTAGCACAGCTGTTACGGGTCCTTGTGAGGGCGTGGCACCTCTCAGCAGGTTCTAAGTCCACTAAACCTGGAGTAGAGAAGCAGACGCTCTCTCTTTACCACAGCACGGACAGCTCTCCAATGAAGCCATCTAATTAGCAGTCTGGCATTTGCTTTACACAGTTTTAATATTTAAACAGACCAAATTACACTAATCACCTGAGCAGTGAGAAGAAACCTCACCTTGAGCTCGCTTGGGCGGGCGTAGAAGGGAGCTCCGGATGCCAGAGCTGTTTTTCAGCTAAAAACTTATTTGTTTAAAAAATCCAATGCAGATTGATTGGGAGACATCACCACACTTACCAGGAAGTCCATAGGGTTAGCCCCTACAAAATGGGCGGGGTATGAGCACCACACAGCAAGTGTTCAAGTGTTGGGCAAAACCATTTTTATACTGCTCCCAGGTAGTCAGGGGGGTTGCCTGCAGCTGTGCAGCATCATCCTACTACACTATCTTGTGGGGTCAAGATGACCCCACCTTTACATTGACGTGTTCATGTAATCCATGGAAACCAGTGAATATCACAAATCATTGAAGAAAAAAAGGTTCAGCGCACTGTCTAGTGGGATTTAAATGACCCCACTCCCACCGTTAAAGTTCCTTGGAAAGCACAAGGGTTTATGCAGCTGCTGCAACAACACTAACTGCATTGAAGCAGAAGGGAGACGCCTGCTGGCTGTTTGCAGAACTGCATCTTAGTGTCAAAAGGCTTCAAACTGAAAGCTGTCTGTAAAATTCCTGCAGTCTGTTTCGATCTAATAAATGCTCTTTTGAATCAACTCTGTGTTTTCTATTGATTTCTGTCTTCATTCTATCTTTGACTCACAAACAGACTTGAATCTTTAGCCTTCCCCCTCATCCTGTTCCAGCTGTTCTAATCTTCATGTGTTTGGCTCCTTCTCAGCAGAAATGGGTTGGAAAAGAGCTTTGGAATGTTCAGGTGGTGCTGATATCTTTCTAGATGGGGGTGGGCAGAACAGATGAGAGCTCCTCCCTCCTGATTCAGAGGGGAACAGTGAGCAGCAGCTGAAAGGAGGGAGTGGAAATTGGAAAAGTTCTCTGCACGTTTCTCCTTTCCAAGAACAGAGGGACACGACTCCATGAACAGCAGAAGCTAAAGAGTTGGAAAACATGCCCAAAGCTGCAGCACCACCTGCAAAAAGATGCTTCCTCTTCAGACTCCGCCCCTCCACATCAAGAGCTGCAAGGAGAAGAAAGATCCGAGTTTCTGCGGAGCTGCTATTGGAGCTTTTAGGGGGTCAGATCTTTAGGAACATTTGCTTTCAATGAAATCCAGAAGTAAAGTGTTTTTTCTCCCGGAAAGTAACCTTTAGGATCAAATGGACTTGAATTCTTAAATTTAAACAGGAAGACCACATAATTTAAAGACAGAAAAGTCTTGTTTTGATGATGACAGATTCTCCATAGAAACACACGATCACGTGACCTGTGCTTTCTCTCTGTTGGAAGAAGTGAGAAGGGAGAGACCTGCTGGTTGGTTTTTATCCATTACTATAGTTCAGGAATATATTATAAAAGGTTTTTCAGTCTATTTAGTCTGAGATGTCTTTTGTTGTCAAATCTGAAGACTATAATTAGTTAGTGTGATGACATCATATCACCTCTCATATAGTTTGCCCAAAACTATTTTTTCCTTTTCTTTTCATTTTTATGTCATGAATTAACACTGTTTTTAAAATATTGAATGCATTTTACATTTTTTCCTTTTTAATCAAAGTTTCTGCACTGCATACTGCAGGGGGTCTAGTGTGTCTGGAAAGCTGCTCTGAATGTGGATCAGCATCACTCCCTCGCACTTCATAATGATTAGAGTGAGTGCTACTGGTCTGTAGTCATTCAGGCAGGTGGGAGGGCTCTTCTTGGGGAGAGGAACAATGGAAGTGGTCTTGATCAGTGAAGATCATAACTTCTGTTATGTGAGAGTACAGTTTGTAGCTAAGCTAGCTTCATCTCTCTCAAGTAATTTGGTATTTAACCCTTGTGCTAGCTTAGATGACCCCACCCTTACTTTGATGTGTTATCCCTACCATGACAAAGGTGGATAAAGTTGGAAAAATTTCATGCAATCCATTAAACCAGTGTAGATCACAAATCATTAAAAAAAAAAGGTTCAGCGCACTGTCTAGTTGGTCTAGATGACCCAACTCCCAATGTTAAAGTGCCTAGGATAGCACAAGGGTTAATAAAGACCAATTATAACTTCGGACCAAGTCAGCCAAACTGAATTTTGAAACTGGTTGCATTCACCGATGCATCCTTTGGAAACCTCTCAGATGTGGTTACACAAGGTGGTGAAAACAGAAAGTTTTCTCCAATTTGATGGTAGTCAAAAAATATTTATCATCAGAAGCACATTTGCAGATGACAAACTAGCTATGTCTGAAGGGATTGACAATGCCATTAGTCTTTCAACATTATTGTCAGAACTCAATGCTGGGAGCTCTAGTTAACATGTACCAATAATCTTTGTCACTGATCACTATTCTCTTGTTGATGCACTTAAGTCCTCCAAGTTTGTTGTAGAGAAAATACTTGAAAAAAAGTTTATTAAAAAAACGGTATAAAAAGTTCCATCAAAGAACTGATCCAAACTGGAAAAGGTTCAACAACTGGCACAAACAATACTTTGCACTGAGTGAGGTTCAGTGCAGTGCTTAAGTGTCATGTAGTTGATTTCAAACAGCAGAAACCCACACTGAGGGAAATACTTCACACTTGTGACTGATGTTCACTTCCACTTTATTCTTCACAGATAAGATTGTGACAGAACACTGAGAACCGAAAACAACAGAGGAACAGTTCTAATCCTTTCCTGAAAACATGAATCACCAGACAGAAACATCAATCTGGTTCTCTATCCACTTCGTCCTTAATACATTTTTAGGAAAATCTTTTCTTTACAAAACTGCTACCTATTCACATGACCCAGCAAAATACAACATATAAAACAATAATGAAATGTTTGCTGGTCACATAAAACTTGTTAGAATTAAAAATGTATACTAAATAAGACTTAGACCAATGTTTCCCAACACTGGTCTTCAGGGAACACTCATGTATTTTTCAATCCCACCCTGCTCAAACACACCTACCTTTGATGACAAAATGGAAAACATAGAGGACAGTGGTCCCCGAGGACCCGGGTTGGGAGACACCGACTTAGACAACATACAAATTGTCTAAGCATAAACTGGAACCACGATGGTCAACTCAACAACTTTAAACCAAAAAAATAATAATACGAAAAGCAACAAATAAAATCAACCAACAGAAATTGAACATTGCTTTTGAATTGTTGATAAACGTTTCTTTGAAAATCAGTTCATAAACAATGTCAGTACAAAAAGTGATGGTATCTTCATAACTGGTAAAAGCCATTCAAGAACTGAGAATTTTACTCTTATAATTTAAAACAACCCATTTCTAGTTACAAATAGCCTAAAGGAAAGAATTTCATGGAAAAGTTCAATATTGATTGTCAATCAACAAAGAGTAAAACTCATATTGCATAGATTCATTATACAGATTGAAATGTATCAATCCCATATAGCATTATTTTTTGATGATTATGACTTATAGATAGGGCTGGGCGATAAAACTATAATTACACTTATTGTGATTTCACGTATTCTCGATAGAAAAATGAGTCTATCATGGTACACTTTAATTTTGAAGGCCCTGAAATTAACACTGGCCAGTCGCGACTATTTTATCCTCTTTGGCAAGTAACAGTTAGAGGCTTGGTGAGTAATCATTTGCGTAAACTTAGCCATGTTTCTAGCTCTCCATATTTGTTGTCTTCTTCTCTTCCGCCGTCTGCACGTGAGTGAAACTAGCAATATATAATAATTAAATAAATTGTTTTTAGGTTGTTTTTGTTATGATTTAATATACAATGTACTTACCTGAAAGCAGAATTAGGAAATCTAGTAAATCAGTCCTTGTTTACTCAGCATGTTTGAATTTAAGTTTACAATTAGATGACAATAAAGACTTTTTCATACCATGTATACTTTTATGCAATTTCATAGTCTATGAAAAAAATCAGATAAAGGTACAACTTGGACGTTTACTCAAAAATCAAATTCCGGCCAGACAAACTGGCCATTCAGAGTAACGTGCTCTGCAAATTGTACAAAAGGCATATTCTATGGCGCTCATTGCTGCCATATATTGAAAGAAAGACAACTGTGCGGGTGGAGGATCAACAATGATCAGAAGGAACTCAGGAACTGAGTGAGCAAACCTTACAACCGTAAAGGCGTAATTCTAACCGAGCGACTGCGCTCGAGTTGATCTTCCAACCCCAGCAACCTCGCCTATTTCCATGGAAACCCAGCTGCTGCTGCTGCTTCTTCTTGTCTTGTCTGAGTTTCTTTTCCAGCTTCCTCTACTTGCGAACGATGGATTCATTCATCTTGAATTCTCTGGCAGCTGCTCTGTTCCCTTGTTCCCCCGCGTAGCTGATAGCTTGGAGTTTAAACTGTGCTTCATTATCGTGTCTCTTTGCATTTCTAGGGTTTCCAAAATGAAGTTGTTCTGCATTATGAACATATCTGCACCTTTGTACAGGTGGGGGGTTCTTTCACGTCCTCATCTCTCTGCATACCATTCTCATGCTCTTCTCTCTTAGGTCCTCTTTACGAAAGTCACACAACAATACATTAGGGCCACTCCGTACATTTTGGAGAAAATCTAAGACTTTTAGGTGCTTCTTATAGTCGTGAAATTCCTGTAAAAGGCAGAGAGCCGCATGGAGCTTAAGAGCTGTTAGCCACCCCCTGCTCTAAAAAATTAAAGCCCCGCCCCGCTGCCTCGCCGAATTTGACATGCACATTTCGGCCAATCAGATTAAACAGAAAAGTTACCACCCCCAAGTGACAAAAACGCCCCCTTAACACTGCGCGCAAACCCTGCAGGAGTGAAGTGAGCGCGCAAGATCGCCGCTCGGTTAAGACTGCAACCATGCAGTTGTAAAATATGGGGTTGCACAGTTAAAATTGCGCGTGCGTGGTTGTAAGGTGTGCTCACTCAGTTCCTAAATACACTCGCTCAGTTGTCTTTGCGCTTGATCAATATATAGCAGAAACATCATAATATTCTTTCTAAAACTGGAAATAAAAGCAACCTTTTAATCACCTGAAGCAGAGCCACCAAGCATGTTCAATCTCAGACTGAAATAAAACGATGATTCTCCAGCCAAAACAAAAAGGGTCGGATTAGTTGGTAATATAAATGTCTTTTTCATATCTAAAAAAAACAAACAAACAAACAACTGTTGCATGATGGTCCTTCAGTGCATCTGTTAAGTTTAAAGTATGATAGAAAATACATTTTAAATCACCTGCTGATGATTACACATTTGACTTATGAGCCACAGTGTTCAAATGCAACAAATAAGGTTATTTCTATTATATTGTGATATATATATCATTATCACATGCTGCATGGTGGCGCAGTGGTTAGCGCTCTTGCCTCACAATAAGAAGTCTGAGGGACATGAAAAACAGAACATCAATGGGGGACCTTTCTGTGTGGAGTTAGCATGTTCTCCCCGTGCATGCATGGGTTCACTTATAGGTTAAGTGACAACTTTAAATTGTCCATAGGTGTGAGTGTGAGAGTGAATGGGTGTGTGATTGAGGACATTCTACATTGCAACAAACTGGCAACCTGTCCAGGGTGTGTCCTGCCTTCGCCCACAAGTGGCCAGGATAGGCTCCAGCAGTCCTGTGACCCCGGAAGGGAAAAACGGAATCGAAAATGAATGAAAGAAATATATATATCATTATCGCCTAATGTTAAAAAATCTGTCATGTTATAAAAAATTGCATATCGCTCAGCCCTGCTTATAGAAGATGAAAACCCAAATATTATTTAACAAATGTAAATAATATATTAATCAAAAAAGGATTTTTTCAGCACGTCAGACTTCAGAAAACTGCATTTCTATGCATTCAACATTCACTTAAGCCTCCTTTAATTTAATGCATTACGTTTTTCCTAAATTCTTTGATATTTTGGTCAAGAAATATGCCTCTCCCATGCGAATTCTTATGTGCATTTTGAGGCCAGAAACATGCAAAAGCTTGTATCACGATCTTAACAAAAAGGCTTCTCTCCTGAATGAATTCTCATGTGTCTTTTAAGATTAGAAATTTGATTAAAATTTTTGTCACAGTCTTTGCAAGTAAAAGGCTTCTCTCCAGTATGAATGATCATGTGTGATTTAAGATGAGATGTCTGACTAAAACTTTGATTGCACTCTTTACAACAAAAAGGCTTTTCTCCTGTATGAGTTCTTGTGTGTCTTTTGAAACTAGATGTGTCACTAAAACTTTTATTACATTCTTTGCAACTAAAAGGCTTTTCTCCTGTGTGAGTTCTCGTGTGTCTTTTGAAACTAGATATGTCACTAAAACTTTTATCACATTCTTTACAAGAAAAAGGCTTTTTTCCTGTGTGAGTTCTCATGTGTGTTTTGAGACTAGATGCCTGACTGAAACTTTTATCACATTCTTTACAAGAAAAAGGCTTTTCACCTGTGTGAGTTCTCATGTGTGTTTTGAGACTAGATGCCTGAATGAAACATTTAGCACATTCTTCACAAGTAAAAGGCTTCCTCCTCGTATCAGTTCTCATGTGCATTTTAAGATTAGGTACATCAATAAAACTTTTATCACATGCTTTACAAAATATTTTTTTTTCTCTTGTGTGAGTTCTTTTGTGATTCCTGAACAGAGACCAGTAACTGAAACCGTTACTAAATCCTTTACAGACATAAGGTCGTCCATCAGACTCAGTTCTCATGTGTGAAGACACATTGTGTGCAATTCTTTTTCTTTTACCAGACTTTGTATAGTTAAGTTTGTTTCCCTTAGAGCAGGGACTTTTTGACTTTTTATGAGAGTTGTCCAAACTTTGGACATGACTTCTGTCCCTCCTCTTCCTCTGATCTCTGTTCTGTGGGTCTGTCTCTTCATCTGTATTTGATGTTGATTCTTCATGTTGGTTTCCTTCTTCATCCTGTCTATGAGTGACATTAAAGCTCTGCTGATTGTTCAGATCTGCTTCACTGTTCTCATCTTCCTCATAAGTAGGAATCTCCATCAAGGTATCAGTCTCCTGCTTCAGATCAAGCTGCTCTTCATCCTGACTGATGCAGAGTTCCCCTGGTTCCTCTTTAATCTGTGGAGATTCTGGTTCCTCCTGCTCCTTTTTAATCTGCAGAACTTGTGGTTCCTCCTGTTTCACCCTGAAGTTCCTCTGCTGGTTGCAGAGATCTTCCTCTTGAGTCACCCAATGCTGGGGGAGAACTGCAGGGACACAAACACAAGAATGAGACCTTCTGAAGGACTTTGTGTATTGTTGAGGACCAATACATACAGCCAGCCATCCCTCCACCCACCAATTTTCTTTACCTGCATTATCCCTCTCACACACACACACACACTGAAGGAGGAGGGTTTGGGGAAGAGAAGGAGGGAGGTAAGAATGCGTGCCCTGTCTAGGCTACCCCACCTTGGTGGGACACAGCCTGGGTATATAGATAGATAGATAGATTATCCCTCTCGGGGTCACAGGGCTGCCAGAGCCTAACCTGGCTACTGTTGGGAATAGACCAATTTTGGGAATACAACAACCAAAGGTGTACCCCACCTGTTAGGGTACATCTTTGACAGGTTGGCAGTCTGTAACATGACAACATAACACAAAACACACACTGTTACAGTAGTTCACTGTCACTAGCCATGTGTGGAAGGGTGGCGCCAGTGTACAGCAGCGGAGCCTCCACCAGTGTGTGAATGCGAGTGTGAATGGGTTTGTAACTGTAAATCGCTTTGGGCCTTTGAGGAAGGTAGAAAGCGCTATACGAGTATACGCCACTTGCCATTTAAACCTACACGGCATGTTATTTGGACTGTGGGTGGAAAAAACCTATACATTCATAAAAACATGCAAACTTAAAACAAGGATCTAATTGTGATCGGAACCAGAGGCTTTATGCTGGGAGACAAGAAAGCAGCTCAAACACCCAATCAAAGAAACAAAAGTTGTCAAAAAAATATTAGCCACCAATTTTAAAACCATCTATAGTAGTCTTTCTAAATCTGGTATGTGACTAATGTCAGGTTGTCAAATGGAGCAGATTCCCCTTGATATGCTTTACCACCTAGCCTTTTGCTAGGGGAATGATGTTTGGTGGTTGCTTACCATTTGTATTATTTTAATCGTCCACAAACCTCTATCCCATTTCCCTCTCTTTTGCACTCTTGTCCCCATCTGTCTTTTCTGACTTTCTTCCGATCAAAAAAATAAATGCACACAAATATGATAAAGATTAAGTTCAGCCTCAAATTTAAAAAGGGTTTATAAAGCTACATTATCAAATAACATGGACTGTGCTCAGAAATCAGTGAGAGCTATTGCAAGCCCTATATTGTTATTTGATGTACAAATGTATTCATTTATATTGCATGTCTGTCCATTCTATAATAAACTACCAGAAATAATGTGTTTTGTCTGAAATATAATCAATCAGACGGATTGTTAAAGTGAGATTTAACATTGACAAGAGTGTTTTTTGGGTTGTTGAGCATGACATGGAATGGAATCCATAAAGAAATGAAGAAACTCCACGTAAAATAACATCTGGTCTTGTCAACTCTTTCTAAAGTTGCTTCCTTTAAGGTGACACAAAAATTCCACTGGATTATTGTTGGTAATGTTGCTCATGATCATCTCAGCAGCTTTGAAGAAAATTGACTGAAGAAAAGTAAAAATATTGACATTACAGACTAATTTAGGCTCCCTCATACATAGTTAGAGAATAACATGTGAACCATCCCAAATATCACTTTTTTTAAAGGTGACACAAAACTTTCACTGGATTATGGTTGGTGATGATGTTCACTAACATCACAGCAAGTTTGATGAAAAATGACTGGAGAATATTAGAGAAATTACAGTTATAGTTCTCCTAAGCATCTAGCCTTTACAGTTAAAGTAAAACATGTGAACCATCCAAAATACCACTTTATCAAAAGGTGACGCACAATTTTCACTGGATTAAGGTTGGTGATGATGTTCATGATCATATCAGCAAGTTTGAAGAAGATTGACAGGAGAAAAGTTAAGATATTGACACAATAGACCAATTCAGGCTTCCTCATACATAGTCATAGACATTTGAACCATCCAAAATACCACTTTTTTCAAAGGTGACGCAAACATTTCACTGGATTATTGTTGATATTGATGCTCATGATCATCACAGCAAGTTTGAAGAAAAATGACTAAAAAATACTCTAACCGTTTATATACCTAGTAAGGAGGTTTATAAACATGTTATACTATGAATGAGGAGGCTAGAATTGGTTTATAATGTCAATAATATCTGTACTTTTCTACAGTCATTCCTCTTCAAACTTGCTGTGATGATCATGAACAACATTACTGACATTAATCAAGTGAACGATATGTGTCATCTTTCATTAATGTGCATTTTGAATAGGTAATACGTAATACTTTAACTATGAAGGCAGGATCCTTAGGAGAACTATAACTTTAATATCTCTCATCTTCTCCAGTCATTTTTCTTCAAACCTGCTGATTTGATCATGAACATCAACACCAACTATAATCCAGTGAAAGTTTTGCGTCACCTTTTGATAAAGTGGTATGTTGGATAGTTCACATGTTATACTACGACTTTGTATGAGGGAGGCTGAATTAGACTATAATGTCAATATCTCTAATATTCTCCAGTCATTTTTCATTAAACTTGCTGTGATGTTAGTGATCATCAATACCAACAATAATCCAGTGAAATTTTTGTGTTACCTTAAAGGAAGCAACTTTAGAAAGAGCTGACAGGACCAGATGTGATTTTACGTGGAGTTTCTTCATTTCTGTTTGATTCCATTCCATGTCATGTTCAACAAGCCACAAAACACTCATCAGTGTTAAATCTCACTTTTACAATCCGTCTGATTGATTATATTTCAGACAAAACATGTTATTTCTGGTAGTTTATTATGGAATGAACAGACATCCAATCTAAATGAATACAGTTGAACATCAAATAACAATACAATATAGGGCTTGCAATATCTCTCATTGATGTCAGAGCACAGTCCATGTTATTTGATAATGGGTAACTGTGACATGGGTGATATTAGTGCTTTATACAGTCTTTCCAGCTCGCTGGACGTGTGTAGCTAAACTATGACGCGCATGCAGAAAGTCAGTGACGGCTAGCGAGACCACACTTCCATAGATGTCGGGACACTTGACCGCGGTCTCCCAACTCCAAGGTAATATTAGCGGTGAAACTAAAACTAATACAGCAGCAAAGTTTGGATCCAGATAGCAGCTCAGACGAGGAAAACAAAGACGTTCATGGATCCATTTGTCTGCAGGTGGATGCAGCAGTGAACGTACCAACTATGTGTAGCTGAAGCTCCGGGTTCCAGCTGCTATCCAGCAGTCTGCGCTGACGACAGAGCTCCTCCTCGTTCTGGACGATGGTTCCTTCAGCAGCAGAACGTTGTTCTCTGACAGAACCTTCCTGAGGTTCTGAAGACATGGTTCCTGCTCCGATCTTCAGCTCCAACTCCCACAAACACCGCCGTCCTCTTCACTGCAGCTCCGATCGATCATCTGCTAGTCTCACAATCACAGCAATCCACGTTGTCTTTCCGTTCAACACTTCTTCACTCATTTACGACACTTTGGAAAATGCTGAGAGTTCCACACGAACCACGTATCGTCCTTTCTGTCCAAAAACCTCACAAACGTCCCAACAAAAGACCACCGACCTCTCAACACAAGCTAACGCTGCTAGCCTGCTAACAAGCTAACGCTGCTTGCGCCTCGTGCTGTTTACTTCCGGGTCACGACAGGAACGTCATTCAAATATTTAAAAAGCCGCACTTCGAAAACTCAATCTCTTAAAAATAGCTGCAAGTTTAAATGATAAATTTTAGTCAGAAAATATTAAAGTCGATGAAAAAATAATGAAACAAAACGCCACTGTTTTTTGCGAGACGCAAAGCGGATATGACGTTTTCAAAACCTTCTCAACTACATTGTATAAATTACCACAAAACGCATATTTGTCCAACGGTGAATACGGTGGTGGTGGTGGTGGGGGTCTCACTGTTGGGAGAAATAAAAAAAAATAAAATTTCCACTGCTGAGACTTGATGAAGACAGAGGCTGTTTTTTCCTTTAGTTTTTCAGTTTTATTCTGTGAAGTGCAGCCTGCAGTGAATACACGATGAGGCAAATATAAATTATTATTAGAGATGTCAAATTAATGATTTAATCCCGATCAATTAATAACTGACCAAGTAGAACATTAATCTCATTTATAATCTCTTGCTGTGTCCGAATTGCTACCCTAATCCCTAAAACCTTATGTAGTGCAGAAATCCAGTGCCCTGGATTTTAAACGCAATTCGGACACCATGCTCACTACTTTTGTTCTTCGGGTGTTGTTCATATGGCACACAATAAAATGAAAGTTATTTGACAAGAAAACAGAATTATTTTTACCACCACCACCTGGTCTGGAGGCGAACTAACTTCCATTTTAACGCCGATTATGATGGCACCAATTGGAAAAAAAAATAAACATGAACTTTTTTACGAAGACTAATTATGAATCTGCTGTGTTCTGATGATGAAAAACGTGTCCAATTTATAAAGAATAAAATTACAAACACTTAAGTGTAGATTTAATGTATTTGTTCAGAAATAAACGCAAAGTTAGTTGCCCATGGATATGTTTGTTTTTATTTTTGCGCCGGCTGAACCATTTACCGGCTCGTGGGAGGAGGCATTTTTTCTGTATTTTTCTCTTCTGCCTTTGAATATTAATCTGTCCGTTTTCCCTGTTGGTAATAATTCAACTGTTTTTCGTGAGATCAAACAGAAAAAGAGCTGACATGAAGCACAGAGCAGCAAGGAGGAGAAGCAGACTTCACAGAAGATTTCTTCTGGATGCCCTGGCCAAACATGAACAACTTGAGAGTTAAACTTTTGGGTTACGCCATCTGCTGGGCAAGAGTTTCACTTTCTTTTTCTAACACTGGAGTATGAGTTGTATAGTCTAAATCAGTGTTTTTCAACCTTTTTTGAGCCACGGCACACTTTAACGTTGACAAAAATCCCGCGGCACACCAGCATTCAAAAATTTAAAAAAAGAGGAGAAACTCAGTCTGTATTGATTTACAGTCCCTCCATGATCTCACATGCATTTTTGTGATCATTGTGACAAAAAAAAGCTGGAAGCTGCAGCTGTTTTTTTTTGTGTAAAATATGTAATTAAAGGTAAGTTAAAAGATTTAAAACTGTTTGATTTGTGTTGGTTGTGGTTTCAAGAGTTAAGAGAAGAGACTCGTGCGCACAGAGAGACGCTCACGCTATCATTTTTAACTCAATGCATCATGGGAGATGTAGTTCAATAATCAGCCGAACGCAGACAGACTCACGTCTCTGAGCTTCATTGTTTTGTTCTCTTGTTCCACGGTCTGACACCGGATTCTGTGGAAAGCTACACCACTAAAGACGAGCTTTAGCTGGTATTTCTGTTAGAACGTGAGGGACTTTATCAGCAGAATCTAAACAAGGAAGTGAAGGACTTTAACCACTCCTGATTGGTCAGACGGATGACATGTGATTAAGAAATCCAAGAATGATTGGTCGAGACAGTTAAAGGGGCGGGACTTTTTCCGAAAACCACTGAAGCTGCGGCTAAATCGCGGTATCCTCATCCTTATCAAAATGTCTTTAATAGAATCAAATAAACAAAAAGAAAAATGTATTTTATGATCTTTCATATTCCTAACTACTTAGTGTTTTATCAGAGCCTGCTTGGATGAACAAAGAGCTGATTTCCTGGAGATGGAAAATGTTGTTAAATCAGTTAATAAGGGCAATTTCCCACAGCACACTAGTGTGCTGCGGCACACTGGTTGAAAAACACTGGTCTAAATACACGTAACACTCTTCTGAGTTCAGATAAAGTTTTTTTGTCCTTCAGAGTCAAACCATATAAGTCTTCAACACAAAGTTTTCTTCATCAGTTTATTTAGAAAAAAAGATTTACAGAACACTTGTTTTAAAGAAAATTACTTTCATATTTGAAAAATAATGTGAAAATCCAAAACCCAGCAAAAAAAAAAAGATTGTCCAGCGTTCATTAATACTTCATAAACTAAAATGTAAGACATCAAAATAAATAGAAACATTCCAAAATTAGATTTAATATCCCCAATTAAATAATTATTGTTCCATTTTACAGGGTCTTCCACGTCTCTACTCCTTTGCAAAGATAAAGGTTTCTGTTCTGGCCCTTTACGCTGACGCTCAGTCCGACAGAAGACCGGATTTTCGGTTGACCCGCAGGACCATGGAGCATCTGGTGGAGCAGCTTTGGGTTCCTCACACTCTGGGGGGGCGCCCAGGAGATTGAGGTCCTGGTGTTCCTTTTCTGGCTGGCGTGTGGCACATCTTACAGTGTGGTAGCCAGGGCCTTTGACATGACACGGTCCAGTGTGAGGGACATTGTCCAAAGGACGGCAGACCGCATCCTCCAGCTGATGAGCAGGGTCGTCCAGCTTCCTAGTGGGAATGAACTACCATTAGTCGCCTCTGGATTTTTAGCAGCTCGCTTGGTCTTCCACCTTCCAAAAGGTCGTGGGGAGCATCGATGGCTGCCACTGAAGAATAAAGGCCCTAAAAGAAAATGCAGCTTGTTGTTTTAACAGGAAACTTTTTTATTCCATTCAAATGCAGGCTGTATGTGACTCTAATGCCAAATGTATAGATATTTTTGTTGGGAATCAAGGATCAATCCATGATTCACAGGTTCTACGTAAAAGCCCAATTTATGTAAATCAAACATTATCAACCTGAAGGATCCTTTTGGATGATGGTGGGTATCCCTTTATTGCACATCCCATCACGCTACTGACACCCTACAGGGAACCCATGATGAATGTGGTTGAGGCCCGTTACAACCAGGGCACGCTTTGTGGTGGAGAGAGAGCATTTGGCATGATGAAGACGAGGAGGAGAGGCATATTTCTGGGAGCGTTGGAAGTAAACCAACATTTGCAGTGAAAATCGTCGCCTGCAGCGCAATTCTGCACAATCTGTGCATCAGCGAAGGAGACCACAGATGTTGAGCCACAGGGGGGGCTGTTGGTCTTTCATCAGAATTCTCATTTCATAATGGTGTACATTTCCCCTGAATACACACCTCACATTCGTGGTCAGGCTTATCTGTTCTGCCCTTAAAAGTCATCCCATCTACCTTAGAATATCCTCATCGTTACAATGGCCTAAGATCTCGTGCCATGTCTGCATATCGTGACAGGTGTCACATTTATCATTGTCGATGTCAGCGTGGTGTACAGGCTGATAATGTGGGGCTTTCCTCTTACTGCATAGTAGAACATTGTATCACATCAACAAATCCTGCGAAAACATCAGACAGATCACAATTATAATTAAAAACAAAACACATCTTAAAAAGAAAAAAAAATACTTTTTAGAAATCAAAGCAACTATGACAATACCTGGCCTAAATCAAATATATTAAAGTTACTGCAGACCCAAACAGCTGCTGATATCAAAGAATATTTTAATTCTGGACAATCCTATGATGAGATTCTGGATCTGCTCTGTACTCATCACACACCTTTAGAAGTTATTTTTTACTTAAATTGGGACCGGCTTGGGACCAACTTGCTGTTGCCATGGAAATAGACTTTGGCGCAAAGAAGCTGCAAATGCAGCTGGTTTCTTCCTGCAGGGTTTGTCTGTCAGACCTTCATCAGACAGAAGAGTCCAGAACCAGATTTGAAAGGTTTCCCTCCTGAAATCCTGAAGGTCTTTTTCACAAACACAAACCCTGATAGAAACTCTCAAACATCTGACCTTTAGAGACGCTTCAGGAATCCTGTTTGAGGAGCTGAGCAGAAATCCTGCAGCTTTGACTAAAGCGGATGAAGAAACAAAAAGAATCTGTTGATGTTTTACAGAAGAAAACAGTTGGAATAATGTATATAAGTTATCTCATATTTGCTTATTTTATGCATCACCTAGCTATATATATAGGTGATTTAATCATGTTTGCAGAAGTGTCTGTATGTGTCCGAGAATCTGTTTCACAGGAAGGTGGAGGTGACACCCTTGGGAGAAAATGTTTATCTTTGCGTCTTTTTAGCATTTTCTTGAGAACCTTTGTTAGCTGTGTCTAAAACGAATCGAAGGACGCTCTGTGTTAGTTTATCTGTGAGAAACGGCTTTGCAGGTCCAGATATGATTTTAGAAGACTGTGGAAGAATGGACATGTTGAAATAAATGGTTTCTGATAGCGCTGCAGCTGTGTTTTTATCTGTTTCCCCTCCTTAGAGCTCAGAGCATGTGTAACTTAGGGACAACCCAAATCAACTTATTAAAAGAGGAGGCAGCAGAATTTGCGCCAGAGTGGAGAGAGATTGTTTACTGGGTAGATCTCTGTCTGCTCTCCTCGTAAGAAGGTACCTTGATCCGTGTGTCTTTCTTTCCTTGTTTAATAGTTCAAATGTTGCGGGTTGTTTTAACCCAACAAAAACAATCAAATCATAAAATCATAAATCCAGTCAATGATTACACATCAACCAATCGAATGTTGACTGCAGAACAGATGAACCACCTTTATGATCTGCTTCCGGATCAGAACGCGTCCTTCTGACCAAAGTTCACAGGAATCTGCTTCCTGGCTGCATTCAGAACTGGTTTGAAACTGGAGCCGGTTGGACTTCAGGGACACAAAGTGGTTCCAAAGATCCAGAGGAAGAAGTCAAAGAAAGAACAGATGCAATTGTGTCAGAGGGGTGAGTCGATGGAACAGCTGGGATGGAAAGAATGTGAATGTTTGCATTTTAAAGGCTTTCAGAAGAAGTTCTTGAATGTTGGGACTCAGCTGGGAGCCTCTTTGTCGGAATCCCAAAGGATCCTGGCTGAGATCAGATCAGATTGATCCAGCATTAGTTTGGAGTTCTGGATCATGAAGTGATGAAATGATTTGGAGGATTTGAAAGGAGGACCAATCATCTGAACTTCAGCTTTTTCAATCCCATTTGAACTAGTTGTGAATTTTTTTCTTTGGGTTTTTTTCCATCTTTCAACCAAACAAAGAAACAAAGTGAAGAGCTTCATCTCTGGAGGTGCAGCTCATGAGTTCATGAGGTAGTGATCTGCGTCCCACTCCTGAGGTTCCAAGTCTTCTTAGGTCACTACTAAGTGTTGGAGCCCAAACACTGAGTGGAGGTGAGCCCGACTGTCTGTAGAATATCCCAGTCAACCTCTTTCAAAACTTAAACGTAAAAAAAAAAGAAGAGTGAAGCATCTCAAGTATCAGCCTCTGTGAGTATGTAGAATGTCAATGGAATTTACATCACTTTTTTATTTTCCTTTGCAGTCTCCAGCTTGACCAGACAAGAGCATACACTGCCTTTTACTGTCAGTCCACGGTCAGCTGAGCAAGTCTTTGTCCACCATGTTGAAAATTACTGACAAACTTTACTGGAAGACCTGGGAGGGATCTCTTCCAGATGGAGCTGTTAGTATCTGGAACAGCGACTGCAATCGCACCGACTATGTGAGCAAACCCTCAAATCGAGTTGAATGCGGTTTCTACACACAAAGCCTCGGTTCCTACTGCTACTATACATTGAGTGGCCGTGAGCTGAAAGATCCCTCATTCCTCATTCTTGTGAATGAAGATAATTTTGAAGATCTTGTTTGGATAAATGATTCAAATGGTGGGGTACCTAAAAACACTGTGAGGTCTGCTGATGCAGTCTACGTAGGAAAGAACCAGTATGGCCTAGGGAAGGTGGTCCCTCAACACCATTGCCTTTTTTCACCCTTGAAAGGTCGTGAATCTTGGTACCGCGAGTACGAGGTCCTGACCTACAACACTGATGTGAAAAGTGATGTTCTTTCTTGTGTTGAGTACCAAATAGATAAAGCTAAAATTGAACACCTCCTTCCGGAAACAATTAAAAATTTTGAAATTTCAAACAGCTCTACCACTGAGATGACACAATCATGTACCCTTGAGGAGACAACTGTAGATGAGTCGAACTGGGATTTCACTAACTCTACTAATTTACATGCAGAAATGACCATTTCTTCTGGAATCCCATCCATTTTTAACATGAGCGTTACAGTTGGTGCTGAGGAGACATTCACATATTCAAAAGGAGGCTCCAGAAAAAGGGAGAAAAAATGGTCTCAGACTCTCACTGTCCAAGTCCCACCAAAACAGAAAAGGTATATCACGATGGTTGCCAGTAAGAGCAAGCTTGAGATTCCCTTCACTGCGCGCCTCACCCGCACTTACAATAAAGGAAAGGTCGGGTCAACAAACATCAGTGGGACCTACAGAGGTGCCTGTGTGAGTGAAGTTAAGACTGAGGTTAGCGAGGGTTAGTGATCTCGTCCTTCAGTCTGAAGTGTATAGCAGAGTATTGAGGGACAGAAACAAACAGATTCAGCTTGAAGCCATAAACTTACCTGTACTTCAATCCATGGTTCTTTGGAGGGAACTCCATTTGAATGTCTTTACAACAGCTGAATTTGATTTCTCTTCTGGATATCTGTTTTTAAGAGTCAGGTAGATATTGTCAAACATGTAAACTAAATGTAATCCATGAATGAGCAACAGTTATGGTTCAGGATCCAAATTCTTGTTTAGAGGGAGTTTCTCGTGGGTCTTTGCTGCAAAAAAACTCTGACTTTAGTAGTTTTTTCTATAATTCCAGTTTCATTAGGGCATTTTCGATGTTTGTCCTATAGGTTGTGGTTCTTACTTGTGTATTCGTGATCATTTGCTCCAACCTAATAAAAAACGAGTAACTTTTCCATTTTCTTTTGTGTTTATCTGGAAACACTGTTGAAACATGGATGATCATTGTCCCGCTAAGAGTGTGTGGAATTATTTTCTTTGCATGTCTGCTTCAGATTGATGCTTTTTGTACTGATGATTTTGTTCATATTAGTCATTCTACTTTTCCTGCTGAATAAAGATCAACATCAAGTGTATGGGTTTATTTTTGCCTCAGAGACTTTCCTGCTGCTAACAAAGTGTTTTGACGTGAAAGTTTTGCAAACCACTACAGGAGTGAAATCAATGTTATTACATCTAGTTTCTTAACTCAAAAAGGTGTTTATTTTAATGAATCTATAGCATTGCATTTATCAGAGGAAACACTGCAAAGTTTTGTACTGGTTGATGCTGCTGCACCTCTTCAAGTCTTCTCCCAGTTAAAGCCAACCACCTGCCTTTTAGACCCAATCCCCACATCACTGTTAAAAGCATTTGATGCTTCTACATTTAGTAAATGACTATCTTCAGACAGGTGTCTTCTCTGCTGCCTTTAAAACGACAGTGATGAGGCCTCTTCTGAGGAAGAGTAATTTAGATCCTAACAACTATAACAGTTATCGTCTAGCATACAACTTACCATTTTTAAGTAAAATGATTGAAAAAAAAACTGTTTTAATCCAATTCAATCAGTTTTTAAATAGAAAAAAAACATATTTGAAAAATATATGCCTGGTTTTAGGAGAAACCACAGAGACGGTCCTTGTTAAAATAGTAAAGGGTATTAGATGTAACCTGGACTGTCAGAAACTCTCAGTCCTGATAAAACTGGATTTAAGTGCTGCATTTGACACCATAGAGGCTGAGAGGTTTGGGCATCTCTGGTATCGTTCTGAAGTGGTTTTATAACTATCTCACAGATCGAAGATTTTATGTAAGTATGGATGCATGCTCGTCAAAGGTCTTTGTAATCAATTGTGGGGTCCCCCAAGGTTCAATTTTAGGCCCACGATGTTTTAATATATATTGGCTGCCACTTGGTGACGTTATCAGGAGGCATGGTGTTTCTTTTTATAGCTACACTGATGACACTCAACTCTACATTGCCGTGTCTCCTGATGACAAAGAGTTGGTCAACACACTCTTAAAATGCATTTGACAGTAAGTCATGGATGGCAGAGAACTTCCTACAGCTCAACCAGGACAAAAAAGAGGTTTTATTAATCCATTCTGAAGAAAAGAGAGAATTTGTTTTATCTAAACTAAAAAAAAATTACAAAACTTCTCAGTGTGCAAGAAACCAGGGCATTATTTTTTGACTCCTAGATTAATTTTATCCCACAAATTAAAAATAAAAAAATATTCAGACTGTGAGCCTTCCTGGAATCAAACCCACAACCTGCCTGCTGTCTACCAAGTCAACACCCACTGCTCCACAGCAAGTTCAGGATTCAATCAGGTTTTTATTTGACAATCATGAACACGGTGGAAATGACAAACTGGGCGGGGCTTCTAGTTGGAGTTGAAATGACTGTCAGCAGCTGCAGGATGTTTGTTTCCTGTACTAAAGATAGAGAACAGGTTCAGGTAGAAACCTGACAGCAGCTGATGGGGGGATGGGGGGGCACAGCTTCAAGCTGATTGACAGATTGTTGATGTCACTGACTGTAGAAGAGCTGGAGAAAGGTGAGGTCATGTGACCTTCTGCTTTCTATTTTCCTCCTTTCAGACGTTCATGAACTCCCCTCATCTGTCATCTTCTAGTTGCGTTTACATTGACAAAAGTAATCATAATGAATGCCTGATCGGAAGAAAAATACATCATGTAAACATGCCGTTTGGAATACTCTGATCCGATCAGACTCATTTGGGTCAAATTTTCTTTCCGATCAAGATTGGTGGGTTATGCTGATTATTGATCCAATCGTAGTGCATGTAAACAGTTTATTCCGCTTGTGGGTCGCTACTGCTCTGATTTTACGTCATGCGTAGACAACGTGGTGCTCCAGAGGAGGCTTTGGAATGCAAACAGGACCAGCCGCTACAAGCGAGCAAACCATGTCTCTGAGCAGGCTGGACTCGTAGCTTTGTGTTTGCAGGCACTCCGTCCGGCTGCTCTGCATGAGCGAGCTGCCAGATTTGTGTTACCAGTCGTGTCCAGAAAAAATAAAGGCTGATGTTATTCCCACATATCTACATGCAAGATGTACATTGCAGCATGACTCCATGGATTTTAAGTTAAACCAACACTAAATGTTGTTAGCACGTATTTGCCTTATCCTAACCCTTCTTCCGCATCCATGCTGCTGAGAATAAGGCACTGTGGCCGCACAGATTCAGAGCTAATGGTGGACTGAAAGAATGTTGATCTTCCTCTGGGTTTTTGGAACCACTTTGTGTCCCTGAAGTCCAGCCGGCTCCAGTTTTAAAGCGGTTCTGAATGGAGCCATGAAACAGATTCCTGTGGACTTTGGTCAGAAGGACATGGTCTGATCCTGAAGCAGATCATAAAGTTGGTTCATCTGTTCTGCAGTCAACAGGTGATTGGTTGATGTGTAATAATTGACTGGATTTATGATTTGACTGTTTTCTTCTGTAAAACATCAACAGATTTGGAGTTTTTTCTCTTTCGGTTTCTCCAAACATCACATAATGATGGAACTGGATGACAAAAAAAGGCTTTTCAACTCTGTTTCCATTTACCATCATTTCTCTTTTGCTCTGATATTCTTTTTGCTTTGACCCAAAACAGGATTCCTAAAGCGTCTTCGAAAGTAAGATGTTTGAGAGTTTCTATCAGGATTTGTATTTGTGAAAATGACCTTCAGGATTTTAGGAGGGAAACCTTTCAAATCTGGTTCTCTGTCTCTGTTCTGCTCTAACAGAGTTGTGTGGGACCAGCTCATGACCTGCCGTTGCCATGGAAACAGACTTTGGCGCAAAGAAGCTGCAAATGCAACTGGTTTCTTTCTGCAGGGTTTGTCTGTCAGACCTTCATCAGACAGAAGAGTCTAGAACCAGATTTGAAAGGTTTCCCTCCTGAAATCCTGAAGGTCTTTTTCACAAACACAAACCGTGATAGAAACTCTTAAACATACTCCAACTCCAAATCTGTTGATGTTTTACAGAAGAAACAATCAAATCATGAATCCAGTCAATGATTACACATCAACCAATCATTTGAGAAAAAGACCTTCAGGACTTCAAATTTGGTTCTGGTAATAACCTGATGGACCAGGTCTAGCAGGATTAAGACAGAGACTTTGCCATCATCAGTGTTCAGGCGGATGTCGTTGGTTACCTTGATAAGAGCAGTTTCTGTGCTATGATGGGGTCTAAAACCTGACTGAAAAACATTAAATGAATTGCTTAATAAGAGAAATGCATTGAGCTGTTGGTAGACAACTTTTTCAAGGACTTTTCCTAAAAATGGCAGATTAGAGATAGGTCTGTAATTATTCAGTACAGGAGGTTCTGATCAGGAACTTCAAGTGTTTTTCTCTGCAGCTCCTTCTCTGAGCTTCAGTCCAGTTTCTGTCCTCATTTAGTCCAACTTTAGCCTGAAGCTCTGCAACACATTGACAACAGCAAACATGTTGGAATCACTTCAACTTGATGACACTTTCCAGACAAAGGAATCATCAACATCTTTCTTCACATCCACAAACTCTTCTCTTTGTTTGCTCAAAGGCGGTTTTAGCCGTTAGCATCTGTCACTAGTACCTACTACCTTGGGAGTTTATGTATATCCTGGCTGTCTGTGTTTACATCCCTCTCAGAGGGTATGAGGAAACAACAGTTGAGTTTGTGGTTAACACAGTGGCGGAGCTTCAAATGTGGCACCTGGAGGCACTCGTGGTAATCTCAGGGGACTTAAAACATGTCACCCTGCAGTCTACCAGCTGTCCCCAACTTACCCCCTTCCTCATATAATCTCATATTAGGGTGAGGGGGTGGGGGGTTTAGCCTGCGATGCGCTTTGGGGGGGAGCTACTTTGCAGTGGTCCCCCTCCCATGGTTGCCGTATGGAATGGGCCCCCCCTCTCTCGGTTTTATTTGCACCTTAGACATGTAGGGCCCTTGGTAGGGGGGGGTGCTTGGACATCACTGTTAGCAAGCAGCAGATGTCCTCCTAGCGCCCTACCAATTTTAACCGCACCATAGACATTTAGGGACCCTTGGTGGGGAGGGTGAGGGGACATTACTGTGAGTAATCAGGGAATGTCCTCTCTGTGCCCTACCCACCAATTTTAACTGCCCCCCTTAGTACACACACCTTTTAATTCCTCATAATATGCATTCAAACACAAACACACACACATGCACACATACACCCTCACAAACACACGCACACACATTTTGCAAGGAAGGTGGGTCCTAGGTCCATCTGTCCCCTACCCCATCCCTGGTGGGGGGTACTGGGCCCTTGGCAGCGGTGGCCGTGTCCCCTGGGTGCCGGTTTCCTGGGCCCGGCGGGGCTCTCTCCGGGTTGGGAGGGGGTTCACAGTACACCTGAACCGGGGGTGTCCGTTTCCCTGTGGGGTGGGGTCGGGTTTTTGCCCCTGGGCGCTGGGCCCCGCCCACATTCCAACTGTGGCCGAGCCTAGTCGGGCTATGTTTACAACACCCCTTGCGGGCCGTGTGGGTAGCTGCCTGGAGCGCAGAGCGGGTCTCCCTTGGGGGTTCCTGGCTCGTACCTGGGGTTGGGGCAGGGGGATGCCCAGATCTCCTGGGTGGTGATGAGGTGCTCGTCTGGGGCTGTGGGCACTCTTCTCGGGTGGGCCCTGCGTTAGGCCCTCCCGGCGCGGCGGGGGAGCTGCTCCCCTGGTTGGGCTGGGGCGGCGCTCTCTTCCCCCCATGCCTCCCTGCTCTCTGGCTCTGGGGGCCTCGTGGTGGTCCTGCTGGCCCTGGCCTGGGTGGCGGATGTGGTCGCCCGGAGTCGGTTGTTCTCTGCCTGCTGCCGGTTGGCGTTGGGGGTTCTGGCTGCCGCTGCTGCTGCGGTGGGGGTCTTGGTGTGGGGATGGCTGGGCACTCTCCCTCCTTCTTTTCATCCATCATCCATTTAGAAGAACATAAACACTCACCTGAGCACAGGTGTTAGCTCACCTTTACACTAATAGTTTGCATGATTGAATGAATGAAATATTTCACAACAGTTGGTTTAAAGGCATAAGTATGCGCGTGTGAACAATATCTGTATTGTGTACATGTTGACATGTGGACATTTTTGCAGCTAACAGGTGTGTTTTTAACATTTGAGTGTGTGTGTGGACAGGCCCCGCCCTTTGAGATTTGTATTACACTTGAACCTTACCGTAATGATAAACATCCAGTAAAGTTGTTGCTTTAGGCTGCATCATGGTTTTATCCCCCCCTCTCCTTTTATCACCTTACTACCCCCCCCCCCCCTCTCTAACATCCCTCTCTCTTCTTCCCTCCTTTCCTTTTCCGTCCGGTCCAACATCAAAGATTTTCAAATATGATGGAATTTAATAAAGTTTGGCCTCAACTACAAAAGGGGTTTATTCAGAAATACCTCTGGTGTGTCTGAAGATTAATAACCCCTGTTGTAAAAGTAAAATATGTCCAACACAAGAGGCTCTTAGCTCTCATCAGTTTGCCCAGCTGTTGGACAGGACAAGTTTGAAATAAATAAATAAATAAATAAAATAAAATAAAAGATGTCACCCTGGATTCCACGCTATCAACTATGCATCAACATGCATACCGTCCCACTAGTGGTGATAGTAATATTGATTTGTTTTATGTCAACTGTTACTACATCTTGCTACTGTGCTGCATTCCATCATTCTGCTCACCTGGCAGATGTGGCCAATGATCCTGATTAGCTCCTGCCAGATATTTAAGTCAGAGGAGTCAACCAGGCAGGCATGCCTGTGTTAGCTGTTTACACACCAGATGCTAACACCAGGATGGTGCGCAACCTCCTACTAATTATCATAAACAAGCCACAGCTCTCCCACCCTGATGGACTTGGTTTGGGTCCATCAGGTTATTGATGGACCCAGATTATTGCTGGGAATTTCAACCAAGCACATCTTAGAACAGTGCTCCCCAAATTCACACAATGTGTGAAGTTTGCAACCAGAGGAGAAAACACTTTAGACTAAGAATGGGAATAGAAGCCCAATGAAGCTTTCACCGGGTTCAAGTAATTGTGCCGGAAAATGAACTAACCATTCAGTGCTTTGAAACCACACAAAACAGCATCATCTTGTGGCGTACTGGACGTATATCGACATGTGCTTCAACTAAGCTCCTTGTATCACTTTAATGTGGAAATGATCATGAAAAAATGTAAAACAAAACAAAGTTGTTAATGATGATAAAAACCAACATAAAACAACACAAACTGTGACATTTTCTGTGTGAAAAGGCCCTGACAGAGCACCAGGCAAGATACTGAGTGCATGCACCGATCAACTAGTGGAGGTCTTCACCAGAATCTTCAACCAATCAGTCCTTGAAACAGTGCAGCATCCCAGCCTGCCTCAAAACCTCCACCATAATTCAGTTTCCCAAAAAGCCAGTAGCGGACAGTCTCAACAACTACAGGCCAGTTGCCCTCATGCATGAAGTGCTTTAAAAGGCTAGTATCAAAACACATCAAAGCTAGTCTTCCACCCACTCTAGACCTACTCCAGTTTGCATACAAACCAAACTGCTCTGTAGATGATGCCATATCCACTACACTATACTCTGCTCTGAGCCATCTGGACCATCCAGGGAACTATGTAATGCTGCTCTTTTCGGATTTTTAACAACATCATCCCTGACTGCACCTGACTGCACGGTGGCGCAGTGGTTAGCGCTCTTGCCTCACAGCAAGAAGGCCTCCGGTTCAAGTCGTGAAAAAAAAAAAACAACATCAATGGGGACCTTTCTGTGTGGAGTTTGCATGTGCTCCCCGTGTATGCGTGGGTTTTCTCCGGGGTCCGGCTTCCTCCCACCATCCAAAAACATGCTTCATAGGTTAATTGGCAATTCTAAATTGTCCCTGGGTGTGAGTCTGAGAGTGAATGGCTGTGTGATTGTTGACATTCCACCTGCGACAGACTAGCGACCTGTCCAGGTTGTCCCCTGCCTTCGCTCACAAGTGGCCGGGATAGGCTCCAGCAGCCCCGTGACCCAGAAAGGGAAAAACAGTTAAGAAAATGAATGAATGAATCATCCCAGACATCCTGACAGAGAAACTGCTACACATGGGCCTTTCTTCCCCCATCTGCGCATGTATTAAAGACTTTCTGTCAGAACGGCCACAGTCTGTTAGACTAGGACCCCAACACCTACATGGTAGCAGATAGAGAGCAACCGCCTGCTGGGCAATCACATCTGCTACCAAGGCCAGGGCCAGCGGGACTCCCACTGGGGCCCCCAATGCCAGAGAGCAGGGAGGCATAGGGGGACAGAGAGTGCAAGATCCAGCCCAACCAGAAGAGCAGCCCCCCCTAACACGCAGGGAGGGTCCCTGTCCCAGGGGAGCACCCCCAGCCCCAGACAAGCAGTCCACCACCCAGGAGTTCTGAGCACCCGACCCCGGGCATGGGCCCCCCCAAGGGAGACCCACCCCATGCTCCAGGCAGCCACCCACCCAGCCCACGGTTGGTCCAGGAGAGAGCAAGGCAGGGGCCGGCCACTCCTGCCCAGGAGAAAGATGCCCAGGAGAAGTGGGGGTCCACAAGGAGTGTTGTTACCATGGCCCGACCAGGTTCCCTCTCAGTTGGAGTTTGGGAAAAGGCCGGTGCATGAAGGCAAGAACCAGAACCACCCCACAGGGACACGGACACCCCCAGGCTAAGATGTGATATGATCCCCAGCTCCTGGACTCGCCAGAGAGCACAGGGATCCCTCTCCCTGCATGGAGAGAGGGCTGCCAGGCCCAAGGAGCCAGAACCCAGGGAACACGGCCACCGTTGCCAAGGGCCTGGTACCCCCTGCCAGGAATGGGGTAGGGGACAGATGATCCAAGGTCCCACCTTCCTTTTATCATGTATGTCTCTTTATTTGTGAGCATGTGTGTGTATGTGTCTGTATGTGTGTGTTGGAGTGTATATTTTTGAGGGATAAAGGGTGTATGTAATAAAGGGTGCAGTTAAAAATGGCGGGTAGGGCACTGAGAGGACATCTTCTGCTTTCTGGCAGTTATGTCAAAGCACCCACCTACCAAGGGTCCTACATGCCTACGATGCAATTGCAGATTGACCCCTCCCCCCATCACCCCTTAGTGATTTTAGATAGTACAACTCTCTGAATGAGCATTAAAAGTTGAATTTTAATTTTTGACATTTTTATGATTTTACTGTAGTAGATTTCTTTATGGATTGATTATGTTTCAAATATTTTACTATTTCAATTTCCTTCAGATTTAATTAATCTTCTCAGGAGAAGAGAAGCAGCAGCCACAAAGGGACTGAGAACAGACGGACATGCCAGACAAGCCTGAATCCAAGCAGCACCATCCTCCTGATGAAGCTCCGCTCTGACCTTCATCAGTCAGAGGGTTCTTTTCTACCAACATTTGGATCCAATATTAGAATTACAAGTGAAGTGGTTAGTTCAAAAGGGGCCCAAGTCCATAACTTGTCAAAAAGAGATAAATGTTCTATGGTCTTCAAGGGAAAAGCTATCTGAGTATGTGCCAAAAAAAGTGCCAAGTCCATTGTAATGTATTGACTATGCTTGACATTTAACCCTTGTGCTATCTTAGATGACCCCACCCTTATTTGGATGTCTCCCTACCATGACAAAGGTGGATAAAGGTGGAAAAATCTCATGTAATCCATTGAACCAGTGAAGATCACAAATCATTGAAAAAAAAAAAAGGTTCAGAGCTCTGTCTAGTGAATCTAGATGACCCAACTCCCAATGTTAAAGTGCCTAGGATAGCACAAGGGTTAAAATGCATTAAGTGCAAAATTCCTGGACTTGTGTCTCTCTTGCATGTGTTTAGCTTTATCCCATAGATGGCAGCACTAGTTATCCAATATGGCAGCGCTCCTGTTTAATTCAATGGAATGGAATGGAATGGATTCAACGGAATGATTTATTTTGGACCAGATGGGGACTCTTTTGATCGTTGGACTGTGGGCGCCGGTGAAATGGCCCCCCCTGGAAAGGCGGAGCGGATCCGGAGGCGGCAACCTTCAACTATAGGCTGGTGAAAGCAGGCGGGCTCATCTGTCAGCCAATCCGAGTGTCCAGGGACAGAGATTCGGCCGCCATATTGTGCCCAGGAGGAGGAGGCTCAAAGCACATGTTAAAAATCTGCTCGGAGGAATCTTCCTTTGTTCTCAGTCGACCTTACGTTTTGCAGACCATTTGATTTGGGAATCCAGATATCTGTTCTAAATATATTTTAATTTGTTCTAGAACTGTTGTTAGGGAAATAAACTTTGTTTATTTTTATCCAATCTCATTCTGGTTTACTCTCCCGACTCTTTAGAACATGTGTGGAAAAACTGCAAAGCGATAGATTTTTTCCTATATTAAGCAAATGTGATTTAAGTGACGTTTTTGTTTTGTTTCATTTTCTGTTTTTTTAATCTATCATTTCATCATTTCTGTAATGAGTTTGAAAAATTTGTGTAAATTCTTTATTGCTTTGACTACAATGCTTGAAATAAATCAATACATCAAATCAAAATCAAATCAATGTTGGCATTCCTTTCTGTGAGGTTGTCATTCATGAAAACGTTGGTTTCCCTCAAAATTTTTTCCTTGCTTCAATAAAGCTGCTTTGTGTTTCTGATTGACAAACTTTAGAAGGATTGCTGGTTTGTCGGTGTCTCTCCTCCTGGGAAGCGGTCTGCAGATCTCCACATTGTTGGTGTCCAGAGAAATTCCATTGGACTTTAGGAACTCCTCCACCTTTTTCTCCACAGAGGTCGTCTCTGCTCGGATTCCTCAACGTTCCCGCCGGTCACTGCATGCGTGTATGACCGGGGTTTGGTTTTCAATCCGGTGATTATCACGTCATTAGATCTGGTGATCTGCTCTTGGTCGTCCATCCGTTTTTCAATTATATCCCTCCTGTTGAAACACTGGTCCTGCAGAGCCCGGACCTGCTTCACCTCTCCAATAGCATCCAGAATTTTTCTGTGAACAATTTTCATAGCGAAGGGGGGTCTAAGGGCAGGGATGCCAGTATAGCTTAGTCATTTTGTTAGTTCATTTTAGTATTTTCCTATTGAACTCTTTGTATTCGTGATCCTTTTGAGTTCATGTTTTACTTCGAAGCCCATCGAGACAACTGTTGTTGTGATTTTGGGCTATACAAATAAAATTGAATTAAATTGAATTGAATAGCTTTGATCTCTTCCAGCACGAAATCAAGCATCTTTGTCAAGTCCTCATATTCCTTAGACACTGGGTTTCTCCCCAGTGGCACGTTTAGAAAATGCTTTCCTCAATATTGACGCTTTTATGCGGTAAATAGAGTTGAGAAGTGTAGCTGCTCTATGCTTGCCTGGCGTCTACTCTGAAAACCGGAAGAAGTTTTATCTGAACTATTGTTTTATTTTAATCAATAAATGATGAAATATTAAGAGAAAACAGCATTTTTAAGAGTATTTTTTTTTATTTGGACAAACACTCACAAGTTCTACAACATGAAACACTGTGAAAATGAACATAAAAGTTAAAAATGCTTCTTCTGTTAAACACATTGAGTCTGCTTTTGAGCTGTCGTTCTTTTGCTTATTATTGCTGTTCATCTGATCCCAAACACATTTGCAGCATAAAACGTGCTTTAAATCTTTATTGTTTTGTTTTTAAAAAACAGACCTTAAAGAAAATCACACTTTTCACCAATAATTTGCTCTGCAGGATTGACAGATCACACACAGGCCTGTTGATTTAATATCAGCAGATCAACTTGACAGTTTCAGGAGATCCTCAGCCCTAAACTCACAATATCTGACTTAATAAAAATTAATAAGTTAAGGATGATCTTCAAAAGTCTTGGAGTGGACTAGGTTGTCGTCCAGGTATGGCAAGCAAATATCATCTTGCAGACCTCTCAAACATTCTTCCATCGACTTTTGGAATTTTGTTAGAGCAGATGAAAGCCCAAATGGTATTCTCACCTGTTGATATTTATTTAAGCTTTATTTAATAGGGACAGTGCACATTAATGAACATCTACCAAACAATGATAGGCGTAAACATGCTGGATTCTAGCAATGATGCTAATTTGCATCCACCCATCCATAGTCCCAAGGCAGGAAACATAAAACAGGACAAAACAAAAGACAGAGTCACAGATACAATAAGAACACAAGAAGGTGGTACATTATGAGAGTTAAAAGTCAGTGGCTACAGGACTGGTTTGCTTTCAGCCACTGCTTGAGCTGTGTTTTGAAGGTCTGTAATGTTTGACACTCCCTTATGTACAGTGGAAGACTGTTCCAGAGTTGTTTACTGGCCTTTACAGAGAAAACGTTTTGTCCAAAGACTGTTTTTCTGTATGGAACCTCACAGTCCCCTCTAGACAAGGCCTAGTCCAGAGAGTGCTGCGAGCCTTTTTTTTTTTTTAAAAAAAAGTCAGACATGGGAGGTGGAGCAAGTCCATGTAACACCCTGTACATCAAACAAGCAAATTTAAAATTTTTAAAATTCGCAAAGCTTAACAACTTGTACTTTTTTAAATATTACAAACATGGAATGACATTGGTTTTCTATATAAGATCTTAAGTGATTTTTTACAAAGTGATTCTATGGTTTTGCTCGTATTTACACCTGTCAAGGACCAACATGTAATACAGTATTCAATATGTGATAGAATCATTGAATGCAAAAACATTCTAGCAGCTCCAAATGTCATGAATGGTCGTATTTGTTTAAAATTATTCAAATTGAGTTTTACTGTATTCGATATTTTTTTAATATGGCTCTTGAAGCTTAGAGTTGAATCAAGAGTCACACCAAGATACTTAAATTTAGATACAATTTCTAGCTCCTGCCCTTCCAAAAATATACCTGAATGCTTGATGTCCAATGGTTGCTTAGTGCAGTGTTTTTCAACCTTTCTTGAGCCACGGCACATTTTAACCTTGACAAAAATCCCGCGGCACACCAGCATCCAAAAAACAAAACAAAACCAGAAACTCATTGTCTGTATTGACGGCCAGACCCCCCCCAGGCAATCTCACGTGCATTTGTGTGATAATTGTGGCAGAAAAATTGAATTTACTGTGAACTCAATTCCAAAATGAATCTAATTCCCATTTGAGTTTGTTGCTGAAACCAAAATAGCATAACCTACACCTGGTTTGTTTAACCTTTACCCACTGTCAGTGGCTGAGTTTCAATAGATTTTGAAATTGCGCAAATTCGATTTGCGATAATGACTTTGCCTAGTGATAAAACAACAACAACAACAAAAAAAACAAAAAAAAGCATTATTGCGCTTGTAGGAAGTGGTTTTTGAGGTGTATCAGAACAACCAAAGAACCTCCATGGAAGAATCCTCCAGGATGTTGATGGTCAGGTCCAGTTCTGTCAGGTGGGACGGGTTGGACTTCAGAGCTGAGACCACAATTTCTCAGTGAGTCTCTGAAAGTCTGTGAAGAGAAACAAAGACAGAAACAATTCAGGCTGTGATTAAGTCAAATCAAATTCTGCATTGGGCCTAGCCAAATCCAGTGTTTGATATCCGTGAAGTGAGTAACTCAGTAAATTGCAGAATTGCGCATTTGGGAAAATTGCTGTTTTTGAGAAAAGTGAAGTTAAAGTTCACAGAATGAGAGAAAGAAAAAAGTGATTAGGTGTCCTAGAGTGTAGTAACTCCGACAGTTCTCTAACGGGAGTCTGGTAGCTGGGTTTGCTGTCCCGGGGAGGTGAGGACCCCCGAAGTACAAAATTGAACAGTCTCAAGATATTGGGGCCGGCGCCTGGGGGCGGGGGCCTGGGCTTGCTCCGGGGGGGGGCGGCGCTTTCTGGCTCCTCTCTCTCTGTGTGGGGTGGGTCGTGCTGGGCCTGGGGCATCGGTGCCTCGGGGGATGGGGCCCCGAGGCTGGGGGACCTGGGCCCTATGCTGGGGGGGGCTGGGGGACGGATGTTTGACCACCGGGAGACAGTCTGCCAGCTGTCCCCAACTCACCCCCTTCCTCATATAATCTCATATTAGGGTGAGGGGGTGGGGGGTTTAGCCTGCGATGCGCTTTGGGGGGGGGCTACTTGTCAGTGGTCTCCCTCCCATGGTTGCCGTATGGAATGGGCCCCCCCTCTCTCGGTTTTATTTGCACCTTAGACATGTAGGGCCCTTGGTAGGGGGGGTGCTTGGACATCACTGCCAGCAAGCAGCAGATGTCCTCCTAGCACCCTACCCGCCAATTTTAACCGCACCTTAGACATTTAGGGACCCTTGGTGGGGAGGGTGAGGGGACATTACTATGAGTAATCAGGGAATGTCCTCTCTGTGCCCTACCCACTAATTTTAACTGCACCCCCCTAGTACACACACCTTTTACTTCTCATGATATACATTCAAACACAAACACACACACATGCACACATACACCCTTACGAACACACGCACACACATTATACAAGGAAGGTGGGTCCAAGGTCCATCTGTCCCCTACCCCATCCCCGGTGGGGGGTACTGGGCCCTTGGCAGCGGCGGCCGTGTCCCCTGGGTGCCGGTTTCCTGGGCCCGGTGGGGCTCTCTCCGCGCGGGGAGGGGGTTCACATTACACCTGAGCCGGGGGTGTCCGTTTCCCTGTGGGGTGGGTTCGGGTTTTTGCCCCTGGGCGCTGGGCCCCTGCCCACATTCCAACTGTGGCCGAGCCTGGTCGGGCCATGTTAACAACACCCCTTGTGGGCCCCTCTTTTCTCCGGGGTGCCCCCCTCCTGGGCGGGGCCGGCTGTCCCCTGCCTTGCTCCTTCCTGGACCAACCGTAGGCCGGGTGGGTGGCTGCTTGGAGCGCAGAGCGGGTCTCCCTTGGGGGGTCCTGGCTCGTACCTGGGGTTGGGGCGGGGGGATACCCAGAACTCCTGGGTGGTGGCGGGGTGCTCGTCTGGGGCTGTGGGCGCTCCTCTCGGGTGGGGTCCTGCGTTGGGCCCTCCCGGCGCGGCGGGGGGGCTGCTCCCCTGGTTGGGCTGGGGCGGCGCTCTCTTCCCCCCGTGCCTCCCTGCTCTCTGGCTCTGGGGGCCTCGTGGTGGCCCTGCTGGCCCCGGCCTGGGTGGCGGATGTGATCGCCCGGGGGGTGGTTCTTCTCTGCCTGCTGCCGGGTGGCGTTGGGGGTTCTGGCTGCCGCTGCTGCTGCGGCGGGGGTCTTGGTGTGGGGATGGCTGGTCACCCCTCCCTCCTTCTTTTCACATTCCACCATTTATTTAGAAGAACATAAACACTCACCTGAGCACAGGTGTTAGCTCACCTTTACACTAATAATTTGCATGATTGAATGAATGAAATATTTCACACTAGTTGGTTTAAAGGCATAAGTATGCGTGTGTGAACAATATCTGTATTTTGTGCATGTTTTGTGTTCATGTTGACATGTGGACATCCTTGCAGTTAACAGGTGTGTTTATAACATCTGAATGTGTGTGTGGACAGGCCCCGCCCTTTGAGATTTGTATTAAACTTGAACCTTACCGTAATGATAAACATCCAGTAAAGTTGTTGCTTTAGGCTGCTTCATGGTCCTACCCCCCCCCCTCCTATTATCACCCTCCTATCCCCCCTCCTCTCTAACATCCCTCTCTCTTCTTCCCTCCTTTCCTTTTCCGTCCGGTCCAGCACCAAAGATTTCCAAACATGATGGAATTTAATAAAGTTTGGCCTCAACTACAAAAGGGGTTTACTCAGACATTCCTCTGGTTTGTCATAGATTAATAACCCCTGTTGTTAAAGCAAAATATGTCCAACACAAGAGGCCTTCAGCTCTCATCTGTTTGCCCAGCTGTTGGACAGGACAAGTTAAAAAAAAAAAAAAAAAAAAAGATATTAAAGATTGGTGAGAGACCAATTGTGAGTTAAGTTTCAGTTTGACATGACCAAGCTGCCATCAAACAGCCTGCTGATTGGTCCATATTCTAACCAATCAAATCGAAATATGTATCTAACATGGTGTCTGCTACAGAGGCTCAGAAACCAAACCAATTGTGCAAGGATTGAGCACTTTAGATTAACCATGGTGTTTTAAATATACGTGTATGGGGTAGTATAGGTTGTGCAGTGTATGTTTGCTTTGTGGTTTTGGTGTGAATGGAGTGCACGGCGGTGCATCTGAGTGTGGAAGACAAGTCTGTGCTCTGAAGCAGCAGCTCTGCTGGAAACCTGATGGTGTCAACAAAAGTCTATTGAAGTAGGAGCACAAACCTCTGGATTAGGATATAATATTAATAAACACATAAGTATTGTAGATAGATAGATTGACAAAAATAGACGAAAATAACAAAACAAAACACAATATGAAAATATATCAGTATGTACAACAGGTACATGAGTACAAAATATAAACTGTAAATAACTAAATGTTCAAAAATTGTGTGCAATATTTTGTGCAAACTTGTCAGATGTGGAAAAAAAGAAACAGCAATAAGTCATCCTACCCCAAAGGAGGGAGAAAATACGCAACATAAAGAAATAAAGTTAAGCCGGTAAGGGTTAAAGGCTGTCAGTACAACCATGTATTTGAGTGACAGCTGCAGAAGGAAAAAAAAAGTTAACAAACTTAAACACTCAGGCACTAATGTAATAGATAACAAAACCAAAGTGGAACTTAACCTAGCGGGACATCACCAAGACACAAAACATAACCAAAAACAAAGATCACGCGGGGAAAACCAGGCCGTATCCACAGGTTTCTAATGCCAAGTCCGAAAACAGGGGCCAGCTGATTCAACAGATTCCTATCGATCAATAGATAGATAGATTAGAAAAGATTGAGGGAGAAGGCTGGCGGTGTGGTGGCAAAGTGCAGAACATACTGGTCTTTAGATATTCCATCTGGACCTCCTCACAGCATTCACAGAAAATCGGTTACATAAAGCATCAGTAAGGGGAAAAGTAAATAAAAAAGTAAAAAGACCTGGAAGACACAGACAGAGAGGAAATTCTGCTGGGAAAGGAGGAGCAGCTGATGTCTGAACTAACGCGACAATTTTTATCCTTAAACTGTTTGATAAAACTGTCCTCTTTATAAACTGGATGTTGTTGAGGAATTATAAATTAGAATAGGAATGTTTTGTAATATTATTTTGTAAGGCAGCAGAGGATTGAGGTTTTTCACAGAGGTGGGTGTGGCTACGTGTTCCTGCGTATGTCTGCTGAGAGCGGGCGTGCAGAAGGAGTCTCTGTGTGTGTGTGTGACAAAGATACAGGAAAAAATGGGGGGAGGACAAAAGAGTTTATACTAGTAACATACTAATGTAGGGGTGGGCAATTATTTTAACTCGCGGGCCACATTGGGTTCTATAATTTGATAGAAGGGCCGGACCAGGAGCAGATGCGTGGAGTGAGAATGATGTAACATGGAATGTAAATGAAAATATTTGGATTGAAAATTGTATTCTATAACAGAATATTCTATAATTTTTAGTGTAAAACTTTTGTTCTCATTTTAGATCTCTTCTTTATTGTGAAGCCCTTTGGTACCTTCAAGGAGTTGTAAAGGGCTATATGAATAAATTCATTCATGATCTTTTAATAAAATAAATAACATTATTTATGAAATAAAACAATGACCAGACAACACTATGATTTTCAAAGACAAAAAAATCAGGAAAAATGTACTCATACATTAAAAAAACCCACAAAAAACAATAAATTGTCGATCCTCTCCCATCATAATCCTAATAAAGAATTTCAGCACTGTAGCTCTTCACTCGTCTAACAGTTTGCACTAAAACTGAGCAGCTGTGTCGTGCATTGCTGTTTCTCATCCAGTAATTATGAAAAAGCACATTTCTGTGTCTTCTGCTGCAGCTACGCATATATCTACGTTACCTTTTCACCAGTACAGAGTTCCTTGTTTATTGCAGGAGTTACATTCTAAAGATAACCGTGATCGGTGAAAAATCCATGGAGTCTGATTACAGATGTTTATGGCAGTAAAACTCCTCATTGACTAAATACACTTTTCTCACACAGACATGAACATTTTCTCCCTTTTCTCTCTTGTTTAAATTCTCAAACCTTCATAGAAATTAGGTCCAGGATCTTAGAATGAATACAAAGATCTGATCGATCACAGATTTCTGATCTGAAAGAGCTCCGCGTTTCTGTACAGGAGACACGGAGGAGATTGATTGACAAGGTCTCCAGCCAATCAGGACACAGGTCAGGGTGCACTGTTTAAAAAAGGCAGCATGATGGCTCTTAAAAGAATGAGCTAAACCACAAAAGAAGAACTGCGACTTAAAAAGGGAAGACTGTCTTCTGTTCCCTCTGGGGGGTGTCTTAAAAAACAAGAAAATTAGATGCACTTAGGACAGGGAGCTGTGACAAAGCAGGTTCGTATGGGAACTGCTTATCGAACAGGATGATGGACATAGAGCCCACACATATGCACAAAAACAAAACAAGAACAACTAAATTATTTTGGATGAATGGAAAGTTGCAGTTTTAGGGGCTCCTAAATCTTTAATTATACAACGGATGATGTAATTTCTGTAGATGGATAGTTGTAAGTAAACTTTTTCTGGACTCACACTGCATAGAAATGCTGTTAGTTCACGCCCAGCTTTGCCAGACACACAAATAGTTTCAATAAGACTCAAAAAAGCTTTTGATGTTTAGACAGACAATGTTTACATTCGTTCTGGCAACTGAACGTGCATTCGAAAAATTATAAGCAGTTATACTGTTTGGACCCACATACTAAAGTTTAGCCTCTCATCACAGCTGCAGGTCTGCAACCTTGAGTTTCCCAAGGAGATGAAGTCAGAGCGTTTTATTTATTTTTTTTATTTGCTGCAAATGGTGCAGAGGAGTGTGCATGCTGGTGTCATTCAATAAAAACGGAGGACATGGTGTCAACACAATGTTAACTAAACAACTAATGTTTCTTCAAATTATGGTTTAAATAAGAATCAGAAATACTTCATTGATCCCACACATGGAAAATGTGTTCATTACTATAGCAGTAAAAGAAGAATAGAACACATAAGAGAAAATAGAATATATATAAAAACAATGTAACATGAATGTAAACAATTAAGGTTGCATGATTTTAAAAAGCTATTTACAGACAGTACAAACAAGGATATGCAAAAAGAAAACTGTAACAAAAAAAAATGTTCAAAAGTTATCTGCTATCATTGGTATGATAATTTGATTTAAACTAACAAACTCAAAGGATTTGAATAAGAAAATGTAAATGTTGAGGATGGAAAGAGATTTTCTTAACAATGCCAAACTATAACAAAATGCATACACCTGAAACAATTGTGGATTAAACTGTGATAGTTTGTGGATGACTTTTCCTGAGGTGCCAGTCAGGTCTGACATATAAGATAAACAAACAAACAAATCACAAAGGATGTGATCCACATGCTTTGCTCTTAACACACAGAAGCCCAAAGTTCATTTAAACTCTTTTATTGTTTCTGTTCTTTAGGAGGAGTATTGCTGAAATTAGGCTAGAAAGGAAGGCCACACAGTCAAGTTCTTCTGGGTACCTTTTGTTTTCCTGTCAGTCTGGGAAGGCTCTGCTGCATCTGATCAGGTTTACACTGAGACGATGTTGGTCTTTCAGGTTGTAGATGCGGGGTTGCGAGTTGGAGCCTTTTTCAGCTGCCTCCTCCTCTCTCTGACTTCTCACTTCCCAGATTCTCCGCCCATGTCTCCTCTTTTCACAGCTGATGGAACTCTAATTAGAGGGCACGCCTGTCATCTCTGACCCGCACAGGTGAATTTTATCAGGACGATATGCTAACTGTCAGATCGCCAGAAAACGTTTAATGTTAATATGAAAACAATACATTGGGTAAAGTCAGTAAACGGTTAATTAATTTGCAGCTGGCAGAGGCTGGGCAGAAAGCCAACTAAAAAAACGGAAAAAATTAAATGAAATGTATGAAGAAATTTTTTTTTAAGTTCACAACTGAAGCTTCGTGGTCGCATTTGTCTGGTACATTTCCGCCTGGTCCGGCCTGGTTTCCTTTTACAAACTTTAACTCACCTATTAACAGGTTTGGGGGTGACGGCTATCAGAAAAGTTGGAGAGAGGGGCAGAGGTTTCCAGGGTGGTACACTCAGGGATGCTGGACTGTGCTATTACAGCAAAGAACCCAGCCATTGGGCTAGGGACTGTCCATACAGAATTGGACGGCCCTATAGATGACATGGGTCCAAAGGTGGACCACCCAGGAACGGAAACCCTGTGCGGATTACACTCAGTCACAAGGAGTAACGAGAGTAGCAGAAAAGGTAACAACAGAAGCTTGGAGCAAACAAAATCCATGCTGTTGACTGTGGTGATATGTGAGGCGAGCAAAAGAAAAAAGAACAAGACTATAATAAATACTAAAAGACAATAAACAACACAAAACAGGAAAGTCTTAACTACAGGAGCCACTGCAAAAGGCAGCTGCCTCTAAGCAGCGCCAAACCTGCTTCACCTATTAAAGCTTCTGCTGCTCTGATTGGAAACTCTGCATCTTTGCTCTCAGACTAACTTTAGGACCAAATATCTGGAAGCAGCTGGACTGACTCCAACCCTCTACTGACCTGAGAGTCTGCAGTTTGGAGTTTGGACTCTCCACCAGATCCTGGAGCTGCTGAACATCTGAAGACTGAAGGTTGTTCCCTCTCAGATCCAGTTCTGTCAGGTGGGATGGGTTGGACTTCAGAGTTAAGACCAGAACAGCACAGCTGATCTCTGACAATCTACAGTTCCACATCCTGAATCCAGAACAAAGAGTTGAGTTTAAAGACAAAGTTCATGTTTTTCATCCTTCACTTCTTTTAAAGAGTTCAGAGCTGAAGAAGATCAGAAAATTTAGAAAAAGTCCAAAGATGTGAAGCAACAGCAGCAGATCAGAAGAATCCAGCAGAAGCAGAGAAGAAGAACATTCAGGAACATTCAGGACAACATGCAGCTGCTTCAGGAAAGAAGTCCAGATGTGTGAAAGTCAAACATCAGCCTGTGGCTGCATCCAAACCAACTGATGTTTCTGCAGCAACAGCAGAAAAAGTCCACTTCCTCTTTCTGCTCAGCTCTTCTCCAAACAGCACTGAATCATAGGAGAATTTCAGCAGCATGATGCTGGAAAGTCTTCATCCCAGTTTTCAGGAGATGATCTTCCAGTCCTTCTCTGCTGCAGCCCTTCAAGCAGAGACTTTCAGCTCCAACAGATCAAAGCAGAGAGAAGAAAGAAGTGATGAGGAAGAGTCAGCAGCAAATGTTGGACATTGATCCCTGATCCATGACTTCAGCTCTGAATGAAGAGTCAGAAGCTGCTGGGAGCTTTGATGGATGATGTGATGATGTTTGTGGATGAAAAGGTGAGGATGTTTGTGGATGAAAAGGTGAGGATGTTTGTGGAGGATGTGTCTGTCAGAGCAGCATCCAGCTGCAGCATGACTCTGTCACTGTCTGCTCACAAACATCAGCCGCTGAACTCTCAGCTGCATTTGCTGAAACAGCAGGACTCAAAGTGCATGTGAGCGTGCACAGCTGCTTCTTCTGCATGCGCTTTAAAGGAGTCTGTTGGAGCAAAGACACAAAGAAGAGCTGATGGCTGCAAGCAGAACTTTGTGGAGCACAAATGTCAGCAGACAGCTTTGAAACAAGCAGCTGCAGGAAGAAAAGAAGAAGTTCTTCTGCAGATCTTTGAAGAGAACAAGCAGCTGCAGGAAGATGCTGCTGCAGATCAGAATCTGGACATTTCTGCTCACTGTGGGTCAACACAACTTTGTCATGATATTGATCTGAACACAACTGAAACATGGAGTCTGACCTCAGAGTCTGCAGTCTGCAGTCTGGACTCTCTAGAAAACCACACAGATGAAGAACTCCAGAATCCTGCAGGTTCTCGTTCCTACTCAGGTCCAGTTCTGTCAGATTAGAGGGGTTTTTCTTCAGAGCTGAGCCCAGAGTTTCACAGCTGGTCTTTGACAAACTGCAGTTCTCCAACCTGCAATCAGACAGAAATTGTTTTTCAAGAGCAGTGATGCAGCTAGAGGCCAATTTTTGTTTGTTATTTTGGCCATGGTCCACTCTGAAGTACATACTCTAGCTCTTATGGGTTCAATCAAAATAAAATCTATTAACCTGCTTTAAGTGCACAGGCTTTTGAGACTGGAAGGGATGTGGGCCTCATGTCGCACTAGATGGGGGGGGGGGGATTGGGGGCATAACATGCACTACACAGACAATTGTTCTTTCATGTGGATTTGGACTTCATCTTTGTAGAATCCTGAAAACGCTTCTTTAGATCACCTTGGATTTCCTCCACTGCTGGATTCAACACAGTTGTGTCTTTAGTTGAATGGGAACGTCTAACATTCAGTCAGTGAACTTTCAATGACACTTCTTTTTGGTTCATGTCCATCAGTTGTTTGCAGCTTTTCATGTCACCTTTTCATTGTGTTCATGAAGTGTTGAACTCTATTCTAAATGCTCTTTTGTTGCCTTTGGGACTGAACATTTTATGCTTCAGCATTTTTTAGTATTCGGAAAACAGATATTCCGAAAAAGGAATAAGTTCACCCGAAAGGCCAGCTCTTTGGTTCGACTGAAGCTGGCCCCCATGTGGAGGAGATGGCAGAGCAGAGGACTTTGTCCAGGATCAGGACCATCATGACCTATGCTTCACCACCCCACCTGCACGAGGCCTTCACTGAGAGGAGTAGCACGTTAGTCAGCAGAATACTGTCCCAACACCACTCCACAGACAGACTGAGAAAGTATTTTGTCCCTTGTGCTTTTGGATAGTCCAACAAAAATGTCATCTGCAGCTGCTGGTTCTGTTCAATGCTTTGAAAACTGGCTGAATAGTGATTCTGAGATGTTTTTTAGGCATATTTGTCATGATTTATTTTGGTTTGAACAATATTAACACTAGCTGCAGTTACATGTGCAAAATGTCTGATCAAAGATCAGATTGGAATTCAGCTGTGTACATGGGTCCAGAAAAACTTTATCCGGTTATAACAAACGTTTACATGCGCCATGCTTTTGGTCGGAATAAATCAATTGGACAGGCACTGAACTATTTAAAATACCAGAAATGACCATAGAAAAAGAAATTTGCTCCATTGTAAACAAACAGACAGAGCATAGAGCGAGATCATCTTCTTAACGTGATTTTATTATTTTTATGATTATTATGTTGTGCCTGTTTGCTTATAATTTTCCTTCAAATCCATGAGGTCAGTGCTTCCTTTTTGTGGCGGGTCTGGAGATAGGCTAAAACGTACTAACAACATTTAGCCTTGGATGCAGTTCCAATCTGTGTGGTCAATGTCGCAATCTGCATCTTGGCTGCACGTAAATATGTGGGAATAACATCAGCCTTTATTTTGATGGGACACTGACTGGAAACACAAATCCACGTGATTGTTTAAACGGTTTCTAATGACTGAGCGGCATTTCTGCTTTGAAAAGCTCACACACAGCCCAAAAACCGGTGTGTGAGCTGGTGGTCCGAGCTCTTCTCGGGGACATAGTTCTATCAGAAGAGACATGCTTCTCCTGAGTTTGGCAGCTCACTCACCCAGAGCGGCAGGACGGACTGCGGTCCGAAGCCTCCCCCAGAGCGCACACGTAACAAAGCACCCCCCCTTCCAGCAAACTCAAGGCTACGAGTCTGGCTGCTCTGCTCATAGACTCGGTTTGCATTATGTAAATGAAACAGCAGCAATTATTAATGAATTCTCTTCCATCTCAGACTTCTCAATTAAATGGAATAAATCAGTTTTCTTACCATTGAACAGTAATGCGGGGCAAAGACTCTTGCTACCCGTCAAATCAGGCAATTTCAAATATTTAGGTATTAAGTTCATTGTAATGTATTGACTATGCTTGACATTTAAAATGCATTAAATGCAAAATTCCTGGACTTGGGTCTCTTTTGCATGTGTTTAGCTTTATCCCATAGATGGCAGCACTAGTTATCCAATATGGCAGCACCCCTGTTTAATTCAAGAAGGGCCCAAGTCCAAAGATTTTGTTTGCTAGTCCTCTGAAATTATAAAAGTGAGGTGCTTCATATTATAGCATTTGTAAGCTATGAACTGGTGTTAAATTTGGGTAAAGTATTAATCATTTGGTGTAGCCTCCCTTTAAGCTATGCAATTAAAATAATTTCCTGGAAAAACAAACCTCTTGGACTTTGGCCTCTTTTGAATTAACCGATTCAATTACACCTCACTACTGAAAAGCATACAGGACGCTCTAACCAGCTGGGTCAACCTACCTCTGTCCCTCTGGGGCAAGATAGCAGAGGGCATCCAAATCTCGTGGGCACGGGCGGTTTGAATTTTGTTGTAACGATTTCCCACTTGCTCTGTATAAAAGTTTTGTGGTGTAAAAATCAACAAGGGTCATACAGTTTTAAAAGTCTGGATTGATCAAATAAATTGTTTGAATTATCAAGCTATCCGGCTTTGTGTACAATTCTGACGGCTTGTTTTATGAAGTAAATAGAGAGGCTGTGAGCTCTTATAATTATTCTCACAAATTTCTATACAGTAGGTTAAATATGGTAATATTAAAGAGCAGTACAATAAATATCTACTGTTGTATTCTAAAATATGTTTAGATTTAGTCATGACTGAAACTCTTTTTTAAACTTTAGTTTGGATGTGTCTGATGTGTGGCTTCCAACTTAGTTTCTCATTGATTAAAACCCCTAAGAATTTTTTTTTCTGTTACACTTTCAACCAAGACATTATTTATTTTAATTGAGAGCTCGGTATTATCATTGTAGTTACCCAAAAACATCACTTTGGTTTTATCTAGGTTCAAAGATAATTTGTTTTGATCCATAATTTTATTTTGTTTAACTCTGTGTTTACCAAATTGATAAGTTCCCTATGATTCTATGTAGAATAGAATATATTTGTGTCATCAGCAAATAATATGATTTTCATAAGCTTTGAAACACTGAATATATTATTTATGTATATACTGAATAGCAGGGGACCCAGAATTGATCCTTGTGGGACACCGCAACTTATCTCTATGGTTTCTGATGTAAATTCGTCAATCTTGACAAATTGTTTTCTACTCGTTAAATAGCTTTTGACCCAAGTTAGCGCTATTCCTCTTATCACAGACACTTCCAGTTTGGCAAATAGGATGTCATGATTGAGAGTGTCAAATGAAATGTCAATGAAAATTCCAGCTGCATATTTTTTTTTTCGTCAAGAGCATTTGTGATTTCCTCCACAGCATCAATGTTAGCCAATGAGGTTGATCTGGTTTCTCTAAAACTATATTGGTTTTAATTTATGATGTTATATTTATCAATAAATGTATCTAATATTACGGGCTGCATGGTGGCGCAGTGGTTAGCGCTCTTGCCTCACAGCAAGAAGGTTCAAGTCCCGGCTGGGAGACATGAAAAACACAACATCAATGGGGGACCTTTCTGTGTGGAGTTTGCATGTTCTCCCCGTGTATGCGTGGGTTCTCTCCGGGGTCTCCGGCTTCCTCCCACCATCCAAAAACATGCATCATAGGTTAATTGGCAACTCTAAATTGCCCATAGGTGTGAGTGTGGGAGTGAATGAGTGTGTGATTGTGGACATTCTACCCTGTGACAGACTGGCAACCTGTCCAGGGTATCCCCTGCCTTCGCCCATGTGGCCGGGATAGGCTCCGGCAGCCCTGTGACCCCGAAAGGGACAAACGGTATAGAAAATGAAAAAAAAAAAAGAATGAATGTATCTAATATTTCATCGAATAATTTTTCTAAAATTTTTGAGAATTGTGGAAGGAGAAAAATGGGTCTATAATTTGTAAATTGGTGTTTGTCTCCACTCTTATAGATATGAATCACTTTTGCAATTTTTATTTGATTTGGGAATCTCCCAGTTTGTAATGATAAGTAACATATCTATGTCAGAGGTTTAGATACACTATAAATGACCTTTTTCACCACCGTCATAAATATATACTCACAATATTTTGAGTTTTTGTCATGACAGCAGCTGCCCTGCCCCCCCCCAGCTGCTGCTTGTCACCTCTGATTCACTCCACCTGTTCACCTGAGTATATATTGCTGCCATGCAGCTCCACTCACTGCTGGAACGTCAAGTCTTCTGCCTGATTCCCAGCTTACACATGCTCTGTGTTTTCAGTCTGTCTGCAAGCCTGCCTTTTGCTCCACGCTCTCAGATTGCCTGCCTGCCTGCCTGCCTGCCTGCCCCAGGCTTTCAACAATCAACTTACCTGCCTGCGACCTCCATTTTCTCACTGCCAAGTTCTCTCAAGATACCAAGCCGTAAGACATTCCTCATCTACAAACTCTGTGTTCACGGACTTCCTCATTCCTAGACCGGCTCTGGACTCTGCTCCGTTCCCCTCCTCCTCTCATACCTCATCACCCACAAGTCTGCCTCAGCGCCCTCTGGTGTCAAGTTTCAGCCATCAACCTGCCTGCTCTGGTCCTCAAACTCTGAAGTTCTTACTCTTGGGTCTGTCATATTTTGTTGGTCCTCAAGACCTGGTCCTGACAGTTTTTACTCTTGAATTTATTTACAATTGATATCAGCTCATTTTCGTTCACATCAGAGAGGACTGAGTGTGGGATCCTTTCGATGGGTGGATTATTGTATTTGCTGGTTTTGCATTTTGGAATTTCTGCTGCCAACTCTGGACCCACGTTTACAAAATAGTTATTGAAGCCGTTTGCTGCTTTATTAATGCTATGGCTTTTACCTTTTTTAGTTTGTAAAGTAATCAGGGTTTGTTCGCTTTTTTGTCACATTTTTAATTATGTTAATATTTCTCAAACTCATTTTACTTTTTATTTTATTTTCATTCGGTAGATTGTTGAAGTACACTTTTTTACTTTGCTATGTTTTTTCAGTTAGTTTATTTTTGCATGACATATCGTTGTTCAGATTCTCTTGTTCTTTGTTTAAATAATTTTTTATAGAGGTTATTTTTCGTTTTACAAGCATTTTGTAGACCGGAAGTTAACCAAATGTATTTGGCAAATTTGTTCTTAAAATTATAAATTGGACAGTTCTTATTGTAAAGTGGACAAAAATGTTTCTAAAAAAACATTTATAAGCAAAATCCACATCTTTCTCTCTGTGCACAGAGTTCTAGTTTTGTCTGGATAAGTCATTATTTAGAGCATTCATGGTTTTAATTTCTTAACCTTTTCTAGACTGATTCTTTCATAATTTTCTTTGTCTTCACCTTGATCAAATAGTGCAAAAACTGGTAAATGATCAGTTATGTCACATATCATTAGTCCACTCATATGAGTGCATTCTATATTATTTGTTAATACATTATCAATAAGATAAGTAGTAGTGATTGAGTAGTGATTCTGCTGGGTCTTGTTATGGTTGGATATAAACTCATGCAATGCATTCTACTGATAAAGTCGTCGGTTGGTTTATGTTTGCTGGGGTTTATCAGATCAATATTGAAATCTCCACAGATGTATAATATTTTGTTACTTAGAGAGTTAAACATCTTTTCCTTCCAGTCACTGAACACTTTTAAGCTTGACCCTGGCAACCTATAAACACAGTAATGACATTTTTTCCTGAATCGTTACATATTTCAATTGTAAGACATTCCAGTATTCCATCCACTGCAACTGACAATTTATCAATTACTGTAAACGTAGTTTTCTTTTTTTCACATATATTGCGACTCCTCCACCATTTTGTTTACTCTGTTCACAGTGTCCTTGTTCCAGCTAACCCAAGTTTCAGATATGGTTATGATGTCAAAGGAATGTCCCATATTCTGTAGATAGTCCTTGATGTCTTCAAAGTTGGTATACACGCTTCTGCTGTTAAAGTGAATAATTAACAGCTTTTCTTCTGGGTTAAGAGTTTTTAAAGTAATCTATACTGTAATATATGCAATCCATATTAACAGTGAAAAATAATTGATCAAGATTATCTGGACTGCTACAAGCGATAATCTCTCTCGGCGCACGTCTTCTCCTGTCTGCGTTTGGCTGCAACCCATAGTCAGACAGCTGGACGCGTTGTGTGCGTTGTGTGCGTTGCGTCCGAGGCGCTCCTTCCAGGCTTTAAGTCGAGTCACCCTGGGTAACATCCGTTCGCTTAGCCGGGCAGCTACAGCGACGGGGGGAGATTTCAATTAAGGAAGCCTTCACATCATGATGTCACTCTTTGAACAAGTTGCAATTGCTTTGTTACATCCAATCAAATGATTATGTACAAATTCTCTGCTCTTTGCTACGTTATCAGTTGTTTATGTCATGTTGATCAAAATCTATTATACAGTTCACTGTGCAATAGTCTTACTCCACAAAACACCTAGTCATTAGTTTATCATATAAGTCATTAACTGCAAAATGGTTGACCAAGTTGTCATAATGTGACAAACATATTTCTATACATCTCCATTATATTCGCTGTGATGTGGATGAAAATGTGTGGCCTAAGACAGTGGTCCCCAACCACCGGGCCGGTCCGTGGGACACTTGGCACCAGGCCGCGGGAAATTTTTGCACCGGGACGCACAGAAAGAAAAAATAATTGCCATTTTATTGTTTTTTTTTCCGACAAAAACATTTTATTTTGAAAAGTGACCGGATTCACTTTGTTACATCTGTCACACTTAACGCACGTCAAAGTCACGACACCAAACATCAGGTGATACACCCCGCTAAAATTAAACCCAAACAACCAAAATGAGCAAAAAACAAACTTCTTTAGAAAGTGGCTTTGACAAGGGGAAAATTATAATTATTATTGTTATTATCATTACTAAAGAGAAAATACCACCCCGGTCCACGTTAAATCTGTCTTGCGTTGCACCTCAAACCCCCCCCCCCGGTCCGCGGTAAACGTGCTTTGCGTTGTACCAGTCCACGGTGACAAAAAGGTTGGGGACCACTGGCCTAAGATACAGGAACAACAAGAGGTGTAGGAAGACCACACCAATTCCTACTGCACTGCCTGTACTGTTGTACAGAATATTGTCCTATCTTTTTTCCCCTTTGTGTTACTGTTTGCAGTGGGTTTTTCTATGTTGGTATGACATGGTCTGTCAACAAATTACAATATGAACAATAAAGTGTAAATGTGAATCTTGTCCAGTCTCTTGCAATCAAACAAAAAAGGTGTAACTTACATTTTACAATAATTGTCATCAAAACTTTAGCCATAGTTTACCCTCCCTCTAAAGTACACAGTTATATTGACAACATGACTAAGTAATTTGACTGTCTTGTTCGTAGACAATGACACAAGGACTTGTGATTCTGATGGCACTGACAAGTTCAATGACATAAAGACTTAGTTTTGAGAGATGAACTAAAGATTTTGAGCAAGTTACAGGCTTTTGCAAGAAATCCGTAGTGTTTTGCGGCTTGTACAAATTGTTTTGAGAAATGCACACACGTATTTGCAATCTTCAATTCTGATCTGAGAATTGTACTAAAGCGACTGAGAAAAACTGTAATGCTGTGTGAGTTGTGTGGTCCTCTGTGTTTGTATCTGTATTTTTATCTATGTTTTTATCTTGTTTTTATTTTATTTTTATTCATTTTTTGGTGTACTTTGTTTTTATCGTTTTTATTTTGTTTGGTAATTTTTTTGTCTGGTTTTTGGTCAATGTACAGTACTTTGAAAACGGCCTGTTTGAGAAATGTGCGATATAAATAAAATGGATTGGATTGATATGTTCTTCTCATTCTTTAAGGAGTTCAGCTTCTTTACTGACCTCAGAGTCTGCAGTCTGCAGTCTGGACTCTCCAGAAAACCACACAGAGGAAGAAATCCTGAATCCTGCAGGTTGTTCCAGCTCAGGTTCAGTTCTGTCAGATTAGACGGGTTTTTCTTCAGAGCTGAGCCCAGAGCTTCACAGCTTATCTCTGACAAACTGCAGGTCTCCAACCTGCAATCAGACAGAAAAGTGCGTTCTGGAACAGTGATGCAGCTGGAGGATCTGCAATAATAAGTGATGAATGGCAGGCTTATCACAATGCTTAACCTCAGTATGTGTGTAAATGCAATAAACAGTGTTCAACTCTTAACCCTTGTGCTATCCTATGACCCCACACTTACATTGACGTGTTATTCCTACCATGACAAAGGTGAAGAGGATGTCATGTAATCCATGGACACCAGTGAAGATCACAAATCATTGAAGAAAAAAGCTTCAGCGCACTTTCTAGTGGGTCGAGATTACCCAACTCCCAATGTTAAAGTGACTAGGATAGCACAAGGGTTACTTTGTGGTATTTCTTTGGTCAAGTACAATATAGTACACAAAATAATCTATAAGTGGAAGAAGGTTCAGATAAAACATTAGATATTATGAATGTTACATTATATTTTGTACCTTGAACTTGTTCCACCAATTTACTTTTAACAAAGCTTTACAAGTAGATTGTTAATATGGATGGATGGATGGATGGATGGATGGATGAATGGATGGATGGATGGATGGATGGATGGATGGATGGATGGATAGATGGATAGATGGATAGATGGATAGATGGATAGATAGATAGATAGATAGATAGATAGATATGCTTTTATTGTCATTTCCCATTGTACAATGAAATGGAAGCTATCACTATATTAGTGCAAAGACAAAAATAACAAAACACAATATGAAAATATATCAGTATGTACAACAGGTACAAGAGTACAAAATATAAACTGTAAATAAATAAATGTTCAAAAATTGTGTGCAATATTTTGTGCAAACTTGTCAGATGTGGAAAAAAAGAAACAGCAATAAGTCATCCTACCCCAAGGGAGGGAGAAAATACGTAACATAAAGAAATAAAGTTAAGCCGGTAAGGGTTGAAGGCTGTCAGTGCAGCCATGTATTTGAGTGACAGCTGCAGAAGGAAAAAAAAGGTAACAAACTTAAACACTCAGGCACTAATGTAATAGATAACAAAACCAAAGTGGAACTTAAACTAGCGGGACATCACCAAGACACAAAACATAACCGAAAACAAAGATCACGCGGGGAAAACCAGGCCATATCCACAGGTTTCTAATGCCAAATCCGAAAACAGGGGCCAGCTGATTCAACAGATTCCTTCCAGGAATTTAGCTGCCACTGGAACATGGGTTGCTTGTGGTTTTTTCTGCGTCCCGCCCAGCCTGGTGATTGGAGGAGGGAAGGAGGCTGCAATTACCAGGCTGGAGGTGAAGTCAGGTGGTGTGGTGGAGGCTTCTGTAAAGTACACGCACACACACACACACACACACTACCCACACACCAAAAGGCCTGGGGCCGTAACACTCCTGTGCAATGAGTGGAGGAGTACAGGGGCCTGGGGGATTGGAAATAGGGTTGGGGGGGAGGGGTGATGTTGGGTGGATTCATAGCGAGCAAAGAAGCAGTTAAGCTCTTCTGCTCTGTAGCATCTGGAGCTACTGTGGACACATCCCAGCCTCTGAAGTTGGTGATGTCTTGAATGCCCTGCCAAACTTCTCGTAGGTTGTTGCTGGATATGTGGGCCACCAATGCCCATCTTGTGGTCTGCCTTGGCTGCTCTTATTACATGGGGGAGATGGGTGGTGGGTAGGTGGGTGGAGAGAGAAGGAGGTGTTTAGCATCCTGATGGCCTACTATACAAAGCTGTTTCTGAACCTGGTGGTGGGGGAGCAGAGGCTCCTGTACCTCCTCTCTGAAGGCAGGAGGCTAAACAGGTTGTGTGCAGGGTTGTGTGGGTCCTTGACAACTGTCAGGGTTTTGTGGGTGAGGTGGGTGGTGTATATGTCCTGCAGGGAGGTGAGTGGTGCTCCAATTATTTTCCTAGCTGTGTTCACTATGCGCAGCAGGGCTCTTCTGTTGTTATCTGTGCAGCTACCACCCCACACAGTAATGCAGCTGGAGAGAATGCTCTCTAAGGTTTCTCTGTAGAATGTGGTCAAATGGATGAATTTCTCATGACGTCATTTTCAGGTGAGCATAATCCAGTTCCTGATTGTTGCTTGACTGCTTGCTCTTGTTTGGCATTAGCCTGATTGCTATAACTTAACTTAAAGGTTATCAGGTTTAACATTCACATCTAGCATCTTTTAGTGAATACACTATTGTGTTAACCACTTGCTGTCCACTTTATTCTAAGTTTGCAAAGTAAACCGCTTCTGCTTAGCTAAACAGCGCTATCCTTAGCTCAGCATTTAGCATGGTTTCAACTTTTTCTGGCTTCACCTCCTGGCCCATGTGCCATATGTTTAGTGATTATCCTACCTCCTTGAGTGAAGATAGTGGTGGGTGTATTAAGTGTAGTCTTGTGTTAGACTTGGAGGCCAGGCTAGAGCAATTAGAAGCGCAGCTCTGCACAGTGGAAGCTAAGCCGGCTAGCCAGGTCGTTACTCGTAGCGCGGGCCATGCTGCTAACCCAGTTAGCACTCCAGCTTCTTCCCAGCAGCTGGGAAACGCACAGGGAGGGTTTGTACCAGTGGGGAGGAAGCATAGCACTAAACGCAAAAACTAAGCGCACACCAGAATGCACGTACTAATAGTAATAGGTTCTCTCCCCACAGCAACACACCCGCTGAACCCTCAGCTCAGGTTATCGGCTCCTATATAGTTAGACATGTGAAGCTCCCAGTCAGGTGTTATCCGGGGGCGAGAGTTGGTGACATTGAGGGGAACCTTAGGATATTGGCCCAGAGTAAGTCCAGGTTCCGTCGAGTCGTGATTCACGCAGGCGGTAATGATGCCTGACGGAGACAATGATAGAGGTTCTCTAATTAAACTTAGCTTCGGTGTGTAAAACTGGCTAAGACGATGTTGGACACTGTAATTTTCTCTGGTCCCCTGCCGGACTTAGTCAGTGATGAAATTTACAGCCGCTTTTCATCATTTAACTGCTGGTTAGCTAGATGGTGCATAGAAAATGGCGTTGGTTTTGTGGATGATTGGAGCGTGTTTTCGGGGAAACCCGGTCTCATGCGGAGAGATGGTGTCCATCCTACTCTGGACGGTGCCGCTCTTTTTTCTAGAAACATTTCTGCTAGCCTTAGTCGGTCAACCTGACAACCCAGGGTTAGAGACCCCGGCGCAGAGCAGCAGTGTAAAACTCTCCTCTGAGCCTCCCTTAGGGTTAGTACTGGTGCAAAACCCATGCAGGGAAAGTCAATCAGTCCCTAGCTTTAGCTTATGTGATGAAAGACAAGTAAAAGGATTGTGTCACAGAAAAGTAACAAACACGAGTACTCTCAACAACAACAAGCAGAATTATATCATTAAATGTGGTTTATTAAACATTCAATCCATTTCCATAAGTCCCTCTTAGTCAATGAGATAATTAACGAATTAATTAATTAATTAATGAAACTTACAAACAAACTTAGTCTACTAGCCTTAACAGAAACTTGGCTTCAACAGGATGACTATGTTAGACTGAACGAAGCACCCCCCCAGTTATAATATCTATAAAAAATCCAGGATTTCAGGGAAAGGAGGTGGTTTGGCAGTAATATCACAGTCTAGCTTACTTCTCAACACTAAAGTCAAATATATTTATAACTCCTTTGAAAGCATCGCATTGTATTTAAATCACCCAAGCAAATACTCAAAAATCTGTTATATTCATAATTATTTTTCGCCCCCCGTCCAGTATTCAGAAATTTTAACTGAGTTTTCAGACTTCCGATCAACTATTGTTTTAGATTCTGATGAAATTATAACATTAGGGGATTTTAATGTTCATGTTGATGACCCAAGTGACTGTCTAGGACAGGGGTGGACAATTATTTTAACTTGCGGGCCACATTGGGTTCCAATTGATGCGTGGAGTGAGAATGATACAACATGGGATGTAAATAAAAATATTTGGATTGAAAATTGTATTCTATAACAGAATATTCCAGACTTTTTAGTTTACAACTTTTGTTCCCATTTTAGATCTCTTTTTTTTATTGTGAAGCACTTTGGTACCTTCAAGGAGTTGTAAAGGGCCATATGAATAAAGTTTCATTCATTCACGATCCTTTTAATAAAATAAATAACATTATTTATGAAATAAAACAATGAGCAAATAACACTCTATGATTTTCAAAGACAAAAATTCAGGAAAAATATACTGATACATTAAAGCAGCATCGCTGTGTCCTGTGCATCTGTTTCTCATCCAGTAATAATGAAAAAGCAAATTTCCATGTCTTCTGCTGCAGCTACGCATATATCTGCGTTACTCTTTCACTGCAGGAGTTACGTTCTAAAAATAACCTGTGATTATCGGTGAAATCCACGGAGTCTGATTACAGACGTTTATGGCAGTAAAATTCCTCACAGACATGAACATTTTCAAACTTTTCTCTTGTTTAAATTCTCAAACCTTCATAGAAATTAGGTCCAGGATCTTAGACTGACAAAAAAGATCTGATCGATCAATGATTTCTGTAGATCTGAAAGAGCTCCGCGTTTCTGTACAGAAGACACGGGACGTACGAGATTGATTGACAAGGTCTCCAGCCAATTAGGACACAGAACATGGTGCTGTTTAAAAAAGCAGCATAATTGCTCTAAAAGAATGAGCTAAACCGGAAAAGATGAACTGCAACGTAAAAAGGGAAGACAGAAGACTGTCTTCTGTTCCATTTGACAGAGATTTTTAGAGGGTTTCAGATCAGGACACAGACTGCAGAAGGGGGAAAGAAAATGTCACATCTTGATTGTGTGGCAAGATAAAAAAAACAAAAAACAAAAAACAAAATACAAAAAACGTGGGTCTCTGATAATGTTCAGTGGACTGGACCAAACATGGAGGCGGACCAGATCCAGCCCGCGGACTGTAGTTTTCCTACCTCTGGTCTAGGAAATGCTTTTGCAGCTTTATTAGATCATGTTGGTTTCACCCAAAATGTAAATGAACCCACTCACTAGCCGCGTTTACATGGGCAAAAGTAATCGGAAAGAACGCCTGATCGGAAAGAAAATGTGTCATGTAAACGCGCCGTTCGGAATACTCTGCCCCGGTCAGACTCTTTCGGATCAAACTTTCTTTTCGATCGAGATAGGTGGGTTATACCGATCCTTCACCCGATCATGGTTCATGTAAACGGTCATTCCGATCGTGTGTCACTTCTGCTCTGGTTTACGTCATTCATAGACGGTGTTTTGCTGAGAGAAAGCTTCCGAGCGCATACTGGACCGACCAGGAGGCCCCGCGTAAAGCGCCGCTCCGCTCTCGCCCCGCTGGCTCTCCCCTCTCTTTCACCCTCACGAGGGAGATGCGGGGGGGGGGTGCGTACCCACGACGTCTGGACCCGGCACCCGAGCTCTGCGTTCGGGCTCCAGTGCCAGTGGACCAGTGAACCTCTCTGAGCAGGGCAGCGGAATTTATTAATACGTGTTTGAGGGGGGGGGGGGGGGTGCTTAGTTACGTGTGCGTTTTGTTATTTCGTTATGTGTGAGAATTCGAACTGCTAGCGGACCCGCCGCTCTGGGTTAGCGGCTGCAGGACTCAGGAGGACAGAGCAGAGCTCGAGCCGCCAGCTCACACACAGCGGAGCGGCTTGGGGCAGTGTGTGAGCTTCAGAGCAGAAATGTCACTCAGTCCTTAGAAACTGTTAAAAAAAAATTACATGGAATTGTGTTTCCAGTTGAGCCCCGACAAAATAAAGGCTGATGTTATTCACAGACATTTACGCCCAGCCAAGCTGCCGATTGCAGCGTTTCCCCGCATGGTGTTGGATTTTGTGTCCATCAAAAAGCTAATGTTGTTAGCCCGTGTTGTTAGCCTCTCCTAACACTGGGTTCTCCGTTTTTCCTCAAAAAAAGCACTGACCATACGGATTAAATATAAAATGATGAGCAAACAGACGCTTCATAATATTCATAACATTAATAAAAGCCCGTTTGGAAGATCGTCTCGTATATTACTGAGCTGCTGCATAAAAGTCTGTCTGTGACAGCAACGGTGTATTTACAACGGGACCTACTTCCTCATCCGGGTGTTTTTACACTACTGCGCATGCCCAAATGATTCATTCCGATGGAAAGTGTGACCCATGGGAATGTTTGTTCTAATCGGTAAAAGGTTTTCTGTGCCCATGTGCACGGGTTTATTTTAACCCGACCACTGATCCGATCAAGATATTCTGCCCATGTAAACGCGGCTAGTGTCACAAGCACACCCTGGACCTTGTTTTAACCCATGGTATAGAGATCAGCCAGCTGAGTGTCCTTCCTCTTAACCCCATCATTTCTGATCACTTTCTGATTACTTTCCAGTTTACATTAGAAGATGCTACTGCCCCAGTGAATAAAAACAACTTAGAAGAATCTCATCCGATCGTTCTGTGTCTGAGATTAAACTCACAGTTTAGCCAGTACTTAGTAACATTCTGAGCAAATACTCTGAGTCCAGCTCCCATAGCATCAGTCCTAGTATAAATGACCTGTTTGTTAATGATGCCTTACAGGCGGCTCGGACTCAGAGTCTGGGGCAGGAGTAGGGGCTGGCAGGAAATAGGAGTGAGATGGGAGTGTGTTGGGCACCCCCCAGGAAACAAGGGCAAGTTGGGGTGCGTCCGGCACCCCCCAGGAACCTGGGGCAAGTTGGGGTGCATCCAGCACCCTCCAGGAAGCAGAGGTGAGATGGGGTGTGTCCGGCACCCTCCTGGGAGCAGGGACAGGTCGGATGTGTCCAGGTCCACCTCTGGAACTAAGACGGGATGTCGAGATGAAGGCGGCCCCCCTCACAGCCAAACGACTCCAAACAAAAAATGAGGAGGAGATCTGGGACCAATACGGGTCCACCAAAACCTGGTCTATTCTGTCTCTTGGCAGAACACTCCCGAGGCCCACTTATTCCTCTCTTCTGGGTACTGCTGTCTAATCCATAATGTTATCACGAGGGGTTGTGGGAATACCCAGGTGCAAAGAGGAGACGGCAGGAGTTCCAGGTGGACAAGGGTTTTAATAACAAAAAACTAGAAACCAAAACCACTGCGTAACCCTTGTGCTATCCTAGGCACTTTAACGTTGGGAGTGGGGTCATCTAGACCCACTAGACAGTGCACTGAACCTTTTTTTCTTCAATAATTTGTGAGCTTCACTGGTGTCCATGGATTACATGAAATCCTCTTCACCTTTATCCACCTTCGTCATGGTAGGGAGAACACGTCAATGTAAGGGTGGGGTCATAAGAGTTACAAGGGTTAAGCAGGCGGACCAAAACTTAAAACTCGAAACACTCATAGCAGTCAAAACAGGGGAAGAGCATAATATGGACCAGCCCAGAAGGAAGAGAAAGACAAGACTTAAATTCATAAAGACAAATGATACACAGGTGGAAACACTCAGGGCACATGGGGACCAAAAGCTAAACTTGACACAACATAAAAACAGGAAACCTTGCAAAATAAAACAGAAACTGAACTAAAAACATGACAGAAACAAAAGAGAACATGAACACAAAAGTAAAGAAACTAAAACCATAACAGCAACTTATGGCTTTATACTGCGTCACGATTTAACCCCCCACACCTTCTTTAATCACCCTCCTACCTCCCCTCTCTAACGTCCCTCTCTCTTCTTCCCTCCTTTTCTTTTCTGTCCAAAATTTTTTTTTTTTACCAATATAAGTAAGATGAATAAAATTTCTTCCCTGATGTGTACCCCCACAAATTTTGTGCTGCTCACTCCTCCACATCAGTACCCTCAGTAGCTGCGTTTACATGGACAAAAGTAATTGAAATGAATGCCTGATCAGAATATGTGTCATGTAAACACGTCGTTCGGAATAGTATGTACCAATCAGACTCATTCGGATCAAAATTTCGTTCCCATCGAGATAGGTTGGTTATGCCAAATGTTGATCCGATTGTGGTGCATATAAACAGTTTTTTCCAATTGTGTGTCACTACTGCTCTGGTTTTACGTCACGCATATACGGGGTCGTGCTCCAGAGAAGACTTTGGAGTGCGAACAGGACCGGCCGGCTGCTCCGCATAAACAAACCGTGTCTCTTAACAGAGCAGCCGGGCTCGTAGCTTTGTGTCTGCTGGAAGAGGATGGTGCTTTGTTACGTGTTTGCTCTGGGGGAGACTTCAGACCGCAGTCCATCTTGCCACTCTGGATGAGAGAGCTGCCGAACTCATTAGAACCATGTCACACGGTAGAACTTCAGAGCAGAAATGCCACGCAGTCCTTAGAAACTGTTCAAACAATCACGTGGATTTGTATTTCCAGTCATGTCCCGACAAAATAAAGGCTGATGTTGTTCCCACATGTTTACGTGCAGCCAAGATGCAGATTGAGGCACTGACCACACAGTTTTATTTGAAGAGCTTCCAACTGCATTAGCCCGTGTTAGCCTTCTCCTAACCCTTCTTCCGGCTCCGTTCTGCCACAAAGAAAGCACTGACCAAATAGATTAAAAATCAAGTTTAGAAGATCATCTCACTCTATGTTGCAGCTCTGTCTGTTTACAATGGAACTAATTTCTTCTTCTATGGTCATTTCTGGTATTTTAGATAGTTCTGCGCATGTCCAAATGATTTATTCAGATAAAGTGTGGCATATTTAAACATTTGTTATAACCGGATGGGCCCATGTACACAGTTGAATTGTAATCCGATCTTTGATCCGATCCGATCAATATTTTGGCAATTTCAGTGGCAGGTAAATGGTAAATGTCACATACTTGTACAATCACAGACCCATTTACCCATTCACACATACATTCACAAACTGGTAGCGGCTCTGCTACCAAACGCTGGCATCAACTTTCCACCAGAGGCAAGGTGGAGTTAAGTGTCCTGCCCAAGAACACGTCAACGCATGGGCTTGCAAGGTGGGAAATGAACCCGCAATCTTGCAATTGGAGGTCGACCACCCTACCACTGCACCACGGCCGGCAGATGTTGAGTGTGGCCCCCCTGGAAGTTGACAACAATCTCCTTGGTCTTGCTGACATTAAGGAGGAGGTTATTGTCTCTTATCTATTTTGTCAACAGATCTACCAGTTGTGTCATCCGCGAACTTCAAAAGATGGTTGGTGCTGTGGGTTGTTGTGCTGTCATGTGTCAGCAGGATGAAGAGCAACAGACACAGCACACAGCCTTGGGGTACCCTAATGTTCAGACTAATTGTATTCAAGGTGTTTTTGCCGACACGTACTGTTTGTGGTGCTTTGCTGAGGAAGTCCAGCAACCAGCAGCAGATGGGGGAGCTAAAACCCAGCTTGTCCAGTTTGCAAATGAGCTGCTGTGGTATTATTGTGTTGAATGCCGAGCTGAAGTCTATGAACAGCATTCTCACATGAGTCCTTTTTGTCCAAGTAGGTAAGGGCTGAATGGAGAGCAGAACAGATGGCATCCTCTTTGGATCATTTGGGTTGGTGTGCAAACTGAAAGGGGTCTGGGGTGGGGAAAAGGGTGGATTTTATGTGCGACATTACTAACCCTTCAAAGCACATTGTAATGATTGCTGTTAGTGCTAATGGACGGTAGTCGTTGAAGCAGGATGGTGACGGTGTATTTGGCACAGGTATCACTAGTCAAATTTTGTGGAGCACAAATGTCAGCAGACAGCTTTGCAAAAATGAGCTGCAGAAGGAAGAAGTTCTTCTGCAGATCTTTGAAGAGAACAAGCAGCTGCAGGAAGATGCTGCTGCAGATCAGAATCTGGACATTTCTGCTCACTGTGGGTCAACACAAATTTGTAGTCATATTGACCTGAATACAACTGAAACATGGAGTCTGACCTCAGAGTCTGCAGTCTGCAGTCTGGACTCTCCAGAAAACCACACAGATGAAGAAATCCTGAATCCTGCAGGTTCTGGTTCCCGCTCAGGTCCAGTATTGTCAGATTCGATGGATTTTTCTTCAGAGCTGAGACCAGAACTTCACAGCTGACATCTGACAAATTGCAGTCCTCCAACCTGAAATCAGACAGAAAAGTGTGTTCAGGAGCAGTGATGCAGCTGGAGGTCCAGGAACTTGGTCCATTCAGTCAGGTGGGACCCGCCCTGATGACAGACTGACAGATGACATTTTCACTGTTTACTCATTTCTTTTGAATTTGGACCCAAAAACATGATCATGAATGAAAATGCAACATATTAAAAATTATTTTAAAAATAAGTTAAAACAGACGAGAAATTGAATTGTTATTTATCATCACAAATTATTGACTAAACATATTTTCAAGAGGCACGGCAGAAACACATTTTTTCCAACCGTCATTTTTCAACTGACAGTTGGAAAATGAATTTTCCTTTTAATTACGAAACCAAAACACACGACAATTTAAAATCCAATAGATTTTGCTTTGATTTAAAAATGTCAGATTTAATTGTAAATCTTCAGCTTGAATCTTAAATTGTAAAAAATGATTTGCAAATGACATCACAGTGCAAAATGAATTTTTCATTGAGAATTGAAGACCACTTTGAATTATGGGTGAAAAACACTTCCATAGGAAATTCTTGATCACATTTTAATGAATCCAACACAAAATCAAGTGAACAAAAGTTTGGTAACACTTTATATTAAAATTTCTTAACAAAGCGCTTTGTTATTGCATTAACAAGCACTATAATAGAATTTTTAGGGTGTTAGTAAGACATTTATTAGTCCAAGAAGTCTAAGAAGGTTAATTAAATTACTTAGTTAACACATTTACAAGCATTATTATTAAAATGGTTTTAAGATGCCAATTTATTGGCATTATAGATTCCTAAAAAATTTGTCAGTGTTGATAAGGTTTATTTACAACCTTTGTTAACAAAGTAAGAAGTAGTATTATTGTTTGGGGTTCTAGTAAGACATTTATTAGCATTTTATACCATGATCCGGTTGAATACTCGATTCTGATTGGCTGCTGGGTATGCATTAAAACCTGATAACCGCACGGTGAAAAAAGAAGTTCCGGTCAGCTAGCTTAAATGTTTTGTATCACTAGCCGCGTTTACATGGGCAAAAGTAATCGGAAAGAACACCTGATCGGAAAGAAAATGTGTCATGTAAACGCGCCGTTCGGAATAGTCTGCCCCCATCAGACTTGTTCAGATCAAACTTTACTTCCGATCGTGATAAGTGGGTTATACCGATCGTTTATCCGATCGTGGAGCATGTAAACGGTTCATTCCGATCGTGTGTCACTTCTGCTCTGGTTTACGTCATTCATAGATGGTGTTACGCTGAGAGAAAGCTTTGGAGCTCAAACAGGACCGATCAGCTGCTCTGCGGAGGCCCAGTGAAAAGTGCCGCTCGGCTCTCGCCCAGCTGGTTCTTCGCCTCTCTTTCACCCCTCACGAAGGGGCTGCCGGGGAGGAGCGCTTCATGCCCACTGAGGTCTGGACCCAGCACCCGAGCTCTGCGTTCGGGCTCTGGTGCCAGTAGACCGAGTGAACCTCTCTGAGCAGAGCAGCCGGATTTATTAATACGTGTTTGAGGGGAGGATGATTTGTTATGTGTGCGTTTTGTTGTTTTGTTATGTGTGAGAATTTGGACTGCAAGCTGACCCGCCGCTCTGGGTTAGCGGCTGCAGGACTCACGAGAACCGAGCAGAGCTCGGCCCGTCAGCACACAGAGTGGCTTTGGGTCGGTGTGTGAGCTTCAAAGCAGAAATGCAGCTCAGTCCTTAGAAACTGTTCAAACAATCACGTGGATTTATGTTCCCAGTTGTGTCCCGACAAAATAAAGGCTGATGTTATTCCCAAACATTTATGTGCAGCCAAGCTGCAGATTGCAGCGTTTCTCACATGGTCCTGGATTTTGTGTCCATCAAGGCTAATGTTGTTAGCGCGTGTTAGCCTCTTGTAACCCTGGCTTCAAGTTCCGTTCTTCCACAAAAAAGCACTAACCACATGGATTAAATATAAAACGGTGAGCGAATAGGCACTTCATAATATTCATAACATTAATAAAAGCAAGTTTGGAAGATCATCTCGTATATTACCGAGCTAGCTGCATAAATGTATGTGACAGCAAAGGTTTGTTTACAACAGGACATATTTCCCTTCTGGAATTTTCAACAGTTCTGCGCATGCTCAAATGATTTATTCCGACCGAAAGTGTGACCCATGGGAACGTTTGTTCTAATCGGAAAAAGGTTTTCTGTGCCCATGTACACGGGTGAATTGTAACCCGACCATTGATCCGATCAAGATATTTTGCCCATGTAACCGCTGCTACTGTGCTGGGCACTTAAAACAACCTTTTACTTCATCATCTGGACAAAAACAAGCAGTAAGATGTGAACTTTCTCTCTGAACTGATACTTTATTTAACCCATCAGGACGACCAGCATATATATATCGCCGAATCTTGACTGCAGCGGAGGTGCTGCGCGACGCGGCGCATACATATAGTCCGCTTTTTGTGAGAAAAGCAATCCAAATCAAAAAAAAAAAAAAAACAAGAACTAAGGACTAACACCTGGTTAATATGTATTGCTTTTGTAACTGACCATGGTATAAGCAGGTTAATGGCCTTCGAAGTGTGCGTTTATTACTTTTTAACGCACCTTGCGGAAGCAACGTCGGATGGTTCAGGCTATCACTCAGGATAGTTTGCTAATACTTTACCCTTATTAGCTATTACGCTAGCGTCATCCGACACCAGTCCCTATGTTTTTTTTGTTTTTAACATTTGTCTGAATTAAACATATTTCTTTTAGAGAAATATTTGTGTATGTTTAATTTGTTTTATTGTTATTAAGTTCTTTCTACAAGCTTTATGCTTTGTGGTTGTTCGTGATAAAAACATTCCACACTTTAGATGAGATACTGCAAAACATTTAATACACTGTTAACAAAGTTAATTAATACATTTGTTAAGCTTGTAAGCAGTTTAGTAATATGGACTTTGAAGACAAAGGTCTAACTTTTGTGGTTGTTTGTGGTAAAAGCATTCCACTGAAGTCTTCCAGTCTGGGTTTAGACCCCTGCACAGTACGGAGTCAGCACTGCTAAGAGTCAGCAACGACATTCTCTTGGCCAATGATGCTGGAGATTATGTTGTTCTAGTTTTGCTGGACCTAACTGCAGCATTCAACATCGTAGACCATGGCCCTTTAATTTCTAGGCTCCAGAACCTGGTGGGGATTCAAGGTACTGCACTGGACGGGTTCAAATCTTACCTGGCGGAAAGAACCATGTGTGTCAGTTTAGGTGGTTATGAATCCACCACAGCTCGGGTTTCCTATGGGGTCCCACAAGGATCGGTTTTGGGACCTCTTCTGTTTTCTTTATATCTGTTACCTTTAGGGTCCATTCTAAGAAAGCACAGCATTTCCTTTCATCTGTACGCTGACGACAGTCAGATTTATCTGCCGCTTAAAAAGGATAATCTCTCTGTGACGCAGCTCCTGTCATGTCTCCATGGCATTAAGGACTGGTTGGCCCTAAGTTTCTTGAGTTTTAATGAAAAGAAAACAGAAGTTGTAATTTTTGGACCGAATGATTTTAGTGGACCGTCCCCGATTGATCTGGGCTCTCTGACGGGTTTCTTAAAATCAACTGTTTCTAACTTGGGTGTTAAATTGGACAGTAATTTTAGGATGGACCAACAGATAAGCTCAGTAGTGAAGTTAAGCTTTTTAAGCCTTCGTCAACTGGCTAAGGTAAAACCTTTTTTAACACCTGCACACTTTGAAACAGTAATCCATGCTGTCATCACGTCCCGGCTGGATTACTGCAACTCTCTTTATCTTGGACTCAGCCAGTCGTCTCTGTTGCATCTCCAATGTGTTCAAAATGCAGCTGCTCGTCTTATGGTTGGAGCACGCAAGAGAGACCACATCACGTCGATTCTAGCATCGCTTCACTGGCTGCCTGTGCATTTTAGAATTCATTTTAAGATTCTTCTACTTGTTTTTAAATCTTTACACGGTCTTGCCCTGCTTTACCTCTCTGAGCTTCTCTCTCCTTATTCGCCCGCCCGGTGCCTCAGATCAGCTGATCAGATGCTTCTGGAGGTACCGAGGTCCAGACGGAAGCTCAGAGGGGACAGACCTTTTGCTGTAGCCGTTTCAAAGCTGTGGAATACTTTGCCGCTGGCCATTAGAGAAGCCCCTTCACTGTCCACTTTTAAAACCCATTTAAAAACCCATTTTTATGCTCTGGCTTTTAACCCAATATGAGACCACTGTTTTTCTAACTGTTTACTGTTTTCTATAGTTTTATCTCCCTCTGTGTTTCTCCCCCCCTTAACATGTTTTAATGTTTGTCTTTTACTATTGTGTTCAGCACTTTGTCTCAACTACTGTTGTATGAAAGTGCTATATAAATAAAGTTAAGTTGGGTTGAGTTTAGATGAGGTACTGCAAAACATTTAATAAAATGTTAGCAAAGTTAATTAATAACATTAATTAACTAGTTAACATTAATTAATTAGTTAATTAATAACAATTAACATGTGTTTGGCCTGTAAGCAGTTTAATAATATGGACTTTGAAGACAATGGTCTGACTTTAGATGTTAATGAATCTCGTTAACACTTTCAGATATTTGCAAGACATCTATAATGTTAGTAAATATCTTAATACCACCTTACACATTAATAAAGCCTATTAATTTATTAAGCTTATTAACACTTAGGCTTGTGTAAGACATCTATAATGCTAATAAATGTCTTACTAGAACCCCAAACAATAATAATACTTCTTAATTAGTTAACAAAGGTTGTAAATAAATCTCATCAACCCTGACAAATTTGTTGTACATCTATAATGCCAATAAATGTATCATTGGCATCTTAAAAACATTGTAATAATAATGCTTGTACATGTGTTAACTAAGTAATTTAATTAACTTTCTTAGACTTATTGTACTAATAAATGTCTTACTAACACCCTAAAATTATATTATAATGCTTGTTAATGCATTAACAAAGCTTGTTAAGGAATCTTAATATAAAGTGTTATCCCATCTTCTGCTGATCAACAGCTGTCCTTCTTGTTTAACAGAGTTTATAGTTCTTTTCGCTGTTATGTCTGCAGATATTAGATAATGGTCTGTATCCTTCTGCGGCTGTTATTAGCGGCGCTGAAAGTTGAGGTCAAGTTGTCTGCAGGTTAGAACTCTCTGATGAAAATCAGGGTCACTTCTCTACCTTTAGGAGGTTTTGGGTGTGGGGCCAAACCGGACAGAGAGGCGTCAATTATGTCCCCAGGCAATAGCTAGTAAGACAGTGGAAGAGGATTATCAAGGTTGATGGGGTGCTGTATCTGCAGTCTTGGGGTGAGGGGCAGATCAGGCAGGTAATACTGCCAGCCGTTTTGAAGGATGAGATACTCACTCAGATGCTTACCGCAGCTGGGCATCAGGGAGTAGAGCGAACCTTTAAGCTGGTCTGTTGTCAGGCTTATTGGCCTAGGATGTACAGAGATGTGGAGGCTTTTTTTAAGACTTATAAGCGGTGAATTGTTTCTAAGAACCCTCACCCGCAGGTGTTTACACCACAAGGACATTTGCTGGCTTACAGGCCATTGGAGGTTGTTGTTATTGACTTCACAGTGTTGTAACCGTCGTCACACCATCATGAGAATGTTCTTATCATGACTGATGTGTTCTCAAAGTTTACTGTTGCAATACCAACCTGTGATCAGCATGCTCTAATTGTTGTTAAGGTCCAGGTAAAGCACTGGTACCAGCCCTATGGTGTTCTTTCTAGGATACACTCTGACCAGGGTAGGTGTTTCAAAGCAGATGTGGCGCAGGGTTTGTGTAAAGTAGACAAGATCAGGAAAAGTCAAACTACCCACTATCATGCTCAGGAAAACGGGCAGTGTGAGCGCTTTAACAGGACTTAACAGGACTATATGACCTGTTGAGAACACTGCATCCGCACCAGAAGAGATGTTGGGTTGAACCTTCCTGAGCTGCTGCTGCATCTGGCTGTATGTGTATAACTCCACCAAACACCATAGCACAGGTTACTCACCATATTTCCTGATATTTGGGAGGGTCCCACCTAGGCCTTGGTTGGGTCTTTTGGTTGGGTCAGGATAGGGAAGACTTTAACCCTTGTGCTATCCTAGGCACTTTACCGTTGGGAGTTGGGTCAGCTAGATTCACTAGACAGAGCTCTGAACCTTTTTTTTTTCAATTTTTTGTGATCTCCACTGGTTCAATGAATTACATGAAATTTTGCCACCTTTTTACACCTTTGTCATGGTAGGGAAAACATGTCAAAGTAAGGGTGGGGTCATCCAAGATAGCACAAGGGTTAAGAGTGAGGAGTATGCTTGGGTGGTTGAACATCAGGAGCAACTGAATTGGGACCAGCAGGGGGGCCAAAATCTGGACCTAGCGGCAGAAGCTCATCATGCTTATGCAGGTCGTGTAGAGAGTGATGTGTCCCTGCTGCCTGGCAGACTGGTGTACGTGAGAAAGAGGCGGTTTTCCGGAAGGCATAAAATTCAGGATGTGTAGCTTCCTGTTCCCCATAAAGTGTTGGAGTGTCTGGGCGGGGATTCCCCTGTGTACTCTGTTGTGCCTGTCAACTCTTCTGAGCGTCACCTCAATGTACACCGTACTGAGCTACGGCTGTGTGGTCGCAGTGTACAGAGTGGGGCTGTGATGGTGCCCCATGTGGCGGAAGAGGATGGTGAGTTAGATGCTAATGGAGAGGCTGATGACTCAGTTATTGTTGTCCTTGTGCCGAGCACTGGTTTCAGTATTGAGGTTCAGGGGCCTGGTTCTTGTAGGGGTGGGGACTGAGGCTTCGACACTTCTTTTGACCTTTACGCCCCGTGTGTGCCGGTTCCCACAGTGGAGTTGAGGTAGGAGCAGACCCACAGTTGACACATGGTGTCTGGGCCTGTTGGGCCTCGCCGGACGGCTCGTTCCACTGCAGGGTTACACTCTAACCGTTTTTGTTTGCCCAAGTCGGTGTTGCCTTGTGGTGGCAGAACAGTAGGGCACTGATCTTTTCTTGGGGGGTTGTAAGTTTTTTTTTTTTAAACTTGTCCTGTCAAACAGCTGGGCAAACAGATGAGAGCTGAAGGCCTCTTGTGTTGGACATATTTTGCTTTAACAACAGGGGTTATTAATCTTCAGACAAACCAGAGGAATGTCTGAATAAACCCCTTTTGTAGTTGAGGCCAAACTTTTATTAAATTCCATCATATTAGAAAATCTTTGGTGCTGGACCGGACGGAAAAGGAAAGGAGGGAAGAAGAGAGAGGGATGTTAGAGAGGAAGGGGGAGAGGAGGGTAATAATAGGAGGGGGGGGGGGTAGAACCATGAAGCAGCCTAAAGCAACAACTTTACTGGATGTTTATCATTACGGTAAGGTTCAAGTGTAATACACATCTCAAAGGGCGGGGCCTGTCCACACACACATTCAGATGTTATAAACACACCTGTTAACTGTAAAGATGTCTACATGTCAACATGTACACAAAACATGCACACAATACAGATATTGTTCACACACGCATACTTATGCCTTTAAACCAACTAGTGTGAAATATTTCATTCATTCAATCCTGCAAATTATTAGTGTAAAGGTGAGCTAACACCTGTGCTCAGGTGAGTGTTTAAGTTCTTCTAAATGAATGGTGGAATGTGAAAAGAAGGAGGGAGGGGTGACCAGCCATCCCCACACCAAGACCCCCGCCGCAGCAGCAGCGGCAGCCGGAACTCCCAACGCCACCCGGCAGCAGGCAGAGAACAACCACCCCCCGGGCGACCACATCCGCCACCCCGGCCAGGGCCAGCAGGATCACCACGAGGCCCCCAGAGCCAGAGAGCAGGGAGGCATGGGGGGAAGAGAGCGCCGCCCCAGCCCAACCAGGGGAGCAGCCCCCCCGCCGCGCCGGGAGGGCCCAACGCAGGTGCCCACCCGAGAAGAGCGCCCACAGCCCCAGACGAGCACCTCGTCACCACCCAGGAGTTCTGGGTATCCCCCCGCCCCAACCCCAGGTACGAGCCAGGACCCCCCAAGGGAGACCCGCTCTGCACTCCAGGCAGCCACCCACCCGGCCTACGGTTGGTCCAGGAAGGAGCAAGGCAGGGGACAGCCGGCCCCGCCCAGGAGGGGGCACCCCGGAGAGAAGAGGGGCCCGAAAGGGGTGTTGTTAACGTGGCCCGACCAGGTTTGGCCACAGTTGGAATGTGGGCGGGGGGCCAGCGCCCAGGGGCAAAAACCCGAACCCACCCCACAAGGAAACGGACACCCCCGGCTCAGGTGTAATGTGAACTCCCTCCCTGCGCGGAGAGAGCCCCGCCGGGCCCAGGAAACCGGCACCCAGGGGACACGGCCGCCTCTGCCAAGGGCCCAGTACCCCCCACCAGGGATGGGGTAGGGGACAGATGGACCTTGGACCCACCTTCCTTGTATAATGTGTGTGCTTGTGTTCGTAAGGGTGTATGTGTGCATGTGTGCATGTGTGTGTGTTTGTGTTTGAATGTATATTATGAGAAGTAAAAAGGTGTGTGTACTAGGGGGGTGTAGTTAAAATTGGTGGGTAGGGCACAGAGAGGGGTTGTAAGTTTGACCAATGGGGATTTGGTTCAGGGGTGTTGTGCGGTATACAAGGAGAAGAGGTGTGTGTGTGGGTGTAACACTTGGCCGTTTCCGGTTTGCTGTGCATCATGCGGTTACTGTTTATGGCCGCTGCTTTGGTCTGGCTGTATAAAATTAAAAGGGATTGAACCTTTTCATTTTGTCTTTGCTCTCATTTCTGCCATCTTGGCATGCATCTTCAGAGGTACGGCTACAATTAGAAGGTCATCAAGGACTTTAGCCACTACTCAGGACTTTCTATGAAACTGTTGTTGCATCAGCTATTTTCTATGCATTGGTCTGCTGGAGCGGAGGAATTACGGACAGGGACAAATGGAAACTGAACAAGCTGGTCAAGAGGGCTAGCTCTGTCCTGGGCTGTCCCCTGGACTTGGTGGACTCTGTAGGTGAGACGAGGATGCTGACCAAGCTGTCCAGCATCTGGAGCAACCCCTCTCCCCCCCTGTATGAGACGGTGAGAACCATGAGTAGCTCGTTTAGCTGCAGACTACTGCACCCCCATTGCAAAAAAGGAATGCTATAGGAGGTCTTTTGTCCCAACAGCAGTTAGACTATACAATAACATGGGTTAGGACTGCAGAAACTGCTGCTGTATTAACTTTTTTATTTATGACATGTACTCTTACTTCCATTTTTATTTTTACTCATGCTATTTTGTTTTTCTAACTGCTATATTTATTTTTTGGCATTGAACTATTAAAATATTATTTCTCCCAGCTAAATGTCAACATAGTCTCTTTCAGATCAATTTCAAAACAGAGATATTTGTCTTTCTGCAGCAATTCCAAGCAAAATGGGCAGGGTGGACAAAGGCTTTTTCCCCAGCTCTGTGCAGCCAAATGGAACAGAAAGCAGCAACTGGTCTTTAGACCTTAAGAAGTAATACTCCACACCTCTCCTTGTGATTAAAAAAACAAATGTAGGGAGGCAGTAATCCAAGCAAGGCCTTGTAAATAAAAGTGTAACTTCAGAATTTAAGAATAAAAATATATATTCTGCCCTCGTTAACAGCAGCATGGCAACAAAAGTACTGTGGCAATTTAGCAAGATTACAAAACTTGATAATTTATCATTTTCACCAAAGCATATTCAAAACAACAAGAACAAACAAATCACAGTAATGTAATATTGTCGTTCTGTAGTGATGTCATCAGTCAGTCATCTGTACTCATCATATTGATCTGAACACAACTGAAACATGGAGTCTGACCTCAGAGTCTGCAGTCTGCAGTCTGGACTCTCCAGAAAACCACACAGATGAAGAAATGCTGAATCCTTCAGGTTCTTGTTTCCGCTCAGGTCCAGTTCTGTCAGATTGGATGGGTTTTTCTTCAGAGCTGAGCCCAGAGTTTCACAGCTGATCTCTGACAATCTGCAGTACATCAACCTGAAATCAGACAGAAAACTGTGTTCAGGAGCAGTGATTCAGCTGGAGGTCAAGGAATTTGGTCCATTCAGTCAGGTGGGACCCACCCTGATGACAGACTGACAGATGACATTTTCCTTGTTTGCTTAATTCTTTTGAATTTTGACCAAAAAACATGATCATAAGTGAAAATGCAACAGATTAGAAATGACTTGAAATGAAGTTAAAACAGACGAGGAATTGAAATCTAACATATCATCACGAATTATTAATGTCCAAATATATTTTCAAGATGCATGGCAGAAACTCAGACTTAAGTGTCAGTTGGAAAATGAATTTTCATTATAATTACGGAACCAAAAAACATGACAATTAAAAATGTAATAGATTTGTCTTTGATTTAAATCTTTGATTTAAAAAATGTCAGATTAAATTGTTTTTCTTCATCTTGAATCCTAAATTGTAAAATGCATTTTCACATGACATCATCACATTGCAAAGTGAATTGCTCATTGAGTATTGACGATCACTTTGAATTATGGGTAAAAAAAAAACTTCTATAGAAAAATCTTGATTATATTTAATGGATCCAACACAAAATCAAGTGAACAAAAAAGTTAAAACACCCTGCAGATATTTTTTTTTTTACAGAGAATGAAGATTCAACAAAACAAAGGTTCTTAATTATTGAAACCTTTTACAAGAGATATTGAAGAATTTTCCAGCAGCAAAGCTAAATTAGACAGAACCCTGCTAAGAACCTTTAGTACAGAAAATCCTCCTCTGTGTTAAAGAGAAATACACAGACAGCACTGTTGTTAGACACTGATGCTAACGATACTAAAGATGCTATGCTAACGAGCAGTTTGTGTGTCCTCAGTATAAAATAATGATACATGTCAAGTTATTTTGCCCTAGTTGAAGGGGAAAGCATCAAATGGAGGAAACACCAGGACTCCACTCATGACTCAAAACTCCATGAACTTGTCTGTTTTCTTTAATTTGCATTTCGTTTTAGACAGAGAACCTCCTGTGAGTTAAGGAGTATTAGGTTGAAGCAACCAAGAAAGGGATTTTTCTTTCATCCGACGGCCAGCCAGCCAGCCAGCCAGCAAATGGCTAACTGCAAATATCAGGCGAGCAGCAGCTTTCAAAGCAGCGAGCACCAACCCCAAAGCTAGCCAGCTACCAAACAGCTAACAGCTAATTTCAAACCAACTGCTGCATTCCACATGGCGAGGACCTACAACAAAGTGAGCCAGGCTGGGCTATCCGCCAACCAAGTCGACAAACTCTGGTGATCTGCGGCCTCCCCACTGGTGAGCATTCAGCTAACCCCGCGAGGGTAATCACCAAACCCTGGCAAGTGGAGACCCCTTCTCACTGGCGAGCATTCAGCTAACCTGCGAGGCCTACCACTAAACTCCGGGAAATCGGCGGCCTTCCTCGCAGCGAACACTGACACCAAAGCTAGCCTAACCAGGCTAACCGCCAAACAAGGTCGACATCCTGCAGCAGAAGACAGCTCCAGCCGCAGCAGACAACGGTAACCAGTCACAATGCCAACCACAAAAGGCAAGCAAAGCAGTACAATATCTGAAGAAGAACAAAACTTTAAAAAAATCCTTTAACTGTAAACTGGAAGAAATAACAAACATCTAAAAAAATCCGGAGCAGATGTGGGTTTAATTGAAGAAGTAAAAAAAACTAAATGCAGTAGTAACAAAGTTAAAAACAAATATTGCAGAAAAAGATTCAGAGATTGCACAGCTCAAAGGTCGAGTTTTAGACTGCCCGCCAACCCCACCAAGGTCAAGAGGGGGGAAGCGTCAGAAACCGACCGCCCGAGTTGGAAGTTGGACGCAGGTGACCAGCGGAGGCCCCAGACAGAGACGACAGGGGCCCAGCCCCAGAAACAGGCGAGCCCCTCCGCCCAGACCAGGCGCAGTCTTGAGAAGCCAGGCGCAGGCCGACCCCAACTACACCCGGGGGATAGACAGCAACCCCCACCCCAAGCAGGGTCCCCTGCCCCGCGCGCACCCAACCCAGAAACCCCCACCCTGTCCCAGGTAGTGATCCCAACCTGGATGGTGCTCCCATACCCCTGCCCCGGAAAACCCTCTGAAGCCGGACCCAGACCAGAACACCGCACCCCCACCCACAGGCCCCGGAAAGAAGCACATAGGCCACCCCTCCCCACTAGGTGACGGTGCTAATTACAGGGGACCAGAGGGACTGAAGTTCTTCTGTATTGTTTTTGTTCACTGTGGATGTTACCTCCAAGTTGACTTGACCCAAAAGTAGGTTCTGGTATTGATTATAACTGAATCTGTTTTTACTCTTCCAATGAACTAAGATTGTTTTTTCAGCAGAGCAAAGAGCAGTAAAAATGACAGATTCCGATCTTTCCTCTATACTGATGGCGCTCATATCACCAAGTACACAAAGAGATGGCGTGTCATGGGAGCGGAAATGAAGAAGTACCCAGGCGCAGAGAGGAGAGGGAGGCAGAAGGTTTCAGGGAAAACAGGGGCTTTAATAACTAAAATACTAAAATAACTAAAAAAACAAAAATACCACTGCATCAAGCAGGCAAACTCGAAATACAAATACACATAAACAGGGGAGACCTAATACTAATAGAGCAGCACAGGAGAAAGGGAAAGACAAGACTTAAATACATACAGGACTAACGAGGCACAGGTGGAAACAATGAGGGCAGATGGGAACCAAAAGTTAAACTTGAAACAACACACAGGAAAATCTACAAAATAAAACAGGAATTTAACTACAAACATGAAAAACAAAAGACAACTAAAAAAGAAAGTAAAGAAATTAAAACCGTTACGTAACCCCCCCCCCCATGAACTGCTCTGAGGTTCCAACAAAAAAGGCAACAAAGGAAAGAGTGGGGGAACTCGGAGGCCAAACTAAAGAGAAATGAGAGTCCATGGAGGCCGGGCCCGTGGCCGGGCACACCAGCGAGGCAGAGACCAGGAATCCAGGGACGGCCGGGAGGCTGTGCTGTCCAATGAGGTGGGCTAGAGGACGGCCGGGAGGCCACACTGTCCGGCAAGGTGGGTCCAGAGGACGATGGGGAGACCGCGCCATCCGGTGACAGACGAGCTCGAGGCGGATCTGGCCAGCAACCGGCTGGTGGCTCGGGCTCAGAGTCAGGGGCAGGCGGTTGTTTATTTCTTTTGGGTTGTGGGTGATATTCCCTGTCTCTTCCCTATATGAACATTTAACCATGAAAAATTCTGACATTGCACGGAAACCACGGTTTCTTAGAAAAGGGAAAAAAATGCAATCAACGTGGACAACAAACTCCAACGTTTTCATCAAACTATATGGCCCACCAGAACAGGCAAAAGTCATCGCAATCAAAGAAACGGGATCAATATTGATAGAAAATGACAACAGTATAGTCCTGAAGAATACTTGCAACAATTTAACAATTTAATATTTGCAATATCAAAGACCTGGATAAAGGCAGAAAAGGGCTTACACTTCCAGCTTGAGAGCTATGATTGTCACTATGGGAACTGCAAAAATAAGCGGGGGGGGGGGCTCTTGACACTGTTGTGTATGTTTTGGAAACAATATCTGGCTGTATTGATGCTGTTATGGAATATATAGCTCTAGAGATCAATATAGAGAAACAGAGTAACATCATACTCAGAGTGTGTATAGCGCCCCTGCATCAGAAATGGAAACCTTCTATGCTGCTTCTGCTCAGGAACACATTCTGGGAGATCTGAAAAAATTAAAGCTTCAGCTAAATGACATTATCAATAAACAAACACAATTTCAAATACAAAAGCCAAGACTTGAAAGATTTGAAAACTCAAATAAATCAAGCAAATTTCTAGCTAATCAGCTTAGTCAATAAGGAAAAATCAACAATCACTTCTATTATGGACAGACAGGAAATGTCACTCACAACCCGGTCAAAATTAATAGCGCGTTTAAAGACTTTTATCAGAACTTATACACATCACAGATCAATCCATTAGAACAAAGAATTAACTCATTTCTTAATAATGTAAACCTACCCAGGTTAAATAAGGATCAAATCACAAACTCAGACTCACCGCTCTCATTGTCTGAACTTCATGAACAGCAAAGCACCAGGGCCTGATGGCTTTCTTGCTGAGTTTTATAAAGAATTCTGGAAACAATTGGCACCAACCTTTTATGAAACTGTCACATTTATCAAGAAAAGCCAATCAATGCCACCTAACATGAACTCAGCCAACATAATCCTTCTTCTAAAACCAAAAAAGATCCCACAAGTCCTTTCACAAGTCCTCGCCCCATTTCTTTAATCAATGCAGATGTAAAAATTATCTGCAAAGCAGAGGGCTCAAAAAAGTCATTCCTTACATAATTCACTTCGATCAAACAGGTTTCCTCAAAGGCAGACAATCAGGTGACAATGTCTGCAGACTCGCTAACATAATAGACTTTGTCACTATTAAAAACCAGGACCATACTATCGCTGGATGCTGAAAAGGCATTTGACAGAGCAAACTGGAATTTCCTCATTGCTGCCCTCCATAAGTTTGGGTTTGGAGAATCATTCATCAATTGGATTAAAATATTATATCCCAACCCCAATGATTCAGCTAGAACTAATATACAGACTTCCAAAATGTTGTTTCTTGGAAGAGGAACCAGACAGAGTTGCCCACTCTCTCTCTCTATGTTTATTGAGCCTCTAGCTGCAGCAATAAGAAAGAATGAGAGCATTAAAGAAATTAAAACCAAACACGGCCATCATAAAAATACATCTTAGAATGGTTAAAAAATAATCCAGAAACCAACTCATGGTTAGACTTGGACCCAGTGACATCCGGTGAGGTCAGTGACTGGTGAGGAACTGAATCCTCTGAAGTCAGATTTACAATGAAAGAACTAAATATTTCACCATTCATCCAACGGCAGCTAACAGCTTATGAAATACACACAAGAACATCCTACTTTCCTACAGAGAATATTTCTTTTATAGACATGGATAGAACACTATTCTTGTGTATAAATTATTCATATATACTGTAAACAAATTAAATCGTACAGATGTGTTCAGCAAACATTTGACCCTCAGTAACTATTTCTAGTATTTTTCCAACTTCAAATTCTGGTGCTTTAATCAGTTATCAAATGTTGTCTGAGAATGATCATGAATGTAAAATAAATGATTTTAATTAAATTTTTCCACTTACTCCCATGCTATTTTAAAAAAAACAAACATTGAAAAACATGTTTGGCCTTACTTTTTGAGTAGAAGTGTCAATCCTTCTCCACAAAAAGCTCCATGATCCATGATATTTTCCTTTAGTTTATATGAGTTTCTCGCTCTCAGCGGAGAAAGACACCTTGGTCTTTTTCTACGGCACCAGTTTAGCTACAAAGAAGCTGTCAACTCACGTCTGCCCCCTAGTGAGGCATGGCTTACCTGAAGCCTTTTCTGTGGGCGTACAGCAGCGTTTCCAGGAAACCAGCACCCAGAGGACACGGCTGCTGTTGCCAAGGACCCCGTACCCCCTACCAGGGATGGGGTAGTGGACAGATGGTCCAAGGTCCCACCTTCCTTGCGAAATGAGTGTGTGTGTTTGTGAGGGTGTGTGTGTGCATGCATGTGTGTTTATCTTGGAATTTATATTTTGATGGGGGAGGGGTGTGTGTACTAAGGGAGTGTAGTTAAAATTGGCGGGTAGGGCACTGAGGGGACATCTGATTATTCACAGTGATGTCCCATCACCCTCCCCACCAAGGGTCCCTAAATGTCTAAGGTGCGGTCAAAATTGGCGGGTAGGGTGCTAAGAGGACATCTGCTGCTTGCTGGCAGTGATGTCCAAGCACCTCCCTTACCAAGGACCCTACATGTCTAAGGTGCAAATAAAACCGAGAGAGGGGGGCTCATTCCATACGGCAAGCATGGGAGGGGGACCACTGCCAAGTACCCCCCCCCCCCAAGGTGCATCGCAGGCTTAACACCCCACTCCCTCACACTAATGTGAGATTATATGAGTTAGGGGGTAAGTTGGGGACAGCTGATAGACTGTCCCCCGGTGGTCAAACAGCCGTCCCCCAGCCCCCCCCCCAGCATAGGGCCCAGGTCCCCCAGCCCCGGGCTCCCATCCCCCAAGGCGCCAACACCCAAGGCCCAGCACCACCCACCCCACACAGAGAGAGAGGAGCCAGAGATCCAGCCAGAGAGAGAAGAAGCCATCTTTGTCAAGAAGGATAAACCTTCTCTTAATAAGAATGGTGGTCTCAGGTTTATTCTTCCATCCATCTACGGAAGTGTTTTGATACCTAAGCAACCCGAACCAGTTCCACCTGAGTCGTTAACATCTGAAAGAGATGACCAGTTTGTGGAGGGAGTCACTGGCTCCCCAACCCCCAGCTGAGGACAAAGGACTCTTAACGACCCAAAACCATGTAGGCTAAATGGACAATACCATCCAGTTTCAGGTCTGAATCCTCCCCCATGAGTGCATATATACCAGCTCTTTTACCAGCTAATTCAGAATTGACAAAGCCTCTTGGATAAGAGGCGAAACATCTTCTAACTTAAAACCAAGTCGTGATGACAGCCCCTAAACCTACTACAATGGAGCTAAAATAAATTAGGTTATATAACCTCTCTACCCCGCCATCTTGAGTTCCCCCCCAAAGAACAGTGTTTACAATGTTGCTGTAGTGACAATGACAAATAAAGTATAATCTGTTTATCTAAATGATAAATATAAATCTCCCCCGTGAACCGCCACCTTAACGTGGTGGGGGAGTTTGAGAGCTCGGGTGATCCCAGGAGCTAAGCTGTCTGGGGCTTAAGCCCCTTAAGCCCCTGGTAGGGTTTCCCATGGCAGACAGGTCCTGGGTGACTAGCCAGACAAAGAGCGGTTCAGAAACCCCTGATGAAAACAAACAACACGGACCCGATTACGTCGCCCGGATTGGCATCGCCGGGGCCCCGCTCTGGAGCCAGGCCCAGGGTCGGGGCTCGCAGGCGAGCGCCTGGTGGCCGGGGCTCTTCCCACGGACCCCGGTCGGGCACAGCCCGAAGGAGCGACGTGGGACCACTCTCCTATGGGCCCACCACCCGTAGGAGATCTCAAAAGGGGCCGGTGCAATGTGGTTTGGGTGGCAGTCGAGGGCGGGTGCCTCGGCGGCCCAAACCCCAATCATGGAATCTGGCTTTTGGGACATGGAATGTCACCTCTCTGGGAGGGAAGGAGCCTGAGCTGGTGCGAGAGGTTGAGAAATACCGTCTAGATATAGCCGGGCTCAAATCCACACATAGCCTGGGCTCTGAAACTCAGTCCTTAGAGAGGGGTTGGACTCTCTACCACATCGGTCCGTCGTGGTGAAGAGAGAGCTGAGCCGAAAAGCAAAGCTCTCAATTTACCGGTCGATCTACGTTCCAGTACACACCTATGGTCATGAGCTATGGGTCATGACCGAAAGAACGAGGTCCCGAATACAAGCGGCTGAAATGAGCTTCCTCCGCAGGGTGGCTGGGCGCTCCCTTAGAGATAGGGTGAGAAGCTCGGTCACCCGCGGAGAGCTCGGAGTAGAACCGCTTCTCCTCCACATCGAAAGGAGCCAGTTGAGGTGGCTCGGGCATCTAGTCCGGATGCCTCCTGGACGCCTCCCTGGAGAGGTGTTCTGGGCATGTCCCACTGGGCGGAGGCCTCGGGGAAGACCCAGGACACGCTGGAGAGACTACGTCTCTCGGCTGGCCTGGGAACGTGTCGGGGTCCCCCCAGAGGAGCTGGAGGAAGTGGCTGGGGTGAGGGAAGTCTGGGCATCTCTGCTCAGTCTGCTGCCCCCGCGACCCGGTCCCGGATAAGCGGAGGAAGATGGATGGATGGATGGATAAATATAAATGTCAACGATAAATGTTTAATTTAAACGTTGAAGTCCAGTTTCTGACTCCCAGACTCTGGTTCTCAGTAGAAACTGATCCACACAGAGGAACACAGAAGGAGCCTAGTTAACCATTGGAGAGAACAGAAGAGTGAGAGATTCTGACACTCTGGAGCACTGATCTCTGTTGCTGTGGTGCAGCGTGCTGATGCTAAACTCATTCTATTTATATTTTTAATCTAATCCCTTATCAAATATTGTTAATCTTATAACCTCTTTACTCGTAACTTTGTTGATCTTAATCTTTTCTTGAATAAAAAACAAAACACAATGATTTTAATATAAGTATTTGGCAAATATGCTAATATTTAATCAAGTTGGCCCAGAGCTCATTGGCTCTGAACAATTATAAGAACATGTTTATTGTGAAAAATAGATTTTACAGAAACTGGGAAATAAAAAACCCCATCAGGCTTTAACTTTAACCTAGTAGACTCTGGTCCTTTAAAATATTGTCTGACAATAAGCCAATATGCAGCTACAGATCTGCCTTTCTCTGATTTCCTCTCTAGTCTGATGCACACTTGTGTCTGTGTGTGTGCACGTGCATGCTCATGTGCTCTGCTGTGTCAGCTTTCAGGCAGGTTTGATCAGGATGACTAGTCTGTCATTAGTTTGAGTTCTTGTTTGTTTTCTGACTCTTTTAACTCAGAAATCTGTTAAATTTGTCAACAGCCGAACCTTTTGTTGCCTTGGAAACATCTTTGTTCTAAAGAAAATCTAAGCAATTGTTTTCATCCACTGCAAATTCTTCAAGGAATTGAAGATGTTCAATTTCTGGAAAATCTAAAAAATCTTTGAATCCAAACCTTTCAGTTTCAATGAAGAACTAAAAATGTAGAAATGAACCAACCAGCAGCTTCAATGTTCTGACCTCAGAGTCTGCAGTCTGCAGTTTGGACTCTCCAGTCCAGAACACAGAACCACAATGGATGAATCCTCCAGGATGTTTCTGCTCAGGTCCAGTTCTGTCAGGTGGGACGGGTTGGACTTCAGAGCTGAGGTCACAATTTCACATTCAGTCTCTGTGAGATAACATCCTGGAAGTCTGCGAAGAGGAAGAAAGACAGAAACAGGTGATCTATGATGAATTCAGGCTGTAATGAAGTTCCAGTTGGACATTTCTCTCTTCATCAGAGCTTCATCTTCATCATCAAACAGTCCTCCTCATCAGTCTCTCTCAGACCTACATCTTTCTTTCATCTGCAGCTGGAGGAGAGAAGGTGGAGCTCCATGGAGCTTCATGCTGCCCTCAGTCTGTCAGTGATCTGAGGTCTGAACCCCAAAGTTCCCAGTAGAACATCTGGATTAAAGAGACTGACTGCTGTCACTCTGACAAGGAGGATGATGATGATGATTGAATGTTGACAGTTTTTAACGACCTGTGACGGAAATGACGGGAATGAAGCACCTGTTTTATGGAATAAACTCCCAGCTCATGTAGGAGAGGCTGACACAGTTTCAACATTCAAAGTTAGACTTGAAACATTCCTCTTTGGACATGGATATTGTCAGACTAACTAGTATTCAGAGATTATTTAACTTAATTAAATCAAATCAAAATGTATTTATAAAATAGCGCTTCTCATGCATTTTGTGCAGCTCGAAGCGCTTTAACATTAAAAACAGAAAACACACAACATTACCGTAAAAACCCGACCCACCCTTCACCCTTCCCACTCCCCTGCATTAAAACTTATGACCCACGGCCCCCACGTACAAAGAATAATGACTATGTAACTTTAATTAAAATAAAATAAATATATAAATAAATAAGCAAACAAACAATTAAGGCTTGGCTCTGCTGTGAGGAAACAGTATATGGGAATCTCTTCATACCAGGAGCCAGCCTGGCTATGAGAGTATCGCCGCAGAGCCCACCCAGACTGGGACAACACTGGGGTCCACTTCACAGCCGTGACGCCGCAAAGTTAAACTCCAGCTGCCCCAGGAAGGGTGACAACTGCAGCAACAACCACCGACCAAGCCGGCAAGCCCTGGAGGAAGAGATCCCCACAAGAAACACTGGGGCTAAAATCATCATAAGGTACTAAAATTGAAGACATGTATGTAAAAACATAAAATTTAGAATAAGATGCATAAAATGAAATTAAATACTGTGAGGGATCGAGCGGCCAGAGAGGACAACAGAAGTTTACCAAAAAATGAAAGTTTTAATTTTCTCAAAAAATGTAAAAAGATGAACAAACTGGGCCCTTAAAATAGGTCAACAGAAACATAATTAACTCAGGCAATAACATTAACTTAACCAACTGAACAGACCAAGTAACAGAAACAAACTGACCTAACCAAAGACACAACAGGGGAACATATATAGTGGCTGATCAGACCACTTGAGAAACATGGGGGGAGACTAAAATGGCTACACAGACATTTAACAAAGACAATAAAGACAAGACTAAACACAAAACTTGGTCTCCTAGTGAAAGAGAAAAATCAACAAAAGTGAAACAAAATGAATAATGACCAACAGAAGCAAAGCAAATAAACATTAAATAAGTCCATTGGTTTCTCCCCTGGAGGCTTCAGTAGATGGTGCCTTCCTAATTGTCTGACTGGAGTATTTAAAGGCTGTGAAGACTTGAGCTCCTCCTTTGCCAGTCCTCACAGCACAGCTCCAGGAGCAGAACCTCAGCCACGCTCGTAGCGACCTGTAGCACCCTCAGCACATTTTGTTTGTGGGTGTGGCAGGGTATGCTGCCATCACAAATACATATAATAGCCTACACTAAAACCAATAGTATAAATTAGCAGTTAAAATCAACTAAAAGCTACATTAAAAAGGTGGGTCTTGAGACTCTTCTTAAAAACCTCTACAGTCTCTGTGGCCCTGAGGCTCTCCGGCAGGCTGTTCCACAGGCGAGGACCGTAATGGCAGAATGAAGCCTAAGCACAAGTTTTGGTCGTCACCTTAGGAACAACTAAGAGGCCAGTACCGGAGGACCTCAGGGTCCGCAAGGGCTCATACTTTCAAAGAATATCATTTAAATAAGAAGGCCCAAGACCATGAAAACATTTATAAACCATTAAAAGAATTTTAAAAATTAATGTTAATGTAATTAAATTAAACTCAATAACAACTTAATAACTAGGCTGCACGGTGGCGCAGTGGTTAGTGTTTCTGCTGAATCCATGCAGGTGAATCAAAGCACGTCTGGACTTTCATCGCTGGATTCCAGAATCTTGGTATGGAGGAACCAGAACCTGTGCAGGTTTACAAGTTAGCTGTGATGCTAGGCTTCATTCTGCAGTCCACACTGCTATTTTGGTCTGATCAATAAGGAGTTTTACAATAAAAACTTTATCAACAACACAAACTGCATGAATCCATTCAATGGAACTGGAAATACAAATCAATACAAGCTCATCAAAAGGCAGATTTCAGACAGATATCCCTGATTTTCTGTCTGCATTGCTGTGTGTTGGACTCAGATCTTTAACAGAGAGTGTATGTATGCAGATGATGGTTGACTGAACTAAAGGAACCAAAAAAATCAGAAGAAAGAATCAGTTTCTGCTTCAGTTTCTTCTTTTAATCATCAAACTGTTTTATTCACATATAAATGATTTCTCTAGAAAGAAGATGAACAGAAGAAAGAGCATTTTAGAAATGTGCTTCTAGAATGATTGACATTGTGGAAATGAAGACATTTCATTTCATTCTGGATCGTCTGCTTTGTGTTCAAACCTTTCAGAAGGTTCTTGATTAGATTCACTTGGACAAATATGATCCTTCTTTGCTCTTTAGCTAAAGGATCATATGAGTGTTAAAACATGATTTTAACTTTCATGTTTTTATTTCTAATCATTTTCAAATCTTTCATTCTTTGTAAATCAATCTGAACACTGATCTTATTTATCATCACAATCACTTCTGGACTCACCCGCACTTTCTGCAGTTCCTCACAGCTGGGATCAGTCTCCGTAAACCCTCAGCTGATGTGTTGTACTTAAACAGGTCCAGCTCATCCAGAACTTCCTCTGACATCAGCAGAGTGTAGGCCAGAGCTGAGCAGTGGATTTCCGAGAGTTCCTTCTCTGATTTGTTCTTTGACTTCAGGAACTCTTGGATCTCCTGATGAATTGAGAGGTCCTTCATCTCCATGAGACAGTGATAGATGTTGATGTTTCTGTCAGGAGAGACTCCTCTGATGTTGATCTTCTTCAGGTTGTCGATGGCTCTCTGGATGGATTCTGGATTGTTCTCTATCTGACCCATCAGACCTCCTAAGAGTCTCTGGTTGGACTCTACAGAGAGACCATGAAGGAAGCGAACCAGCAGGTCCAGGTGTCCAGTTTTACTCTGCAGGGATTTCTCCATGACTCTACTCAGAAACTCATCCAGGGATGGGTTCTCCATGTTGTTCTTCAGGAAGTCCTCAATGACCTTTACCTTCCTGTTGGAGTAACAGTGGAACATGTGGCCTGCAGCCAGAAACTCCTGAACGCTCAGATGAACAAAGCTGTAGACCGGTTTCTGGAAGATCCCACACTCTCTTCTGAAGATTTCAGTACAAACACCAGAGTACACTGAGGCCTCTGTAACATCCAGACCACACTGCAGCAGGTCTTCTTGGTAGAACATGATGTTTCCTTTCTCCAGATGTTCAAATGCCAGCCTCCCCAGCTTCAGAAGAACTTCCCTGTCAGTCTCTGTCAGCTCTTGTGGACTTGTCTGATGTTCCTGCTGGTACTTGTTCTTCTTCCTCTTTGTCTGGACCATCAGGAAGTGGGAGTACATGTCAGTCAGGGTGGTGGGCAGCTCTCCTCTCTGCTCTGTGGTCATCAGGTTCTCCAGAACCACAGCAGTGATCCAGCAGAATACTGGAACTTCACACATGATGTAGAGGGACATGGAGCCCTTGATGTGGGAGATGATTCTGCTGGAGAGCTCTCCATCTGGGAACCTGTTCCTGAAGTACTCCGCCTTCTGAGCATCATTGAAGCCTCGTACTTCTGTCAGTCTGTCCACACATGAAGGAGGGATCTGATTGGCTGCTGCAGGTCTGGAAGTGATCCAGACCAGAGCTGAGGGCAGCAGACGTCCCTGGATGAGGTTAGTGAGCAGCACATTGACTGAGGACTTGTGTGTGACATCAGACACCACCGGACTGTCGTTGAAGTCCAGAGAAAGTCTGCTTTCATCCAGACCATCAAAGATGAACAGAAGTTTGCAGACAGACAGCTGTTCTGCTGGGATCTTCTGGAGTGTTGGATGGAACAGCTGAATCAGAGTGAGAAGACTGTGCTGCTCATCTCTGATCAAGTTCATCTCCCTGAAGGAAAGAGGAACCACAGCACTAATGTCTTGGTTCTCCAAGCCCTCGGCCCAGTCCAGAGTGAACTTCTGCACTGAGAAGCTTTTTCCAGCTCCAGCAACTCCACTGGTCAGAACCACTCTGATGGATCTGTGTTGGTCAGGGAAGACTTTGAAGATGTCTGGATTCTTGATTGCAGTGTCATGGAGCTTGTTGGTCTTGGTGGTTGTCTCCAGCTGCATCACCTCATGTTGGGTGTGACCCTCTGGTCTCAGTTCCTCTGTGATGTAGAGCTCAGTGTAGACCCTGTTGAAGAGCGTTTCTCTTCCTGCTTCTTCAGTTCCTTCAGCCACATGTTCACTTCTGCTCCTCAGACTGATCTGATGTTCTCCAAACATCTCCTGCAGACCAACATCTGCTGAAAGAGCAGAGAAGAAAGCTCCTTCATGAGTGTTCCACATGTTTTCAGAAGAATCCATCAGCAGATGATCAGGCTCTGACTCACCAGTTCTGGGTCTTCCTGCAGAATGGGGTCCGCTGCTCTTCTTCTCTCTGTGGACACGAAGGAGAATTGTTAGAGAACAACAATCAAAGCAGTCAGTGGGAAGTTCCAGACTAACTCTGATCATGGAGCAGATCCTCTCTGATCTTCAGACTCAGATATTGTGGGATCCAGACTGTGCTGAATGTGAGAAAATGTGTTTCCAGGTTAAACCAGAGCAGATCTAGTCCTTCTGAAGGTCTAAATGATGCGTTAGCTGTGTTTGGAGCTCATGTCTGGACTGAGGTCAGAGAAAAGTTCAGCTGTTTGCTTCATCCTCACAGACTGAGCTTTGTGTCATCAAGAGTTGTCCAACTCTTTTTTTTCCTCTCAGACCTAAAGCGCTCACAGCAGATGGTTGACCTTCCTGGATGATTCAGCTGATGTTCTTGATGAGAACATTGCTGTTCCTGCTGAGAGCTGAAGTCTGCTTTGTTCACTAGAAACTGCTTCTTACTGTGAGTCTGAAGGTCCTGGTTCAGTTCTGAAGTCTGGAGGATAATCTTTGGACCGGTCACTCTTCATGGAGCCACAGCTGGAGGCTGCAGACTGGACTCTCTGTGTGACCTGTTGACCTCTGCAAACACAAAACCATCAGAGTGTTGGAGGATCTGCTTCTTCATGAACAGCTGATGGACTTTGAGATGAACACAGACTGAGCTGTTTAGTCTGGAATAACATGACATGTTTGGATCAACAGTTTCCAGTTGGAGGGAAAAGGTTTCAGCATTTTCTGTCAGTCAATCCAGACTTTCTTCTAGAAAAGCTGATTCCAATTCTCCATGTAGAAATGTAGAAATTCTGATAGCAGAAAGTCAAACTAGAACAATGTGATGTTTGGAAAGCATGAAAATCTGAATCCTAGGAGTCTGCAGTGATTCTTCTCATTAGACTGGAGCTGCTGTTAGTCAGAGTCAGCAGTCAACATGTTTTCTTCTCCAACATCTCTGATGTCTCTCAGAGACTCTCAGAAGACTCAACTGAAAAGATCTCATCACACACATGATGCTCCAAGTGAGTCTGATCAGAGAGATCCAAAACTGAACCAGACCTCAAGTCCTTCATCTGAAAACTGTTGATCATCTGAACTAGAATCCAGCCTCCTTTAAGTCTGACAAATACTCACTGTTCCATTTCTGAATAGATGCCTGTGAAGTCAGGAGGAAAATCCTTTGATCTGACACTCCTTAAGGACCCCCAGTTGGATTCAGATCCAGGTCCAGGTTGGTTCCTGTGAAGAATGAAGGTTGCTGGTGTGAGTCCTGAGCTCTGACATGGAGAAGATCATGGACAGTTGGAGATGTTCATCTCACCTCTGAGCTGTGCTCTGGTTGTCATGGTTACCATCTCTCCTTTTAGAGGGAGGGACTCCCTCCTGTGGTTCCTCACACTGATCCATGCTGCTGGATTCACTGGATCCACATCAGCTCACACCTTCACCTGCAGAGAAAACCCTCCTCATTATCTGCACATCAGGTTGAAGTTTCTGCTTTGCAGCTTCATTTTCAATTCTCAACAGCTTCATCAAATCTCTGTTTGCTGCAGCAGATAGTAAGATAATAATTATGGCCCGCAGCAACCGAAAACAATATGGTCCTTGCAGTCACTGACTGCAAGGACCATATTGTTTTCGCAGTTGGAACGATTTCGGCGATTTTCAGCGAAAATGTGACCCCCGCCGCATGCTCGAAAAGTCACCAGAACAAGCACACACCTGGGATAAATTGAAAAGAATTTTCCACAAAGTCAACGTCACCCCCCCGAAGACAATGACATCACAGCGAGCGCTCCCATCAAAAAAACCAATGGGCCAAAAATTGCGTATGGGGCCGAAGATTTTTTACTTCAAAGTACTGTTACGAAACCAAAACACACGTGTTGGGAATATCCCAAAGAAGTTTTGAAATCATCATGGGACGGCCACATGACCTACGGCTTAGCGGCCATTTTGTGGTAAACTCTGAGAATTGGCGATTTTTGTGTTTTACCACGATTTGGGAAAATGACACTTTTGTTTGAGCGATTTTCACGCAGTTGCACACACTTGCTGCCAGCTCCAGTCTACAAACACCACAGAAGTGTCGTTGACCTTTGAACTTGGGAAAAGGCCGCCATCTTGCATATTAAAAAAAAAAAACCTTTAGCGCCACATGCAAACGAAAACTCTTCCTAGGAATTTTTTGCCATTGTCTCGTAATTTCTCAGGCATCCATAGCAAGGTGCTGTGGAACAAATGTGCTGTGTGATACAACTGAAGATTTCAGAGTGGCCTTTTCTTGTGGCCAGTCTAAGGCACACCTGTGCAATTATCATGCTGTCTAATCAGCATCTTGATATGGCACACCTGTGAGGTGGGATGGATTGTCTTGGCAAAGGAGAAGTGCTCACTATCACGGTGAGCACAGCTCACTATAGTTAGACAGATTTTTGAACAATATTTCAGAGAACTGGTTATTTTGTGTATGTGGAAAATGTTTCACATCGTTGAGTTCATACCCAAAGAAATGGGAGCAATAACAAAAGTGTTGCGTTTATATTTTTGGTCAGTGTATAAAGAGTGTGGGCGTGGTTAGCATAAAACCACTTTTGCTTAGGACAGCAAAAAGTTTACTTTTTCTGATCTGTCTGAAACTGTCTTCGATTTGTCATCATCCCTAGGCAACAAAAACATAAAATGGTTGCTATGAGATTCAAAGAGCTCCATTCAGAATCAGCTGCTCATTTTTCAATTTTGTTCAGTTTTAGATTTCAAGTTTTTTTGTTCCTGCATGATGTTTCTTATGATCTGTACACCAGAGGTGAAGATTATTATTTTTTCTTGTGTTTGTTTGTAGGTTGAGCAGAACAGAAAGAAACATTCCAACTGATCAATGGGTGAAAAGCTTAACTATTGATTGATCCTCCTTTCATCTCCTCAAATAATTTTCTTCACTTCATGATCCAGAACTCCAAACTAATGCTGGATCAATCTGATCTGATCTCAGCCAGGATCCTTTAGGATTCCAGCAAAAAGGCTCCCAGCTGAGTCCCAACATTCAAGAACTTCTTCTGAAAGCCTTTAAAATGCAAACATCCACATTCTTTCCATCCCAGATGTTCCATCAACTCACCCCTCTAACACAAATGCATCTGTTATTTCTTTGACTTCTTTCTCTGGATCTTTGGAACCGCTTTGTGTCCCTGAAGTCCAACCGGCTCCAGTTTCAAACCAGTTCTGAATGCAGCCAGGAAGCAGATTCCTGTGGACTTTGGTCAGAAGGACACGTTCTGATCCTGAAGCAGATTATAAAATCGGTCTATCTGCTCTGCAGCCAACAGATGATTGATTGATGTGTAATCATTGACTGGATTTATGATTTTATGATTTGATTGTATTCTTCTGTAAAACATCAACTGATTTGGAGTTTTTTTTTCTCTTCCTGTTTCTGCAAACATCACATTATGATGGAAGTCTGAGAGAACTGGATCAGAAAAAATAGACTTTTCAACTCTGTTTCCATTTCCCATCATTTCTATTTTTGTCTCATTTTCTTTTGCTTTGACCCAAAACTCCTCCAACAGGATTGCCGAAGCGTCTTTCAAAGTCAGATTGAGAGTCTCCATCAGAGTTTGTGTTTGTGAAAAAGACCTTCAGGATTTCAAAACTGGTTCTGCACTCTTCTGCCTGATGAAGGTCTGACAGACAAACCCTGCAGGAAGAAACCAGCTGCATTTGCAGCTTCTTTGCGCCAAAGTCTGTTTACATGGCAAAAGCAGGACGTCAGCTGGTCCCACCCGCAGCAGACTGAGGAACAGTTTTGTCTCCTTTGCACATATATGTAATAGACTACACTGTAAATACACTCATCCCTAAATGCAAATGTATAATATTCCTGTACATTTCTAATCAGTCAAGAAGGAAATCTGGACAAACTTTATAGTAGTACTATCTTGTATACTGTATTCATGTCTAACTCATACTTATATTCATAATTAAATGTAACCACAATATTTTCACTCATTCAAAGCCTTAATTCAATTTTGTCATGTATTTTTTTTCTTGTTTTGTTAGGTGCAAAACAGTGCAAAACATTTCACTTCCATGAACGGCATGTTTCCATTCTGCACTTTACTGCTGGTTGCACTTTGGTTAGACACAAACTGCATTTGGTTTCCTTGTACTTATTTATGTGTAACAACAATATAGCTGAATCTAATCTAATCTCTGTTAGAGCAGAACAGAGCGGCTCAGAGGTCAGCGCTGTCTATGCGTGACGTAAAACCAGAGCAGTAGTGACACACAATCGGAAGAAACTGTTTACATGCACCACGATCGGATCAACAATTGGCACAACCCCCCATCTCGATCGGAGAGAAATTTGGATCCGAACGAGTCTGATAGGGGCAGAGTATTCAAAACGGCGTGTTTACATGACGCATTTTGCTGCCGGTTACTTTTGTCCATGTAACCGCAGCTACGGTCTCCCCTCTGGCCTGGAAATCCGTTAAAGTTCCTCCAGAGGAGCTGGATTAAGTGGGTGGGGAGAGGGAAGTTCTGGGGCGTCTTTAGCTTAGGCTGCTGTCTTCACGACCCGGCCCGGATGAGAGGAAAAAAAGTGATCAATAAATGGAGTTTTAAATCAAAACAGAGTCAAATTGGTTCCATAATTCAAATGAAAACGCATTTTACAACTGTAAAGTCAAGATGCAAGTCAGTCATTAAAAATGCATTTGATAATTCAGCAAAAAATAACATTTCTTCTCCCTGAACTTTAAGGGAGTTTATTTTTTCGTTGGTCTTTTGAGCCAAAATTCTGAAGACTAAAAAAAAGGGCTTTTACAACAGAATTAGAACATTAGCAATGTGACCTAAGTTTGTTAACTTTGTGCTAAATGTTGATTTATTTTACTGTTCTCTTGATAATATCAACAGTTCTCTGTCGCCCCCTGGTGGTGAATCAGAGAACCCAAACTTCCAAAGAAAGTGAATCAATAAACATGAGCTAATTCTTGATGTAAAACAGTATCAATTCAAATATTAGTCAATGTTTCCTAATGGATCCTACAAAAAGAAATTATTGTTTCTTTCAAATGTAAATAAAGCTTCATTCGTCCAAAAGTGAAGTAGGTTAGTTTATCTGAGAAAGAGTTTTCAAAATGTTGTTTATAAGAAAATATCATTTTTATCTGTTTATAAAATGCTCAGTGGTTAGCACAACGTAACTTAGCCACTACGTGGATTTGGCACATTTTCCACATATGAAAGTTAAGTATTTTGTCCTTTAAAGGTTGCAGGTGGTGGAGATGTGGGAAAGTTCTGGGTTCAAAGCCTTTCTGACCTAGAAGGACCAAAAGTATCTAGAAGATGAACAGGTTCAATCTCAGGCTGCAGAACAAACTGTTCTAGACTGTTGGAGACAGGAACAGCTTTGGTCTGGGAGTTGTCCGTATTCTCAGATGAAATCTTCTCCTCCAATATCTGCTGCTTCCATCACCTGAGAGACTTTTCCTTTCATCCAACATCAGCACCTCTGAAAGAACCACCTACATGTGTGAGCTGGAGGCGGAGCTTAAATGGGATTTAAAAACTAAGGACCAATGTTCTCTTTCTGGATCAAACTGACAGCTTTGATGGACCTAATTGGGATGCAGTTCTGATCAACCAGATGGAGATCCAGTTCATTAGAGTCAATCGTATGTTTTGTTTTATAATTTGAGGAAATCTTTGTTGCTGTTTTGTTGTTTTCTGATGATGTCACAGCTTTAGTCTGTGTGGGACTTTGGGAGCTTGTCTGTAAATATTTTGTATATTTATGGAGATCCAGTTGACTGAGGTCATTTGTCTGACGTCTGACACTAAATCTTCTAACAGATCATCCTACACTTGGTCTGATTTGAATGTCTGGCTCAGTGTTTTTCAACCTTTTTTGAGCCACGGCACACTTTAACCTTGACAAAAACCCAGCGGCACACCAGCACCCAAAAAAAAAAAAGCAAAAACTCAGTCTGTATTGATCGACAGCCCCCCCCCCCCCCCCGCAATCTCACGTGCATTTTCGTTATAATTGTGGCAGAAAAAGATGGAAGTTGCAGATGTTTTTTCTAAGATAAAATAAAAGTTAAGTTAGAAAATTAAAAATCTGTTTGGTTTCAAGACGTATAACAAGGACGACTCATTGTACGGTAAGACCTGTCCCTTTAAGCCAATGCATCATGGGAGATGTAGTGTGAAATCTGACGCTAAAGGGCAGAAAGACTAGCGTCTCTGAGTTTCATTGTTTTGTTCTCTTGTTCCACGGTGTAATACCGGATTCTGTGGAAAGCTACACCACTAAAGACGAGCTTTAGCTGGTATTTTTCTTAGAACTGAGAGACTGATTGAGCTAAATTGGAACAAGGAAGTGAAGACTTTAACCACTTCTGATTGGTCAGACTAATGACATGTGATTAAGCCTTCAAGAATGATTGGTGGAGACAGTTAAAGGGGCGGGACTTTTCCACAAACGGCTTTAGATGCAGCTAAATCACAGTACCGTCATTCTTAACAAAATGTCTTTAATAGAATCAAATAAACACAAAGAAAAAAATATTTTATGATCTTTAATATTCTGAACTACTCAGTGTTTTATCAGGGTTTGTTTGGATGAACACAGAGCTGATATCTTGGAGATGGGAAATGTTTTTAGATCAGCTAATGAGGGCAATTTCCCATGGCACACTTGACCATCTCCCACGGCACACTAGTGTGCCGCGGCACACTGGTTGAAAAACACTGATCTAGCTCGCTGACTGTCCAGTTCTTTTAAACATTGATGTCATTCTGTCTGCACTTACTGCAGGTCTCCTGGTTTGTTCCTGTCCCTCTGTCTCCCTCTTCTGGTCATCTCTGCCATTGCTGTCCTCTGGCCTTTTCCTGCAGGTGTTGATTTTTTTCTCCACAGGTGTCCAGGATGACTGGCGGGGACTCCTGCTTCACCTGCAGCCCATCTCCACCCTCTGACTGTGTTTCTGACTGCTGTTCCAGCTCATGGCCGCCAGTCTGTCAGCCATCAGTCTGATGGGATGGAGCTGACATCTGCTAGAAGATTTCCTGTCAGACATCAGATGTCTAGCAGCTGCTCTGCTCTCTCTGATCACTCTGTCAGGAATGGTGTCTGGTCCAGCAGACCTCTGGGCGTTAACCTTTCATGGAGTCTTCCTCATGGCAGCCATTGTGAGACAGAGCAGCTGGTGGTCAGGAGGAGGGATGGTCTTCCTGGCTGTCATGTTGTTCTGAGCCTCAAACAGCCTAGAGGTCATTGGCTGCATCTAGAATGGAGGTGTGACTGTCACAGGCAGGTGATGATGTCCTGTAGTTGGAGATCACCTGGATGCTCTGTCACATGTGGCGGGAATCTCTGCTGTTCTGGAAGTGGATTCTCTGAGCATGTAGCACAAAGATGGAAGTTTCTTCTTTTTCTGATGATTCAAAGTGGTAAAAGAGTTTAGTTTGTCTGATCAGGAAACTGAAAATGACGATGTCAGCGGAGCAGAAAGAGGAGGAACACCGTCAACAATCATGTTTTTGGTTTTTGATTTGATTTGAAATGGTTTATTTCAAGCAATCAAATAGGAATAATACACAAAAACAATGCAATCATCAGTTATACATTCATACAATGAATAATCAAACTTTGGAAACGGTATTTAACTCCTGAAGTGGCTGCAAGTTTTATTGATGTTTTTAAGCAAACTCCTGCTCAGATTTTACCTGCACCCTGTGATTTTATTGTTGATCATTTTAATAACAGACTTCAGTCTTCTATAGATGCAGTGGCTCCATTCAAAACAAAAACAATAAGAACCACTCCTAAAATGCCATGGAAGACTGATGACATTAAGGGTCTGAAGCAGAAATGCAGAAGAGCAGAGAGGAAATACCGGAAGACAAATTTAATCATTCATAAAGACATTTTAAAAGAACAACTCAAAATCTACAATAACTCAGTAAACGGGCCAGAACCTCCTATTTTTCAAAAATCATTTCAGAAAATAAAAACAACCCCAAATTTCTTTTTAAAAACAATTGATATTTTAATAAATAAAGACTTCAACAAGTCCTCCATGCCATCATCTAATGCTGCATGTGTGGACTTCGCAGACCACTTCATGGGTAAAATCAATGCTATAAGATCAAACATTTCATCCATGTAATACACTGATCTTAACAGACCTCTAGCATTGTTTTTACCTGAAGAAACACTGGGGAGTTTTGTCCTGGTTGATGCGGATGCTTGGTCGAGTTGTATCCCAAGTAAACACTACAACCTGCCTTTTAGACCCCATTCCCACTTCACTTTTTAAACGATTTTATGGATTCTTTGAGTCAGAGCTTTTAAATATAGTTAACTGCTCTCTTCAGACGGGGGTCTTCCCCTCCGCCTGTAAAACGGCGGTGGTGAGGCCCCTTCTGAAGAAGGGTCAATTAGATCCAAAAAATCTGGATGACTATAGACCCGTATCCAACTTACCATTTTTAAGTAAAATTATAGAAAAAAGTGTCGCTACTCAACTGCACGAGTTTTTAAATGCCCAAAAAATTTTAGAAAAATATCAGTCTGGTTTTAGGAAAAGCCACAGTACAGGGACAGCTCTTTTAAAGATCGTTAATGATCTTAGATTAAACAACGACTCACAGAAACTTTCTGTTCTGGTGCTACTGCATCTTAGTGCCGCTTTTGATACAGTAGATCACCAGATTTTATTGGACAGACTTAGTAGTCTAGTGGGACTCTCTGGAAATGTTCTTAAGTGGTTTTACTCTTACCTTACAGATCGACACTTTTATCTAAGTATGGATATGTGCTCTTCAAGAATCCACGAAATAAGTTGTGGGGTTCCCCAAGGGTCGATTTTAGGGCCAATACTTTTTCATTTATATATGTTGCCTCTTGAAGAGATCATCAGGAGACATGGCGTTGACTTTCACAGCTATGCTGATGATACACAGTTTTACATCGCCGTGTCTCCTGATGACCTTGAACCTGGTAACACTCTTTTAAATTGTATTTTAGATATTAAGTCATGGATGGCAGAAAATTTCTTACAGCTCAACCAGGACAAAACTGAAGTTTTAATCATCGGTTCTGAAGACAAGAGAGAGATGATTTTACCACATCTTCATAATTTTAAACCTTCTCTATGTGTGAGAAACCTGGGCGTACTTTTTGACTCTGAGACAGATTTTATCCCACACATTAAGAATGTCGTTAAGACAGGATTTTATCATCTTAAAAACATTGCCAGAGTCCGCCCGTTCCTCTCTCTTGCCAGCACAGAGGTGCTGATGCATGCTTTTATTTTCAGTCGTCTAGATTACTGTAATGCCCTGCTCTCTGGTTTACCCAAAAAGTCTATTTCAAAACTACAGCTATTGAAGAACTCAGCGGCACGAGTTCTGACCAGGACCAGGGGGCGGGAACACATTACACCGGTTTTAAAATCACTGTATTGGCTCCCTGTGCATTTCAGGATTGATTTTAAAATTCTTTTAATGGTTTATAAATGTTTTTATGGTCTTGGGCCATCTTATTTAAACGATATTGTTTTAAAATATGAGCTCTCGTGGACCCTGAGGTCCTCTGGTGCTGGCCTCTTAGTTGTTCCTAAAGTGAGGACTAAAACTTATGGTGAGGCTTCGTTCTGCCATTACGGTCCTCGCCTGTGGAACGGCCTTCCGGAGAACCTCAGGGCTGCAGAGGTTGTAGTGGTTTTTAAGAAGAGGCTCAAGTCCCACCTTTTTAATTTAGCTTTTAGTTGATTTTAACTGCTAATTTATTCTATTAGTTTTATTTTAGGCTATTTTATGTATTTAATGTATTTAAGATTTTATGCATCTTATTCTCAGTTTTATGTTTTCTTTTAAATAAATCATATGTCTTTAATTTTAGTATCTTATCATGATTTTAGCCCCAGTGTTTCTTGAGGGGATCTTTTCTTCCAGGGCTTGCCGGCTTGGCCAGTGGTTGTTGCTGCAGTTCTTGCCCTTGCTGGGGCAGCTGGGGTTTAATTTTGCAGCTTCATGGCTGTGAAGTGGACCCCAGTGTTGTCCCAGTCTGTGTGAGCGCTGTGGCGATGCTCCCATTGCAGAGCTGGCTCCTGGTATGAGGAGATTCCCAAATACCATTTCCTCACAGCAGAGCCAAGCCTTACTTGTTTGTTTGCTTTCTTATTTATTTATTTATTTATTTATTCATTTATTCAAACTTGCATAGTCAATATTCATTGTCGTGAGTGATGTGTTTTAATGGAGGGGAATGGGAGGGGTGAAGGGTGGGTTGGGTTTTTACTGTAATGTTGTGTGTGTTCTGTTTTTAATGTTAAAGCGCTTCGAGCTGCACAAAATGCATGACAAGCGCTATTTTATGAATAAAGTTTGATTTGATTTGATTTGATTAATTAGACATATTAATAAATATTGCTTAAAAGGGAGTGGAAGGAAGCGAACTTATAAAATCCCACCCCTGTTCTAACGTAACCATTTTATAACATGATTTATTATTATCCGGTTCCAAAAATCTATCAGACAGAATTAAGAATCTTGAAATATCAATAAAACACATGACCAAAATGAATTACTTAAATTATTTTGTAAAAACCAACTTTTAGAAATCAACATGGCAATGAAGTATCCAAAATATATGCAGATTATGTTACTTATAAAAGTCATTGATATGATCAAAAAATAATACTATATCAGTAAAATAAACATCACACTGTTTCAGGAATTTTTATAGCAAAGTTTGATCAAGTATCAAAAGTTAAAAATATGTGCAAAATTATGTTACAGTAGGAAAAAATCATGAATCAATTTATCCATTTTTTGGAGCAAGTGAAGTAATATCATTAAAAGTCAATCAATTTAACCATTTTCAATAAATGATTAATCATTTGTTTTATTATTTTTTGTACTTTTATTGATTTATTTTTTATGATAAAGTAATGCTGTGAAGTAAAATAAAAAGGGTCCATATTTTTTCGAATGACCAAGGTTGGCATTTCTTCTTCTGCTGATTACCAGCCGTTCTTCTGGGTTTAAACAGTTTATAGTTCTCTTCGATGTTATGTCTGCAGACACTAGATAGAGGTCCATATCCTTCTTCAGCTGATATTAGCGCAGCCTAAAAGTTGAGGTCAAGTTGTCTGCAGGTCAGAACTTTGCTGAAAATCAGGTCACTTCAGACTTTTGGAGAAAGCAATGAATCCAGGCATTATATTTCTTGAAGATGTTTGGCTCTTTGATTTATTACTGCATGTTGGTTCAGATGTCTGTGATCAAACACTTCTCAAAGTCCTTCATGGTGTTCACAACCAGAACCTTGGACCGGTCCGGTGGACCGAGTGGTTTGGCATAAATCCTGCAGCCTTTAACTCAAGTGTTCTCAATCTGCTTACGCTTCCTGAGAAGCCGTGCATGTTTGGAGATTTCAGCATTCCTTCTGGTCAGATGGTCGTTCAGATAAGCAGCAGATCCCTTCAGATTCTTCCGTTGATTCATCAGAGCTAGCTTGTGTTTTTGATTCACAAACCTGATGAGGATCGCTGGTTTATCCGTCTCCTTTCTCCTGGGGAGCAGGTGGCAGGTCTCCATGGTATTGAGATCCAGGGAAATCCCTTCAGACGTGAGAAATGATTCCACTTGATGTTCCAGAGACTCTCCACCACTCTCCGTTTCAGAACTCCTAGCGCTATTAGCATTAGCAATGCTAACTCCAGCTGCATTTAGCTTTGCCCGAGGTTTGATCGGCACTCCAGTGAGAATGACATTATTCATCCTTACTTGTTGTTCCACATCGTCCAGTCTTTTCTCCAGAATGTCGACCCGGTTTTCTCGTTGCTCATTTTGAGCTCAGAATCTTTGAAAGTCTTCCATTAGATCCAAGATCGGAGTTAGCTTAGCATTCACTTGTTCCATAAAGGGATACAACGTTGCTTGGATATCATCAAGAGTCTTTTTAAGGTCTACGTAGTCATGGTTTTTCTTAGGGGCCATGGTCAGCTCTCTTTTTTTAGGAGAAAATCAACTTTTTAAGTCACTTGAAGATAGTTGTATAGCCGCCTTCAGCCAAACGCATCTGTGCTGTAACCCGGAACTGGAAGTCTATTGTTGAAGCTCCAACAGGCATTTTACTGACTCAGAAGAACATCTGTTTGTTTTTCTTTGTTCTGTCCAGCAGCTGAACAAATGGAAGAATGTTGACAAGAGATGGGTCATCTAAAGGAAAATGGGGTCCACACACAACATCTATGTGAGGATTATTTTGGAATTACTGGGTACATTTTTCTGAATTATGGGTTACAGCTTATAAATTCACATTAATAAAGAGGTGATGAGAGAAAATCTCTTTTTTCATGCTGGTTTCTTATTGAATAGAGTGATTACAATCAGACTAGTGAAATATTCTGAATGTTTATTAGTATCCATTGATTCATGACTTCTGATCAGTTCTTATTTCTGTAACTATGATATCAATGGACTTTAATGAAAGACCATGTGTGACGGGGTCCCGCTGGGAAAGGATGCAGAGGAGCCAAGGTGAGGAGGTTCTTTCTTTATTCAGGACACAACGAGCACCACGCAGGGCCACACAGCACATGACACCTCCATCTCACTCCTCATTTCACTTCCTGTGATGCTCCCTTTTGAAGAGTGAGCCCCTCGTACAACGTAGAGGCTCTGCAGTCCAACCGCCAGGCATCAGCAGGGCCGTCCTCTGGCTCGTGCTCCTCCACCCACGTCCTCGCGTCGGATGGATGCACGGGCTGCGGCTGCTCCATGACAGCGACCCCTCCGATCTGCTCCTCGGTGCACCACTCCAGTCGGTCCCAGCCCCGGCAAAGGCTCTTCCAACGGCCACACGCCCCCGCTGGTCTCCTTCCGGATGGCACCTTAGCCGATCGGAGCCGCCGACAACAAGTTCCTGGGGAGATGTTATGCCTCTCCCGTAGCACTCCTCTGACGACCCGGTAGACGTCGATCCGCCCCCTGTCCATCTCCGCGCAGGCCTCCAACGCCTGCATCGGCGGCAGTGGAACCGGGCCTACGGCCATCTCCGTGCTCCGGCAGTCCGCCCTTGCTGTCCGCGTGGTCCGCCGCTCGTCATGGGCGCTGAGTTGGATGCCGAAATTCTTGTCGGGCCCCTGGCCAGGCCTGAAGCACCGCCAAGGCCACCCCCTCTTCCTTAGAGGATGGACTACCTGGAACGGAGCTGTGCCTGTTAATCTTCTTCCCAGCCTCTGCGTCCTCATCTTTTCGTGGTCTCCTCTGCGATCCCACTTCTGACACCAAATGTGACGGGGTACGGCCGGGAAAGGATGCAGGGGAGCCAAGGTGAGGAGGTTCTTTCTTTATTCAGGACACAATGAGCACCACGCAGGGCCACACAGCACATGACACCTCCATCTCACTCCTCATTTCACTTCCTGTGATGCTCCCTTTTGAAGAGTGAGCCCCTCCCATTGGGCGTGGCTCTTAATTATTGTCCAGGTGGCACCATAGGTAGTAATTTTAAACATAAAATACATGAATCCATGAAAAATAAAACACAGTGTGGCCCCCCTCGTCATCTGACGGTGCCACACCGTCACACCATGTGATGTTTACATTTATAGTAAAGCTGACCAATCATGTTATTGATTACAACACGAGCAGTTTCTGTGGTTAAAATCAGTCCCAGAAGAGTTCAACCATGACTTCAATGCCTGAGCTAAGCTCCTCCCTCTTTGTGTGTGTGTTTCTTGTGTGTTCCCCTGACTGCAGCAGTGTGTAGTCAACAAGAAGCTGATTCCTAGAGAAAAGTGACAGTTTCAGCTCTAAGGGATCTGAAGTCCATCTGAGAAGATCACTAACTCATCAGTCCTGCTGTCCCTGAAGACCGGCTTCATGTTCAGAACCAGCTTCAGGTTCTGGGCTGGGATTGGATGTGTTGTGGTGGCAGTAAAGCAGGTTCAGACCCGTATCAAAGCAGAATGTAGAAAGTGTCAAAGTGTCAGTCAGACTCTCAGACAGAATGTTCCAGATCAGCATTTATTGGTTATTTATTGATGTTCTTCATCTTTGGAGAAACAGGCTAAACAGGAAAAAGAAGTCGTCCACATGAAGCTTCACCTTAGAGGATAAGAGAAGCTGCTGAACTAAAGTACTCCAGTACTGAGGAACACTTTCAACCTCTGATTAGAATAAATCAGAGGTCTCAATAAATCAATTAAACCTAAAATAAAAGATGAGGAAGACTACTGCTTCTTCATCGTTAATCTACTGGAGTAAATTCAGACCAATCACTGGATCTGATGATGGAGGAACAGTTCCACACAGACTTGAAGAGTTCTGTCCCAAGGACTACTGTGGATGAGACCCATTGATCCACTTTGTTCCTCTGCAGCATCAGGATCTGGAAACTCCAACGTCAGTCAATTCAACAGGAAATGGACAAGCTCAGAGTCAGAAGATGAGAGGATCATGACAGCATCTGTGTTCAAAGCTGATGATGAAGCAGAGTCCAGCCTCTTCCTCATTCTGAATCGAGAACAGCTTCAGGAAAATAGTGAATGATATTCGCATTTCAGGCACCGGAAACTCGGCAGTCTCTTTCCCCCCTAGGGCGGTAGTTAATTAACTCACCTGTTCAGCTTCCTATTTAAGTCCAGGTGTGCAGCGTTCATTCTCTTTCTTACCGCAGCGCCGCTTTCGTCGCCGGTGCTCCATGCCCGCTGCTCCATGCCCGCTGCTCTCCTTCTTTTTGGCATCTTGGTGTGTTCCCCCCTTCTTTTGGATGGTGATCCCACTTTTTCTGATGTGGGGGGTTTTCATTTCGCCGCGTTTGTTTCTCCTTCCGCGGCGTTTCATCGGCCGGGTGGCGGCGCCGGCGTGTTCGCGTCGCTGCGGCGGGTGAGCGTTTCGCGGTGTTTCGGTTGGCAGCGGCGTTAGATCGGGGGCTGTTCAGGCTTTCTCCTCTGCTGTGGCCGTTTGTATCATTGCGGTGAGCGGCCAGGCGGTCTTTTCCCGTGTTTTTCTGTTGTGTTTTCTACTGCGTTTCTGTTTCCTTATTATTGTTCCGGTTGTATGTGACGTCACGCCCCTAAGGACTCTGGGTATTGTAGTTTTATGTTCTTTGTCATTGTGGTCTACCTGACTCGTTTTCATGTTTTGTGGCTCTGCATCCTGTTATTGTTTTTGGGGTTGTGGGGTTTTTCCTGTGGTTCAGGGCTGGTGGTCCTCGTCTGGACAGGTTTCTCATGCTGGCTGAAGTAGTTGTGGCTTTCGGCGTTTTATCTGTTGCTGTATGTTATTTAAGATTTCAGGATTTTTTATTTTTTTATTTTGTTGCATACGAAGTTATATTTAGCAAATACAACCAGTAGTGAAATGTAACCCAGGTCCGCTCTGTGGACAGCGCAATAATTAAGGAAAACCGTACAGGAAATGTACGTCATATATTTCTGTAAAGTATACATGATATACATAAGTAAAACTATGTACCGCTGAAATACGTACAGTATGTGTATTGTAGAATTGAATATGGAATGCAAAATAATGTGCATGAATGTGGACTGAAGACTTAAATAATTAAGGTACACGCGTAGAGTTACCGTTTAAGAGCCTGATGGCATGGGGGTAGAAACTCCTCCTGAGTCTCTCTGTCTTAGCCATCCGGCTAAGACTCGGCTCCTACGGCTCCTAGATAAGAGCCGAATGTGAATTTTGCCTGTCTTTAATCGACGCTGGCTTTATTATTTTGGTGGCTCTCTTTGTTTTGTGTTTCTGTCGTGGCTGCTGTGCATTTGGTGGTTTACTCAGCGTTTGGTTTGTTCTTGTTGGACCCCTCTCTCCTCTGTGGATTTTTACTTTTGATTTGTCTCTTTTATGCAACGTCTGTGGCTTGTTTTGATTCACTCGGCGATCTTCGTTCGTCGCCTCCGCCTGCTCACGGTATGGTTCATTCTAGGCCGCCACTGTGGGTGGCCCTTGGATGTGTTCATGGTTGGAACTTGTTTCGGTGCTGTTGGCGCCTGTCGTCGTAGTCATTTTTTTGGCGTCAGTGGCCTGATTCCTCGTGCGCCTTACGAATTGGTTTATTTTTACTTCGGCTGCCCATGCCTTCTCCACGTTTTACTCCGGACGCGATTTGTGGCTGGGGATGGCTGTTATCACTGATGTTCTCAGTGTCCTGCCTCTTTGCCTCCCGGAGGAGTCTCTCGGCATCCAGTCGGCGCTCGATTTGTTTATCGGTTGACCTTTCTGCTGTCATGGTGGTCCTCATGCTATCAACTGTATTATCACAAGCCCTGTACTGGACTTGGGTAGGCTATGGGCTCCCCTTCGTTTTGCGCGTTTTGATGTTTTCTCTGTGTCGATGTTCCTCTGTATGCCTGCTCTTTTGCATCTCTGTGGCTTACTTTCATTTTCTGATCTGGGTTACCGCGTTGTCTGCGACGTATGGTCCTCTGCCCGTCAGGATTTGTTTTCTTCTTCTGGATCTGGATGGTTCATTGGTGCATTCCTCTCCCTTTATGCCATCTCTCGCTTTTGTGCAGCGTGTACTTTGTTTCATTCTTTGGTTGATGGCTGTTTGTTCAATGATCGGCCCACCTGATTCTGCTCTGGCTTTGGTCCCTCGGTCATCCATTCATCTTGTGCTCTTGTTCCGGGTAGTTTGATCCTGGGCCCCATGTTCCTGTTCTGGATATTCACGTCTTCCGTTTGTAGCCTGTCCTTCTCAATGCTTAGAGGTCTTGTTATGATGATGCCTGTCGTGTCTTCAGTCTCCCTCCGCTTGTTCTTCTGTGGCTGGGCCCTCTAGTTTTTGGGGGGAAAGATTTATAAGAGCGGTTTGTGTACGTCCGGCCACCAGAATCCATGGCTCTAATGGTTTTAAAGATTGTGTGGTTATGAGAATTTAGCCATGGAGTTTATATTAAGGCTCTTTAATTAAAGAGTGAGATAATAGTCTTGTATTTCATCGGTTGTCTTGGGTAGTATTTAAATAACACCATAAGCAAATTAACCCTGACCGTAGAAACTCCATTTTTTTCGCTCTAAAGCTTAGTTCAAGAGTTAATTCTTGTGTCCGCAAGCCAGTCTTCTATCTGCCCTGCTTAAGCAGATGACACTTGGCTAGATGCATCTACATGTAGAGGCTTGTTATGCTCCGCCTCTAAAAATCTAAGGTTCAGTCTATCAAAACCTACGATCCCTTATGGATTTCCGGACGCCCTTGGCTAAAATTTCGGCAGTCTGTGTTTTGTTGTCCACCTATTTGAGAACCACTAATATCAAATATGAGAATCAAATTTCAGCCGAGCTGCAATCCATTGCTACGTGGGACGTGGACCTTCCTCATCTACAATCTCCTTGGCCCTTAGTTACCCATCCCATCGCCTAATTCTCGATGACCTTCTGAAGGTGCGTCCCTCTGGAACTGTCAAAGGTTGCTTCTTTACAATTGGTGTATATAAAATTGGTGTTAAGATATTGTGCAGGTTCTGTATTTCACTATCAATTCACTGCTGGAATTTGTGATACGGGTGGTTTCTATGGTGCGATGAAGCCACAATGGGACTTTCCTTAACTTTCTAATAAATTTAACCTTGTTATTCCAGTCATCTTAATCAGTGTATAAACTAATCAGTTTCTAGGTTTTATATATATGTTCTTTGCTGGGACTAATACTGGTTTTGTATTTAATCTATGCATCGCATCCTGAGCCTGCGAGTCCCTGCTCTCTGGCCTGCTTCCCCATTTCTGGCGAATGATGACACCCCTGCATTCCTTGATCTGGTGTTGCCACGATGACTGCTCAACGTACCTATTGCTAAACTGAAAGTGATGGGGCGGTGGACTTCCCCTACGTTCCCATGACACTTCTGACTTAAATCAATCATCATGTTGGCAGTAGAATGAATGTAAATTCTTGGATTATATTGCCAGGTGGAAGCCTCAAAATTTAGGATGTTCTAAAGGGTATTATTAGTATGCGATGGAGCTCAAATTTTGGTTTCTAAACTCAATTACGCCAATTAAGCTTCAGACAAATGGCAGTGAGGATTTTCTTGATACTTAGATGGAAATCTTCGAATAAATGGATGTTCTGAGCTCGTATAATGGTATGACAAATGGGGAAACATTATGGCAGTTAAGCTCGTTCGTAGTCCTGTCGTTGGAAGCTTGAATTAATGGATGTTAATTAAGCGCCTTTAAATAGCATACCAAATGAAATAACGCTAAGCTCGTTCTTAGTATTTGATGGAAGCTACGAATAATGGATGGTACTTAAGCATGTTTAGCATGCTTTGGGAGCTTGGATGGATGTAGGTAGTGTCTTCATACGGGTTGTACTTGGCGGTTCAAATTATAGTTCCTTACAACGTTTTGCGGATGGGGATTATGTTCTTAAAAAATTAGGTATGAGTGATTCTTATGTTGGCTCCCTGTTTTGTTTCGTTTTCTTTGTTTGGCTCTCTCTCTCTCTCTCTCTCTCTCTCTCTCTTTGCAGATAGTATGTTCCCCTAGTGGGCACGAACGGGAGCGGCCCAACGGTCAAAGGTGCCGGGTCACACATAGCAGTTCCACTAGATAGTGTGTCCCCTTCGAGGCGCTGTACTCGAACGGGGGCGGCCCAACGGCCAATGGTGCCGGGTCACACATAGCAGTTCCACTAGATAGTGTGTCCCCTTCGAGGCGCTGTACTCGAATGGGGGCGGCCCAACGGTCAAAGGTGCCGGGTCACACATAGCAGATCCATTAGATAGTGTGTCCCCTTCGAGGCGCTGTACTCGAATGGGGGCGGCCCAACGGTCAAAGGTGCCGGGTCACACATAGCAGATCCATTAGATAGTGTGTCTCCTTCGAGGCGCTGTACTCGAAACCAGCACGAGCTAAAACAGCTCCATATTGAGCTGGCAGATATACTCTTTGTATAACAAAAAAGAACCAAACAATATGCAAAAAGCTCAGTATTTCATGTAGGTATCGTCCCCAACTGTTATCATTGCTGTGTGCAGTAGGGGTGCTATATAAACTCATCATCCTCTCCCCTCCGTCTTACTCATGGTGCAGAGACTTAAGCATAGTGGGACAAAATAACGTGGCAAAACACAGTAAAACAGCTAAACAACTAAACACATTTGGTCAAACTAACAGCAGCACCAAAGTTACACCTATTTAATTTCATTAATTTGAATGAAAGTAAAATAACTGTCTGACAACTACATGTTATTTTTAAGCTGACTAAACAAAAAAATTATTTATCTTAATGTTAGGAATAATTAGAAATAGAATAGTTAGAAACTCCCTTTTTACTTTTATTACATTTACTTTTACCTTTTATTACACTAATGGTTTAAACTTGATTCATTATTGTCATGTCAAAATTATATTACATCCTAAGACAGCACAACCAATCTATTGTCCTCACAGTTCCTCCTCATCCTCCCTTTTACTTTTTGTGTGTTCTGGTGTCTGTGCTCTGGTAAATGTCTCTGAGAACATCAGAAAGATCTGGCACTTGAAGCATTATGACCTTCAAGTATCCAGCCTGCAACAGCATGTGGGTGGGTTTTTCACACCATAGACCCTCGGACCATCTTCTGAATATGTAAATACAACGTATATAAACCAACCTTTTTCTGACTTTCTTTGTTCAGACTTTGGATGCAGCAGGCTGTTCATCTGTCTGTAACCCTTCGTATAAAATGTCTGTGCTGTTTGTACGAAATACAACTTCCACAAAGATAAGTACTGTCTCTGAGTCCTTATTCATTCATTTCTGTGTGTAGGAAACTGAAGGGGAACGAACCAACCTAATATACCTATTTTACAGTCCTGTTTAGAATCTCCAGTTTCCTCACACTTAACTAAAGCAAATAATTAAGTTAGTTAAAATTAAAAAAGTTTATTTTTCCAACATCCATATGTGGTCTTATCACCCTCTCACATGGAAAAAGTATTTTCTGAGCTTCTTCATCCACTAAATCATCTTCAAATGGACACGCCATGCTCCTTCACCTCTCTGAAAACAAACTAACCTTCAACTAAACCTGCTCCTGACCAGGTTATGTTCAGAGCATGAGTTGCTTGACATACCCTGAAACATACCTCCATTTTTGGAACCGAAAGCTGAGGTTATCAACCTCCTTAGCCTCAAACTTACCGTGGGAGCTAGCATAACCTGCTTTCTGGAATACCCCCCTGACTCACTAAAGCAGTTGTTGACAAACATTTGATCATCAAAACTTCCTGGTTTTCTTGGAAAGACTTTTTTTTTTTTTCTTGGAAAGACTAGCCAGACAGAAAGTTGGAACAGTGGATTTGATATTTGGTTAATCAAGTTTTTGAAGGTTTTCTTTCTAGATAAATGGACTCAATAGAAACATAAAGTAAAACAAATGAAAGGAAACTCCAGACACTTTCTTGGTTTCTTGTTCAGTTCGAACAAACACCAGACTCACAAATGCTGCATTTGAGGGACTTGACGTCCTGAATTTGAAGGAAGACCACAGAGTTAAAGACAGAAAAGTCTGGTTTTGATGATGACACTGATTCTCCATAGAAACACACCATCACGTGACCTATGCTTGCTCTGTCAGAAGAAGTGAGAAGGGAGACAATTAGGCTGCAATTAGGAACTGCATGAAATGAAATTGGATCTCATCCAAAATCAAACCATAATCCTGTTTAGCTTGAAGCATCAAAAAGATCAGATTTGTTCAGGAAAGCAAACATCACTAATTAGAACCAACATATTTGTATGAACAATGTTGTTTCTCCATTAAACACATTATTTTATAGACTGTATATTTATCCATGGTTTTTGTTTTGACTTTATTCTATTTTTCACAAACAAAAAAGTCTTCATTTTCAGCCTTCAACCTCATTCTAATAAACCTATGAGAGCATTTTTGTGGCTCTATTATTACAGTCATCCCTGCAAGGACAAAACAACAAATACATCATTAGTTTATTATCAGATCATAAGAACATATAATAGTAAACAATATTAGACATTACAACTCTAAAACCTACAAAAATCTTTAAAAATATTGTGACAATCAAAACAGGTATTATTCATCTTTTCATGTAAATTAGATGTAATATCATATTTATCACACAGTTAAGACAGAAAACCAAAAATAAAAGACTCTGTTTTTATTTCATTTCAACATTGAATAAACAATTTTTATTGAACAGCTCCTTGTAGAAGAATCAGAAACAAGAAACAGCTTTCAAATCTTTGCAGTATGTCAGGAAAACTTCGGGCTATTATTGTGGTAAACGCAGTGGTGGGCTGTCAGGGCCTTCAAGGCCTTCTCTAAAAAATATCTGAATCATGTGTTCATGATATGTGTCCATGCATACTCATGAAATCATTAAATGGTGTGTCCATACTCTGTGATTTTGTTTCTGATGGTTCTGCTGCTTCCAGACAGATTTTCACATTGGAGCATTGAACAAATCACATTCTAGCTGTCCTCTGCTGCCAGGCCAAAACCCAAGAAGAAATCTGGGATGCAGAGATTCCTTCAGTTTTTCCAAAGATCTGAAAGACAGAATTGATCCAAACTGGATTTCTTTTGGTTCTTTTAGTTTTTCTACATTTGACAGAAACTAAAGTGGGAGGAGTCTTCTTTATGAAGTCCATCAGAATCATAGAAAGAAGTTCTAGATCATATATATCTACACATCCTTGATTTTAAATGATGGATCTAAAGTTAAAAGGAACTAAAAGTGCTGACTCAGCACAGATCAAAGGAGACACAGATGATTTCCTGGAATGAAGAAAACATCAAACATCATGATGTGATCTGGAACTGAGCTGTTCTTCAGAAGATCCTCCCAAACATGGAAACTGTTGCTGCAACACGTGAAGGTTTGGTTCTGTTGCTAGTGAGATCTGATGGATCAGAACCAGACTTCTGTCAGCTGGAACTGTGGCTTCTTCCAGACCATGTGACCTCATGGACAAAGTTCCAACATGGTTTCAATGAAATGTGGAGGTTTTCCAGGAAACGTTGCTGCAGTTCCTCCGTCTCATCAAATGAGAGATTTCTCTGCACTAAAGAAGAAAATCTTCCAGAACAGCTTCAAGCTGCAGAAAAACTGTTTCCACCATTCTGAGGACATTTCTTTAGGCTTCATGTGAAGAAAACAAACTGTTTGAAAAGAGGAAAACAGAAACAAAGACGTTTCTAGAAGCTGCAGATGCAGTTACAAAGAACAGCCAGCAGGTGTCTCACTGTGGGAGTCTCTGGAGTTGAAAAATGACTTTTCTTTGGTGAAATTCAGTCATTTGGATGAAAGACAAACAGGAAGCCAAATCCTTCTTCTTCTATTATTGGATCAACATGTTGGTAGAAAGTAAAGCAGCAACAATCAAATGAGCAGCAGCTCTTTTTAGTTCATCTCTCACTAGAATGAGATCCAGACTGAAGCTTTTGGAAACTTGGATCATTCCAGCTGAAACTCACTTGGATCAACTGTGGACATTTCTGGAGATTTCAGGACGTGGATTCAACAAATCCCAGTTAGTTTGCTAAGAAAAAGAAGAAAACTCATTTACTGAAACTCTGGGATGTTTGAAATCCAGTTTTTAGCTCTGGGAGCTGAAAATGTCTGGAGCTGCTGAGAATCCATCATCCTCTGTGAACGCTGGATCTTCATCCCTTAAAGTCCATGTGAAGAGGAGAAATGGTTGCTCCTCTTCACACCAGAGACAGGAGCAAGAACAGATTTGACTGCATTTGGACTGAGAAGCTCATTATTTGTCAAACGTTTCATTGTTAAATAATGTTTACGCCTCCATTTCTCTGGATTTGAGAACACAATGATTCTCTGTTGATGAACTGATGCTAAACTGAGGAATTCTGGGAGTCTACAGATCAGCTGAAGGTCAAACAACGGCCGCTCCTCTTCAGTTTTACTGGATGCTGGATCACCTAGATATGTAATTAAAACTTTTATCAGATTCTTTACAGGAAAAAAGGCTTCTCTTCTGTGTGAGTTAAGAGTTTTGAGATCAGATGCACTAATAAAACCTTTGTCAAATTCTTCACATAAAAAAGTCTTCTCTCTTGTATGAGTTCTAATGTGTGTTCTGAGATGAGATAAATGCCTATAACTTTTATGACATTTTTCACACAAAAAGGTTTTTCTCCTGAATGGGTTCTCATGTGCGCTCTAAACTTTGACCCGTAATCAAAATTTTTATCGCTTTCTGTACAGACATGAAGTCTGTCATCAGACTCATTTTTCATGGAGATAAGGAGATTACTAACAATTCTTGAGCTTTCACTAGACCTTACAGAAGAAAGTCTCTTTTCGCTTGAAGATCGTTTGCGTTTCATAATCAAAATCGCATTTGTAAAGTTTATTCTAACACCAGAGTCACACTGACCTGCATGAGTCAATATTTGATCCTCAACAGAATAGAGATGATAGAAAAATGATTCAACTGAGAGACTTTTGTTCACTAACTGAGATCAGACAGGATTTCTGCTCCAAAAACTGACTTCAAAGGACTTGAATCCAAACCAGTGAGTCATGTGACCACAGCGTTTGTCCGTGTCTACACTATGAACATTCTGGTCACATGACCATGTTGGATGTTTCTGAATGAAACTCTGTGTTTGTTTGTCAGTGAGAGTTTCTGGAGAACAGAAATCAAGTGAGAAACATCTGGAACCAGAATCTTGTGATCCAGAGTTCTGGTTCTTTTCCGGTTCCAGAGACAAAACCAGGATCCAACGCCTGACTGTGTTTTCCCCTGACCCACACATAGATCTATGTCATCCAGAAATGTTCTGTCTGATCAATGATTCCCTCAATCCTTGATTGATCCATCCCAAACTCACATCTGTTCATCATATGTGGATCAAACAAGAAAGTGATGATCTAGAAAAGAATCCATTGCTCTGCTCTTCACTTCCAAGGAACACGTACAGTCATAGCATCTCTTTGTAGACAAGCTGCTGCTGCTGCTCTTGCAGGAGGAATATTCACTTGACCAGTGGTCAAACCTGCAGAGAGAAAGTAGAGAGACAGAGATGAAGGAGTGTCTCCTGATCCTGGTCTATCAGTCAGTGATGCAGCACAGCAGCAGAAAGAGCAGCAGGAGCTTCAGTCCTGTTCAGAGCAGCAGCTTCCTGTCATCTTCACCTGAGAGCACATCACAAGGTCCAGATACAAACTGGTTGCAGCCCGAAAATACACTCTGACGGTCCTGTCATAGTCCAGTTGAAAGCCTTTAACATGCATGTGTTCCACTCACTAGACTCCTGTCTTCTTTGTGTTGTCCCGGTGTTTTTAGTCACTGCATCAGTGACTCCACAGTCCCATGCAGGCTATGCTAAGCTAGCTAAGTCCAGTAGCATGCTGACATCCATAAACATGTTATTCTGAACTCACTCTATGTTCGTTTTAAAACACTGAGGATTTCCTTGGACTTCTTAACTTATTATCTTCATAGTTCATCTCTGCTGGACTTTCGCGAGTGGACCATTTTCTCATGTATCTCTGATCCTCCTTCACCAACAGATCAGCTGCTCCTCCACTGATTGGCTCTTCTCTTGTGTTTCCTCTCAGGTTCAGGTGAATGCAGTCAGACAGCAGTGGGAGGCAGAGGAAGCTGCCATCAGCTGCTGCACTTCTGCTCTCCCTCCACCAGGTGGAGACATGGAGCTGCAGCAGCAAGAACTACAGGCGCGGCAGCTTTCAGACCTGAGAAGAACCTCCAGACAGAAAGAAGTTGAGAATCAGAAATCTGAGATTCCCATGAATTGAAGACAGAGAACAGGTTCAAGAAGAAACCTGACAGCAGCTGAGAGGAGGGGCAGAGCTTCAAGCTGATTGACAGATTGCTGATCTCAGTGATTGCAGAAGAGCTGGAGAAAGGTGAGGTCATGTGACCTTCTGCTTTGTATTGGAAACATGCAGTTGTTCAGCACTGAGGACCTGAGAGCCTCACAACCTTCTTCAGCAGAGATCAAACCACTGAGGAGCTTCCACAGCTTCTCACACCTTTAGATTGATCCGCTTCAAGACAAAGTCCCACATGAAAGAGACCAAAGTGAGCTAACGAAGCGCTTCATCCAAGAGAAGCAGCTCCAAAGCACAAAGACTCCGGTTGCAGGAGCTCTGGGAAAGAAGGAGCAGGAGAAACTCCTGCAGGAATCTCTGTAGGGATCAGGGAGTCAATGTCACTTTCACTTTTAGCATATAGCTTGATGTCATCCATGTAGAGGAGGTGACTGATGTTGGCCCCATTTCTGAGTCGGTATCCATAGCCAGTCTTGCTTATTATGTGGCTGAGGGGGTTCAGACCTATTCAGAACAGCAGTGGGGACAGAGCATCACCTTGGTATATCCCACATTTGATGGACACTTATGCAAGTGGTTTCCCATTGGCTTCAAGGGTGGTTTTCCACAGCTTCATTGAGTTTCCTATGAAGGCTCTTAGAGTCCTGTTGATGTTGTACAGCTCCAAGCATTCAGTGATCCACATGTGTGGCATTGAGTCATAGGCTTTCTTGTAATCAATCCAGGCTGTGCACAGGTTGGTGTGTTGTAGTTTGCAGTCTTGAGCGACTGTTCTGTCAACCAGGAGTTGGTGTTTGGCCCCTCTGGAGTCTCTACCAATGCCCTTCTGTGTGTTACTCATGTATTGATCCATGTGCCTATTTATCTTGGTTGCAATGATGCCTGACATGAGCTTCCATGTTGTGGAGAGACAGGTTATTGGTCGGTAGTTGGATGGGATTGCACCCTTTGAGGGATCCTTCTGGATCAGGATCGTTCGCCCTTTTGTTAGCAATTCGGGGTGAGTCCCATCTCTTAGCAGCTGGTTCATTTAAGCTGCCAGGCGCTCGTGGAGTGTGGTAAGCTTCTTTAGCCAGTAGGCATGTATCATGTCAGGGGCTGATGCTGTCCAGTTCTTCGTACCTGAGACTCTTTCTTAGATCTCTGCCACTGTGATGGTTACTGGATTCTGTTCAGGGAGGTTGCTATGTTCTTCTCTCAGAGAGACCAGCCACTGAGCATTGCTGTTGTGTGCTATCTCTTTCTCCCATATACTTTTCCAGTACTGTTCAGTTTCTAGCCTTGGTGGGTCTGCTCGGCTGTTTTGACCCTGCCACTGAGCGTACACTTTCGCAGGTTGAGTTGCGAACAGCCTGTTTATCCGTCTGGCTTCATTGTCTCTTGTGGACCTCTTTAGGCGGCTACTCAAGGCTAGGAGCCTTTGTTTGGCAGTTTCCAGTGCTTCAGGTAGGGGCATCTGGCTGTATCTCTTGGGCACTTGCTTTCTCAGCGTGGTTACATGCATATATTACATGCAATTTTGCCAACTTAAATGAATTACTTCTATTGGTAACAAGTAAAGTGAGTTAAATTTATTTAACCTTGTAGTATAGTGTCCCCCCTGAGACTGGAAGAGTCTCAGGGGGGACACTATACTACAAGTCAGTCATAAGTTCAAATCCATAGTCAAGTCAAACCAAAGACTAAAACAATGGGACCAAAGCCTTCCTGCTGGACACTCAGCTTGAAGCGGTTGGATTGGGGGGTGGGGGTGGTCAAACCACCAAATGGTTCCTGAGCGTGGCTGTGTCTGCAGCTTACCCCTCCTCAAAGGGATGGGTCAAATGTGAAGAGCAAATTGAAGAGCAAACTCAGGTAAGTGACAGCTAATGAGATTTATTTTATCATATCATCTACTTTTCCTCTCTTCTTGGACAATGACCTCGATCAGTGAGAAGGTAAGTGTTCTTTCAGTAGACGTCCAATTGAGAACTAGATTGAGTAACTCCGACCCCCTGCGCGTTCCAAACAGAAAGTACCTGCTGGCTCCTAGAAGTCAAACTCCCTTAGACTTCTTTAGAGAAAAATCAGCTGTTAGTCATTCTATTGGTCAGAATAACCATTTTGGATCTGATATCTTTTTTTACATGTTCTTGCTAATTCTATCTTGTTTTTCTCATATTATTTCTTTATTGCCAGTTATTCAAGTTATAAATTGACCCATCAGATACCCCCACCTAAAACATTTTCATGTGTGTAAATGTTTAATTGACAGATTCTCCCGAGAATATTTTTTGTACAAGGGGTGTGGACCTTCAACAAACTTAATCCTGATTGGCGACAGTAGCTGACATCGAAATGTTGACTCAGACCGACTCAGGGCTCCTTCCATATCCATCAGAAAAAATTGCAGCTGATTTGACTTCTTTTGGTTGGAGCTGGAAGTAAGACATTTTTTATGGGTAACATCACACTGGCTCAGTCCTGGGTTGTGTCTTTGTCTGCACCTGTGTAGACTTCCTCTAGAGGTCAGAATTGGACAAAAAACAGTTGGCAGAACATAAACACTATAGAAAAACAAATTTCTGTAAATACAACAATGTGTGGTTTCAGTGAGTGGACAGCATCTTCACACTGCCAATGGTTTCAGTTCCTTTGGAACAGCTGGACGTTGCTTCAAGAAGGTATACAATAAAACCTACTCTGCTAGAGAAAGTGGTGTTTGGTAAAATGTTGGACATGTTTCAGAGCTGAAACAGGCAAATTTAAGAAAGACAAAATGGTCAGTGTGACAGATGAACCAATCGAATAATGTGATAGAGCTCTATGATCTCACCTCAGTCCTGAGTTCAGCAGTCAGAACTGGACCTGGGTAGTCCAGCTTTGGAACCTGCAGAGAACAACCAACAGCAGAAACCCACACTGTAGAAAAGACTCCACACTTCTGACTGATGTTCATGTCGACTTTATTCTTCACAGTAAAGATTCGGACAAAACGCTGAGAACCAAAAAGAGCAGAGGAACAGTTCTAAGAAAACAGGGATCACAAGAACACCAGACAGAAACACAAGTCTGGTTCTTTATCCGCCTCTTGCTTCATACATTTTTACTAAATTCTTTCTTCACTTAACTTTTATTTGCTTGCAAGACTAAACAAAATATAAACTGAAATTATTTTATCTTGAAAACAATACTGAAATGTTCACAAACCACATAATGTTAGATTTAGAGATAAAATAATTCTAATTTCGTCATGGTAACACACAGACTTAGACAACATTGTTTTAGCTTATACCATGGCCCGGGTAAATACTTGATTCTGATTAGCTGCTGAGTATAGATTAAAAAGTGATAATCCACAGTGATAACCGCACACCTAAAAAGAAGTTGCGGTCACATTGCTTAAATGTTCTACATCACTGCGCTAGCTTTTTTACCACAACCTCTGACTTCATCATTTTGACAAAAACAAGCAGTAAGAGGTGAACTTTATTAAATGATTTTATTTAACACATCGTGAAGATCAGCATAGATATCCCTTTTGTTCTGCCGCTGTAGTCGAAGTCAGTGCTGGCTCTGCCGGTGCGTTATGTTACTGTGACAATGTGCCACATCACGTGACAAATAGTCCGCTTATTGCGAAAAACGCAATTTAAACAAAAAAATAACAAGAATAAAGTACTAACAACTGATTGAATATTTATTTCTTTTGTAAGGGACCATGGTATAAGCAGGCTTAATGGCCTTCAAAGTGTGCAAAATGATAAATTAATGCACTTTGCCGAATCAACAGATCGGGCTTCCACAGTGTAAAATAATGCACACTTCCGTCCGTCAATGTCCCTTACATAAACAACAACCACAATGGCCAACTCAAAAACTTAAAACAATTTCATAACGGTCCAGAAATCTACTAAGCAAAATCAACCAACAAAAATGGAACATTATTTATTATCTATATTTCTCTAAAAATCAATTCTTACCCTTATAATTCAAAACAACAAATTTCTATTCACAGGTATATCTAAATGAATTTCATGAAGTTAAACATCTTAAAAAGTGAAACTCAGGATCTTTAGAATAATTACACAATCCCTTATTTGAGATATTGATTATAGATTATTATAGTGGCTTATAGATGACAAACATCTGAAAATAATGTGTTAGAAATTTACAATTTTAAATAAAAGAATAAAAAAAGAATGTTTTCACCACTAATGTCAGATTTCTGTAAACTGTTCACTTAAATTAATCCAATAATCACTTCTGCCTTCTTATTATAACTGCATGAATGTGGTATGGAAGGCCATCAACCTACGTAAATTTTAATGACAGGTTAGGGTGCTTTGGTAGCTGACTTCAGGTCAGTTTCTCTTCTGCACGAGTCCTCTTGTTTCAAGGTCAAATGCATCACATACATTACACAAAAAAGGGTAATTTGAGGCTAAATACATCACTAAAACTTGTTTTATATTGTTTACACAAAAAAGGCTTATCTCCTGTGAGTTCTCATGTGTCTTTTGAGATGAGATAAAAAACTAAAACCTTTTTTACAATCTTTACAACAAAAAGGCTTTTCTCCTGTATGGGTTCTCATATGTGTTTTGAGAGTAGATCCACAACTAAAACTCTTATCACATTCTTTACAAGGAAAAGGCTTTTCTCTTTTATGAATTCTCGTGTGTGTTTTGAGACTAGATGACTGATTAAAACTTTTTTTACATTCTTTACAAGAAAAAGGCCTCTCTCCTGTGTGAGTTCTCATGTGTTTTTTTAGATCAGATACATGACTAAAACTTTTATCACATTCTACACAAGAAAAAGGCCTCTCTCCTGTATGAGTTCTCTTGTGTGTTGTGAGATTAGATAAACAACTAAAACTTTTATCACAGTCTGTACAAGAAAAAGGCTTCTCTCCTGTGTGAGTTCTCATGTGTGTTGTGAGATTAGATCCACAACTAAAACTTTTATCACATTCTTTACAAGAAAAAGGCTTCTCTCCTGTATGAGTCCTCATGTGTTTTTTTAGATCAGATACATGACTACAACTTTTATTACATTCTACACAAGAAAAAGGCCTTTCTCCTGTGTGAGTTCTCATATGTATTTTAAGATCATAAGTATGATTAAAACTTTTTTCACATTCTTTACAAGAGAAAGGATTTTTTCCTGTGTGGGTTCTCATGTGTGTTTTGAGATGAGATACATAACTAAAACTATTATCACATTCTTTACAAGAAAACGGCTTCTCACCTGTATGAGTCCTCATGTGTTTTTTGAGATCAGACATTTGAATAAAACATTTATCACATTCTTTACAAGAAAAAGGCTTCTCTCTTGTGTGAGTTCTTATATGTCTTTTGAGATGAGATAAATAACTAAAGCTTTTATTACATTCTTTACAAGAAAAAGGTTCCTGCAGTTTTTTTTTAATCTGTTGGGTTTCTGGTTCCTGCAGTTCCTCTTTAATCTGTTGGGCTTTAGGTTCCTGCAGTTCCTCTTTAATCGGTGAAGGTTCTTTTTCTTCAAGTTCCTCTTTAATCTGTTGGGCTACTGGTTCCTGCAGTTCCTCTTTAATCTGTTGGGCTTCTGGTTCCTGCAGTTCCTCTTTAATCTGTTGAGCTTCTAGTTCCAGCAGTTCCTCTTTGATCTGTGAAGGCTCTTGTTCTTCAATTTCCTCTATAATCTGTGAAGGATCTGGTTCTCCATGTTCTCTTTAATTTGTGGAGGTTCTGGTTCCCCCTGTTCCACTCTTGAATTGGTCTGTTGGTTGCACAGATCCTCTTGTCTTGCATAATGCTGAGGGAGGACTGCAGGGACAAAAAGAGAAAAAAGGACACCGTTTTATAGTTGTAAAAGTCTTTGTGTATTGTCAAGAAATAGTCTGCATTAGTTCTCTTCCACAGTTTAAGACAGTTAGAGGTGATGTCAGTCTTTCAGTCTTTAGTAGGTCAAACACCTACTTAAAGAAACATATAGGTTTTCAAAAAAGGTTACAGACTACATTTTAATTAACACACACTCCCCACACTGACACACTCATCTGACATGCCATGGTTCTAGTGCTTTAGGGACATTTGCACCAATAAGCAAATCAATTCCAGAATTGATTTCTGCGATTCTCAAGTCTGCCAAATGTGGCCATTTTAGCAGATCGTCTTGATGGGGAATATTATCACGATGTACAGGCATGCAACTCTGTGTGTATAATTCAGGTAATTCACAAAATGTATCTTCATCCAATCCAGCTATCTCCAAGTCTGAAACAACCATCCAACCAACCATCTTCTCCTGACCCATTGTTCTTAAAAGGATGTTGGTTCATCTCCCACTTAGCTTTAGTTTCCTCATGAGTTCATCAGTACAAAACGATGCAGAGCTACCAGGGTCTAAGAAGGCATATGTTATTATTATTTGTTGGCTCTTTTTGGATTTAACTCGAACTGGTACAATCGGCAGAGTACAATCATGTTTGCCAGCCCCAGTTAAACCACTAGATTGAACAGAAAGTGAAGTCATTGCACATGCACTCTCAGCGTTCTCCTTCCTCTGAATTGGACCAGTTTCCTTTTCTTTAAGAAAGATATGCAGCATTGTGGGATGCTTCAAACCACACACTTTACATTCCAGTCTTCTCCTGCAGTCTTTACTCATGTGCCCAATGCACAGACAACCGAAACACAGACCCATTTTCTCCACATGTGTTCTCTTTTCCAATAGAGGGCACAAATCCAAATAATGTCCTGATCCACAGAAAATACAGCTTTTAACAAGAGGTAAGTCTTTCTCTCTCTCCATTCTAGGTTCTACCTTCCTTTTTGTAGTACCAACTGTGGTAGCAAAACTACTTCCTTTGAACTTTGAACATGGCTGTGGCTTGGAAGCTCTAACAACCTTCCTTGAAGTAGACAAGTCTTGAATGTCACCAAACAGTGGGTCACTTTTAATCTTCAACTGCTTCTCAATAAACTTAACAAGAAGGTTGACTCTGAAACATTTCCTGTATGTCACAAACAACGCGTCTCCATTTATCCTTCAACTTATATGGTAATTTCCTAATAATAGCTTGCATATTGCCAGGAACATCCAACTCATGCATGAATTCAGTGTCTTACATAACATTACAGCATTCTCTATGTAGGAAACTGTATGCTTGTAAAGCTTTTACATCTTCAGATTTTATAGCAGGCCATGAGAAAACTTTATCCATATAAGCAGAAAATATCTTGATTGAGCAGCCAAAATGTTCTTGAAGTAGTAACTTTGCTTTAAAATATTCAGAATCGCTGGGCATTTTAATACAACTTCTTACTAGCTGATGAACTGTAGAGTGTTACATATGGTGGCCAGTATGGGGATTAATGTATCCTTTTTGTAATTTGTTTTTTCGTCTGTTTGTGTGGTGATTTATGGATGTAATACTTCTATATTTTCTAAAAAGCTACTGAGACACACAAAGCAGCAGAAATGGCTGAGGCTGAAACAGAGTTAGATTTCACGGCTGGGTCATTTGTTACCCGCCGAAAAACTTCAGATGGAGAACTATCATCACTATTGAGTACCTTATACCTGCATAACAGTGAGGATGAAGGGTCCGAACAGGGTGATAATGAAGGGGATGATGTGAATGATGCTGCTGGGGTTGAAGTTGCTGAGACAGAATAAGCTCATACACAAAAACAAAACTGTCAAACTGAGAATGACAATCTGGCTCAGGAGGTGGCAGCACTGAAAGATCACGTGAAGGATCTTGAAGAAACTTTCAGAGTATCTGTAACAAGCTCTCGTAACCGAGAAATTAATTTCAGGGAGTATGTGGACATTAGCTTTGCTAAGCTAGAAAAAACTTTGATGTCCAGCATAGAAAAACTAGAGAAGGATGTGGTGAACTGTTTATTGCGAAGGGATGAGAAATGGCAGAACCAACTAAAGAAACTTAGGACTGTTAGTACCCCTCTACCTCGGCGAACAGTAGCCATATCCTCCGAAACAGATTACACTGTATCACCCACACCCTGTCATACACACCAAATAAGTCAGTCTGGTGCAACATCCTTTTACTCCAAACCTCCCGTTTGGTTGGATTTTCCCAAGTTCGGTGGTCCGCAGACCTCTGATGCGCTGAATTTCATTGAACAGTGTAACAACTATCTTGACCTTAGACTCTTATCAAATCACAAACTGTTAGGAGCCCTGTCCGCGGTCCTCAAGGGACCCGCTTTGAGTTGATGGAGAGCCACTTAACCTGTTGTGAATGATTGGTTGTCATTCAAGGAGGCTTTTCTATCTGCTTTCCTTCCAACTGATTATTTAAGTGAAGTGGAAGAGCAATTAAGAACAACCGTGCAGAGGCCAGAGCAGTGTTTACGTGACTTTGCCTATGACTATAGAGCTTTGTGTCTGAAGTGGAAACGCGACATGACGGAGGAAGAGATAGTTCGGTGGATACTTAATAACAACAATCCCAAGGTGGCCGGCTGTCTGCGTGGGACAGTTCCATCGGTAGCCCAGCTGGTGAAAATAGGTTCAACGGTGGAGAAGGACTGTTCAGGAGCTAAAGAGTACTGGAAGAAGCTGCAAGCCGGTGCTGATAGATCACCCAAAAGACAAACTGACCGAAAAATGATGCCAAAGGGAGCAATAGGGTTCACAGTGGGAAAACAAAACCCACATAAAGGTTGTGAGCTGAAACTTTTAATGATCCAATCACCATACAGGGGGTGAAAGTTGAGGCTGTAGTGGACACTGGGAGCACTTTTACACTGATGAGGAATGGTCTATGGAGGGAATGAGCTCGGAACGAGGAAAGCATTCAACCTGCTGAAAGACAACGGTTTGGCATGGCAGATGGAACAGTGCATCAAGCCCTGGGAAAAAAGACTGTTTGTTTGGAAGGCCAAGAGGGACAGTGGCCATTGTCTGTACATATAATATAAGATGTACACCTCGCTTTTCCTTTAATCCTTGGTTTGGATTTTCTTTCGAGATCCGGGCCATTCTCAATCTAGCCAAGAGTTCATACGGCTTAAAATCCGACCAAGATTATGTGTATCATAAGTTCAGTTCTCCAACGCAGGTGCTGTCCAGAGATCACTACTCAGCCAACCCCTCTTTGCCAGCAGTTCAGGTTTACTATGCTCTTCAGCCTGGAAACCTTCCTCCTTGTTGGGCAGCCACCACCACACCTGACCCTGTGACTTATGACACAGACTTTCCTGAGTTGCTTAACACCCTGATTCATGATTGGCCTACAGTCACATCAGGAGTTTTAGGGAAGACTAATGTGGAGAAACACACTATTTTCTTAAAGGATGATCTACCTGTCAGAAGTAGAGATTACAGTATTTCTCCTTTAAAGAAGAAGGTGATCGAAGAACATGTAGAAAAAAATGCTGCTAAAAACATCATAGAGCCATCGCAGCCGGCCTGGTCATCTCCTGTAGTCCTAGTGAACAAGCCTGATGGATCCTACCGGTTTTGTGTGGATTACAGGAAAATCAATGCCAAGACTCTACCTGAAGCATATCCTATGCCACTTGTTCATGACATCTTGGAGTCACTGGAAGGTGCCTCTTGGTTTAGCTCCTTAGATCTCCAGGCAGGTTATTGGCAGGTAGAGATGAACGATAGTAGCAAACCAGACACTGCTTTTACAACACACCTGGGCCTTTTCCAATTCAAATGCATGCCTTTTGGATTGCGGAATGCAGCAGCAACATTTCAACGGTTGATTGAGAAGGTTTTAGGACAGTTGAGAGGACGGATATGTTTTGTATACATTGACAACATCATTGTGTATTCAAAGACAAAAGCAGACCATCAGAAAGATTTGGCCACTGTATTTCAAAAGTTGCAGGCAGCCAATCTTAATTTGAATATGAAGAAGTGCCATTTTTTCAAAAGGCAGTTGAGATTTCTGGGTCACCTTGTGTCAGAGAAAGGTGTGGAGACTGACCCAGACAAGACCCAAGCAGTAACCAATTTCCCTGCTCCCAAAGACCTAAAATCACTCCAACGATTCTTAGACTTAGTTGGATAGTACCACAAGTTCATACCTAACTTTGCAGATATAGCCACTCCTTTGCATAATTTAAAAAAAAAAAAAAAGGGTTGAGTGGAGATGGACTGAGGAATGCCAGGTCAGGATGTATATGTTGAAAAAAGCTTTACAAAGCCCTCCTGTATTAATTCAACCTAACCCAGTGCTTCCTTTCCAAGTTCACACAGAAGCTAGTGAGGTGGGTCTCGGAGCAGTTCTGGACGTTACGTTTACAGCAGTTCAACTTTAAAGTGCTCTACAGGAAGGGATGTCTCAATCAGGTTCCTGATGCCTTATCAAGGGTCTGGGAACCAGAGGTGGGAACCATAGGTTCTAACAACCTACCACAGACCTGTGAACATTATGGAAACAGGTTTGCTCCATGCCAAGGACTCGACAGTGAATGACCTATGTCAGTCTCAGTTAGTGAACCCTCCTTCCGATCGTATTGGTTTTATTAAACATCAAGGGGTCGTGTATCGTCGGGTTCCTCTGGGAGATCAGGGAACAAAATTTCAATTAGTTGTTCCTAAGTTGCTAATTTCAGACTTCCTGAAATATTTCCACAATAACCCTCTAGGAGGACATTTGGGACAACTAAAGACATTGTTGCGGGTCTTGGAGGTAGCCTGGTGGCCTAATGTACGTAAAGATGTAAGAGATCATACAAAAAACTGAGGTTTGCCAAAGAACCAAAGCGGATAACAGAAAACCATCAGGTTTATTACAAAACAGCTCTGTGTCTCTGCCGGGGGGAAATGTTGGGAATTGATATCATGGGACCTTTCCCAAAAAGCAAGAAATCCAACACCGTTCTTCTAGTGGTCGTTGACTATTATACCAAATGGGTGGAAATGTTTCCCCTCAAAGATGGCAAAACACCCCAGGTTGCAAGAGTCCTACGGGAAGAAATATCTACCTTTTGGGGGGTACCAAAGTACTTGGTCAGGGGTCCTCAATTTACCAGTCATCTGTTAAATGACCTCTGTAACAACTGGGGAGTCATACAGATATTAACCACCAGCTACCGTCCTCAAACAAATCTGACAGAACGTTTCAACCGAACCATAAAAACCATGATTTCCTTCTTTATCGGCCAGCAACACAACACCTGGGACCAATAGATCCCTGAGTTCTGCTTTGCCATAAACACAGCTCAACAGGAAACAACAGGGAAAACCCCTGCAGAGTTAGCCTTAGGACGAAATATACTAGGCCCTCTGCAGAGGTTAATCCACAAACCTCCATCACCTGAACAGTTGGGGTCGTACAACCTGGTAGAGCGGCAACGTAAAATGGCAGAGGAGGTCAAAAGGAGAGTGGGGCTGCATCAGGCTAGACAAGCTAGGAACTATAACCAACGGAGGAAAGATGCGCACTTTCTCCCGGGTAACCTAGTCTGGGTCCGAACAAATCCACTTTCCAAAGCAACTGATAAGTTCACAGCAAAGCTTGTGACTAGATGGGAAGGGCCAGCAAAAGTACTACAAAGATTAGGAATTGTTAATTACAGGGTTGCAGGGCTCCAGACTAACTTTTTTCACCAGGAGCACAGTGGCCCCTAACTGAAAATTTTAGGGGCACAACCAGAAAATTTAGGGGCGCATACCGTAAATCAACATGCAAACCAAATCTACTAATTTCCACTGTATTACTAATAAATACTTTAATAATAGATGCAGAAATTACAATGTGCTGTTTCAAATTCAGTGTCACATTTTATTCTGCACTTTTGAAGATGCAACAACAAGGTAAACTGACAGCACCATTGCTGTCATGACAGTACAAATAGTAAACAAAACAGATGGAAATTCATCTTGGTGACACCAAATAAGTGCAACCAAGATGCACAATAAGCGTGTTTTAGATCACCCAGGTCGACGCAACGCTGCGCAGATCACCTGGTGTGAGACATATTTTTGTTTTTGCTCCAACATCACCTGTCAATCATCACAAAAATGTCACCAGAAAGGGGCGGGATCAAGGCCCCAACCTGAGCGAACACAGCTGGAAATTTAGTACTGAACTGACTGAAAGCTGCCCAGATGACTACAAAACAATGCATTATGGGACATGTGTCCTGATGTTTTTTGTAGTTGAGTGATCAATTAAAATAATTTAAAATACCTATTGATTAAAAAAAGGCTACATACATTACAAAACATTAAAATAAATGTAAAATATATAATAACACAGATCACACAAAGGGGGAGAGGAATATTAAAACTAAACTGAATGTTAAGGACAACTCCAACTTCCTGTTGTCCTTCAGTCTCGCTGCAGATTCTCCTTCATCTCACAGCCCCCCCCCCCGGCCTGGTCTCCACCAAAGATCCAGGCGAGGTGCCGGTTCATCTCAAGCACGTTTATCGTTGCATTTTCCCCACGTATTTTCAGTGTGTCTAAAACTAATATTGTTTTTGCTCGAGTGTGTTTAATGTTCAAGCTCCCTTAGCTGTCACGCATGTAGGTGTGGGACATTTATTCTCTTTATGCTGCCCTAACAGCCGTGCATAAACCGTTTGATGCGCCGCCGTAACCGTAACCAAAACTTAACTTTCCTCCGGTTCTGTGTGACCCAGAGAAAAGCTCAGCACGGACTGCATGTATTTAGAAAATTACGAGCGAATAGATACGTTCTAAAAAGGAAAGTAAGGAACTCCTTAATGTGGTCCGGGGAGGGAGGGGGCTGTCAGGTGTCCTGCTTTCAAGCCCTGTCATTGTCCCGCCCCCAAGAGTCATATACCCCGCTGTGATTGGTTGGTCATCTCCGTGCACAACAATGAAAAAGTGTCATTCATACAAACTGACGGGCTGCAGTAACATTAAGGCGGGGGCCGCAAAATATCATCTTGGGGGCTGCAAATAGCCCGCGGGCCGCGAGTTTGAGACCCCTGCTGTAGTTCTGTCACTGGTACACTAGCCGCAGGTTGGAAGAACGAATCAATAGTTCACTTACTCATAGCTCAGACGCACATATCAGGTTGTGATGATATTTGTCTCCGTTTCCTTCCCACATATGTTAACGCGCTCGATTGTCTCTAGGCCTCTCCCCCTCCACGCATTTTAGCCACTTACAGCGGCGTTCCCTATTCTTCTCACACGCAGTGGCCGCCTCACAGACAGGCCTCACGCGAGTGTGTGCTCGCGTTTCATGAGTATGTGCGCGAGTGTGTGTGTCTGCCTGCGTGCGTGTGCGCTCGCGTCTCATTGATTATTTAATTGATCATTGACGTGCCCCTTCCACGTTTAATGTATAAAAAAATACGTAGGGTGGGGGAGGCAAATTTACTGGTCGCGCATGTGCGACTGGATGTAAAATTCAGTCGCACACTCTCAAATTTTGGTCGCAAAATGCGACCAATTGGTCGCAGTCTGGAGCCCTGGGTTGGTTGGGGTGACCAACAGAAGGAAGATACCGTCCATGCGATCAATTTAAAGACCGATCATGTGTTAAGTCCTTAGTAGCCTTCGGCCTGAGGGGGGAAACTATGTGACACAGGCACATAAAAGTATCATATTTTCTGTATTTTACACCCTGTGAGTTGAAGAGGTCCTATGTTTTCCTTTTATTTTAGTGTATGTGTGTATTTTGTGTATTTATGTACTAGGGATGCCGCTGACGTCACCCCTTACAGCTGATACGATGAGCTGGGGTGCGTTAACTTATGGCATGGCTTCCGGGTTAAAAAGAGACAGACAAGGTGGGCTGGAGCCCTAAGGAGAGTGAGAAGCTCTAACAAAACGGAAAGGGAGACTAAGAGGGCCCTTCCAAGGAGCAAGCACCCACAGAATACCCCGGAAATCGACCAACGGGAGTTACAGAGGAGGATGTGACATGGACCTTTCAAAATTCTGCCGCTGGGATTATCATTATTTTCTTTTGCGATGGACGTGGCTGGAAAGTGACCAAGATCAAAGTGAGCCTCCCTGACGGTAAACCAAAGGACGGGGTGAGATCATTTCAGTTTTTCTTTTGACTTTGGGAGGGACTCCTAAATTGGAGCGCTTCTGCGAGTACAGGTGGAGGACACTAGACAGACAAATAGAGTGTCATTGTAATCGCATGCACGGACCTATATGTTTATACAGAGAGCGTGACTCATGGAATGTGACTGGGATCTATGAATTGTGATGGATAAAGAGCAGATCTTGATTTAATTGGTTGTTCGTTTGTTCATTTGTGTACAATAGTCAACCTGCGATAATTATGGTAAGACTCTAAATCAGGGGTCGGGAATCTTTTTGGCCGAGAGAGCCATAAACGCCACATATTTTTAAATGTAATTTAGAAAGAGCCATACAATAATGTAGCGTCCCTGTCCCACACTGAGGCACGGAGACTTAACCTCTTTTAAGGTTCTTTATTCTGGTTACTGCAGACCGCAGCCAACGCCGTAAAATTAATACAGTAACTCCTCAATCTCTCGAGAGCGCTTCTCCCAACTTTATATTCCATGCTCCTGCTCCAGTCCTCCTATTTCCCTTATTCGGCCCATAGCTGAACCCCATTGGTCCAAACTACCTAACAACAGGCTGAGCGACAGAACTGAGAGCCAATCAGATCTCTGCTTGATGCGTTCAAGGAACTCCAGAACTTTTAACGCGTCCCAACAGCGGACCCAACTCAGTCCGCGACAACATGTTTAAAACTATATACAAGTGAATGTGAGCATTTGATGTAATTTCAACATTTTTAAAGTACAATAAGTCTGTGGATTCTTTTTAATAACATCGTTATGCTGTTGCTAATAAATGATGAGTATTTCTCGTGGTGGTTTTGCTGATGGTCTAGTCTGGTTGATACGTGGTGAGTTTCTGCCTCATGCAGGCGTTGAGACTTTAAACCTGATCTTTGGTCTGAATGTTCTGTAGATGTGACAAATACTCACATGCAGACCTGGAGACAAACACATACTCACACACTGCAGTGAGTGACGGGCAGCGGGTTTCACGTTATTACAATCCCTGCGCGATTCACCTGCTGCCTGTGAGGAAGAAAGCAGAGGGTGGGGGTGCTTTCTTCCTCACATCCCGTCCCCGTATCTGCGCGCTCTTTCTCAGAGACGGGAGCGCGCAGGTTTAGGCACGGCAATTAATAGGTTTCCTGCTTGAATAAACTCTGTGAAATAGTAGATAATAGTAAACTGAGTGCTGGCGCAGATTTTTCTCTCCAAGCACCGATACTACTGCGCGCCCCTCTGGCATCGCATCGCGCACGAGAAGGACTGGTCTAATAAAAAAAAAATGGTATAAATAAAGATTTGTCTGCGAGCCATACGTGACCATCAAAAGAGCCATATGTGGCTCGCGAGCCATGGGTTCCCGACCCCTGCTCTAAATGAACTGTAGAGTGTTACATGATCTACACCTGTAACTTGAATCTGAGTATCCACTCGATTTACTTTAGTATTGGCGACTGGCTGTGAATGAGACTGACACGCTGAAACACTATTGTGAGATTGTTGTCCAATAACTGCAGGCTCAAATCATTTAGAATAAGGATTTAAGGCAGGGGTGTCCAATTCCAGGTCTTAAGGGCCGGTGTCCTATATGTTTTCCAATCAACCTGCTGCTGAAGCTCCTCATTGGCCAAACACACCTGATCCAGGTAATCAACAGCAGATAAGGCAGGGTTTCTTGAGGCCTGGATTTGGACACCCCTGATTTAAGGTTTGCGTTTTCTTTTGTTCTCTTTCAAAATAAGAGTTCGTTCCATCAGATCCGTTACATGAAGCAGCTGTTGCTTGAGAACAAGCTGAGCTCTGGTGGTACACCTTTTCTTTAGCCACTGATGCTGCTATTTCAGTCTCCAAACTCAGTTCTTCTTTCCTTTTCCTGAGCTGTTCCTCTTGCTCTTCTAAAGCATGCTTTTGTTTTACCATTTTCTGTCTTGCCATTAATGCAGCAATTTCTGCTTCTGCTTTAATGCGTGCTGAAGATGTTGAGGATAGAGATGATCTACTCCTACTTAAGTGGCTTTTGTTTGATCTTCTGCTACCAATGTTGGAAACACTGTCATTTGGCTTCACATCATCAATTACATCATTGCTGTTCTTTGAGCCATGAGAAATGTATGACTGCTGCTTTTTTGACTGGAGGTTCAACATATAACTCAGACTGTTGTGGATGAGAGGTTTCTGTGGTGGAAGCCTTTATGTCACATGACTGTTCATACACATTTGAAAACACACTTCCAACTTCAGCTATAAATGCAGAATTGAATCTATAGATGCTTGAAAAACAGTTATTTTGCATTTCTTGTTCATCTAATGCAGGGGTCGGGAACCTATGGCTCGCGAGCCATATATGGCTCTTTTGATGGTCACATGTGGCTCGCAGACAAATCTTTAATCATCCTTTTTTTTTTTTCATTAGACCAGTCCTTCTCGTGCGCGATGCGATGCCAGAGGGGCGCGCAGTAGTAGCGGTGCTTGGAGAGAAAAATCTGCGCCAGCACTCAGTTTACTATTATCTACTATTTCACAAAGGTTATATCAGCCGGAAACCTATTAATTGCCGTGCCTAAACCTGTGCGCTCCCGTCTCTGAGAAAGAGCAAGTTTCCTCAGACCTTTCTCAGATCATTCTCTGTCAAATTTTTGCTGCTGGTTAAAACTTAGACTCTGTGATGAAGATGAAGATGTCAAAGTGGATGCTAACAACCAGATGTTAACATTAACCACATACGATTTTTAAGGTGTGATGAATAAATAAAGCAAAATATAATGACACAACCATTGTAAAAACTGGTATTTCCTAAATATAATAATAAACACGAATGTCTGCAACTTTATCATCTCCATGTGTGAAGTATTAGAGACCCAATCGCCGCAGCTTCTGGTATGTCTAGTCCGAACTAATACATGTTATTGTTTGTTTGTTTTTTAGCTTTGAGTTGCTAACTTTGCACTCGGAGCAGCTGCTTAACGTCACATGATGCGTTAAGACTGACAGATGTGGTGAACAGAATCCGGTAGTTTTCCAAAATAAAACAGTATCGGGGGGACAGGGGGGGATTATCGGAGTTAATGTATGTATTCGTTTTCTGTCTGTGGTCCGGTACCAAGTGGCCAACAGACCTGTACCAGTCTGCGGCCCAGGGCTTGGGGACCACTATTTAGACCACAACTGGTTACTTTTCAAAATATGATCTTGCCAAATCTTACAAAATCTCACGAGAGTAGTGTTAGGTTACCGAAAAACGAAAAGGCATAAAAGATCGATCTCGACTTTTATGGATCCATTTAAGCTTGAATTAATACAGATCGATAAATCGGTTTCGTCAACCCAGCCCAATTATTTCCTGCCCTTTTTCCTGTGAAAATCCCAGAGATTGTTATTAATAGGGCTCTAACGATTCATTTTAACAACTCGATTCTTATCATAATTTGTGGTTGAATATATGATTTATAGTCAATACGGTTTCATTTAAAATGATTCAATTCTCTGAACTAAAATGGATCCAGAACATCTTTATCCAAAACTTAAACCAGTGTGACTTAGAGAGAAATACCTGGTACTGAACAATAGGGCTAGGAATCACTGGGTACCTCACGATACAATATGATTTGTAATACATTGCTCACGATAACGATACTATCATGATATGGCGATAATGTGATAATCTATTTATATAGTCTCTAACAACTCACGATTTATCAAACTTTAAAAAAGAAAAACTTAAAAAACTGCTTTTTGGAAAATACTTTCCCGTTTACTTTTTAAATTTTGAAACACAATGATAATGAACAACTTTTGTCCTAATTGGTGTAATGAATAACAGACTTTTGTGTAACATTGCTGAAATCAGTAATACTCTGTCTTTGACAAACAATAAATTTTTCATTTGGAAATATCTGTAAAATTTGGTTTAAACAATAGCGAACATGAACAGCAGTGGCATTATTTAGTACAAAATTGCTGTAAACAGGATAAAAAATTTAAAATAGTCAAGTAGCTGCCAGACACATTGGTATTTACTTTTGAAAAACAAAGCCATAGCAATCATATTTTTTTTTTAAATAGATGCAAATCAGATATTAATTCTGTGAACAAATTATAGTGTCTTGTTAAAAATAAATTACACAATTTAGTGCAAAATTGGTGTAAACAAAGATAAAATTCTCCCAAAAAAATAAAATCAAGTATCTAGGAACTTTCCTTTAAGTCATTTAAGAAATAAACTGTTTTCAAAATAAATTACCAGAGATAAAATAAATGAACTAAAAGTGCATCTAAAAGTAAACATCTTTGTGAACAAAACGTTTGGGGAAAAGCTGCATGTGATGTATGTTTATATGTTCATGTTTTTCTGGAGAACCACAGGCTTTTTAGCGTCAAGACGCCGCTCGTCTACCGCTGCTTAGAGGAGAAGGGGGGGTCTAAGGGCAGGGATGCCACTCTTTCTGCTGTTTCCATCTCAACCAAAGCTCTGGTCTGGGCGTACAGTGCAGGGATAATTTTTTTAGTATTTCCAAGAGGGAATGTCAAAGCGTGGCTCTAATGCATTCAATAAAAACCCACACTCCTTGTTCTCCACCTCACAGCAGGGATGGAGCCCCTTGTACATTTAAACAGCAATCCCGTTTGTTATTGCCTTTGCTCTCATAAAAGACGGTGGTGGCTTCGCCTGGGAAAAAGTATCCACGCCGGGCTGTGTCGGCTTCAGGCCAGAAACAACCACGGCTTTCTCACACAACTCCGGGTGATGAAGCTTCAGTGCTGCCGGTGAGTCTTTTACCTCGCTGCTCTCACTATTTTCCTTGTGTTCCCCCTCCGCTCATCTTTGTTTGAATGTGTGAGCATCCTCCCACGTCAACCCCAGGCATGAGCCAGGGCTCCCCAAGAGAGACCAGCCCCATGCACCAGACAGATACTCACCCGGCTGGAGGTCAAAAAGAGAGCAAGGCAGGAGCCGCCCATTCCTGGCCAGGAGGAGGATGCCCAAGAGAAGTGGGGGCTCTTGAAGATCGTTGTAAACATGACCTGATCAGGCTCACCCACTGTTGAAAATTTGGAGAGGCCCAGCGCTCAAGGGCTAGGACCAGATCTATTTGTTTGCAGGTGGATAGAGTAAACGTACCTAGAAGTCAGCATGCATGCATGACCTAGCTTAGCCACCAGAGCTTTCTGCCAGACCAGGGGGGTATTCCAGAAAGCAGGTTATGCTAGCTAACATGGTAAGTTTGAGGCTAACAAAGTTGATAACCTCAGCTTTCGGTTCCAGAAATGGAGGTATGTTTTAGGGTATGTCAAGTTGCCATGGCAACTTGTGCTCTGAATATAACCTGGTCTGGAGCAGGTTTAGTTGAAGTTTAGTTTGTTTTCAGAGAGGTGAAGCAGCATGGCGTGTCCATTTGAAGATGATATGGTGGATGAAGAAGCTCAGATAATACTTTTTCCACCGTGAGAGGGTGATAAGACCACATATGGATGTTTAAAGATAAACTTTTTAGTTTGATCTAACTTAATTATTTGCTTCAGTTAAGATAAATCCTTCTTTTTAGTTCAGTCAGCTTAAAAATAACACGTATGGTAAAAAAAATTACACAAATTTGTGTAATTCTATCTGCACCATGAGTGAGACAAAAGGAAAGGATGATGAGTATATCTAACACCCCTAATGCTTAGCTGAACTGCAAGAGTTGAAGTTAAAGTCACAGTAATGATACCAGAAAACAAATTACATATTGCAAATCCACACCATGCCATTACTTTTAAAGATAAAAATGAGAATATCTGCAGTTTCAAGCTTAGACATTTGAGAGTTCATGAAGTACAATAAATTAAGAAAGTAAAACATTTAATTGAATTGGAGTAAAATTCTTTTTTTCTCTGCTTTTGTTCTTACAGGAACAGCTGTATTCTGTTAAAAAAATGTTTTAAAAAAAGAAAAAAAAAAAGAATTAGAGTAATATTACATTTAGTTAGATAAATATGTAAATTGGAGTTGTATAATGAATTATTCAGTTGGATAGACATAAGAAATTAGGTTGAATAGATTTAACCTTAATTACTTGTTTAATCTGTTCTTTTTCTCCAAGCAGAAACTCTCTTTTGCTGATGATGCAGCCATATTACTTTTTTGATGGACAGATAATCTTCATACGTCGTCATTAAAACCTCAGACTCCGTCTCGCTGAAGTATAGCGCTTTCTTTTTTTCTCCACGCGTTTCCATGGTGACTCCAGAAATCGGTGATCCACTGAGAATGTCTTTATGTACCTGCCATGCACGTGCATTAACCCAGGGTTACCAAGTCGAGCGTAATTACGCTAACTCATATCCGGTCTTTTGGAACCCACATACCCAGAATAAGCACATTCAGGTGGATTTCAGGGTTAAAGTCAGGCTAGTTTAAACATGCTTCCTGGAATACCCCCCAGCTGATAGACCTGCCTACGAGGCTGCGGCATCTTCTGCCTTTTAGAATGAGCATCAGTAGATCAGTGGGTGTTATACATGTAAGCAAATCTATTGTTAAAATAGTCCAAATTTTTGTCTTTAACCCTTGTGCTATTCTAGACACTTTAACATTGGGAGTGGGGTCATCCAGACCCACTAGACAGTGCTCTGAACCTTTTATCTTCAATGATTTGTGTTCTTCACTGGTGTCCTTGGATTACATGAAATCTTTCCACCTTTATCCACCTTTGTCATGGTAGGAAGAACAGGTCAATGGAAGGGTGGGGTCATCTAAGACAGCACAAGGGTTAACCTGCTTCTTGAATTTCTTCAATCCATACAGTACAAGTCAGGACATTTCCAGATGACATTTGCGGATCACAAACACTCATCAGTTAAGTTGTTGTAATCTTCACCTGCTCCAGATTTTATGAGAAAATAAAAATTAGTAGGAAGTGTTTTCTCATTCACAAACCTGTCGCAAGTGTGTCCCAGCAATGAATGCTGGGACATGAGGTCATGTGACCGGTTTGGAGTAAAAAGATTGGCTACAGCCAATATCCACAAACATACAATCGCAGATCAAATGTACCTTAAAAATACTATGAGAATGTGGTATAAAAAACAGCTTTATTATTGTTTTATTTATTTAAAAAAATCCTGACTTTTATTTTTTACCCTTTAATTGAATAATTTTGAAGACTTTCTAGACATTATTTTCCTTTTTTTCTCACTTGACTTTCATCATGTTCTTTAACTTTTTTTATTTAAAATTTGGTATGTTTATATTTTCTCTACAGTCCGTTTTGTTTGTCTAAAATGTGTGGTTTTTTTTTTACGCTAAATCATTCTATAAACAATATATGTCATGCTTAAGATATCAGTGTTTACTCTGCCTCACAGCATCTGTTTAATTTCAAATTGAACTGGACCACTTGCAAAAGGTTTGAAAGACTTTGTGTGTAATTTAATTTCTTAACGGCACATTTCATTTTTGACGTCCTGAACCATCCGAATCTGCGAAAACCGGACTGCAACAAGCCCTTTAAGATTTCAAACATTTTTGTCACGTACCAACTACGTGTAGCTGAAGCTGCGGGTTCCAGCTGCTATCCAGCAGTCTGCGCTGACGACAGAGCTCCTCCTTGTTCTGGACGATGGTTCCTTCAGCAGCAGAAAGTTGTTCTCTGACAGAACCTTCCTGAGGTTCTGAAGACATGGTTCCTGCTCCGATCTTCAGCTCCAACTCCCACAAACACCGCCGTCCTCTTCACTGCAGCTCCGATCGATCATCTGCTAGTCTCACAATCACAGCAATCCACGTTGTCTTTCCGTTCAACACTTCTTCACTCATTTACGACACTTTGGAAAATGCTGAGAGTTCCACACGAACCACGTATCGTCCTTTCTGTCCAAAAACCTCACAAACGTCCCAACAAAACACCACCGACCCCTCACTCAACAAAAGCTAACGCTGCTAGGCAGCTAACAAGCTAACGCTGCTAGCGCCTGGTGCTGTGTACTTCCGGGTCACGTGCAGAAACGTTATTTAAAAAGAAACGTATAAATTGCCTAACTGGGTCTAATGGTTCAAAACGCTTTCAGTGTTTTTTTAAACAGTTTTAATTTAGGAAATAATAAAGAAAAGAAAATCTACAAGGAAAAAAACAGTTTTGAGCAAACTAAATGAGAGCTGTCATGACGTCATCACACTGTAACTAGTTATTGTCTTAAGATTTGACTCCGAAACGCATTTCAGACTAAATAGACTGAAACACATTTGTTCAAACTGTCCCTTAACTATAGTAATGGATAAAGGAATCTTTAAAGTGAACAAAGAAGTCAATAACAAAGAAAGTGGAAAAAAAGAGCAGTTTCCCCAATTTCAATATTTATTAAATTCCCATAAAAAGCATAAAAATGAAATTTAACAAAATAAAAGCAAATCCAGTTTACATAAAAAGATTAATAATGCCTGTTTTTACTGGAACCTTTTCTTTTAATACTTTTTTTTCTAATATTATGAAATATTACATTTAATTGTATCTAATTATAAACAAATTATTTGTTCTTTTGTCCTTACTCTAATGTTGGAACCACAAAAATGCTCTGATAGGTTTAGTATTATGAGGTTGAAGGCTGAAAAGGAAGAGTTATTAGTTAGTTATATGAAAAATATAATAACATGAAAAACAAATACCAAATGCTTCTGTGAGTCTGGTGTTTGTTACAACTGAACCAAGAAAGTGTCTGGAGTTTTCTTTCATTTCTTTTGACTTAATGTTTCTATTGAGTCCATATATCTAGAAAGAAAACCATAAAAAATTTGATCAACCAAATATCTAATCCACTGGTCCAACATTATGTCTGGTTAGTCTTTCAGAGAAAACCAGGAAGTTTCTGACTTGATGATCAAATGTTTGTCAACAACTGCTTTAGTGAGTCTGGAGAATAAAGCTGATCTGTTGAGATTTTCTGTTGCTCTAGTCTGGACATTCAGACCCCTTCAGCAAACATTTCATTTTCATTAGAAACATTTTCTAACAGAAATGTTTTCTACTTTATTGAATAAACTTTGGTTTAGAATCAGAGACATAAACGTTTTTCATTTTCAGTCAACAACAATCTTTAGATGTTCTTCATGTTCTAAGTCACGACTGAGCTCTTTCTTTTTCATGGAGCTGCTATATTTTTGATCTTGAAACTGTGTTAACCCTTGTGCTATCCTAGGCACTTTAACATAGGGAGTTGGGTCATCTAGACCCACTAGACTGAACCTTTTATCTTCAATGATTTGTGAACCTCACTGGTGTCCATGGATTACATGAAATCCTCTCCACCTTTATCCACCTTTGTCATGGTAGGGAGAACACGTCAATGTAAGGGTGGGGTCATCTAAGATGGCACAAGGGTTAAACACCAAATGTCCTCATTCCTCATGCTGATCAGGCAGAAATGTAGAAATGTGTGCTGCAGATCCCATGTTTGCCACTAGAGGGTAGCACAACAGCTTCAGTCTTTGTCATTGTTCACTCTAAAAAGTGTATTTGGGCTGTAGTTGAAAAGATTAACTTTTCTACGTTGTTCTAACTTAATTATTTAGTTTGGTGAAAACGAATCATTTTTTTTAGTTCATTCAACTTAAAAATAACAAGTAGTTGTCTGACATAGCTATTTTACTTTCAATCCACTTAATTCAATTAAGTTAGTGTAACTTCAGTGTGAAGCTGTTATGATGTCATAACGTAAGGCAGCGCAAGGAATTACGGGATACCATTTTCTTTGCCTATCTGGGCAGATTGAGGTTTAAGAGTGAGTTTTTATCTATGGGTTTTGTTGTCCAGCTGTTTTACTCTGTTTTTACCAGTAATTTAACCTGTTATGTTTATTTCTTTCTGCACCATGAGTTAGAGTTTGGTAGCTGCACCGTCAGCTGCAGAGCTTCAGAGCTGCTTCCTTCTCAGACTTTCCACTTTCTTTGGCTCTCTGGCTCTGATGCTGCTGCTGCTGCAGAAAAACCAACAGCTAGAGACTCACAGAGAGAGGATGGAGGCAGCAGATGCTGCTGCAGACTGGGGGCGGAGCCTGGAGATGACTGATGGAGGTCAGAGGGCGGAGCTTCATCAGGATGAAGGTGCTGCTTAGATTCTAGCTTAATGATCCTAAAATCAAGAGACTCAAACAGGAAGTTCATGATGTTTACTTCTCTGCTGGATTTCCATTTTCCAGTGTTTCCACAACTGATGATGTCATCAATCTGATCTTTAAAAACACTTTACTTCCTGGTTTCATTGACAGCAAATGTTCCTAAAGATCGGACCCCCTAAAAGCTCCAATAGCAGCTCAGCAGAATCTCGGATCTTTCTTCTCCTTGCAGCTCTTGATGTGGAGGGGCGGAGCCTGAAGATGAAGCATCTTTCTGCAGGTGGTGCTGCAGCTTTGGGCATGTTTTCCAACTCTTTAGCTTCTGCTGTTCATGGAGTCGTGTCCCTCTGTTCTTGGAAAGGAGAAACGTGCAGAGAACTTTTCCCATTTCCACTCCCTCCTTTCAGCTGCTGCCCACTCTTCCCCTCTGAATCAGGAGGGAGGAGCTCTCATCTATTCTGCCCACCCCCATCTAGAAAGACATCAGCACCACCTGAACATTCCAAAGCTCTTTTCCAACCCATTTCTACTAAGAAGGAACCAAACACATGAAGATTAGAACAGCTGGAACAGGATGAGGGGGAAGGCTAAAGATTCAAGTCTGTTTGTGAGTCAAAGATAGAATGAAGACAGAAATCAATAGAAAACACAGAGTTGATTCAAAAGAGCATTTATTAGATCCAAACAGGCTGCAGGAATTTTACAGACAGCTTTCAGTTTGAAGCCTTTTGACACTAAGATGCAGTTCTGCAAAAAGCCAGCAGGTGTCTCCCTTCTCCCTCCTGCTTCAATGCAGTTGGTGTTGTTGCAGCAGCTGCATCAAAGTGATTCTCTGCATCCAGAGGCTGTCATTCCTCACTAAGATCAACTCTGTTCATTCATGTCCTCTGGAGAAAACAGGCTTTATGCTCAGAAAGTTTCTACTAGTTTCAGACATTCTAGAAAATGAGAAGATTCAACTGGATTTAGATGAAACTTCTTTAAAGCTGTAGCTAAAAATGCTGTCAACATGAAAAAGAACAGAGTTTTACCCACAATACACCAAAGAAAAATGAAGTTCTGTCAGAAAACTGTGGAAAACATCAATCAAACCAACGCCGCGCCGTCGCCTGTCACATTTGAACGTTTATCAGAAGAGTTATTGAAGCAGGAAGTGTGAATCTGTGACGATCTTTCTAACTTTACCAAGTTCTCCGAATCCAGCACTCTGATTGGTTGACTCCGCCTCCTCTTACCCTCCCTCCCCCCCTAGTCCCATTATCGGACACAGATCACTTTTGACACAAGTTTCTCGCAAGGAATGTGTCAGAATTCAGAGCGCAGTTGTAGTGCACCTGTGATTTGCGGCAGCAGATTCGAGCACACGCAGAAGCACATTTGAGCAGTTAGAATCACAGATTTGAAGTTGTAACTCTAAATGAACACATGCAATTGGAAATTTGTCAGTTCACACCAGAAGATTTTTACACACAGATGCAGATTTTTGATGGACAAGTATTCAGATTCTATATTACAAGTTCTCAAATCAAATCTACAAGTGCGTTCTTTTTGACACATTTTTACCTTCATAGAGCTGCAGCACAATAACTGTCCACTTGATGCTGAGAGAGACAGTGGAGCTGATCTCAGATCAGTTCATGCTGCAGCTCTGACACTCATCTCAACTTCCTCTGATTCCTCCATCACTCTGCTCTTCACCTCCCAGGAACACCGTCCAGTCACAAAATCTCTGCATCTCTCCACCTGCAGAGAGAAAGTAGAGAGACAGAGATGAAGGAGTGTCTGTCAGTCTGTCAGTCAGTGATACAGCACAGCAGCAGAAAGAGCAGCAGGAGCTTCAGTCCTGTTCAGAGCAGCAGCTTCCTGTCATCTTCACCTGTTGGAGGTTCTGCTGCTCTGATTAGCTGACTGTTGTCCTGAAGCCTGTCATCATTCTCCTCAGAGCTTCACTGAGAAACTGCAGCTTCACAGGAAACTCTGCATCTTTGCTCTCAGACTAACTTTAGGACCAAACATCTGGAAGCAGCTGGACTGACTCCAACCCTCTACTGACCTCAGAGTCTGCAGCTTGGAGTTTGGACTCTCCGCCAGATCCTGGAGCTGCTGAACATCTGAAGACTGAAGATCGTTTAACCACAGGGTCAGTTCTGTCAGGTGGGATGGGTTTTTCTTCAGAGCTGAGACCAGAGCAGCACAGCTGGTCTTTGACAATCTGCAGTCCTTTAACCTGAATTGAGGAAACAAAAACTTGAGCTTTAAGACAAAGTTCATGGTTTTCATCCTTCACTTCTTCTAAAGAGTTCAGAGCTGAGGAAGATCAGAAAGTTTGGAAAAAAGTCCAAAGATGTGAAGCAACAGAAGCAGATCAGAAGAGTCCAGCAGAGAAGAAGAACATTCAGGAACATTCAGGACAACATGCAGCTGCTTTAGGAAAGAAGTCCAGATGTGTGAAAGTCAAACATCAGACTGTGGCTGCATCCAAACCAACTGATGCTTCTGTAGCAACAGCAGAAATAGTCCACTTCCTCTTTCTGCTCAGCTCTTCTCCAAACAGCACTGAATCATGGGAGAATTTCAGCAGCAGGATGCTGGAAAGTTTTCATCCCAGTTTTCAGGAGATGATCTTCCAGTCCTTCTCTGCTGCAGCCCTTCAAGCAGAGACTTTCAGATCCAACAGATCAAAGCAGAGAGAAGAAAGAAGTGATGAGGAAGAGTCAGCAGCAAAGGTTGGACATTGATCCCTGATCCATGACTTCAGCTCTGAATGAAGAGTCAGAAGCTGCTGGGAGCTTTGATGGATGATGTGATGATGTTTGTGGATGAAAAGGTGAGGATGTTTGTGGAGGATGTGTCTGTCAGAGCAGCATCCAGCTGCAGCATGACTCTGTCACTGTCTGCTCACAAACATCAGCCACTGGACTCTCAGCTGCATCTGCAGAAACACAGCAGCAGGACTCAGAGTGCATGTGAGCGTGCCCGGCTGCATCTTCTGCACGCGCTTTAAAGGACTCTGATGAACCAAAGACACAAAGAAGAGCTGATGGCTGCAAGCAGAACTTTGTGGAGAGCAAATGTCAGCAGACAGATTTGAAACAAGCAGCTGCAGGAAGAAAAGAAGAAGTTCTTCTGCAGATCTTTGAAGAGAACAAGCAGCTGCAGGAAGATGCTGCTGCAGATCAGAATCTGGACATTTCTGCTCACTGTGGGTCAACACAACTTTGTCATCATATTGATCTGAACACAACTGAAACATGAAGTCTGACCTCAGAGTCTGCAGTCTGCAGTCTGGACTCTTCAGAAAACCACACAGATGAAGAACTCCTGAATCCTGCAGGTTCCTGTTCTCGCTCAGGTCCAGTTCTGTCAGATTAGACGGGTTTTTCTTCAGAGCTGAGACCAGAGCAGCACAGCTGGTCTTTGACAATCTGCAGTCCTTTAACCTGAATTGAGGAAACAAAAACTTGAGCTTTAAGACAAAGTTCATGGTTTTCATCCTTCACTTCTTCTAAAGAGTTCAGATGCTGAGGAAGATCAGAAAGTTTAGAAAAAAGTCCAAAGATGTGAAGCAACAGCAGCAGATCAGAAGAGTCCAGCAGAAGCAGAGAAGAAGAACATTCAGGAACATTCAGGACAACATGCAGCTGCTTCAGGAAAGAAGTCCAGATGTGTGAAAGTCAAACATCAGCCTGTGGCTGCATCCAAACCAACTGATGCTTCTGCAGCAACAGCAGAAAAAGTCCACTTCCTCTTTCTGCTCAGCTCTTCTTCAAACAGCACTGAATCATGGGAGAATTTCAGCAGCAGGATGCTGGAAAGTTTTCATCCCAGTTTTCAGGAGATGATCTTCCAGTCCTTCTCTGCTGCAGCCCTTCAAGCCAGAGACTTTCAGCTCCAACAGATCAAAGCAGAGAGAAGAAAGAAGTGATGAGGAAGAGTCAGCAGCAAATGTTGGACATTGATCCCTGATCCATGACTTCAGCTCTGAATGAAGAGTCAGAAGCTGCTGGGAGCTTTGATGGATGATGTGATGATGTTTGTGGATGAAAAGGTGAGGATGTTTGTGGAGGATGTGTCTGTCAGAGCAGCATCCAGCTGCAGCATGACTCTGTCACTATCTGCTCACAAACATCAGCCGCTGGACTCTCAGCTGCATCTGCTGAAACACAGCAGCAGGACTCAGAGTGCATAGTGAGCGTGCACGGCTGCATCTTCTGCACGCGCTTTAAAGGACTCTGATGAACCAAAGACACAAAGAAGAGCTGATGGCTGCAAGCAGAACTTTGTGGAGCACAAATGTCAGCAGACAGATTTGAAACAAGCAGCTGCAGGAAGAAAAGAAGAAGTTCTTCTGCAGATCTTTGAAGAGAACAAGCAGCTGCAGGAAGATGCTGCTGCAGATCAGAATCTGGACATTTCTGCTCACTGTGGGTCAACACAACTTTGTCATCATATTGATCTGAACACAACTGAAACATGAAGTCTGACCTCAGAGTCTGCAGTCTGCAGTCTGGACTCTTCAGAAAACCACACAGATGAAGAACTCCTGAATCCTGCAGGTTCCTGTTCTCGCTCAGGTCCAGTTCTGTCAGATTAGATGGGTTTTTCTTCAGAGCTGAGACCAGAACTTCACAGCTGATCTCTGACAAACTGCATCTCTTCAACCTAAATTCAGACAGAAAAGTGTGTTCAGGAGCAGTGGTGCAGCTGGAGGTCCAGGAACTTGGTCCATTCAGTCAGGTGGGACCCGCCCTGATGACAGACTGACAGATGACATTTTCACTGTTTGCTTATTTCTTTTGGATTTAGACCCAAAAACATGATCATGAATGAAAATGGAACAAATTAGAAATTACTTTAAAGTGAAGTTAAAACACACAAGGAATTGAAATGCCATCATGAATTATCAATCACTAAATATTTCAAATCCAATAGATTTTGCTTCTATTTAAAGCTTTGATTTAAAAAGTTTCTGATTAAACTGTAGTTCTTCATCTTGAATCCCATATTGTAAAATGTATTTTCAAATGATCACATTGCAGAACAAACAGCTCAAAAAGTCTTCAATTCAGTTCATATAAAGTTTGTATTATCTATAATTATAAAATAAATGGTGTGTCTGATGTTGGGATATCAGGGCTTCAATGAAGATGAGGAGCTTGACCATGCAAGGCTCCAAAAACTACACTTCAATCAATCAATTTGAAACTTGACCGGTAACCAATGTAAAGCAGAAAAGAGAGGAGTGATGCATGTCCGTTTACTGGTTCCTGTTAAAAGCCTCGCTGCAGAGTTTTGGACAAGCTGAAGACGGTTTAGGGAATGTTTGTTAAAACAGGAAAAAAGAGAGTTGCAGTAATCTAAACGAGAAGAAATAAATCATGGATAATCATTACCAGGTCAGTTCGAGACTAAATACTCTTTAATTTTTCTTCCTTAGATGATAAAAACAGTTTTTATGATCTCTTTTGAGTGACCTTTCAGAGACATAGACCTGGCAATCAACACCGCAAGATTTCTGAGGCTTGACCGGACAGAAGAGCTCAGAGACCCGAGTTGTTGTCTGATGGAAGGGATTTTATGTTCGGGGGCAAAAATCAGAGTCTCAGTTTTCTGGGTATTTAAAACTAAATTATTATTCTTCAGCCATGTTTTAATTTTCATTAAGCAATTTAACACATTTTGTGGTTTGTAGTAATCATACTCCAGGAAAGAACAGTAGAGCTGGATATCTTATATCTGCATAAAAATATTATGATCCCCAGTGTCAAAAGCAGATTTAAAATCTAAGGGCACAAGGACAATACACTGGCCCGAGTCAGCTGACAGTAGCACATCATTAGAAACTCTTAGGACTGCTGTCTCAGTGGAATGGTTCTTCTTAAAGCCAGACTGAAAATAATCTGAGAGGTTGTGTTCTTCCAGGTACAAATTTAATTCGACATTTCATTTAGAGAACAGATCAGATCCTTAAGATGCAACCTGTGTACGTCCAAATTTGTTGATTTCCATAAATGCTCCACTTTGGGACTAAGCCTTCTGGAGCAGCAGATTTCTTCATTTATCCATGAAAAAGACATTTCAGAAGAGGCACCCTTGTGGGGGCAGCTGGAGTTTAACTTTGTAGCCTCACAGCTGTGAAGTTGACCAAGTTGCAGTCCCAGTCTGGGTGGGCACTGTGGCAAGGTTCCTATGGCTAAGCTGCTTCTGGAATGAAAAGATTTGCAAATACATTTTCCTCACAGCAGAGCCAAGCCTTACATTTCTTTTAGAAGTTACACAGTCATTAATCATTGTACATAGGGGTCATGGGTCGTATGTTTTAACAGAGGGGAGTGGGAAGGGTGGTGTGGGTTTTTACCGTAATATTGTGTGTTTTTGTTTTAAATTAAAGCGCTCTGAGCTGCGCAATGCATGAGAAGCGCTATTTCAGTCAGACAACTCAGTATAGAAAAATGTATTTCTATATTTCTTTTACTTTGGCATGAGGCTCCGTTCAGATACATAAAACAAAGGTCTCTATAGAAAACTTTGGGTATTAAACTACCCCTTACGGAGCTTATAGTAGGAAGCCGGAGAAGAGGGTGGGGTGATGAATGCAGAGCTCGCGGAAATAGAAGAGAAGGAATGGACTGCACACCTGTAACTTAAATAGGATGCTGAACAGGTGTGACAATCGCAGGATTGCCTAAATGTAAACTGAAAGCCACACATAACCAAATATTAATAACCCAATCTGATGTCAAATACTCCTCTCTGGGTTCTTCACCAAAAAATAATAATAATATTAATCAGCAAATATGTCATGGTACCTCTGTCAGACTCCTCCCCCTCCCAGCTCTGCTCTGCTCCTGACTCTTAGCTGTGACTACTCAACTCATCAAAACGCTTCATAAGGAGACCCAGCTCTAGCATTCTTCGCCAGTTCGATAACCCTGATGGTGCCTAGTCTCACTGAGATCCACGTCTGGCTCCCCTTGTCTCGTACCTGAGTCATACACCATCTCGAGCAGCAGCCTCATTCCACTTACGCTGATGCCTTCGACCTTTAAGAGCCACAGTCTCTGTGCTTCGCAAGAACTCCAGCCACGCCACTCGTCAAGAACTCCAGCCTCACCTCGCTCAAGAACCACAGCCTCGCCCCTTGTCTAGAGCGCCAGCCACGCTCTGTGCCAGGATCTAGTCCACCATGTTTTTCGCCACCATGGGATGCCTGCTGACATCGTCTCCGACAGAGGCCCACAATTCATATCGCAAGTATGGAAGGCTTTCTGTTCGGCTCTGGGCGCTACTGTCAGTCTATACTCCGGTTACCACCCCCAATCAAATGGCCAAGCGGAACAGGCAAACCAGGAGCTTGAAGCGGCCCTTCACTGTCTGGCAGCACAAAATCCTGCATACTTAGTATGCATATTTAGTATGGATTGAGTATGCCCATAACTCCCACACGTCATCTGCCACAGGGTCTCTCCATTTGAAGCCTCCCTCGGGTACTCACCACCTCTGTTTCCTTTTCAGGAGCTCGATTTAGCAGTGCCCTCGGTACAACACCATCTCCAGCGCTGCCAACGCGTGTGGAATCAGACCAGGGCTGCTCTCCTCTGCACCAAGGAGAGCAACTGCCGCACTGCCAATCGACACAGGGTGTTGGGAACCACGTACCAGGTCGGACTGAAGGTGTGGCTCTCATCTAAGAACATTCCCCCTACAATCCACGTCATGCAAGCTGGCTCCAAGGTTCATTGGTCCATAGCTCATTGACCGCATTGTCAATCCCTCCTGCGCCCGCCTTCGCCTCCCTGCGGCTCTCAAGGTACACCCCATGTTCCATGTGTCTCAAATTAAGCCCGTCCAGAGCAGCTCTTTGTTCCCGCCTTCCGCTTCCCCTCCAACCGCCCATATCATCGATGGCGCTCCGGCGTTCACTGTTTCACGCATCGTCGTGGCCGTGGTCACCAGTATCTGGTGGACTGGGAAGGGTATGGTCCTGAGAAACGCTCATGGGTCTCCCGTTCCCTCATCCTTGACCCTTCCCCCATCTCCGACTTCTTTCGTGCCCACCCGGATCGGTGCCCTGGACCGCCAGGAGGTGGTCATTAAGGGGGGTACTGTCATGGTACCTCTGTCCGACTCCTTCCCCTCCCAGCTCTGCTCTGCTCCTGACTCTCAGCTGTGACTACTCAACTCATCAAGACAGCTGCTTCATAAGGAGACCCAGCTCCAACATTCTTCGCCAGTTCGTTAACCCTGATGGTCCCTAGTCTCACTGAGATCCACATCTGGCTCCCCTGGTCTCGTACCTCGCTAATTTTGTCTTGTCTTCTGTGCCTCAGGTTTTATCTCATGCAACGAGTCACCTGAGTCTTACACCACCTCGAGCAGCAGTCTCATTCCACTCACGCTGACACCTTCAACCTTCAAGAGCCACAGTCTCTGTGCTTCGCAAGAATTCCTGCCACACCACTCACCAAGAACCACAGCCTCGTCTCGCTCAAGAACCACAGCCTCGCCCCTTGTCTAGAGCGCCAGCCACGCTCTGTGCCAGGATCTCCAGCCAAGATCTACCGCCACGTTATCCACAGTCTTGCCTGGATCAGTTAAATAAATCATCTTACTTACCAACCACTTACCTGTCTCCTGCTTCTGGGTTTCAGCATCTGGGTCCGTCTCGTGTTCTGACCATGACAAAATATATAAAAAGACTCTTTTATTAAATCAGTATAAAGCATTTAACCCTTTCTTTTCAGGTTTCTTTACATAAAAATTCAGGAAATACACTGACCAAAAATATAAACGCAACACTTTTGTTATTGCTCCCATTTGTCTATGGTATGAACTCAAAGATGTGAAACATTTTCCACATACACAAAATAACCAGTTCTCTGAAATTGTTCACAAATCTGTCTTAATCTGTGATAGTGAGCACTTGGTGTGCCATATCAAGATGCTGATTAGACAGCATGATTATTGCACAGGTGTGCCTTAGACATGCCACAAGAAAAAACTACTCTGAAATCTTAATTTTTGTTTTATTAAGGGGGTCAGAGAACTCAGACAACCAGTCAGTGTCTGGTGTGACCACCATTTGCATTCGACACATCTCCTTCACATAGAGTTGATCAGGTTGTCTATTGTGGCCTGTGGAATGTTGGTCCACTCTTCTTCAATGGCTGTGCAAAGTTGCTGGATATTGGCAGGAACTGGAACACGCCATCATATACGCCGATCCAGAGCATCCCAAACATGCTCAATGGGTGACATGTCTGGTGAGTATGCTGGCCATGCAAGAGCTGGGATGTTTTCAGCTTCCAAGAATTGTGTACAGATCCTTGCAACATGGGGCCGTACATTATCATGCTTCAACATGAGGTGATGTTGTTGGATGTACGGCACAACAATGGGCCCCAGGATCTCATCACGGTATCTCTGTGCATTCAAAATACCATCAATGATATGCACCTGTGTTCTTCACCCAAAACATATGCCTGCCCATACCATAACCCCACCACCACCATGGGCTACTCGATCCACAACATTGACATCAGAAAACCACTCACCCACACGACTGCCACACACGCTGTCTGCCATCTGCCCTGAACAGTGTAAACCGGGATTCATCTGTGAAGAGAACACCTCTCCAACGTGCCAGATGCCATCGCATGTGAGCATTTGCCCACTCAAGTTGGTTACGACTATGAACTGGAGTGAGGTCGAGACCTCGATGAGGACGACGCGCATGCAGATGAGCTTCCCTGAGATGGTTTCTGACAGTTTGTGCAGAAATTCTGTGGTTATGCAAACCGATTGTTCAGCAGCTGTCCGAGTGGCTGGTCTCAGATGATCTTGGAGGTGGACATGCTGGATGTGGAGATGGCTGGTGTGGTTACACATGGTCTGCGGTTGTGAGGCCAGTTGGATGTGCTGCCAAATTCTCGGAAACGCCTTTGAAGACTGCTTATAGTGGAGAAATGGACATTCAATTCCCTAGCAACAGCTCTGATGGACATTCCTGCTATCAGCATGCCAATTGCACGCTCCCTCAAAACTTGCGACATCTGTGGCACTGTGCTGTGTGATACAACTGAAGATTACAGAGTGGCCTTTTCTTGTGGCCAGTCTAAGACACACCTGTGCAATAATCATGCTTTCTAATCAGCATCTTGATATGGCACACCAGTGAGGTGGGATGGATTGTCTTGGCAAAGGAGAAGTTCTAACTATCACAGATTTAGACAGATTTGTGAACAATATTTCAGAGAGCTGGTTATTTTGTGTATGCGGAAAATGTTTCATATCTTTGAGCTCATACCATAAAAAATGGGAGCAATAACAAAAGTGTTGCGTTTATATTCTTGGTCAGTGTGTATAGTAACAGTATTTTAGATTTTTAGAAAATCAATAATAACCAAATAAATCACTGTGGGTTGTTCACATAAATAAAAGCTTCTGTTGTCCATGCACAATGTGAGGTACTTGTTCAACTTCAGTTGTAAAAGCAGAATCTCTTAAATGTCTTATATGAGCAGTCTAAAGGTTTTTGTGTTCTTTCCTTATAATGCAGTTTTGGAGGTTTCTGGAGGCTAGCCAAGTAGACACCACTGTTTGTTCTCTCTGATCAACTTCTTAGGTTAAATACCCTGCATTCAAAATCAATGTTTTTCATACCTAACCTTTTAGACATTTTTTCGTTTCGTTTCAGATTAGAGTTTGCCAAACGACAGTCTTCACAGTTCTAAAACATCCTATGGACAGATGAGACCAAGATCAACTTGTAGCAGAGTCATGGAAAGAGAAGAGTATGAGGAAGGAAAGGAACTCATGATCCTAAGCATACCACCTCACCAGTGAAGCATGGTGGTGGTAATGTCATGGCATGGCCATGTATGGCTGCTAATGGAACTGGTCCTCTTGTATTTAAGGATAATGTGACTGGTGATAAAAGCAGTAGGATGGATTCTGAAGTGTTTCGGGCAATATTTTCTGCTCATATTCAGCCAAATGCTTCAACACTCAATGGATGGCGCTTCACAGTGCAGATGGATAATAACCCAAAGCATATTGCAACAGCAACCAAAGATGTTCTTAAGGGAAATAAGTGGAATGTTATGCAATGACCAAGTCAATCATCTAACCTGAATCCAATTGAGCATGCGTTTCACTTGCTGAACACAAAACTGAAGGGAAAATTCACCAAGAACAAGCAGATGTTAAGAGTTAATGAGGACCAAAGTTAAGGCATGCACAGGGTTTGAAAAAAATTTATTGGAGAGTTCTATACATCCAAAAGTCCAATTGAAGAATGCTGCTACGTTCTGCTGAGCTTGTAAGTAAAGGTGACGTCACAGACGAGGGGGGGGGCTTCCGTGAGAGGTGCAGACAGCAGGCTCTGTGTGTGTAACTCCAGAGAGGAAAGAAGCAGACAGCTTTCATAAACGTCAGGAGTTTGGAGGGGTAGACTCCTTACGTGAACATTGCGAGTTGACTGAAGCAGGCCCCGCGTGACTGTGCAGGGTTAAGAGAAGCAGATTCCAAACGTGTGGGCCGTGTAAGAACAGAAACGCATTCCGCGCTGAAACCTGAGATACAACTAGGAGAAGAAGCACAAACTGGCTGAGCATAAGCGGACACACCCACCTCATATACCCTGGGACACAGCTGAAGCCATTCATCAATCAGGGAACAGGTGAGTGGGAGAAGGGCGGAAATGGCGGGATAGGGCCAGATCCTGACAGCAGGAACTGAAGACAGTTGCATTGGAGGCCTGGCAGAGCATCACAAGGAATGAAACCCAGCGTCTGGTGATGTCTGTGCGTTCCAGACTTCGGGCTGTAATTGACTGCTAAGGATTTGCAACCGCATTTTAAAAGGTGAACATTTGATTTATGATTATTGTCCTGTCCCATTACTTTTGGTTCCTTAACAAGTGGGAGGCACATATGCAAACTGTTGTAGTTCCTACACAGCTTATCTGATATGAATGTAAATACCCTCAAATTAAAACTGACACAGTTTGTGGTTAAAGCACATCTTGTTCATTTCATTTCAAATCCATTGTGGTGGTGAATAGAGCCAAAAATGTTGGAATTGTGTCGCTGTCCCAATATTTATGGACCTGACTGTAGCTTGGAGGACTGGCCCCTTAAGTGTTGAGCAAAACATCAAGGGGCCACCTTGAACACAAGTACCTGGAGACAGCAGCACCATCAGTGCCTTGTGAGAGATGATTTTCCCTCTCTGGACATGTAGTTCAGAAAAAGAGAGCTTCTCTCTCCTCTGAACAGATCAGGAGGCTTGTGTGTTTGAGGAAGTGGCTCAGTGCAAAGAGCCAGAAATCTGGGGGCAGCCATCCATTTGTTCCTGCAGTTCAGCAGAAAAGCAGAAAACTAGTGCAGAACATGAAAGTCTTCTTTCACTTCCATTCTTGATGCTCTACACAGACAATTGTTCTTTCATGTGGATTTGGACTTCATCTTTGGAGAATCCTGAAAACACTTCTTTAGATCACAGAGCAGAGGACTGCCCAGCCTTATGATCCTCATGACCAATGCCTCACAACCCCCCTGCACGAGGCCTTCACTGAGAGGAGTAGCATGCTCATTAGCAGAATACTGTCCCAATGCTGCTCCACAAACAGACTAAGAAAGTCTTTTGTCCCTCATGCTTTTAGATAGTCCAACAAAAATGTCATCTGCAAAAATGTCATCTGCAGCTCCTGGTTATGTTCAATGATTTGAAAACTGGCTGGATTGTGGTTTTAAGATGTTTTTTGTTGTTGTTGTTTTTTTGTTCTTAATGACTGAAGCATTTTTGGTTTACCTGTCAATTAAATACATATAATTTCTTGTTTTAAATGACTAAATGACAGTTTTTCATTTCTAGTGGTAAATGAATCTGCAGTCATTTCTGGTGTTCAGTGACAGAATGATGCACTGACCAAAGAACACTTTGTGTGTTTTTGTTGTACTAGTGACATTCAAAGGAAGTGTCTGTTCTAGATTCAATATTTAAAGATCTTTTCAAACTATTTTCTTAAAATAGATTCGATGTAGAATCCTTTGAATGGTTTTCTGAAAACTGGAAGATGAAAACTAATTTGAGCTTGAGCTTCAACTTGAGCTTTCTACAGGCTGATCTGTGAACATTTTTTCTGACATGAAATGGATCCGTTTTCTAAAATAGGTTGGAGATCCTGATCTATAAGATCCTGATTGAAACAGATTAGTTTCCATTAATCATCAGAAAAATTAATTAAATTGATGAAGAATATCTGAACAAATCATCAGTTTGTTTCAAACACGGCTGTAGACAGAAATCTTCCAGTGAGTTCAGAAAGTTCTTCACCTGATCCGTTCTTCTCATCCTTCAGGGAGTCCAGCTTCTTTACTGACCTCAGAGTCTGCAGTCTGCAGTATGGACTCTCCAGAAAACCACACAGATGAAGAACTCCTGAATCCTGCAGGTTCTTGTTGTCGCTCAGGTCCAATTCTGTCAGATTAGAAGGGTTTTTCTTCAAAGCTGAAACCAGAGCTTCACAGCTGATCTTTGACAAACTGCATCTCTCCAAGCTGAAATCAGACAGAAAAGTGTGTTCAGGAGCAGTAATGCAGCTGGAGGTCCAGCCAATAGAGGTTGACCAGATTTTCAAGATCATGACGGATACATATTAGTCTCTATCAATCATCAGAACACAATCAATTCAATTGATGAAGAACAGAGCAAATCATTAGTTTGTTTCAAACACGGCTGCAAACAGGTCATTACTCGTAGTGCAAGCCGCGCTGCCAGGGCTAACCCAGTTAGCACCCCAGCACCTTCCCAGCAGCTGGGAAACACACAGGGAGGGTTTGTACCAGTTGGGAGGAAACATAATGCTAAACGCAAAAACCTGGAGCACCCGAGACTCCACATTAGTAATAGGTTCTCTCCCCTCAGCGACAGACCCGCTGAACCCTCAACTCTGTTTTTCGGCTCTTCTGTAGTTAGAAACGTGGAGCTCCCAGCGGCTACAGTTAGGTATTATCCAGGGGCCAGGTTGGTGACATCGAGGGGAACCTTAGGATGTTAGCTCAGAGTAAGTCCAGCTTCCGTCGAGTCGAGATTCACGCAGGCGGTAACGATGCCCAATGGAGACAATCAGAGGTTCTTAAGTTCAAATTCAAATTCAAACTCAAATTAATTTTATTTATAAAGCACCTTTCATGTCACACAGACAGCTCAAGGTGCTTTCCATAAAAAACAAACCAGAATACAATAAAAAGAAACCCCACACATGAAGTAAAATAATTAAATAAGCCCCTCATAATAAAACACACAAAAACAAGCACAAGTAAAAGAGAAATAACAGAGCTTAAGAAAAGAGAACCCAGAAGGCGCCGTCCGCCCTGTCCTCCTGTTGGCCGGGGTGTCAGCATCCATGCAACACAAGCACAACTCATCCCCAGCACCCCCCACCCGAGAGACCCCCAACCCCCAGGCCTGGAGCACCAAACATGGGCGCACCAGGCCCGGCAGCCCGGGGAGTCGGAACAAAAGATGCCAGAGGGCAAGCATAGCCAGAATCTCTTTGAGCCCGAACATTAACACCCCGGCCAAGGGTGAAAAAACACTCATAAACAGTCTAAAATGTAAAAGTAATAAAATAAGAAAGTTAAAATATAAAAACAGGTAAAATATGCAAATATTAGTTAAAATACAATAAGATAAGATGATTTAGTGCCTAAAAAAGTCTAAAATATAAATTAGAATAAGTTAAAATATAAAAAGACTAAAAGACATTAAACAAATAAATATTTGATAAAATAGCATATAAAATATAAGAGTAAAGATACCACATATAAGATCTAATTAAAAGCTAAGTTAAATAGATGAGTCTTTAGTTTCTTTTTAAAAACCTCAACAGAGGATGAGGTTCTCACATCCTCAGGCAGGCAGTTCCACAGACGAGGTCCGTAGTGTCTAAACGAGGCCTCATTTTTTGTCTTGTGTGGTTTTTTGTCTTGACTCTAGGGATCATCAGCAGGCCCACGCCTGAGGATCTTAGGGCTCTGGGAGGTTCATAATCTAAAAGCAAATCTGATATAAAAGAAGGATCAAGGCCATGGACAGTCTTAAAAACTATTAAAAGAATCTTAAAATCAATTCTGAAGCTGACAGGGAGCCAGTGCAAAGATTTTAAGATCGGTGTAATGTGCTCCCTCTTCCTGGTTCTCGTTAAAAGGCATGCAGCAGAGTTCTGGACTAGCTGCAGGCGATTGAGAGTGGTTTTCTTTATCCAAGAAAAGAGGGCATTACAGTAATCTAATCTTGATTAAATAAAAGCATGAATTAAGATTTCAGCACTGGAGAGAAAGGGTCTCACTCTGGCGATATTTCTGAGATGGTAAAATGCAGTCTTGGTTACTTGATTGACGTGTTTTTCAAAGCTAAGATCTGCATCTAAAATCACACCAAGGTTCCTTACTGTATCACATATTTTCATAAAGTGAGTTGACAGATAAAATTTGACCCCATCTCTCTCAGCTTCAGAACCGATAACCAAGACTTCAGTCTTGTCCTGATTGAGCTGCAAAAAGTTCCTCTCCCATCCACATTTTAATATCTAAAATACAGTTTAAAAGGCTATCCAGGGGTCCAGTGTCATCAGGAGACATGGCTACATATAGTTGAGTGTTATCAGCATAGCTATGAAAGTTATCGCCTTGTCTCCTGATGACATCACCAAGTGGAAGCATGTAAAGATTAAAAAGTGTGGGACCCAGGATGGACTTGAGGCACCCCACAAGTCAGTTTGTGCCTTTCAGATGAGAAATCATTTAAATTAACAATAAAATCTCTGTTTGTAAGGTAGGATTTAAACCAACTAAAAGCTGTCCCGGTAATTCCAACCATGTCATGAAGTCTGTTTAAAAGGATTGAGTGATCAACTGTGTCAAAGGCTGCACTCAGATCCAGTAAGACTAAAACAGATACTTTCTTCATGTCAGCATTGGACCTGAGATCATTTAAGACCCTGACAATTGCCATCTCTGTTGAGTGATGAGATCTAAAACCAGACAGAAACTTTTCTAAAATGTTATTTTCATTAATAAAATCATTCAGTTGAGTAAAAACAAGCTTTTCTAAAATTTTACTTAAAAATGACAGGTTGGATACCGGCTGATAGTTGTTTAGATGGGACAAATCTAAACCACTCTTCTTCAGACTGGGTCTCACTAAAGCAGTTTTTAGGGTTGCAGGGAAGACTCCAATCTGAAAAGAGCAGTTCAAGATATTTAGTAATTCCTCCTCACATGATGTGAAAACTGACTTTAAAAGTGAAGTGGGGATGGGATCAAGAGAACACGTTTTTGTTTTCATTTGGGACATCACTTCTCTGAGTGCTGCAGCGTCAATCAAGACAAAACTGTCGAGCGTTTTCTCAATGATAGGAGGACAAGCACTAGAAAGGTTAACACAGGGTCGTTGATTCCTTCCCTGTAGGATAGATGATCTAATGTAATCTATCTTAGTGGTGAAGTGGACTGCAAACTCCTCACAGGTTTTACTGTCAAAGGTGGATGGTGGGCCAGAGGTTGGGTTTATTATTTTATCAATTGTGGCAAAGAAGGTTTTTGGCTTTGACTGGTTTTCTGCTATGAACTTTGAAAAGTAGTCTTGCCTTGCCTTTTTAATGGAGTTATTGTAATGTATTAGAGTGTTTTTAAAAATTTGGTAATGTATTGTGAGTTTTGATTTTCGCCAATGTCGTTCTGCCCTTCTTGTCATTCTTTTAACTTTCTTAATATCTTCTGTTCTCCAGGGAGGTGGAACTTTCTCTTTAACAGTTTGTAGTTTAAATGGGGCGACTTTGTCCAGAATTCTGGTGAGTTTATTACTGAAATACTGTACTGTCCAATGATGGATATGGAAGAGTTGGTTGCTGATTTTTCAAGTGTGAGGTAAAGTTTGCAGCCACTTCAGGGTGCAGACGGCGCCTTCTAATGGTTCTCTCAGGGGTTTTCTCAATCATGCAGTCGTGTACTTTAAAAAACACACAAGAATGATTAGAAATGTCCACATCCACAACAGAAGTCACTGAGGCTTTCAGGCCGTAAGTAATAATGAGATCCAGAGTGTGACCTCTGTTGTGGGTGGGCACATTCACATGTTGAACAAAATCCATAACTGTTAAAATGTTCATAAAATCATGGACATGAACTCCTGAAGGGTCATCGATGTGTAAATTAAAATAATCTAGAATTATTTTTAGTTAAAGTTAAATGTAGCTTCGGTGTGTAAACTGGCTAAGTCAATGTCAGACTATGGCCGCATTTACACTGCATGGTTCAAGTGACCCAATTCCAATTTTTTCCTCTCATGTGGCACAGATCAGATATGACCTGTGAACAGGTAAGCAGGACAAATACGCATGGATTCAGATTTTCTCAGATCGGATTCAGGCCTCATTCATATGTGGAAATAAATCGGATACAAATCGGATACGTGCATTTGCGTGTGCCATGTAAACAGACAAATCGGATATTCCTCAGTAAATGCGAGTCGTATGTCAGTGACGTCAACTCAGGACACCACCAACTGAGATCACATGACTTATTATAGGTGCTTTGTGCGCTGATTTTGCTGTTGGAGGACAGCTGGAGCCCCATCAGGTTTACCTTTGTTTACCTTTCAGCCTCAGGCTTCAGACCGTAGTAGGAAACCGCTGTCATTTCCGGTACGGTCGGGACCGGAATCTCTGTATTCATGATCCTGTTGATTTTCTTTTACTTTTTAAATTACCGATACGAAGCCCATTGAGATGACTGTTGTTGTGAATTTGGGCTATAAAAATAAAATAGAATTGAATTGAAAATCCTCCTGTGAAACATCAGAAAGTTCTTCACCTGATCCGTTCTTCTCATCCTTTAGGGAGTTCAGCTTCTTTACTGACCTCAGAGTCTGCAGTCTGCAGTCTGGACTCTCCAGAAAACCACACAGATGAAGAACTCCTGAATCCTGCAGGTTCTGGTTTCTGCTCAGGTCCAGTTTTGTCAGACTGGACGGGTTTTTCTTCAGAGCTGAGCTCAGAGCTTCACAGCTGATCTCTGACAAACTGCAGAACTTCAACCTGCAATCAGACAGAAAATTGTGTTCAGGAGCAGTAATGCAGCTGGAGGTCCAGGAACTTTGTAAATTCAGTCAGGTGGGACCCGCCCTGATGACAGACTAGCAGATGACATTTTCACTGTTTGTACCCAAAAACATGATCATGAATGAAAATGCAATAGCTTAGAAATGACTTAAAATGAAGTTAAAACAGACGAGGAATTGAAATGTCATTTATCATCTCGAATTATTGATGACTAAATATTTCAAATCCAATAGATTTTGCTTTGATTTAAAGGTTCCATTTAAAAAAATGTCAGATTAATTTGTATTTCTTTATCTTAAATCCTAAATAGTGAAATACATGTTCAGCACCCAGAAATTCTTTAGGATATTTGGGTCAAACTCAAGGCTCGCGGGCAACATCCGGCCTGGTGTGTGATTCTATCTGGGCTTAGGGCCGGTCAATAGACCAATTTCTGTATTAAATAAATAAATCTGGATTCTATTTTCCAGCTCTCTGCTTTGTTGGGCTTCTGTTGATTAGAGTTAAGTCAGCCCCACCATGCTAATAATGCTAATGATGCTATAATAATGGTGTTATTGTAGCAACTAAGTCACAGAAAGTGCTAAATGGACTAGTGACCAGTAGTCTAAAATTCTGCTCAAGGAGGGAGTGGCAGGAAACTGAAGTTGCTTTTGGTTTGGTGCTATTTATTGTTGGTGCAAAATATTTACAGTGACAGACAACATTGACCAACAAGACAAAGTTGTTCTATTTCTAAGTTAGTCTGCAAACAGCAAAAGATCCCTCTCATAACTACACAAATAACACAAATTGGCAACCTGTAAATGAAATAAATTACATAAAACCAAGGAAACTGACTCAGTTTCGATTCTCTGATCGGGGGCCAGGGTCAGTTAGAAACACAAAAGGTGACAGCTGCAGGGGCTTCTAAATGTAAACTGAAAGCCATACATAACCAAATATTAATAACCCAATCTGATATCAAATAATCCTCTCTGGGTTCTTTACATAAAAAGTTAGGAAATATATAGTAACAGTATTTTAGATTTTAGAAAATCAATAACCAAATTAATCTCTGTGGGTTGTTCACAAAAAAAAGCTTCTGTTGTCCATGCACAATGTTAGGTAAATGTTCAACTTCAGTTGAAGAGCAGAATCTCTTAACTGACTCAATAAGAGCAGACTCTTAATGTTTTAGGAAGTTAAAATCTACTTGATATGAGTGTTTTTTAAAGATCATTTATGAATCCACTGTCTTCTGAAGGTACAAACCTCGATGGTAATTAAAAAAATACATTTCAATATATATAATCGAAAAACGCCTCTCTCACCCTCCGCGGGTGGTTTCTCCTCCAAGCTCCTCCAAGGTCCTCTACCAAAGGCCTGGGAGCTTGAGGGTCCTGCGCAGTAACTTAGCTGTTCCTAGCACTGTACTTTTCCGGACTGATTATATATATATAAAAAAAAAAACCGTGCCCCTTTCACTCTTCCGTGGGTGGTTTCTCACTCAAGCTCGGGTCCTCTACCAGAGGCCTGGGAGCTTGAGGGTTCTGTGCAGTATCTTAGCTGTTCCTAGCACTGCGCTTTTCTGGATTGAGATGTCTGAGATCTTTCCAGGTATCTGTTTTAGCCACTCCTCCAGCTTGGGGGTTACTGCCCCGAGTGCTCCAATTACCACAGGCACCACTGTCACCTTCACTTTCCAGGCTTTCTCCAGTTCTTCTCTGAGTCCCTGGTATTTCTCCAGTTTCTCATGTTCCTTCTTTCTGATGTTACCATCACTTGGCACTGCCACATCCACCACAACGGCTTTCCTCTGTTCTTTATTCACCACTACAATGTCTGGTTGGTTCGCCATTACCATCCTATCAGTCTGGATCTGGAAGTCCCACAGGATCTTTGCCCTTTCATTCTCTACCACCTTCGGGGGTGTTTCCCATTTTGACCTTGGGGTTTCCAGTCCATATTCTGCACACATGTTCCTGTATATTATTCCAGCCACTTGATCATGGCGCTCCATGTATGCTTTACCTGCCAGCATCTTACACCCTGCAGTTATGTGCTGGATTGTTTCAGGCGCCTCTTTGCACAGCCTACACCTTGGGTCTTGTCTGGTGTGGTAGATCTGAGCCTCTATTGCTCAGGTGCTCAGGGCTTGTTCCTGAGCTGCCAGGATGAGCGCTTCAGTGCTGTCCTGTAGGCCAGCCCTCTCTAGCCATTGATAGGACTTCTTGATATCAGCCACTTCAGTTATGGCCCGGTGGTACATCCCATGCAGGGGTTTGTCCTCCCATGAGGATCTGTCCTCCAGCACTGTATCCTCTGCTCTCCATTGCCTGAGACATTCACTGAGCACACTGTCAGTTGGGGCCTTGAGCTTGATGTACTCATGCATCTTGGATGTTTCATCCAGGATAGTGGCTTCTACGCTCACTAGTCCTCGGCCTCCTTCCTTGCGGCTAGCATACAGTCTCAGGGTGCTGGATTTGGGATGGAACCCTCCATGCATGGTGAGGAGCTTTTGTGTCTTAACATCCGTGGTCTGTACCTCTTCCTTTGGCCATCTTATTATTCCTGCAGGGTATCTGATAACTGGCAGTGCGTAGCTGTTTATTGCCCGGGTCTTATTTTTGCCATTGAGCTGGCTTCTCAGGACTTGCCTTACTCGTTGGAGGTATTTAGCTGTTGCAGCTTTCCTTGTTGCCTGCTCCAGGTTGCCATTTGCCTGGGGAATTCCGAGGTACTTGTAACTGTCCTCAATGTCTGCTATTGTTCCTTCTGGGAGTGAGATCCCTCCTGTGTGGACTACCTTGCCTCTCTTTGTCACCATCCGGCTGCATTTCTTGGCTGAGGGGGTTCAGACCTATGCAGAACAGCAGTGGGGACAGAGCATCACCTTGGTATATCCCACATTTGATGGACACTTGTGCAAGTGGCTTCCCATTGGCTTCAATGGTGGTTTTCCACAGCTTCATTGAGTTTCCTATGAAGGCTCTTATGGTCCTGTTTATGTTGTACAGCTCCAAGCATTCAGTGATCCACGTGTGTGGAACGTGGATATATATATATATATATATATATATCCCTCGCGGACCCTGAGGTCCTCTGATACAGGCCTTTTGATTATCCCAAAAGTTAGAACAAAAACGTACGGCGAGGCCTCATTCAGTTTTTACGGACCTCGCCTGTGGAACAGCCTCCCAGAGAGCCTCAGGGCTGCAGAGACTGTTCATGTTTTTAAAGGAAGGCTTAAGACCTACCTTTTTAATTTAGCTTTTAGTTGAATTTTAGGATTTTTTAATTTATTTATTTATTTATTTATTTGTGTATTTTTTATTATTATTAGTATTATTTTTTTAATTTATTATTATTATTATTTTTAAATATTTTAATTCATTTATTTTTCTTTTAACTAGTTTTATATGTGTATGTAAATACATTTATTTGTTTACTCTATTAATTTTTAAGACGCTCTTACTATTTCATATGCCTATTAAGGTTTATGTAATTATTTGTTTTTTACTCCATGTTTTATATATATTTTAATTTTATTCCTTTTACATTTTATTACACTCCAGTGTTTCCTCTGAGGGATCCTCCACATCTGTGACTGACCCTTCTCAGTGAGCGGGGTCGCTGCAGTGGGATCTCCTGGGTCTGACTCTTTTGATCGGATCTGGGGGGTTCTGTGGTAGTGTACTCCGTGAACTTGGGTTGGGGGGTCGCTGGTGTGGACATGTCCCCAAAGTATCGTTTTCCCACCTCAGGACAAAGCCAGGTCTCTACATTCTATCACTTTTTTATTTATTTATTTATTTATTAATGTGTGTGTGGGGGGGGGGGGGTGTTTGCAGGGGGGGGGGGTTGTCGCACGGTTTGTCTTGTCATCTTGTTTTTAAATTCTATTGTATTTTATGCACAGCACTTTGTGTGACATCTGTTGTCGAAAAGGTGCTATATAAATAAAGGTTGATTTGATTTGATTTGATTTGATATATATATATATATATATATATATATATATATATATATATATATATATATATATATACGTATGTGTGTATGTATATATATATATGTATGTGTGTGTGTGTGTGTGTATGTATATATATATATGTGTATATATATATATATATATATATATATATATATATATATATATATATATATATATATATATATATATATATGTGTGGATAAAGGTGAAGAGGATTTCATGTTATCCATGGACACCAGTGAAGATCACACAAATCACTGAAGAAAAAAGGTTCAGTGCACAATCTTGTGGGGTCTAGATGACCCCACTCCCAAGCTTAAAGTGTCTAGGATAGCACAAGGGTTAAGGTGCCGGTACCGTGACTAAACTGGACTGTATGTGCGTGCATGAGAAAAGGTCTGAAATGGTTTAAAATGTTTAGTTTTCTACAGTTTTGTCATCTGTTTTGCAAGTCAGATCCAGAGAGAAAAGAAAAGACGACGACTCCACGTCCATGTGACCAACGTGATGCACATTAGCTCCACAGCCTCCACTCCGACTCCAACTCCGTTATTTCCTATCCAGAAAACAGCTATCTGGCTTTCAGCTCACCGCAGTTCCTATATTCACAAATCCGAGCTCATTTCCTAAATTCCCCGTTCAAAATGTGTCCCTCCGTCCAGTTGTTTGTCTCTAAAAATAAAATGGAAGCCATCTCTCCAGAGGGAAAAGTCACCATGTGCTCTGTTTCTAACTTTCTGTCCGTCTCTCCTTTCTTCCTCCCACGTTCTCACGTGTAGGGAACCAATCACAATTGGCTAGATACTGTAGAGGGACTTACAAATGAACCAATAAACCTAATGATGCTATAATATAAGATACTGATGCTAATAATGCTATGCCAATGATTCTATGCTTATGACACTATGCTAATGATGCTTAGATACTGTTACTAATGATGCTATTCTATGCTAAACTGTTCCGTGTGTCGTTGGTAAACAACCACAAACTGGTTTAATGTCAGACAATGTTTTCACGGGGCAGACTTTAAGACGTGTCAGATAAATTCAACAGTTTTAATTTAAAGGACATTCAAAAAAACAGTATTTTATTAAAAAAAAATGATAACTGACATGATCCACTTTGTATCCAACTTGATTTCATAGGAAAATGAATCACCTGGAGGTAGAATTCGATAAAAAAGGCTTTTTCTGTCAGTCTGTCCCCCCCCCCCTAGTAAATCTGTCTTTGTTTTATCAGCAGGTCTTCAGTTTACAGTCAGATGGCATTAAAGAAGTCTCCATTTATCAATTACTTTACTGTCTTCATTTTCTGTCAACATTTCCTGTAAATATTTAGTATCGGATCAGAACCCAGTAAATGATGCTCTGACCAAAGAGCAGTTTTTTTTAATGTTCTGTACCAGTAACAAAGACAACTTTGTTTATCTTAATCTTTTCCTGAATAAAAAACAAAACACAACCATTACCTTTTTTAATGTCAATATTTGGAAAATATACTAATATTGCATGCCAATCAAATTGGAAGAATTATCAGAACCCTTTTATTGTGAAAAATAGATTTTACAGGAACTGGGAAATCAAAAAGACATCAAACTTCAACCTGGTAGACTTTGGTCCTTGAAAATATTGTCTGACATTAAACCGATATGCAGCTACAGATCTGCCTCTGCAGGTTTAATCAATTCTTTCATTTCTTCACTAAAACTCCCCTTTTTCTCTGATATTCATCTCTAGTCTGCACTCACACTTGTCTGTGTGTGTGTGTGTGTGCACGTGCATGCTCACATGCTCTGCTGTGTCTGATTTGAACTTTGATCTCGGTCAGCTTTCTGGCAGGTTTGATCAGGATGTCTAGTCTGTCATTAGTTTGAGTTCTTATTTTCTGACTCTTTAAACTCAGAAATCTGTCAAATGTTTCAACAGCTGAATCTTCTGTTGCCATGGAAGCATCTTTGTTCTAAAGAAAATCTAAGGAACTGTTTTCTTCCACTGCAGACTCTTCAAAGAATCAAAGAAGTTAAATTTCTGTAAAACCCAGATAATCTTTGAATTCAAACCTTCAGTGAAGAACTACAAATGTAGAAATGAACCAACCAGCAGCTTCAATGTTCTGACCTCAGAGTCTGCAGTCTGCAGTTTGGACTCTCCAGTCCAGAGTACAGAACTACAATGGATGAATCCTCCAGGATGTTATCATACAGGTCCAGTTCTGTCATGTAAGACGGGTTGGACTTCAGAGCTGAGGCCACAATTTCCCAGTGAGTCTCTGAGAGTCCACATCGTTCTGAAAGTCTGTGAAGAGGAACAAAGACAGAAACAAGTGATCTATGATGAATTCAGGCTGTGATGAAGTTCCAGTTGGACATTTCTCTCTTCATCAGAGCTTCATTTTCATCGTGAAACAGTCCTTCTCATCAGTCTCTCTCAGACCTTCATCTTTCTTTCATTTGCAGCTGGAGGAGAGAAGGTGGAGCTCCATGGAGCTTCATGCTGCCCTCAGTCTGTCAGTGATCTGAGGTCTGAACCCCAAAGTTCACAGTAGAACATCTAGATCACAAAGACTGACTGCTGTCACTCTGACCATGATAAGGGAGAAAATGATGATGATTGAATGTTGACAGGTTTTAAATGTTGGTTCTCATCCAGTTTTCAGAGAGTTTCGCATTCTAAAATGTTATTTTTATGTTTTTATTGTCTCTAATGTCAGTTCTGAAGCTGTAAACAACAACAGTTCATCTTCCTGTTCTGTTGCAGAACTTTGAATCCAGTTTCCTCCTCTGGTCCACGTCTCCCATCATGAACAGAACCACAGCAGCACCAACTTTCAAGCAGAACTTTCCAGAAGGTCTTCTTGGTAGAAAGAGACTAAAGTGACTGTTTCTATTCTCAAAAGCTTTTCTAAATCTATACTTGATGGTTTCTTAAAGCGGTTTATGTTGCCATTGAAACAGCCCATTCTGGGGGCGGGGTCTGTTACCAGCTGACTGTCATCAAAGTGTTTCTTCTCTTCTCTGCTCCTCTAAACTCTCTGTGGAATGATGACTCAGCATTGTTGTGCTTTTACAAACAATTTCTGCAGACGGCAGACCCATTTTCAAGAACAACATCTGCTTTTTCTCCTGTCTGATCCTGAAGATGAGCTTCTTCCAGCTATGAGAAACCTGTTTCCATGACGTCACCTTCAGGATCAGCTGGCTGTGAACATGAGTGCAGTCACTGACTAACATGCCGCTCTCTGTGCTGACAGATCCATGAACAACTGTCTGCATCCACAACTGCTGCTGATACCTGCTCCTCTCCCTGTCTCTGCAGCTGCATCCGGTGGAAGAATCATGTTCTGCATCTTGTGGTGACCTTCAGAAACAGCCACAGCTTCACTATGTGTGTTTCTGAACTCCAGTCCTCAGGTCCACCATCTTGAAGGCTTTTTCTGCTTCTCTGCGTAAACACACCTTCCTCCAGTGACTCGTCATCCAGCCTCTGCAGAACTCCATGATGAGCTCAGTCAGGTGTGTTTCAGCAGGCACGATGGAAACCATGGAGGATTGGTGGTTCTGGGGACTGGAGTTCAGAAAGCCTGTTCTAAAGCAGAACTGCAGGAGCTTCAGCCTTTCAGAATGGATGGAAAGAACCACCTTCAGGTTCCTCTCTGTCATTTCTGCCTCACAGCTTCTTTTGATCTGTTCACTCCCTTTAGAAAATGCGGCTCAACATTCAGGCTTTGGTCATGTGCTCAGAGGGAGAGCTGTTTGGTTAAGGCATGTGTTCACAGACTGAGAGAAAGAGATCAGGGGGCGGAGCTTCAACAGGAAACAGAGAAGTGTCTCACTCCAATAAAAGCAGGTGGATTCTTCAGTGTCTCATTCAAAGCCCAGAATCTTCTCCACTGGAGCCTCAGGAGACCATGCTGACATCACTCTGACCTTTAACCCTCGTGTTATCCTCAAATATTACTCACACATTTCATCATTGGGGTCAATTTGACCCCAGGGATATTTGCCTTCAGAAAATTATTTACATAAAATTGTTAACCACATTTTTTGTGTAAGGCACATTGTTTATTTGTTGAATAACCCCTTGATAATGAAACAGATCAGTGGGTTGACCTGTTCTCTTGCGCGACCATCAGGCCAAGCTATTAAAATAGAATGAATGTATCTTGAAAGGTTTTCATACAGATCTTCTCAAATTTACTGACAACATTAATGACTACAAGAGTTTGAACCGTATTGGTTTTAGTGATGATTTGACCTTTGCTGTGACGCCACCATCAGGTTAAACTTTCAGTTTTAGAGTAAGTGGATCCTGAACAGTTTTCATCCAAATCTTTTCTAATTTGGGATTCACATTCATGACTCTCACAGAATTAAGCATATTGGCTGATGTTAGTGACCCCCTTTCCTTTTATGAACATATTTATTTACTTATTGTTATCTCCTTTTTTTGTGACAGGACTTTCACAAGAAAACTTTAACACAAACTGCATTTTCAGATTCCAAAAGCCTGAATTGTTCCAGAATATTTTCTGGTGAACTTGTACTTACACACTGGGATTTTTCTAGAAGCATCAGAGAAATAAGAATCGAGAAAAATAGAAGAAAGACGTCTAAAACATGAATCCTTTCAATGGAAATGGATAAACAAATCAATTTAAGCTCATGAAAAGGCAGATTTCAGACAGATTTTCCTGATTTTCTGTCTGCACTGCTGTGTGTTGGACTCAGATATTCAACAGAGACTGTAAATATGCAGATGATGGTTGACTGAACTAAAGGAACCAAATGGATCAGAAGAAAGAATTAGTTTCTGCCTCAGTTTCTTCTTTTAGTCATTAAACTGTTGCATTCACAGATCAATGATTTATCTAGAAAAAAGATGATGAACAGAAGAAAGAGAATTTTTAGAAATGTGCTTCTAGAATGACTGACATTGTGGCAATGAAGACATCTTTTAATTTTAGACCATCTGCTTTGTGTTCAAACCTTTCAGAAGGTTCTGGATTGGATTTCATTTGGACAAATATGATCTTTCTTTGTTCTTTAAAAGATCATATGAGTGTTAAAAACAAACTGATTTTCTTCTTTCATGTCTTTTATTTCTAATCATTTTCAAACCTTTCATTCTTTGTAAATCAATCTGAACACTGATCTAATTAATCATCACAATCACTTCTGGACTCACCTGAACTTTCTGCAGTTCCTCACAGCTGGGATCAGTCTCTGTTTACCCTCATCTGATGTGTTGTACTGGTTCAGGTCCAGTTCATCCAGAACCACCTCTGACATCAGCAGAGTGTAGGCCAGAGCTGAGCAGTGGATCTCTGAGAGTTCCTTCTTTGGTTTGTTCTGTGACTTCAGGAACTCTTGGATCTCCTGATGAACTGAGAGGTCCTTCATCTCCATCAGACAGTGATAGATGTTGATGCTTCTGTCAGGAGAGACTCCTTCACTGTTGATCTCCTTCAGGTTATTGATGGCTATCTGGGTGGTTTCTGAATTCTTCTTTCTCTGATCCCGCAGGCCTCCTAAGAGTCTCCGGTTGGACTTCACAGAGAGACCATGAAGGAAGCGTACCAGCAGGTCCAGGTGTCCAGTTTTACTCTGCAGTGATTTCTCAATGACTCCACTCAGAAATTCATCCAGGCATGGGTTCTCCAGGTTGTTCTCCATGAAGTCCTCAATGACCTTTACCTTCCTACTGGAGAAACAGTGGAACATGTAGACTGCAGCCAGAAACTCCTGAACGCTCAGATGAACAAAGCTATAGACCGGTTTCTGGAAGATCTCACACTCTCTCCTGAAGATCTCAGTACAAACTCCAGAGTACACTGAGGCCTCTGTGACATCCAGACCACACTGCTGCAGGTCTTCTTGGTAGAACATGATGTTTCCTTTCTCCAGATGTTCAAATGCCAGCCTCCCCAACTTCAGAAGAACTTCCCTGTCAGTCTCTGTCAGCTTTTGTGGACTTGTCTGATGTTCCTGCTGGTACTTGTTCTTCTTCCTCTTTGTCTGGACCATCAGGAAGTGGGAGTACATGTCAGTCAGGGTGGTGGGCAGCTCTCCTCTCTGCTCTGTGGTCAGCAGGTTCTCCAGAACCACAGCAGTGATCCAGCAGAAGACTGGAACTTCACACATGATGTAGAGGGACATGGAGCCGTTGATGTGGGAGATGATTCTGCTTGACAGCTCTCTATCTGGGAACCTCCTCCTGAAGTACTCCTCCTTCTGAGCATCATTGAAGCCTCGTACTTCTGTCAGTCTGTCTACACATGAAGGAGGGATCTGATTGGCTGCTGCGGGTCTGGAAGTGATCCAGACCAGAGCTGAGGGCAGCAGACGTCCCTGGATGAGGTTAGTGAGCAGCACGTTGACTGAGGACTTGTGTGTGACATCAGACACCACCGGACTGTTGTTGAAGTCCAGAGAAAGTCTGCTTTCATCCAGACCATCAAAGATGAACAGAAGTTTGCAGACAGACAACTGTTCTGCTGGGATCTTCTGGAGTGTAGGATGGAACAGCTGGATCAGAGTGAGAAGACTGTGCTGCTCATCTCTGATCAAGTTCATCTCCCTGAAGGAAAGAGGAACCACAGCACTGATGTCTTGATTCTCCAAGCCCTCGGCCCAGTCCAGAGTGAACTTCTGCACTGAGAAGCTTTTTCCAGCTCCAGCAACTCCGCTGGTCAGAACCACTCTGATGGATCTGTGTTGGTCAGGGAAGACTTTGAAGATGTCTGGGTTCTTGATTGCAGTGCCATATAGCTTGTTGGTCCTGGTGGTGGTCTCCAGCTGCATCACCTCATGTTGGGTGTGACCCTCTGGTCTCAGTTCCTCTATGATGTAGAGCTCAGTGTTGACCCTGTTGAGGAGCGTTTCTCTTCCTGCTTCTTCAGTTCCTTCAGCTACATGTTCCCTTCTGCTCCTCAGACTGATCTGATGTTCTCCAAAAATCTCCTGCAGACCAACATCTGCTGAAAGAACAGAGTTGAAAGCTCCTTCATGAGTGTTCCACATGTTTCCAGAAGAATCCATCAGCAGATGATCAGGCTCTGACTCACCAGCTCTGGGTCTTTCTGCAGACTGGGGTCCGCTCTTCTTCTTCTCTCTGTGGACACGAAGGAGAATTGTTAGTGAACAACAATCAAAGCAGTCAGTGGGAAGTTCCAGACTAACTCTGATCATGGAGCAGATCCTCTCTGATCTTCAGACTCAGATATTGTGTGATCCAAACTGCTGAATGTGAGCAAATGTGTTTCCAGGTTAAACCAGAGCAGATCTAGTCCATCTGAAGGTCTAAATGATGCGTTAGCTGTGTTTGGAGCTCATGTCTGGACTCCTCACAGACTGAGCTTTATGTCCTCAATAGTTGTCCAACTCTTTTCTTTCCTCTCAGACCTAAAGCGCTCACAGCAGATGGTTGACCTTCCTGGATGGATCAGCTGATGTTCTTGATGAGAACATTGTTGTTCCTGCTAAGAGCTGAACTCTGCTTTGTTCACTAGAAACTGCTTCTTACTATGAGTCTGAAGGTCCTGGTTCAGTTCTGAAGTCTGGAGGATAACCTTTGGACTGGTCACTCTTCATGGAGCCACAGCTGGAGGCTGCAGACTGGACTCTCTGTGTGACCTGTTGACCTCTGCAAACACCAAACCATCAGAGTGTTGGAGGATCTGCTTCTTCATGAACAGCTGATGGACTTTGACATGAACACAGACTGAGCTGTTTAGTCTGGAATAACATGACATGTTTGGATCAACAGTTTCCAGTTGGAGGGAAAAGGTTTCAACATTTTCTGTCAGTCAATCCAGACTTTTTTCTAGAAAAGCTGATTCCAATTCTCCATGTAGAAATGTAGAAATTCTGATAGCAGAAAGTCAAACTAGAACAATGTGATGTTTGGAAAGCATGAAAATCGGAATCCTAGGAGTCTGCAGTGATTCTTCTCATTAGACTGGAGCTGCTGTCAGTCAGAGTCAGCAGTCAACATGTTTTCTTCTCCAACATCTCTGATGTCTCTCAGAGACTCTCAGAAGACTCAACTGAAAAGATCTCATCACACACATGGTGCTCCAAGTGAGTCTGATCAGAGAGATCCAGAACTGAACCAGACCTCAAGTCCTTCATCACCTCAACAACAGTCTATTTTTGTTGTTGCTGTTTTCTTTTTTTTTCTTTTTTTACATGCCACTCTGATCCATCAAGTCGCTGGATCAGTATAGTTCACAAATTTCCCTCCTTTTGACTGAAGCTCCTTCTGCATGGCGTCCGGCACACAACTTGGCACACATTTTTGGTACTCATCCTTAGTTAAAACTGAGTTGTTCACATCTGTCACAACATGGATCTCATGAGATCTTGTTGTTGTCTTGGCAGCATATTACATTGTTACAAGTAATGCCAAATGAAATATCATGATATTTCACTGAATTAACTTTTTACACCCCTAATGTCTCTGACAAACACTCACCGTTCCTCTTCTGAACGGACGTCTTTGAAGTCAGGAGGTCTGTTACTTAATGTGTCACTCCTGTTGGACCCCCTGCTGGATCCAGGTCCAGGTCCAGGTCCAGATTGGTTCCTGTGAAGTATGAAGGTTGCTGGTGTGAGTCCTGAGCTCTGACATGGAGAAGATCATGGACAGTTGGAGATGTTCATCTCACCTCTGAGCTTTGCTCAGGTTGTCATGGTTACCATCTTTGCTTTTAGAGGGAGGGGCTCCCTCCTGTGTGTCCTCCCACTGATCCATGCTGCTGGATTCACTGGACCCTTTCAGCTCACACACACCTTCCTCCTTCACCTGCAGAGGAAACCCTCCTCATCATCATCAGCTCTGATCCTCCTTCACCAACAGATCAGCTGCTCCTCCACTGATTGGCTCTTCTCTGCTTCTCATATTAAGGGTGCATGGAGGCAGTTTGTTTTAACAAACAGATCTTAAAGGAAATCCAACAATATTTTGTTCCGGTGTAGGTACCAAAAGTATTCGGCCTGCAATAACTGTACGGAGTCGTGCGACTAGTGATGACGTCACACTACGGTAACACCGCTTGGGCTCTAAAATTTCATTTCACGTTTCATTTTGTAACCTAAAGTTCTTTTCATCACAACTAACAATGCCATTTTGAAAATTAAGGAGTGTCAGACATTGTTTGTTACACCAAGTGTATAATAGGGAAACACATAGGCAAAAAAAACCCCGTAATTTTTCCAACATGAGTAAATTAATGACTGTAAGAAACTATATTTATTTATGCTGTGCAGTCTGGTTTAATTCACCCAAATGTCAGTTTTTAACAGTATGATTGCAAAGTTTATATTTGCATTTTAAAAAACATGTTGAAAGCATTAATATACTAAATTACAACAACAACAACAAAAAACAGCACACGCTGTTCACTTTTTAAGTACTATTCAAGTTAATAAAACAACCAACCAAAGAACTAGCACTAAAACAAATGCTAAATGTCTTGAATCCCATTTTCTGTCTCCACAGCTGGCCACAAATGATATGCTGAAAGAGGAGTTAAAATAAGTCCCTTGTGAAATATAGAGGGAAATTTCCATGTACAAGTCATCCATGTTTCTCACGAAGAACTGTATTAGCTCTCATGAATAACGGGGTTAGTCGCGTAAACTTGCGGACCGATCACTATCTTAAACGTCATCAGACCAACGTACAGCCAATCACATAATGTGGCGTCATCATTAGTCGAAGAACCCCGAACAGTTATTGCAGGCCGAATCCTTTTGGTACCTACACTGGAGGATTCCCAGATCACACACAAGCCTGTTAATTTAATGTCATAAGATAAACTTTTAATTTTATAAATATACTGTTTTAGGAGATCCTCAGCCATAAATTCACCAATCTGATTAAATAAAAGATAATCAATTCAAAAAAAAATAAAATAGAAAGTATGAATTATTCTGAAAATGTTTAGAAATAAAATTTCTTTTTTTTTTTTTTTTTTTTTTTTCAAGTCCAACACTCGCAACAGATTCAGGCTTTTGGTTGGAAGGTTTAATCACAAAAAAAATAACTTGAAGACAGAGGTAGATCTGAATAACCCTTGGTGAATTATTATTCTTTTTGTTATATTATGTTGGGGAGAAGAGAAAATGTGGTCGGGGGGGTGGGGGGGGGTGTGAAAAAGGGGGGATACCACTGATTTGGATCAGTTATTCTTTTAAGCTGTAACAATTATACTAGATCTGCTGGAAAGACAAATATTTCATCATGGGTAAAAATCTGACACGAAGATGAGTGGAAAATATCTGTCCATCAATACACTGTAGGTCCGAAGGGGGGATGAAGCAGACAGGGAGCAGTGTGGCAGTGTGCACGTGCACGTGGGGGTGGAGATACATGCATGCTGCCGAAGTGAACCTTGTGTTGTGGGGAACCAGATCCTACCCAGCCAGAGCAGCCAGACCAGGAAAGGGGAGGAGAGGCCCCCCAAGGCCAGGGTCCCCCCCAGCACCGGACCCAGGCAGCCCGGGAGGGGGGGAGGCGGGGACCGCCCACCCGACCAGCTAGGCGCAGAGAAGGCCCCCCTACAGGGGCCCCCACAACGCCCAGAGGCATAAGCGAACCCGGTGTCCGGCCCCCAGGCCACAGGACAGGAGCGCTTAGCCGTACCAGGCGGCAGCCATGGGGGCCGCCGGGTGCCGGACGCCAAGACAAGGGCCAAGGACGAAGCCAGGGCCCCAGAACCTAAGAGCCGCCCACCACCCGACCGGTGCCCCGTGTCCGTGAGCCAGCCACGGCACGCGACCCGAGCAACCCAGAGATCGCCACGCACCCACAGCCACCCCCCATAACCCTACCCACTACAACCCCCCCCCCTCCCCGGCCATATTATCTGAGCCCCCTTCCCTAACCCTTTAAGTGCCCTACCCTCTCTGTGATGGGGAGGGAAAGCCCCAGAGGGTCCCAGCGAGCCAGCCCCCAGGTCCGTCCACCCATGCACTCACGCACACATACTCGCAATCATCTGGTTACCTCCCCACCCCCCGCCGCCACCCCCCGAAATACAATACAATTTTCTTTATCCTAAGAGACAAAATCACGTGTGAAAAGAGCTGGATCGGCTTCTAAGCCTCGGTAGCAGACACCATGTTAGATAAATATGTGGAGGCTGTTTGGTGGCGGATATGTCACACTTAACTGAAACTTATGAAAGCAAAACCAAAGACATGGATAAAGCGATAAGAGACACAGCGCATGCAAAAACATTTGTGTTGCAAACACAAACATATTTTTTGAATGGAAAAACAAATTTGAAACAGAAAAAAAAAGATTTGAAAAAAAAAAAAAAATTTAAGCAAGAATAAAAAATTTGACAGTAAAAAGATGTAAGCAAAGAAAAAAAGTGGAAGCAAAGAAAAAATAGTTGAAAGCAAAATAAAATACAAAATTGAAGGCAAATATTTATTATTTTCCTTAGCAACTTGGTGGCAGAAATAGCACTTACAAAATGGCTGAAAATGTTTCTTGCAACAGACTTTTCGAGACTGAATCCACCCTGAGAAAAAAGTACAAACAGAGAACTGAAAGGCCTGTAAGCCTTAGAAAAAAAAGTTTCATTAAAGCAAGTTCTAACACGCATTACTAGGACTGCCTTAAAAATAGAACTATACACTTATGAGGATAAAGATATAAATATATGAGAAAAAGTTGTAATTCTAGAAAAATAAAGTCGTATGATGGAGCTGAAGGGAGAGGCCTGACTATCTCTGGAAACAGCTCTTTCTGATCATAGGCCAGACTCAGAGAGTTTGTTCACTTGCAGCTCAGGAAAATGTCTGACAGTGAAGCTGAGAAGCTTTTCTTTCCATGTCTGTTAGAATCACATTTCAAATCCACAAGATCGTAAAACTGAAGGAAAATGTCTAATGAACAAATGGATTTGACGATGTAGAGTGATAAGTTTGCTTTCAGATTCTATTGGATTTTTAGAGGAATATTGTCGCATTCTGTTTAGGATTTAGATCATGGCTCTCCTCTGCAAAAGCTAAGAACTGAGCAAATAGAAGTCTGAATGTGAACAAGTCAAAGAAGCTGTTTGAGGCAGAGATTTGATCAGCAAAACAAAACAATAAACTGAAAGAATGTGGATCCTCCAGATCTGCCAGAGATACCAGGAAAAACTCTGAAAGCCTCATTAACAATAAAACGATACATTTGTGAAAATAAAGATGTTAATTTATGAGAAAAAGTCGTAATTCTACACAAATAAAGTGGTGGAATTATGAGTAAAGTCATAATTTACCGAGGAAACAGCTATGTTTTTTTTATATATAGTAGGTTGTGTAACCCTAGCATAATGCCTTTGGACAACGTAAACGGTTCTGCCAGAAATTCACTTCCTGTGGGTCAAGAATCTTCTTTTGGAGAGGTCCAGTGTCCTGACATTTTCTACAATGTCCTCAAACTTACAATAAAACATTGTAGACTAACTAGAAGACTTAGTATTTCCTTAGTGAAACCTTTTCTGAATGAAAGACAGTGTTCTCTACGTCAGTCACCATACTGGTTCCTTTTTGTTACCTAGACTTTTCTTAGAGAGCAGACAATTGCTTTATAAATGGTAGATTCTCATTCTCAACTCAAAACCTATGAAATTATAACTTTATTATTGTAAATATTGATTCTTTTACCCACAATTTCACGAGTTTACTCTCATAAAATGACAACTTTTTTCTCATAATTGTACTACTTTATTCCAGTAGATGTATTTTTTTATTTTTTATTTTGATGGTGGCTCCAGTATTCTGTCCTAACGTTCAAATGGCTGAACTAGAAAAACTAATCAGACAATTCTGTGCACAAACAGACAAAACACAACCATGAGGAACACAACAACTAATATTTAGGGTCAATGAAGACTAACAACAGATGTAACACAATCCTTTAAGATGATATGAACAAATAGAGTTTATAGTTGGTGAAGAAAAGCAGAAAAATCTTTGGCTGCATGCTTTCATCAACTAACACTTCATGTTCTTTCTGCTACAAACATTTCTATTCTAGGTTATTTGTCTGATGAAATCTGAGAATTCCTGAACCTGGATTGAGGAAATATGACTCCTGTGTTCCAGTACACAGTTACCTGGAACTGTAATCTATTACTTTAGTAATGAGTTCCTCCCAACACTGTTCACACACAGACTTGGATGGAGGAGAACAGGAAGGTTTGGAGTCAGAAATGAAAAAAAAAAACACAACAAGCATCAGCTGATTGTTGTTGACTTGCTGAAGAAGAGTCCTCCATGTCATTGATCAGCAATAACCAATGATGAAGCTTTGGAAACAGCAGAGTGATGAGAGTTTGCAGAGAAAGAAGAAGATCTGTTTCTGAATGCTTCTCAGAGCATTCAGAAACAAACAGTCAAGTTAGTGAAGACAAAGTTCCAGAAACAAACTCACTTCAGTTTCTTCAAAGAGATGAAGAGGAAGAAGAGTCTCCACTCACCGTGTCAACACAGCTGCAGCTCTGATCACTGACTCACAACCAGGAAGAGTACATCTGGATGGAGGCGGGGCGGAACAGGTGGAACAGCCACTGCTCCACAGTCAGAGGATCAGGATCTGACCAGGGGGGTATTTCCAGGAAGCATGTTTAAACTAGCCTGACTTTAACCCTGAACTCTGGCTGAAATCCGCCTGAACTTGCTTACTCTGGGTATGTTGGTTCCAGAAGACATGATATGAGTTAGCGTAATTACGCTCGACTTGGTAATCCTGGGTTAATGGGCGTGCACGTCAAGTACATAAAGACATCCTCAATGGATGGCTGATTTCTGGAGTCACCATGGAAACGCGTGGTGAAAAAAGAGACGCTATACTTCAGTGAGACGGAGTCTGAGATTTTAATGACGGCTTATGAAGATTATCTGTCCATCAAAAAAGTAACACGGCTGCATCATCAAAAAAGAAAAGAGTTTCTGCTTGAAGAAAAGAACAAATTAAATACACGAGTTTCTGATCTCATTTCTATTTTCCTTGTGACGAATATATATATATATATATATATATATATATATATATATATATATATATATATATATATATATATATATATATAATATATATAAAACTTATCCAATTTTGCCAACTTAAATGAATTACTTCTATTGGTAACAAGTAATTGAGTTACATTTATTCAACCTAATTTCTTACGCCTATAAAACTCAATAATTGTTTATACAACTCAAATTTACACATTTATCTAACTAAATGTCATATTACTCCAATACAATTAATATTTTTTCCATCTTAATTTATTATCATTCTTGAACTCTCATATGTCTATATTTGAGCCTTCAGATATACTCATTTGTATATCAACAAAAAGGAAAAAAACAACATTCAAAATTAGCATACTTTCATTGATCAATTTTCCAACGTTGTCTTTACTTCCTCCGTCCAGACAGGCAAAGGGAATGGTATCCCACAATCCCTTGCAGTGCCGATCTAACAGCAGCACCAAAGTTACCCCTACTTAATTGAATTAATTTGAACGAAAGGAAAATAATTGTCTGATAACTACGTGTTATTTTTAAGGTGACTTAACTAAAAAAATGATTTCTCTTAACTGAAGCAAAAAATTAAGTTAGATCAAAGCAAAACATTTTATCTTTAAACATCCATATGTGGTCTTATCATCCTCTCACGGTGGAAAAAGTATTATCTGAGCTTCTTCATCCACTAAATCATCTTCAAATGGACACGCCATGCTGCTGCACCTCTCTGAAAACAAACTAACCTCCAACTAAACCTGCTCCAGACCAGATTATGTTCAGAGCATGAGTTGCTATGGCAACTTGACATACCCTGAAACATACCTCCATTTCTGGAACCGAAAGCTGAGGTTATCCACTTCCATAGCCTCAAACTTACTGTGGGAGCTAGCATAACCTGCTTTCTGGAATACCCCCCAGGTTTTGTCATGACATGAAAAAGGGGGAGAGGCTTGTTGGTGGAAGTGAAATGACTGATGTTTGTTTCCTGAACTAAAGACGGAGAACAGGTTCAAGAAGAAGCCTGACACCACCTGACAGCAGCTGAGAGGGGGGCGGAGCTTCAATTTGATTGATATATTGTTGATCTCAGTGACTGGAGAAGAGCTGGAGAATGGTGAGGTCATGTGACATTTTGCTTTGTAAGGAGACCCTTTGAAGGTCATTTGATTCAAACTACAGAACAGGTGATGAAGAAATTATGTTTGTGGAACAACCAATCAGAGATGAGCTCCCAGCTCTGTTCCATCAGAATCATGTCAGAAGTTCAGAAATGAAGGAGATCTCAGTACTGAGAGGATTGGAAACATGCAGTTGTTCAGCACTGAGGACCTGAGAGCCTCACAACCTTCTTCAGCAGAGATCAAACCACTGAGGAGCTTCCACAGCCTCTCACACATCACTGGAATGTTGCTCTCATTAGATAATTTACAGTTTCTCGTAGACTATAAGGCTACATATAAAATGATAGAATATTAGGGCCACAGAGGGAAAAAAAAGTCAAGTCATAACATTGTAACCAGTTGTTTTAAAGGAGGGCAGTTGTTAAAATGACAGATGTGGGCCATTTCGTGAAATTGTACTTCAGTATGGTTTCATAAACGAAGACATGCTGATGTGCCAGAATATGAAGTATCACATTGTCATAACTATCAAAACTGTAAAAAGAATATGTTGCTTTTCTGCAGAAAGAACCAGAACCTCATAAATTTATTACTTTATCCTTTTTCCTCAGTGGGGCCCTAGTACTCTGTCATATAAACAAATACACATTCCATATGAATATAAAAACACAATGTGGAACATTATGTTCCTTTATTGAATAAGGACAAAACAAAGCAGGTAAACTCACTGTGGCGGTGTTGCCTTTCTTCTTAATTATATCTTTTACCTCCTCGTATGCCTCCATGAGGATTTGTGCTTCCAACGGGGAAAAGTACGCAGCTCTAATTGCCATGGTAAATCAGTTAATCTGTGATCTGTGGCGGGGTCTATTTGAGTGAGCCGTGAGCGCGCACCTAGCCAGGATTGGTTTCACCTGGCTTAATGAATCCGTGTGTTTTTGTTTATTGACCAAGTCGGGAAACTTCAGGACTTTGTAGGTAATAAACAGAAAACAGATAAATAGCAGTGGAATGTGAGTAAAATCCCAGGTTAAGTAAACAAAGTTCTTCATCAAACAGCAGATGAACTGTCCTATATCTGCTATCTAGTTGATCAAATCCCCCTACATGTTGTGTGTATAAACAAGTGTGTGTGCTTCCTAACTGCACATTAGGTGGTGTTTGGTGTCCTGAACCATAGGAATCTGCCAAGGCCATACGGGGCCACAACAATTGGAGGCATGGACGGGGTGGTTAAGGACGATTACCAGAGGAATTCTGCCTGACGGGTGACAGGTTTCTCACGAGTGAACTGACAACACGGGTGCCGGGCTGCTGCTACCAGTAGTTGATTGGCTGCCGGAAGTCCCACCTGGAATCTTTTTATTTTTTTATTTTTTTATTGAACACAATACAAAACAACACCAGAACATTTACATAAAATTCACAAAATATGGCGAATACAAGAGAGAATGCAGCAATTTGAAAGGAAGTCAAGAAGGGAAAGAAAAATAAATGTATCTGTATGCATATAGAAACCTGTCTATATTCATAATCATAGAGAAATTAGGGAAAAGTATACATAAGGAAACGACAATTTCAAAGTTGGATAGTGCTACAAAGTGCAGGGGGATACAACAGATAAATAAATTGTCTCAGATACTGGGAATATCACTCAGGATATCATAAACTGTTGTGGCTTTAGGTGAATTGATTGATTTTATGGATTTTAAGTATAAATTGACCTCATTGTTAAAGAAGATAAAGCTGGGGTGACATTTCTGTAACCTATTTTTGTTGATTAAAAACTTGGCTAAACATAACACAGTATTTGAACAATACATAATTTACATTGTTGAGTCCCACCTGGAATCACGCCTGCTATAAATCAACCAGGAAGACGACCAAATGAGGCTCATTTGACATCTCCCACATCTCCCAAAACAGCTATAGGGAGTTCAGAGTTGTAGGAGTGGACCTCCATTTATTTTTGGAAACATGTTTTCTCTTGTTTTAGTTATGTTAGGGAGGTAAGTTATTGTCTTTTGGTTTATATTGTTTTACTAGGTAGGATTTGGGTTCTTGTGAGGTAGGCCAATTTTTGCTTGTTATTTTGGCCTTGGTCCACTCTGAAGTAAATACTCTGTTTTTTGTGGGTTCAATCAAAACAAAACCTCTTAACCAGCTTTAAGTGTGCTGCTTTTGAGACTGGAGGGAGATGGGGCCTCGTTTTTGTGTTGCATCCTTTTTGGGCCGCTAGACGGGGGGGACCTGGGGCGTAACAGCGGGGGAGGGAAGCCTGGTCGTCTTTGCTCAGACTGCTGCCTTCACAACCCGGATTAGCGGAAGAAAAGTGATTGATGGATGGAGTTTTAAATCTAATCAAAGCCAATTTGGTTCCAGAATTCAAATGAGAACACATTTTACAAATGTCAACTCAATGTCCAATCAAAAATACCATTTAAGTTCCTTCTCTGGCTCATTATAAAGCAACTTTATTGGAGTTTCATTTGTCATTGGTCTTTTTATAAAAAACCTAAAGGTTTCTACAACAGAATCAGAATGTTAGCACGTGACCTAAGTTTGTTCACTTTGTGCTAAATGTTGATTTATTTGACTGTTCTTTTAATAATATCAACAGTTCTCTGTCGCCCTCTGGTGGTTCATCAGAGAAGCCAAACTTCCACAGAAAGTGAATCAATAAACATGAGCTAATTCTTGATGCAGGTTTGAAAACACAGATGGAAAACAGCATCAATACAAATATTAGTCAATGTTTCCTTGAAGGAACAATTTCAGGATTTGTTGTCATAAAGTTGTGAAAAACTGTCTTGTAAAGTGTGTGGTGACGGTCCACTGTGGAAAATGACTGTTTGTGGAACATTGAGATGTGCTCAGTGATTTTGGTTTAGGACACTTTGGTTTCATTTCAAACGTTGGTTTCTCCTAAATCTACAAACTCTCTCCACAAACTGTCTCCTAACTCTCAGGGATTCCTGCTGCTGGCAAAACTCACGGCTCAAGGAACCACTTCATGAATCAGTCACGCTTTGGAATGAACTTTATTGAGCAACACACATAAATACAAACCAAACCACCAAGTCGTGTGTCAGAAAGCAACAACCAATGTTTTTTTTTTTTTTTTTATTGAACTTTAAACAAACACAACACAAAGAAGAGAGAAAAAACCAAAACAGAAAAACAAAAAAAAGAATAGAATTTTTGTTTGCAATACTAGGGATTGTCATACAGCATACGATCTTCAATGAAAATACACAGTTTCATTGCATTTTTGTTTTTCATTAATTTCAGAGATTTAAAATATAAACTGATCTCTTTATGAAATGTATTGAATAATGGTTTGGTCTTTAAGAATCTGCACTTGTGAATGAAAAATGTCCCAGATATTAATAAGGTGTTGAATGTCAAATCAAATAGATTACCACCAGAAACTATTCCAAAGAATATAATATACTTTTGTAATTGAATAGAGATTGGAAAGGGAAACTTTGAGGAGCACCAAAAAAAGAAATCCTTCCAAAAACTGTAAACATTCATACATTCAAAAAACAGATGATCAAGTGTTTCGATATTTATGTCACAGAAAGAACATTTATTTTCAGGAAAACCAAAACGTATGTGTAGTAGTTCCTTGCATGGATAGACTGCATTCATTATTTTAAAATGGATTTCTTTGTATTTAAATAAACTGAGATCTTAACTTGCTTATTTCCTCTCTTGTGTAATGCAGTGATATAGAAAGATTTTTGTCAGATGTTGGAAACAGTTCTCTAACAAACAAAGATCATATAAATGAGTTTGGGAGTTTTGAACTAACCGGTCGACCATCAAACAGCAGAGATGGAAGCTGAACTTGAACATTTGGAACCAAACTGGAGGACATTTGGATCAAAGTCTGAGGCTTTGATCACATTGTTGTGTTGTTTTCTATCATTTAATTTAAACTTACTGGAAAAAGTTTCAAATGAGATAATGTTTCCATTATCATTCATAATATGTAGTAATGACCAAATACCGTTATCAATACAATTTTTGTAAAGTATTGATTTGTTTCTACATAAAAGAAAATACCGATATGACACCACAGCAAACGTGCGAAAAAGAAAATCACCATCAATGCAAAACAAAAAATACAAAAATTCAAACATGCACAGCATACTAGGATCAGCACTTATAAAATAATGGCCAGTAAAAATGAGAGGAAGTGACTTTAACAACAAAATGACAAACAATCAAAAAAAAAAGTAGTCCGCTCATGCACTTGATTAGTCAATCATGCCGTGTGACACAAAACCAATAAACTAAAACAGGACAGCAGGGCACAGTATTCCAACACTAAAAACAGAAGAAGCACTTACCCATTGTTTAAAATATACCTCTACGTCGCAAAACCTCATGCCCAGTCTGTAAAACCCTCCAGAAAACAGGATCTACCTCTGCCGTGATCCTCTCATAAAATAAAAATAGAACATCAAGCACTGCTTGATAAAACCGTCTTACTACACTCTCTGCTCCAGCCAACTCACGCTGCTCCCTGAACTAACCGGCTTTCTCACAGGAAGCTAGCACCATGGCAACCACACATCAACTTCCATTTTATACCCTCTGTACTATGGGTATAGCGACACCCTCAGGTGACTCCCGTTACAACAGTTTATAAAAAGTAGAGAAAATTGCTCACCATCAGGATGTGTGAACGAATAATGGTGGACACACAATGTAAACACTTTGAGTGTCTGGAAAAGCAGGTAAATCTATTATTATTATTATCATTATTATTATTATTATTATTATTATTATTGTTGTTGTTGTTGTTGTTGTTATTGTTATTGTTATTGTTATTATTATTATTATTATTATCATTAAAAGTAGTTGGGACATAGTGAGGACAAAAGAATTATTGCAAGTAAGAAATAAAAATAAATAATAAACATATTAACAAAATCATTCTCAAGAGAGGGAAATATATCTTAGATGAATTAATCTTTCTAAAATATTCATAAAACTGATATAAATCCAGTAAATTGGTGAGTTTTATGGGAATATTTTTTTTTACTCTGCACATGTAAAATTTAGATTGGAGAAATAACAGATAAATACTATAACTTTTTTTCTACATTTTTATCATTCATTCATTTTCTCATCCGTTTATTCCCTTTTGGGGTCACAGGACATTTTTAATCATCAGATTTCAAATAGACGAGAATTTGTTTACATTTATTATAATATCAGTGTTATTTTTGATGCTTCATTCTACTTGGATCCAGAATTCAAGGGAGAATTTACAAAAGTAGAAAAGCTGAAAACCGATTCAGGGAAATCATTTTATTGCTGAAAATCAATATATTGGGAATTTGGATGTAAACATATGTGTTGTATAGAATTGTTTGTGTATTACTTTAATTTTGTTATTTTTACTAAATATATCTGCCATGTTTTGTCAATGAAAAGATTGTTCTAATAAATGTCTTCTTTTTTTCTTACGCTTCTGTTTTCCCATAAAGGGATGAATCAGTCACGTTTTTTATTTTTTATTTTATTGTATTGTATTGTATTGTAAAACGGAAATAAAACAAAACAAAACACAATTTTACAAAATAAATTTCAGATATGCCAGGGGAGCATATATATATATGCATTTTACTTAAAAACATTCAGGTCTCTGCAACTTTCATACAGACATACAGCTTTCTGATTAATACTTAATACTGATTAATAATGTTACTGATAAATATGTCCATTTGTCCGATCAAAAGAGGGGAAAAAATAGAAGATGAAGAAAATTTACATTTATGAATATAAAATTATAGCCGGCGGCGAACCTTCAGACGTCATCCTTTTAGCTCCTCCCCTAAATGAAGGAAGATCGTTAGGCGCTTCCAGGAAGCCTCTCCTCCACGACCACGCCTCCAAGCCTCGACGTAGAAGCGTCACGTCAGTAGCTTTGGGACAGAAAGGACGAGGTTCGATTCCGAAAAATCCGCTTTAAACCAAAGTGTCGTAAATGAGTGAAGAAGTGTTGAACGGAAAGACAACGTGGATTGCTGTGATTGTGAGACTAGCAGATGATCGATCGGAGCTGCAGTGAAGAGGACGGCGGTGTTTGTGGGAGTTGGAGCTGAAGATCGGAGCAGGAACCATGTCTTCCCTTCAGTCTCTGAGAGAGTTGATCAGCGAGCGACTAGCTGCTGCTGCTGAAGAAATCTGCAGACTCTGTGAAGGAACCATCGTCCAGTACGAGCAGGAGCTCTGTCGTCAGCGCAGACTGCTGGATGTCATCAACATAGGTATGTTACCTTCTGCAAAGAAAGAGAGAAGCCCTTCCTCTCACTGATTAACACTCTCTGGGCTTGCATGCGCTCGCTTATGTTCAGATTTATCTGCAGATTAAACGCTTCAGAGAATACTCTCATCTTGGCCATAAGCAACATTAGATTTAGTGCAATACGTTTCCGGTCAAATCTATGGAAACACTGGAGGGACTTTCTTTTTACTTGTCTTTGTAATTAAGATTTTATAGTGTGGTATATGTAATCTTTTTATCTTGGTATTTATTCTTATCCTTGTTAATTAATTTATTTCTTTTTTAAGTATTTTTTTTTTACTTTTGTATTAATTGTAACTTTACACTGTACCTCAGCTCGTGTATTCTTGACACTGTGTATTTCTTTTTAAATATGATGGGTCTGTGTACTCCTTTTTACTGATTGGACCATGAGTCTGGAATAAAATCTATCTATCTATCTATCTATCTATCTATCTATCTATCTATCTATCTATCTATCTATCTATCTATCTATCTATCTATCTATCTGTACTTCATCAGATGGATTTTATTGTTTGGATTTTATTGTTTTTTTTTTAGCTGTTATTCTCTCAGGTCTTTTCATGTAGTGAATTATCTTAACATTAGCATCAGAAGCTTTTACTATCCCATCCATGTTGTCCTTTTTGTGTTTTTCCTGCTCTGTTCTGTGGAACCTCTATAAATAGACCGGATTAAACGCTGCCTGGTCCAAAAAAAAAAAAAAAGTCACTATCTGGATTTAACTAATCAAATGAGTACAATCCTCCCAGTGGATAATCACTTCAAGGGGATTTAAGTTTGACCTCCAACTGCTGCTTCTCATTTCTTAAACAACCATGCTGAAAAGTTCGATCAGTGGCCTGCATCAAGCAGAGAAACATCTAAGACAGGGATGGGCTGCTCCATGCCTCCAGGCCCGCATTCCTGCATGTTGTTAACACGCTCTGCTCTGGCATGTTCTAACTGGCTGAACACACATGAACCAGGTAAAATCAGTCATGCAGACACACCAGCCCTCAAGGCCTGGCGTTGCCCATCCCTAATCTAAGGAGTTTGCAGAAACCTCTAAAATTGGGTTAAAAACGGCCCAACGCTTTTTCAAAGAGTAAAAAGATAGCGAGGAGGATTCATTGTCTTCAATGATGAAATGTTAGGAAATAGCAGCTTTTCTGACGGCTTTATGGTTTATTCTGTTTATTTATCCATCACACCTTAAAGGTTGGATGAGGCTGAAGTTGGCGTCTGGTTTTTAGCTTCCACTTTGATGGTTAAAGTCCTCCTCAGGGGTAAATCATGTTTTTTAAGTGTTTGACATTTAAGTGAGGCAGTTTTTCTTATGACAGAGAACAAATATAATCATAAATTATATCCTCTTGTAGACAAAAAGAATTTCCCCATTGTGGGATTAATATAGTCAATTTAATTTAATTTAATTTAATTTAATTTAATTTAATTTAATTTAATTTAATTTAATTTAATTTAATTTAATTTAATTTAATTCACAAACTCAGGTGCAAGAAAAGAGAAGATGGCCCATTGCTGCATTACCCGGACATATTTTAAGTGTGTTTAAAGCTGCATTTTCTTATTGGCTGCATGTATTTTAAAGTTAAACTTAAAGTTAAAGTCCTATTAACTGTCAGGCAACTAGGAGTGTGAATTGTGTTCTCTGCATTTATGTTCTCTCTCTAACCAAACAAGAATAAAATTCGGGGACCGTTTATTATTATTGCCTTGATGAAAAGAAGAAAAATATCATGAAGTTCAGGAGGCCCGCGGAGACTGACTCCCGCCAGCCAACTCGCCTCCCAGAAAACGGCACAGTCATCGCAATTTCTGCAATTCCATGGGCCCTGCAACAGACTGACTGATTTGGTTCAGACGGATACCAGATTGTGCCTCTATGCTGCCAGATCTTTGCACCGCGCCGCTCAAATCACACCGCAGGACCCCAGATCACATCTGTACCATCGACTTAACACTGAAAGAGATAAACATGAAATATGGCTTTTTAAGACATTTAGATTTGTGGGATTTTGGTTAAAAACTTCATAATCATAGTTAAAACTACACTGGGAACGTTTAATTAAAAACCTATATCTATCCATCCATCCATCCATCCATCACATTTTAATAGATCCTACACAAACCCCAATGTAGAAAAAAAGTTGAAACCCCTAGCAGACATTCTACTGAGGACAAAGAGTAAAAAGATGTTTCCTGATTTGTGAAAACTTGTGAAAGAGACATTTATGATTTCTTTCATGATTACTTAAATTATTTAGACCCATCTTAAGAATTTCTATCACAGAAACTATACCCCTCTTTTTTATAGTGAAATGCAAAATAAGTCATAATTGAGTTAAAACAAATATTACTGTAAACCTGAACAAGTTCAGAAAACTCAAAGTTCTTGTTGTAACTGATTCCATAAGAACTTATGGATATTATGCTGACAGCCTGTTTGACTTTTCTCCAAAATGTGGGTTCAGTTGACTTTCTCTGCAGTTAAAGTTTAATTGAAATGTTTAAATTCCCATAAATTCATATTTATGTTTTTCCATACTTTGGTGGTTTGATTGAACATTTCTGCACACGATTATTACATCAACAGTATTGACTCAGAATTGAACTCCTTATTGAACTCAAACTACTGACCCCTCATTACGAACCTAAAATGTACAACACAGTCTGTTTTGTCTGTAAAAAACACACGACTGTGTCGATCTAGTTGTGTACATAGAACTGTAGAAGTGTAACCATGTAGTGTGATATTAAAATAGGAACAGCATCCATACAATAAATATTAAAGTCAGAATTCTAATATTTAGGGTATAAACAGCAGCTTAAAACAGATCTTTTAATATGACATAATATATCAGAACAATCAGTGGTGGGCTGTCAGGGTCTTCAAGCCCTTCTCTGAAGACCTAAAAAATATCTTAATTATCTGTCAGTTACATTTTGTCCATGGATGCTCCTTAAATAATTAAAATGGTCTGTTCATTCTCTTTTATTGTGTTTATGATGGTTATGCTGCTTCCAGACAGACATGTATTTAACCCACGGGTGTCAAACTAAAATTCACAGTGGGCCAAAATTAAGCAGTGAAAGAAAGTCACCAAACTTAACTGATATGTAATGTTTAACCTTTTCATAAGGAAACAAACTTTAGTTTCGCTTAAATACAGAATCTGGACCAGCCAAAGCTTGATATTACAAACAAAAATTAAAAAGAAACTAAATTTGAAATAAAAGAGACATCAGCGGTATTCATTTCTTATTTCATTAAATATATAAAGTATGTCTCTCCCCATATCCTTTCAAGTTCCTCTATAAAGTACCGGTAAATCTTTTTTAAGCCGACAACAAAAGAACCAAAAATTATAATGTCGTTCAATAGAAATCCAACATTTTCTGAATTTCTTTAATGCTCCTCTTACATAATGGCATGCGATTTGTGAACGCCACCCCCAATATGACTTCTGTAAAGAATTGTTAATGTTGTGTTTAGATCAGGTGGATGAAGTTTAAACAGGACCTGGTCAGCTTTTAAAGGAAAGCATGACGGACTAGAGGGTAAACCTGCAGAACTTAGACTCTAAGTTTTAGAGCATCAACTAGACAGTTGAATGAAAAGTGTTGACAAAGATACGGCGATGTCGCTGGACATACTGTGACTAAATTGTTATGCCAGTGAGCGGTTCCGTTTATCACCAGTATGTTGAAGTTGAAGCATTGGTCTTTCAGCCTTTTTGCTCCACGAACTGGTTTAGCATCAGATAATGTTGTAACTGACCGGACTTTGAGACATGGCAGATTACAAAATAAAGTAATACAGCAGTCATAAAAACTGTTATTGTCTAAATAAAAGAAGTGAGAGATAATGCCCAATGAGGTGTCCATTATTAGAAATGAACGAACAACACAAAAGCCTGAATCCCTCGACACAAACTGATATAAAAGTATGACATAGAAATGACATCATATGTTAAAGTCTATTGTAAAGAAGATGAAGGTATTGAAGACCCAGATTCTTCCTCATTACTGGCGTCAGTGAAAGAGACTTGTAGTTGACTTGTTGTGAAGATTTCTTAAGGGATAGAACATTTATGGCCAGACAGACATGTCACCAAAATATTAAAATGATTGTTTTTTTAATTCACTTGTTTGTGATTATATTTGATGTACAGTTTAATTGGACTTCAATACAGATAAAAAAAATTAACTTGATTTTTTAAAAATTATATAAACACTTTACATAATCAAGGAAACTATACATTTTTACATTATCAATGAACTGATTGCAAAAAATAGAAGTTAGAAAAAAATAGAGAGATGGATTAATGGATTAGATGAACCAATATAGCATTTTCCTAATGTGATTTCAATATGGCCTGATAGACTTTTTCTGTTCTTTTAATCGTAACTGTAACTCTAGCTGCCTTATTTGACACTTCAGTGGATGTCTTCAGGCAGGTAGAAATGTTTTATTTGAAAAAAATAACACTAAAAATGTATTTTTGTTCATGTCATTGCAGACCTCCCCCAGCATTGTCTGACAAACCAGGAGAAAAACTCTCATGGCAAGGAGGAGGAACAGATGATAGAGGAGCAGGAGGAACCAGAACCTCCGCTGATGAAAGAGGAGCAGGAGGAACCACAACCTCTGCTGATTAAAGAGGAGCAGGAGGAACCAGAACCTCCACTGATGAAAGAGGAGCAAGAAGGGTTCTGCATCAGTCAGGATGAAGAGCATCTTGATCTGAAGCAGGAGACTGATACCTTGATGGAGATTCCTACTTATGAGGAAGATGAGAACAGTGAAGCAGATCTGAACAATCAGCAGAGCTTTAATGTAACTGATAGTCAGGATGAAGAAGGAAACCAACATGAAGAATCAACATCAACTACAGATGAAGAGACAGACCCACAGAACAGAGATCAGAGGAAGAGGAGGGACAGAAGTCATGTCCAAAGTGTGGACAGCTCTCATATGTCAGAAAGTCAGTTTGATATTAACTCAAAGGTGAACAAATACTTTTGTAAAGAGTGTGGACGAAGTTGTTCAACTGCTGAAGGTTTGAAGCATCACATGCGTATCCACACAGGAGACAAGCCTTTTGCCTGTAAAGAATGCAGCAAATGTTTCAGACAAAATTCTCATCTCATCTGTCACATGTTAACTCATACAGGAGAAAAGCCTTTTTCCTGTGAGGAATGCAAAAAAAGCTTTAGGAAGAATTCTCATCTCACACGTCATATGTTAACTCATACTAGAGAGAAGCCTTTTTTCCATTCAGAATTGAACAGAAGTTTTGGGGAAAGCTCTGTTCTCACACATCCAATGGTAACTCACGCAGGAAAAAAGATTTTTCCCTGTACAGAATGCAGCAAAAGTTTCCGAAAAAATTCTCATCTCACGCGTCACATGTTAACTCACACAGGAGAAAAGCCTTTTTCCTGCACAGAATGCTGCAAAAGTTTCAGGCAAATTTACCATCTCCGATATCACATGTTAACTCACACACAGCAGCAGAAACTGCTGTCTTCTTCCAGTGCTCCCCACAATCCTTCATCCCCTGTAGAATAAATATTTGCAGGTATCGCTGTAAGTAAGTTTAAAGTCCTACAGTAAGAAAGGATTGTTGTTTCTGTCATATGAAAGGGGAAGTAGGTTAGTTTAGCTGAGAAAGTGTTTTGAAAATGTTTTTTTTTCTCATCTGTTTCTGTTCCGCTCAGTGGTGTAGTGGTTAGCACTCTCCTCTAATGTTGCATTGACACTGAACATCATTTGCACATCTGGGGCATCAATTTGCAATGCCATGTCAATGTACAGATGCCGCCTTAGTTCCTGTGGTGCGACATGATCATCAGATGTGGCGCCCAGGAACAGCGCGTTTTGAGTGTCACATTGTAATTCAGACCGCAGCGTGTCAAAAGTTTAAAAATCTGGACTTTCAGCTTTGAGCATGGGGATGCTCTTAATGACTCTATTAGCAGGTAGAATCCAAACCCAATATGGTTGATCGATCTAAGTGTTCTCGTCCTGAACTTCTATCTGTTTTCTTAAACTGCAGGCTTGCCGGAGCCTGTCCTGGCTACTGTTGGACAAAGGCGTGATGCACCCTGGACAGGTTTTCCAGTCTGTTGTAGTCCCCATGGGGCTGGGGCGCTCGCCTTCGCTATGCCGCCTCCCACGGCAGCTCTCTGTCTGCTGGCCAGGAGACAGAGAGCCGCTGTAGCTTGGGGAGGCAACTTTTGACTGGGCCTCCTAAACCTAATGATATTTTTCTTATATCTTCTCTCATAACCGGGTCACAGAGACATGGCAGTAGCGGAGGGAAGTGGCCGTCATTCAGACACAGCAGGAGTGAAGGTCAAAGTACAGAGACAGTCTGATAGATCTCATGAACCCAGACATGGAAACATGATTACATATGCTTTCGTAGAGCTTTTTAAAATGAATACATTTGATCTGTAAACATCCGCTGTGTCTTCCATGAGATATGCACAGACACCACTTTATGCAGCGTCTGGACTAAAGCTCCTCCCTCAAGCATCTGGGCCATCAAGCGTATTAACACATTTTTGTCCGGGCTTTGAGCAGCAAATTTAAAGTGCCTTAAAAGTGAGGTGTCTGACGTGAATTTGATGCTCAAATCGTGTTTGGTGTGAACGCAGCTTTAAACAAAAAGCCAAGAAGGTCTTTGTTCTAACCCTAGTTCCATTAATTCTATGTAGAGCATTTAGTTCGTGTGTCCTACAAAAAGTAAAAATGTAAACCATTGGGTGAGCCTGTAGAATTTCCTACTTTTTCATCTTTAGATGGTGATTTTTAATTGACCCTTATTGTTCAGTCATATCCAAGGGTCTTGAATTTTCCCACATGTAGGATCATTAAAGTACTACTGATCCTGATTCTGAATAATGCTACGTTCCCTTTGAACACATTTTACGCATCAAATTTGCTTCCTTCACCTTTTTTTTACATTTTAAATTTAATGGTGTAAACATAATCAAGAAAAAAAAGAAAGAAGAGTCAGATCTCATCTGGGCTTCCATCCATCCATCTTCTATTCATTTCTTTACTCTTTTATCCATAATCATATTTGGGTAAATGTCTACAGTCATCTGCATACATTTTCATGTCAACTAATTCATATGGTTGTTGTTTAAATTACCTCAAACTTAAAGACTAAAATATTATTTTACTCCATTTCTCATTAAAAACATCAAACTACAGATGAAGGGAGGCAGTCAGTTTTTCTGTCACATGAACTTGTTTTGATTTAATTTTTTATTTTTTACTGTTGGAACATTTTCATTTAATTATGATCATTTGTCTTTTAACTATTGTTAACATTATGAAGTTTATTTCTTTGTTCCCTCTTAAAGACGTAATTAGGAGACACACTAACCAAATATAGCTATACAGTTGAAGACAATTCTTCTTTTAATTTTATTTTTTAGTAATTCTTAATAAAAGGACCATCCCAAAATATGTGTTTGGTTTCCTATTGTTCCTCCTTTTCTCCAACATAGCACTGTTGATAATTGTTTAGTGAATCTAGAAATAGTCAGAGGTTTATAGAAGAATCTCATTTTTACTTTCCAGTCAAATTCTCTCCATTCCTGACTTTAAGACTTTGATGGCAACTTTCACACAATTCATCCCATTAATTATTTTCAGTTATAGTTTTAGATTCAGATCAAGCTGTGACATCACGCCTGTCTCATGATTTGATTGGCTGGGTATTGATGTGTTCTAAGATCGACTAGTTTTTCTAGTGAGCCAATAAAAGCGACTCCTTTTCCATCTAATTTTACATCCTGGCCGTGAAAATGTTTAGTCGCAAAATTAAAATCACTGAAATATTTCGGATAGAAAATAATATTTTGGGGTTTGCCATTTGAAAATCAAAGGTTTAAAAATTTCTAAAAGAAAATACAAAGGTTTTAAAATAAATCTGGAATAAAATTCAAAGGTTTAAAAAATTCATAATCTGATGGAACAATACTTTGATACCAGGATGACTGGCGGGGACTCCTAGTTCACCTGCAGCCCATCTCCACCCTGTGTTTCTGACTGCTGTTCCAGCTCATGGCTGTCAGCTAACTTCTAATGGGATGGAGCTCACATCTGGTAGAAGATTTCCTGTCAGACATCAGACGTCTAGCAGCTGCTCTGCTTTCTCTGATCACTCTGTCAGGAATGGCGTCTGGTCCAGCAGACCTCTGGGCGTTAACTCTTCATGGAGTCTTCCTCATGGCAGCCATTGGGAGAAAGAGCAGCTGGTGGTCAGGAGGAGGAATGGTCTTCCTGGCTGTCATGTTGTTCTGAGCCTCAAACAGCCTAGAGGTCAATGGCTGCATCTAGAATGGAGGTGTGACTGTCACAGGCAGGTGATGATGTCCTGTAGTTGGAGATCACCTGGATGCTCTGTCACATGGGGCGGGAATCTCTGCTGTTCTGGAAGTGGATTCTCTGAGCATGAGGCACAAAGGTGGAAGTTTCTTCTTCTGATGATTCAAACCTGTAACAGAGTTTAGTTTATCTGATCAGGAAACTGAAAATGAGGACGTCAGCGGAGCAGAAAGAGGAGGAACACCGTCAATAATCATGTTGGAGCTCCAACAGGCATTTTACAAAGTGTCAGTCAGACTCCCAGACAGAATGTTCCAGATCAGCATTTATTGGTTATTTATTGATGTTCTTCATCTTTGGATAAAAGCAGAACTGGAAAATCAAACAAAGTTCTATCTATCTGGTAAAAACTTTGATTCATTCAGTCTTTCCTGTATGGACAGATTTCTTTGACACATTTTCTTTTCATGTAAATTCAGTCAAACATGTTGATCCTTCATGATCTGGATGAGTGGATATGAAACAGTGTTTTCTGCAGCAGGAACGTGTGAGAGGTGAGCTTCATCATTCCATCTCAGCAGCAGATGAGGAGGATGTGCTGCTGGAAAATCTGCCTCACAGACTCAGTTTGCAGCTTCTGCTTTCAGGTTTGACTTCTAGTTTCTGCTCTATGGGATGTTTTTCAGCTGACTCACTGGGATCCATATTCATGTTAACACCAAAGTGATTGTGTCAGATGAAATCTTTCCTGTTTGAAGGAGTTTTCTTCATGTCAAAACAGGATCACAGATCTCCCATCAGGCCTTGCAGCCCCTGACTTTGTGATGAGTTCCTGCAGAAACTCTTGGAAATCTCATGTTGATTCTCTCCCAGTTGACATCCATGGAGATTTTCACTGCTGTTGTTCAACTGTAGAGTTTGTCACAGACGCTCAAACTCATGAAGAGTTCAGCTGGAAGTTGAGAACGAGGCTTTGAAACCAGCAGCAGTTTGAGTCCATTCTGATGTTCCATTCAGGTTTCTGCTACAACAAGCCTTTATTTTGAAAGAGCCAGTGGGGCAGAAACAATAGAAGGAGGAGATTACCAACCCCCCCTGGAATGTTGACCCCTGTGCAGTGGACTAGTGGGGGCAGGGACGGCTGAACCAATCACAGAAGACTGTTGCAGCTTTCCCTCCAAAAGTCAACCAATCAGATGTTGTTGTTTGGATTCTTTGTCTTGAAGTTTCCCATGTGGAAGCTTCCAGAGTCTTTTCTGTTTGGTCTGCAGGCTGAGCAGAACTGACTCCTGCAGGATCACAGGAACTTTCAGGAAAATCTCCAACCAGGAGAAAAGTTTCTGTTTGGACCTTTTCTCTGTGATTGTGAGACTAGCAGATGATCGATCGGAGCTGCAGTGAAGAGGACGGCGGTGTTTGTGGGAGTTGGAGCTGAAGATCGGAGCAGGAACCATGTCTTCAGAACCTCAGGAAGGTTCTGTCAGAGAACAACTTTCTGCTGCTGAAGGAACCATCGTCCAGAACGAGGAGGAGCTCTGTCGTCAGCGCAGACTGCTGGATAGCAGCTGGAACCCGCAGCTTCAGCTACACATAGTTGGTACGTGACTAAACATTCAAATTCCTTGGATTGATCTTTGTCACTGAAGGGATTAAATAAAGATTTTTCAATGGTATAAAGACCTTTCAGATAAAGTGATGTCATTTGTTGGATTATTGCAGCACCACTGCGTTGAACTCGAAGTAAAGAAGTTTACGGAGGCACTTCCACTTTTCCCTTGAGGTTTTTATTTTTGAACTGCTCACAAGAACCGCATGTCCATACAACAGCACGTTGTCTCGTCTTCTCTCAGAACTCCACAAAAACAAAAAACTTGCGCCTCCTAGTGGCGGGGAGGAATACTGTTTCATAAATGTACATAAAATAAATTCGCAACTTGAGTACATAAATAAAAGATCTCTCAACACCCCCACTTGTACTCAGGTTGAATACATTTAAACAATAAATAATAATAATACCGTAAGCTACGGTACAGTTGTGGATCTCCCCACTCCTTTAAACACCAAACATACTGTTTGTAAACTTCCTCAGTTTTAGCTCAGAAGCAGGGGGGAATTCCAGAAAGCAAGTTAAGCTAGCTCCCACGGTAAGTTTGAGGCTAAGGAAGTTGATAACCTCAGCTTCCGGTTCCAGAAATGGAGGTATGTCCCTGGGTATGTCAAGTTGCCATGGCAACTCATGCTCCGAACATATACTGGTCGGGAGCAGGTTTAGTTGAAGCTTAGTTTGTTTTCAGAGAGGTGAAGCAGCATGACTTGTCCATTTGAATATGATTTAGTGGATGAAGAAGCTCAGATAATACTTTTTCCACAGTGAGAGGAGGATAGGATCACATACGGATGTTGGAAAATTAAACTTGCTTACTTTGATCTAACTTAATTATTTGCTTCAGTTAAGAGAAATCATTTTTTGTTAAAAATAACACATAGTTTTTTAGACAATTATTTTCCTTTCATTCAAATTAATTCAATTAAGTAGGTGTAACTTTGGTGCTGTTGTTAGATCGGCACCGCAAGGGATTCTGGGATATCATTCCCTTTGCCTGTCTGGACGGATTTGGGTTGAAGTGTGGCTTTTTGACTAAATGTGTTTAGTTGTTTAGCTGTTTTACTGTGTTTTGCCGAGTTATTTTGTCCTACTGTGCTTACGTTCAGCACCACGAGTGAGAGCGAAGGAGAGGATGATGAGTTTTTAATAGCACCCCTACAGCATGCGATGGTAATGACAATCATGGTAAATTCTTTAATTAATTTTTGCATCCCGTGCATTTTGTGCCGTCCTTTTTATTGTTATAAAAATTAGCATATTTACCGGCTCAAACTTAGACATATGAGAGTTCAATATATATATATATATATATATATATATATATATATATATATATATATATATATATATATATATGCGTCACAAGGAAAATGGAAACAAGATCAGAAACTTGTGGGTTTACTTTGTTGATTTTCTCCAAGCAGAAATTTTTTTTTTTGATGATGCAGCCGTGTTACTTTTTTGTTATAATCTTCATACGCCGTCATTAAAATCTCAGACTCCGTCTCACTTTTGTCTCTAGTGTCGCGCTTTTTCTTTTCTCCACGCATTTCCATGGTGACTCCAGAAATCGGCGATCTATTGAGAATGTCTTTATGTACAAGACGTGCACGTGCGTTAACCCAGGGTTACCAAGTCGAGCGTAATTACGCCAACTCATATCCGGTCTTCTGGAACCGACATACCCAGAGTAAGCAAGTTCAGGCGGATTTCAGCCAGAGTTCAGGCTTAAAGTCATGCTAGTTTAAACATGCTTCCTGGAATACCCCCCTGTAGTGCTCCGCCTGTCTGCAGTGTCACCTGCCCAGTCAGCATCACTATAAGCTACCATGCCCAACCCTTCAGTGTCGTTTCTCCTGAAACACAACTCCTTGTTTGTAGTTCCCTTGAGATATCTGAAAACATATTTCACTGTAACCCATTGTTCCTCTGTTGGTTCATGCAGATATTGTGATAACTTGCTCACCACAAAACATAGATCTGGACGCGTACATGTTGTAAGATATATTAGGCTACCCACAGCCTCTCTGTACATCTTCACAACTTAACAGCATCTGTGTAGCATAGTTTCTGGTCACAGGGAGTTTCCCTGGTCGTGCAGTTTTGCATATTGAACCGTGTCAGTATCTTGTTGACATGTTTCTTGTGACATTTTCACACATCCATCAGACTGAACAAAATCAATTCCGAGAAAATGCTTAAGTTTGCCCAAATCCTTCATCCTGAACTTTGCTGAAAGCATCTCTTTCACATTTTTCATTTTCCTTGCTTGCTGCAATTATGATGTCATCAACCCATATGATTATTATTGTTTTACTACTGGTTGTTTCTTTCGTGTAAACACAGTACTCGGCTGGGTTTTGTGTAAAATCCTTTTCAGTCAAATAGTCATGCAGAACTCTGTTCCAGTTTCGACCAGACTGTTTCAAGCCGTAACGAAATTTTTGTAGCTTACAAACCAAATTTTTCCCCTCTTCATTACCTTCTGGCTGGTCAGTGTAGATCTCATAATCTATGGGAGCGTGTAAGTAAGCTGTTGTTACGTCCATCTGATGAAGTAACAAGTTCTCTTGAGCTGCTTTTTGTAGCAAAACTCTTATGCTTGTCAAGTTAGCTGTTGGTGAAAAAAATTCACCGGAATCTATTCCTTTCTCCTGGCTGTAGCCCTTAGCCACAAATCTGGCTTTGTACTTGTCATTACCATCACTGTCACTTTTTAGAGAATAGACTCATTTACCCCCCACTGTTTTCTTGCCCTGTGGCAGACTAGTGAGAGTAAAGGTGTTGTTCTCTCTCAATAGCCGCGTTTACATGGGCAAAAGTAATCGGAAAGAACGCCTGATCGGAAAGAAAATGCGTAATGTAAACGCGCCGTTCGGAATATTCTGCCCCGGTCAGACTCTTTCGGATCAAACTTTCTTTCCGATCGAGATAGGTGGGTTATACCTATCATTTATCCGATCGTGGTACATGTAAACGGTCATTCCGATCGTGTGTCACTTCTGCTCTGGTTTACGTCATTCATAGAAGGTGTTTTGCTGAGAGAAAGCTTTGGAGTTCATACGGGACCGACCAGGAGGCCCCGCGTAAAGCGCCGCTCCGCTCTCGCCCCGCTGGCTCTCCCCTCTCTTTCAACCCTCACGAGGGAGATGCGGGGGGGATGCGTACCCACGACTTCTGGACCCGGCACCCGAGCTCTGCGTTCGGGCTCCAGTGCCAGTGGACCGAGTGAACCTCTCTGAGCAAAGCAGCAGGATTTATTAATGTGTTTGAGGGGGGGGGGGGGGGGGATGCTTAGTTACGTGTGCGTTTTGTTATTTCGTTATGTGTGAGAATTCGAACTGCGAGCGGACCCGCCGCTCTGGGTTAGCGGCTGCAGGACTCAGGAGAACCGAGCAGAGCACGAGCCGCCAGCTCACACACAGCGGAGCGGCTTGGGGCAGTGTGTGAGCTTTTCAGAGCAGAAATGTCACTCAGTCCTTAGAAACTGTTAAAAAAAATCACATGGAATTGTGTTTCCAGTTGAGCCCCGACAAAATAAAGGCTGATGTTATTCACAGACATTTACGTCCAGCCAAGCTGCCGATTGCAGCGTTTCCCCGCATGGTGTTGGATTTTGTGTCCATCAAAAAGCTAATGTTGTTAGCCCGTGTTGTTAGCCTCTCCTAACCCTGGGTTCTCCGTTTTTCCTCAAAAAAAGCACTGACCATACGGATTAAATATAAAATGATGAGCGAACAGGACCTTCATAATATTCATAACATTAATAAAAGCCCGTTTGGAAGATCGTCTCGTATATTACTGAGCTGCTGCATAAAAGTCTGTGGCAGCAACGGTGTGTTTACAACGGGACCTACTTCCTCATCCGGGTGTTTTTACACTACTGCGCATGCCCAAATGATTCATTCCGACGGAAAGTGTGACCCATGGGAACGTTTGTTCTAATCGGAAAAAGGTTTTCTGGGCCCATGTGCACGGGTTTATTTTAACCCGACCACTGATCCGATCAAGATATTCTGCCCATGTAAACGCGGCTAATGACTGAATCCATGGCTTTAATCCAGTGTTTTGCATTATCTGACTCCACAGCTTCTTTGAATGTTTGTGGGATACCACACACTGCTCTGTAACAATAATCGATGTTACTATGAATCTCAGTTACAAAATCCTTCAGGTGACTGGGTTTTCTCCTCTCCCTCGTTGGATATCTTTCACTGACACATGAATCATCTGCTACACCTGGCTCTCTTTGATCACGCTCATCAGATGTGTCACTTTGTGATTCTTTGTCTTTTACCGCTTGCTCCTGAACTTCTTTAATGTCTCTGTCAATGTTGTCAGTGTTACTGTCAGGAATAGGTAGGTCTACTCTACCATAATCATTTAGTTCAACTTCACCTGTCTGCGTTTGTCTCTCTGCACTCATCTTGCTCACAAATTTGACAAGGCGATGTTTCTGGACTTTTTCTGTGTCAGGATTATAGACCAAATAGGCTGGGCTGTTTTTGTCGTAACCAACAAAAAACCCTTGCTCACACTTTTAATCAAGCTTTTCTCTGTCTTGTTTGTATGTATAACATACAGATCCAAATGTTTGCATTTTTGACAGGTCTGGCTTTCTTCCTGTTAGCATTTGGAAAGGGGTCTTTCCTGTTCGCTTATTAAAGCATCTGTTTCGCACTATGGCTGCTGTTTGAACAGCATAGTTCCACAGACTTTTAGGTAAATGACTTTCAATTAGCATACATCCACCCATCTTGAAAAGAGTACGCCAGCCTCTCTAGGTAGTGCCGTTCTGATGAGGTGAATATGGTGCTGATGTCTCATGTTTAATACCATTCTTCCTCAACAAAGTTTGAAAGTCTCTGCATGTGAACTCTGTGCCGTTATCAGATCGAATGCATTTTACCTTTCCAAAAGGTGCAATGTCGGCCAAAAATTTTTCTGTTGCGTTTAGTGCATCACTTTTCGCTTTCAAAAAATATACAAATACTGTGCTGGAGTAGTCATCAGTGAATGACTGCGCATATTTGTACCCATCAATGGATTCATTTGCTATTGGTCCTGCTAAGTCTGTGTCTTCCATCTGCAGGGAGGCTGTTGCTCTGTTATCAGGATTCCTATTTCATGTTTGTGTAAATTTCCCCTGAATACACACCTCACAATCGTGGTCAGGCTTGTCTGCCCTGCCCTTAATAGTCATCCCATCTACTACATTTTGCAACCTTAGAATATCCTCATAGTTGCAGTGGCCTAAGATCTCGTGCCATGTCTGCATATCGTGACAGGTGTTACATTCATCATGGTCTTCAACTTCAATTTGCAAATAATACAACTTGTCATGCACATGAATATTAAAGTTGGTACCGTCTTTGTGGGTTAACACATCCTGCCCTTGTTTAAAGGTGACTGTCGCTCCTGATGCTGTAGCCATCTTCACGGAGAAAATGTCTTGAGGATATGATGGAATATACAATGCTCCTCTCAGGGTTGCTTTGTGTTGTTGACCTGTACTGTCTATCAGGAACACTTCCGCATTTCCTCTTCGTTGAGCGACTCCTTTGCACATCGTTCCATCTGCTAACTCCACAACATGCATCTCCGGTTTGAAGGCTTAATCAAAACTCTTGAACTTGGCAATATCATTAATGATGTGTGAGGTAGCTCCGGTGTCGACCATCAGGCCCTTCTCCTTAATGCGAACGTGCAGGTTGCTGCTGGCCTTTGACATCTGCATTAGTAATCCGGAAAGCGTAATCCGCAGCTGTAGCTCCAGATTCATTGCTGCTCTCATCTGCGACTTTCCTTGCTCCATCCTGTTTGTCTTTGTGTCTACAGGTGGTATCATTGTGTGTGCTGCTCCTGCAATGGTTGCACCACGTTTTCCTCCTGCATGCTTTTGCTCTGTGGCCCTTCAGTCCGCACTTAAAACATTTAATATCTACATCGCTGTAGTCTCTGCTCTGTGCGTTCGACTTGATGTGCTTTTGACCTGTTCTTGCCATTGTCTTCATCAGGTTGTCATTTGACTCTGCTACAGTCAACTTCTCAGTGTCTTCATAACTGCGCAACTCTGTTTTGAACTCAGGAAATGTCATATCATTCTTATTATGAGTTACATGTATTGCAAATGGTTTAAAACTTTCAGGTAGTCCTTTTAGAACCATAGCAATCAGCAGGCCATCTGCTAATGTCTCTCCCGCGTTGCGTAGTGCTGTAATGGCGGCCTCGGCTCTGATGACATAATCAGTAACCGTCTCCTCGCGCAGTTTCTGATGCGAAGTCAGCGTGGTATACAGGCTGATAATGCGGGGTTTTCCTCTTCCTGCGTAGTAGCCTCTCAAAATTTTCAGTGCAGCTCTTCCATTATCGGACGCATCCCTCATAATTAATGACAGGCTTTTATCGTCCAAAAGTTGAATCATTTCTGCATAAGCGTCTGCATTTTTCTTAGCGTCGGCTGCCACCGCGGCCTCCGTCAAATCAAAATTAATTAGAAATATAATCAAGAAAATGATCCCGTTCAATTTGAAGCTTCACAGAAGGTGATTTGGCTTAAAAAACACCCTTTAAAGCATTTGAAGTTATCAATATAGAGAGATTCCAGACTTTCATTTCCTGGTTTGTACAATATGTGGCAGCGATTCCAGGCATCAACTAAATAGTCTTCTTCTTTGGAGCCTTGGAACAAAAAACTGACAGCAGAGCAAACAGCAAATATAAATATCCTGGTGGCAGACCACATTTTCAATTAAAAAAAAAGTTAAAATGCAGAAAACAATCAAAATAATGTCTAGAAAGTCAGCAAAGATATTCATCTAAAGAGTAAAAATACTATGAAATAAAATTTTAAAGGTCATGATTAATTTTTACAATGAATAAAACACTTATTTTATACCTTATAACTTAGAAAACTGACAATTGTTTTTGTGAACCGCAAATGTCATCTGGAAAATGTCCTGACTTGTACTGCATGGATTGAAAAAATTCTAGATTAGCTTGCATGTAGAACACCCACTGATCTACTGACGCTCATTCTAAAAAGCTGAAAATGCTGCAGCCTCTATCAGGTCTATCAGCTGGTCTGGCAGAAAGCTCTGGTGGCTGAGCTAGGTCATGCGTCCATGCCGACTTCTAGGTACGTTCACTGCATCCACCTGCAGACAAATAGATCTGGTCTAGCCCTCGAGAGCTGGGCCTCTCCACATTTCCACCAGTGAGTGAGCCTGATCGGGTCATTGTTGTAGCATTGCAACATAGGTAAATGCATGTTTGGAGTTTTACTGATAAGAAAAGAGAGAAATCAGTATTGACTTTCCTTTGATAACCCTGACTGATATGGTTATATGTTTATTTCATTTGGATTTTATGTTAAATGGAAACTACATGATCAGGAGACTCTGGACTAAAGATATGGCTACCTGGGGAGTTCCTGTGGCCAGGTGAAGAACGAATTACTAGGGGCAAAAGAGGGGTGAAGCGGGGAGACACGGGAGTTAACAGCCGCAGGATACGTACATCAGTGGCGCCTCCAGAAAAGTTTTATGGAGGTGGCCGTTAGGGGGCCACATTAAATCTTGGGCTGGCACACAAAAACCATGAGCTATATTTTTAAAATTCATTCTACTAAACGTAGTAAAACAACCATTACAAAACCAACAGAAAGTTAAATGCCTACTGATATTTTGTAGAACATGAACTTATAGTAGATACTACTAGTATAATAACTTATAGATACTAGTAGATACTACTACTAATATATTTGTATTTGTTTTGTTTCTATTTCATGCTTAGGTGTGTCTGCTTGGGGTGTTCGGCTCTTGACTGAGAGATATCTATAATGAACAAAAAGTGAAATCAGTTGTTCAGAAATAAAAATAATAATAATAATACCCTTCCATGGTAATTATTAATTATATCTGTATATAGACAGATAAGAAATATATAAACATTTCTATTCAGGCTAATAAACATGAAACAGTTGTATTATTTGGGCAACATCATTCTAACTGCACCTGTTGGTCCAGGAACAGGTGGAGCTCCTGCTTATGCTGAGTTCTGCCTTGTTTCTCTGACCAATGATGCTGACTGTCCCTCGTCTGATGCCATCTCATCTTTGTCTTCCTCATTCTCTTCTGTCATTCATGCTGCTCTGTCTCCTCCTCCTCACTACTCCTCTGTTGCTCTCCTACCATCTGTTTCACTCCTTCTGCTGTACTTTTCTTCCTAAAATAAGAATATATGTTGAATTTCTCTTCATTCTCTGAAAATTGACTTACACAAGCATCAACTGTTGACTATAAGTAACTATGTGGGAACAGGACTAAAACACGTCAAAATGTTGCGGTAACACAACAACCAGTGCTTTAAATAGTGCCGTGAAATGAGAGGCGCATGTGACAGGAAAAATCCTTTTTTACGTATTAATAAAAAGTAGTGGCACATCCACCACCACTGATGATGGGGCACATTTGCACCAAGTATTTGCGCACAATACTGATCAAGTGATCTAAAGTAAACAGATTGTTAAGAGAGCCCACAAAAAATATTTAAAAGTCATGAAAAGAAATCAGGTGTTTTGGGATGTGTGATTGTGTGCGTGCGTGCATTCTCTCTCGCGCACGTGTTCGCGTCCGTGTCTGCGTGCTAAAACCGGTGCTCGCGTGATGCAGGAAGAGAGGAGGGAGAGCTTGTGTGAGGGCGTGGAGCGCATACACGCGCCGTTTTGGACTTAAGGAAACAGTAATAAAGAAAGTTCATCTTTTAGTAACTGAGACTGGTTCTTTTGTCTAACCGGCACGGAGGCTCTGAGGGTTCGAACACGAAAGTGAACCCCGCGTCTTATTCGTGTTCTGCATCCAGCAGCCCGTCTTTAGATGTCTGCGCCAATGAGTTTGACACTAGAGGAGACACGCCTGTTTGGGAAGCCTGGCCGACGGTGGCGAAGCGCGATGCCATCTTGGTGAGGTCGATGACGCCCACATGACAATGATAGCCTTTGGTGGCATCTAAGTAGCTTTTATATAATTTATATATATTCATATTTATACATATTAATAAATATATAATAATAATAATAATATATATAATAGATGTATATAATTTTATATATATACACATCATTTGTTGCTGTTAAATAAGAGAAACAGTCAGCCTTATAAGCTGAAACTTTAATGAAAAATGCATAGTTGCAGGACTTCTTATAAATAAATTAAAATGTTACAAAGAATTTTCAAAAATAATTTTTAAGCATTTCGAAGTTTTGGACCTTTTTGACATTTAATTTAAATTATTTAGAAAAGCCCAACAATAAGTCAATTATAAAAATAAATAATAATATATAAATAAGTCAATAATAATAATACATCAATAGTAAGTCAATAATAATATTAAATGATAAAAATAAATCAATAATAGGTCAATAATAATAAATTATAATAGTAAATCAATAATAAGTCAACAATAAGTCCAAAAGTCAACAACAGATTTTCCCCTTTAAAAAAACTAATAAAACAATAGATTTACTGATTCATGTGAGTGTTCAATTTGGTGTAACACAGATTTTATGGTGCCGGGTTTCAAGTGAATAGCCTGGTCAGTCTTATCAAAATCGGTTTCCACAAATTGTTTCGAACGCAGCCAGACTGTATTGCTAGTTGGTAACTACAGTGATCCATCTGGGTCAGCTCTGGAAACCTGCAAGAAAAGTTAAGTCACTGAGTCAGAAATGTATAAAACTATATTACTATCATAGCCTAGTCCTAGTTTTCTGTATATAGGTTTAACACAATAAAGTTTATATTTATGTCGACAGCTAATTATACGAACATCATGATTACATGTTGATAATAGCCCTGCAGCATCATGCATGTCAACATGTGTAGGATTAATGAAGACCCTGCAGCATTAAAAGAAAAAAAATATAGTACTTACCTGTGAAATGTTCTGCCTTCCTCCTTCATGGACTCATTTCTCTGATTTTGGCAGTTGAAAACCCACAGAATGAAAGGGAATTTCCCAAAAAATGTGTTCACATGCATACACTGCAGTAGTAACTTGACCTCACCAAGATGGCGGTGCTCTCCTTCCATGAGGAACCACGTGATGTTTCCTCTAGTGATATAACTCATTGGTCTGCGCACTCAGAGGCAGCAGGGAGGGGAGGTGGTGTGGACTGATTTAGGTGATCAGAGCAACTTGACGCCTGGTTGCTGTACATTTGGGATAAAATGCACAACTGATGCTACCACAGTTTAAAGTGGCTAGTGGGGTGGCCACTAGGGTGGCCAGGTGTCGGCCCTGGTGGCGCCACTGACGTACATGTCGAGGTATATATAGGTACAATAACCTTTTTTTTTAAAAGGAATGCAGGTGGGTGTAACCCTGACATGCTTTTTTTTATAAACTTTATTGCATATTATGCCATTTTACAAGGCTGTACTTTAAAGAATGCAATACAAAACACAACTGCAAATATCAAAAACAAATATGTAACACAGAGGAACACGAATAGAAATAGAAAAAAGCCAGGGGATTAAACTCTACGAAAAAATACTGAATCTATCACATACAGACAATGTTTTGATTGCTTTTTGCTTCTTTGAATTTTGAATACTGTTGATATACTGATTTAACTCAGAAAGGAATACAGTGAAACAGGGTTTTCTACCAGAAAAATTACATTTATGAATATGAAATTTAGCCAAAATGAGTAAAAGATTTAAAAGTAAACCAGAGTCCTCTTGCATATTTTTTTATATTAGACCCAACAAGACATCTTTCCAGAAGAAGACAAAAAAAGAGTCAATTTTATCATTAATAAAATCACACATCTCCTGCCAAAACACCTTCACTTTGGGACAATACCAGAAAAGATGGATAACTGTTTCAGGGGAATTACAACCAAAACTACAGAGTTTGTCAATGTTTTTCTTATCTGTTTTGAATAAACATTTTAGCTGGATAAATTCTATGGATAATCTTAAAAGAAACTTCTTTAACCTTTTTAGTGATTAAAAATTTATTGGGTGTTTGCCAAACCTTCTTCCATGCAATGTCTTCAACAAACATGTTCCAATAAGACATGCTACGAGGTAGTGAAACAATGTTTGTTTGAAATAATGTTCATATTGCTTTATTGTTTTTCCTGAGATAACCGGTCAGACATATTTTCCCCACAGGAGTATTAATGGGAGAGAGTAGAAAAGGCTCCTCAATGTGAACTCTGTGTTGGAATTTAAACAACATGCAGACAGAGGGAATCGCTCCAAACACCCTAGCATATTCTAAAGGGGGAACAGGGAAGTTAAATTTAAGTAATGGGTTCTGTTTTTCCAGATGAAATTAAAAAGCATTTTGTCAATTTCTTTGATAATTTTATCATCAACATGTTAAGCCAAAGCTGTGTATGTTAAGCGGGAAATACCTTCTGCTTTGCTGAGTAAAATCCTTCCTCTCAAAGATAAATCTCTGGAGAGCCACTGATTCAATTTCCTTTGAGTTTTTTCTATTATTGGGTTAAAATTTAGGGAACTCGTTGCATGTTGGTCTTTTGATATCAAAATACCTAAATTTTTCACTTCAAATTTAACTGGAAGATTATACAAAGTGGTAGCAGCACAATCTTTAAGTGCCATTAATTCGCATTTATTCACATTCAAACGAAGACTGGACGCCTTTGAAAATGTCCCAATAACGTCAAAAGCAACAGGAATTTGCCTTTCATTTTTTAGAAAAAGTGTAGTGTCATCTGCAAGTTGAGTAATGATTAGTTCTTTGTCAATGAGATTGATGCCTTCTACTGCACTGGATTTGATGTGATCTGTTAACAGTTGAGAAACTAAAAGGAAAAGATATGGAGAAACAGGACAACCTTGCCTAATTCCTCTCTAGATTAAATCTGGGAGAGGTGCCACCTGCTAATTTAATAGAGCTATATAGTTTTATAATGTTACAATAGCTGAATAAAAGTATTCTCCAAAACCAAATTTTTGAAGACAATGCAAAATGAATTTATGTTCTACGGTATCAAATGCTTTGTAAAAATCCAAAAATAAAATAAAACCATTATCATTAATGTCTGGATTATCAAGAATGTCCAAAACTAGCCTGATATTATTCATTATATGTCTACCTGACATAAAGTGAGACTGGGTCTCATCAATTACTGAGTTCAGTGTCAGTTTTAGTCTTTTGGCCAAGATTGTTGCAAAGATCTTATAATCATTGTTGAGTAGCGATATTGGACACCAGTTATCTAAGAATGACATGTCTTTCCCAGATTTTGGAATTAATGTTGTCAGGCCTTGAGTCAAAGTTGTAGGAAGAAGTTCTTTATCTATACTTTCTACAAACATTTGATGTAAAAAGGGAGACAGATCCTCAGCAAAACATTTATAGATCTCTGAAGTCAGCCCATCTGTCCCTGGTGATTTATTAGATTTAAGTTGTTCTATGGCCTTTTGTACTTCCTCAAGTGTAACCATGCTCTCACATTGCTCCTTTTCACTTACAGTGATGGTCTTAACTGTTAACGAATCTATGAAGGCATCTGTTGAAACTTGACAAAATTTAGAACTATAAAGTTTCTGGTAAAAATCTCGACAATAGTTAGAAATGACTGTAGGGTCTTCTGAAATAGTTCCATCTATATTGATTCTGTGTATGCTGCTACCTTTAGAATGGGTTCTCTCCAGATTAAAGAAGTATTGTGAATTTTGTTCATCATTTCAAGCCATCTTGATCGAGATCTCACAAAAGCTCCCTTGGCTTTTTAAAGATATAAATGATCTAATTCAGTTTGAAGGCTAGAAAGCTGGAGTTTATCTACATCTGATAGTTTGTCAGGATTATTTTGCCACAAGTGAGTGATTTTTAAAATGACATTAGCTTCATGTGCTCTTCTATTTTTAGCCTTAACACTACTTACTTTGCTAAGATATTTACTTATTTCAAATTTAAAAAGCTCCCAGTGTAAACCATATTTCTTGTCTATATTAGCTTTAGACCAAAATGTGCTATTTGTCTTTTGATTTGTTTTTTAACAGTGTCATCCAGTAAAATAGAGCTATTAAGTTTCCAATAAGCTGAATGAGTGGCATAAAACTTAGAGGCGCTAAACTTTATCTTAACAACTATGGCTTTGTGATCTGTAAGAGGGGTGGGGCAAATGTTTACATCAATCAGATCTATAGAAACACTTTTTGAGACCAACCAAAAGTCAATTCTGGACTGATTTGTACCAGATTTGTTACTCCATGTAAAGCATTTGACATCAGGATTTTTGCTTCTCCATATATCATGGAGGTCAAATTTCTCCATAAAATTCTTCAGCTTGGTGTTGCTTCCATCCGGCCCACGAGGAGGACACCTATCTACATTATTATCTGGGACATCATTGAAGTTACCCCCAACTATATGATGGCATTTGGAAATTTCTCTAACCATTTTAACAGTAAGTTTTCTATAGAGAAAAAAAGTTGATCATTTTCTTTGACAGTGTTGTATCCATAAATATTGGCTGAAATAACAATATTGTCATCACATTGTAGTATTTGGCAAATATAATGACCTGATGGATCACTTTCAGTAAGTAAAATGTCCCCACTAAACCTATTTTTAAGAGTTGTTACCCCGGCTGATCGCTCTGTACCATGTGGAAACCATAAAGAATTACCCCATTGACACTTCCAGAATTTAGCATCATCAGATATTGAAAGAGACTCTTGTAAAAAACAGAGATCTGAATGAAACTGCTTAGCAAAAATAAATAAAGCTTTGCGTTCAACATTATTGCGTAGTCCCCTGGCATTAAAAGAAGAGGTTTGAGTTCAAAAAAACATTTTTTTTAAGGAAGGAATCCTCTCAAATATAAAAATAAAAAGGGATTCGAGAGGGGGGTAAGTTCCTGAGAATGCAGAGGAGAACACACTGGACTCCTCACTGGGAAAAGAAAAACAAAAAAAGAATCTCTCTTATTTATTTTTCTCTTTTCCGCTTCTTTTTTCATGGGTGAACTTCTGACCCATTAATAAATCCATGGCCTCCCACGAAGTAAGCCGCCTTTCCCTCCTCGTGTGCTTTCTTGATTTTCGGCCACAGTTTCGGCAGATTCTACCTGTCGTCTTTTGTTAAGTCCTCGTTGAAGCGCAGTCCTTTAGCTTGGAGAAACCCGTTCTTCTTGGCCGCCCTCCAAACCTCCTCCTTCAGACGCTGGGAGATGCATTGGGTTAGAACCCCTCGAGGCCTCGGGTCCTCTTGGCGTTTTCTTCCCATCCGATGAGCGACATCAACAACATCGGGAAACTTTTCTTTTTCTTAAGGGCAAAACATGCTGGCCAATGTTGAGCACGTTTTCCTTATCAGCCTCAGGAAGGCCGTACAGCCTCAGATTCCATCAACGACCATAAGCTTCCAGGTCTGCAACTCCGGTCAAGCATCTCAACGTAAATTCTTCATTTTTTTCCCACATGTTTTTCTATGGCATCAACTTTGTCATTTATGAGTTTAATTTCGGAATGGACAGTTTCAACCATTTTTTCAAGAGCATCACTTCTTGAGTTGATTAGTTTGGCTAGCATATTAACTGCTTCATCCGACTTCATGGACCAGGGCATGGTAGGCCTTTTAGCAAGAGGAGGCTTACTTGGGGTCACTGGGAGTGATGGAAATTCCTCCTCCGAAGGCATGGGTATGTCCATGCTGCCGGAGTAGTCGTGCTTGTCAGCTAACAACAAGCTAGCGGAGCTTTCTTTTTCTTATGAAGATTCGCTTCTTTTAGCAGGTTTGGGCATTTTGAATGGTGGGAATTTGTAAAAAGTATCCAGAAACTACAAAACAGAACATTCCCGGTCGTTTTCAAGATAAAGCAAGTCTTGCTGCTTCAAAAAAGCTCAAGAAAAAAGTTTGGTGCTCGGAGCTCGATATAAACAAACCAGTCACGCCGCCATCTTGCCGGCTCCATAGGTACAATAACCGTTCGGGGTCCTTCGACTGAGGATAACGTCACACTACGGTGGCCCCACTTGGACAAACTCAAAGCGTCCAGATCTGCTCGGGCTCTACATATTTTCATTTCACATTCTTTTCCCTCTTGTGTCAGACATTATTCTTTATAGTGTTTATAGAGAGATTTAGCGATTACCCACTTTGGAAAAAGATCTGTGGCTGTTAGAATGAACCTGCTGCTACACACAAGAGAACCGTGTAGGAGAGCAGCTGGAGTCTCGTAGCTGAGTGTTTGCAGGCAGGGACGGTACTTTGTTATAGTGTTCGATCCAGAGAAGGGTTGTATGCATAATTATGTGCTTACTACAAATATAATTAATATAACTAAAGTCTGGCCTAAATTACAAAAGCGATTATTTCAAATATACTCCTTGTGTGTCAGAAGATTATAACCACATGTTGTAACAGTAAAATATGTCCAACACAAGAGGCCTTCGGCTCTCATCTGTTTGATCAGCGGTTGGACAGCAACCCCCTTCATGAGAGGCAGAACATTTATTTTTGTAATATGAGGCAGTATAGACTCTTTACAATGTTAATGATCTGTACCTTTTTGTTTGAGCTTCTCGGTTTGAGAAATCCTGTAACACTAGCTGGGGTTACATGGACAAAAGTAATCAGAAGAAATGCCTGAACGGAATAAAAATGTGTGATGTAAACAGACTGTTTGGAATGGTCTGCACCGTTCTGATCAAAATTTCTTTCCGACTGAGATAGGTGGGTTAAGCCCATTGTTGATCCAATCGTGGTGCATTTAATCAGTTTATTGCGATCGTGGGTCTCTACTGTTTACGTCATTCATAGATGGTGTTTCGCTCCAGAGGAGACTTTGGAGATGTAGCAGGATGATGCTGCACAGCTGAAGGCAATTCCCCTGACTACCTAGGAGCAGTTTTAAAATGGTTCAGCCCAGCACTTGAGCACTTGGTGTCTGGTGCTCAGACCCCGCCCATTTTGCTAGTAGCTAGCACTCTGTGCTTCCTGGTAAGTGTGGTGGTGCCGCCATCTCTGGTGAATCTGCTTTAGGTTTTCCTAAACAAATTGTGTTCTTTAGCTGGAAAAGAAAAGAGCTCTGGTATCTGAAGCTCTATGCCCCTCTATGCCCCAGTGAGATTAAGGCTTGGATGAGTTTCTCCTCACTGCTCAGGAGATCAGTTTGTTTGGTCTGAGCCTCTGCCTGTTAGTTTTAATATGAATTATGCTTTAACAGATTTTTGTTTGTATTTAGGGACAGCATAGACACACTGCTGCTTTGTTTGGCTTTCCTGATTTATTTATTTATTTAATTTAAGCACACAGCAGTTACACCTTGCTTCAGCCAATGGCTGCTAGCTCTAGGCCTTGGTGCTCCAGCTCCTGCCGGTGGGCTTCAGACTGCACTCCGAGCCCAGACCTTCATCTTCTTGGCCTTTGCGGCAGCCAACAGAGCGGCATCAAGCCCTCTTTTTCTCCATGGTCATTGGACTGAGGACATGCTGAGAGGTGTTGCGCCCTTCCCAAGGGCCGCTGCTGTGTTGTGCTGGTTTTATCCTGTTTTTGAGGTTTTATCCTGTTTTTATTGTGAGTGTGTTTGTGTGAAGGTTGGCATTGATTGTGTTTTATTTTATTGTATTTTTTTTGTATTCTTTCAAACAATCTTGTCAACCCTTGTTTGATTTATTTATTTATTTTTCCGCCCTTTCTTTCTTAGGGCTGAGTGCAGGGACAGTGTGGGGCGTGTTCAGTTTTAGTTTATATTTTGTTTTTTCCACGTGTGTGCATGCCACAGAGTGGGGTGTTTTCTGTTTTATTTTGGTTGCCATTCTCCTCCACGTGAGTCTGGCCAGCGCTCCATTGGCAAGCCTCGGCCCTCGAAGGGGTTTTCTCCCTCCCCAGTGTGAGTCCTTTTTAAGTGTAAATAAAATTACTTCTAACTGGTACCACGTCTTGAACGCATTTTAAACAATAATCTACGCCTGTGTTGCAGCGCTTTGGGTTCCCCAGACCCTGTACCTGGGGTGGCGTTGTTGCTTTGTGTGGGTTTATTTTTTTATTTTATTTTTGTTTTTTTAAATCGGCTACAACCACTTGCCACGATAATAATCTCACAGGATAAAGTACAGGAAATAATAGGGTTGGGTTGACCAAACCAATTAATTGATCTGAATGGATTCAAGCTTAACGATCAAAAACCAATCCATAAATGTAGAGATTTATCTTTTACACTCAAAGTGATTGACATTATCTCTAGCCAATCATGGTGCAGAACAGGGTTCTCTGTTTGAAAAAAAAAAGCAGCAGCATAATCATGCTTAAATGAGACTGCAAAAGGTGAACTGTGATGTAGAAAAGGGAACACTGTATTGTGGTTTTTAGTTTAAACTTTAGCTCTGTGAAGAATTTTAAAATCCCACTCCAACTAAACTGTTCTATTTTCAAAGTGTTCCCAGTTATCTTTTCATTAGGATAATGCCGTTTTTAAGGCCAAATAAAAAAACCTGTATTTTTTTTTTTTTTTTGACAGTCTCTGCAGAGCAGTAGGAATTCATTAGAAAGGTACGTCTGAGTTGTGGAGGGACTGTTGACGTGGAAGAAACCCTCCACTACTATCCCATTAAAATCTTCGTTTACACTTTCTCCCGCTAGCTTACAGCCCTTCACTACCCTAAGCTAACATTACAGTGCAACATAGTAGTAGGTTTAGAGGCTTTCATCTGGACTTAGTTTTAAAGTTAGAATATGTTTCGCCTCTTATCCAAGAGTCTTTGTCAATTCTGAATTAGCTGGTCTAAGAGCTGGTATATATGCGCTCATAAGAGAGGAGTCAGACCTGAAACTGGATGGTGTTGTCAATTTAGCCTACATGGTTTCGGGTCATTAAGAGTCCTTTGTCCTCAGCTGGGGGTTGGGGAGCCAGTGACTCCCTCCACAAACTGGTCATCTCTTTCAGCTGTTAATGATCCAGGTGGAACTGGTTCGGTTTGTTTGGGTTTCAGAACACTGCCGTAGATGGATGGAAGAATAAACCTGAGACCACCATTTATTAAGAGAAGGTTTATCCTTCTTGACAAAGATGGCTTCTTTTACTTCCATCCCTTATCAAACCATCATTTCTCTCTGGCTAGGTTTGTCAAGTGCAACAAAAATGGCAGCAATATCAGATCTATCTAGCCATACTGTTTTTTTGTTTTGTGTTTTTACTTATATTTTATTCAAACTTTTTGCAACAGAGCATTATACACAGTTGTCTCCATAGTTTCAAGAAAAAATGAAATCTAAACATGCCAGCATTTGACTAGCTAGATGTATTGATGACAGTATCAATGATTTTGTTGGGCCCCATCTTACATTAAGGTTTTGCATTTGATGTCTTAATAGGAAGGTTATTCTTTCAATTTGAAAGAGTTCTCTTACTTTCTGAATCCAGGTATCTAGGGAGGGTAGCTCTGTGTTCATCCATCTAATTGTAATGCATTTTAATGCTGCTGTAAAAAGTACATTTAGAACAGGGGTGTCAAATATACGCCCCACGGGCCGTATCCGACCCACCAGGTGGTTAATTCCAGCCCACACATGAAGAGTACAAATCAAGGATGTTTAAAAAAGAAAGCAAGTTTCTAGTCCATTCCTGTGGCGAGTTGTGATTTTTTAAAGAAATAACCGAAATGTGCAATTCCGCCACTAGGGGGAGCAAAGGAAAGGCAAAACAGTTGAAACAGCATATCTCTGCACGTGCCAAAAGCCAAACCTAACAGCTCTGCATCTGGGTAAGATTCACTTTCGTTCCCCATGAGCCTTACCGCTGTTATCTTGCTATGAGGATGATCAGTAGCAACACCCTACTGGGGTAGGAAACACAAGATCAATGACCACCACCATATTACTGTAAAAGATGAGTTTGTCAGTGTGGGGAGTGTGTGTTTATTGAAATGTATAGTAACCTTTTTGAAAACTTGTGAGTTTCTTTAATTAGGTGTTTGACCTGCTGAAGACTGAAAGACTGACAGGACTGAAAGACTGTCTTATCTGTAAAAGAGAACAAAGAAAGACTATTTCTTGACAGTATACAAATACCTTTAAAAGTATAAAAGTTCTCCTTTTTTGTCTTTTTGTCCCTGCAGTCCTTCCTCAGCATTATGCGAGTGAAGAGGATCTGTGCAACCAACAGAGCAATTTAAGAATGGAACATGGGGAACCAGAACCTCCACAAATTAAAGAGGAACATGGAGAACCAGAACCTCCACACATTAAGCAGGAACATGGAGAACCAAAAACTTCACAGATTAAAGAGGAACTGCAGGAACCAGAACCTCTACAGATAAAAGAAGAACTGCAGAAACCGGAACCTCTACAGATTAAAGAAGAACTGCAGGAACCAGAACCTCCACAGATTAAAGAGGAACAAGTGGAACAACAACTTCCACAGATTAAAGAGGAGCTCTTCAGTCAGAAGTTAGAGCAGGTTGATCTGAAGCAGGACCAGGAAGAACCTCCACAGATCAAAGAGGAACTACAGGAACCAGAACCACCACAAATTAAAGAGGAACCAGGGGAACTCTGCATCAGTCAGGATGAAGATCAGCTTGATCTGAAGCAGGAGACTGATACCTTGATGGAAATTTCTACTTATAAAGAAGATGAGAACAGTGAAGCAGATCTAAACAATCAGCAGAGCTTTAATGTTACTGATAGTCAGAATGAAGAAGGAAACCAACATGAAAAATCAAGATCAACTACAGATGAAGTGACAGACCCAAAGAACAGAGATCAGAGGACGACTTTTATTTATTTATCTCATCTCAAAACAAACATGAGACATACAGGAAAAAAGCCTTTTTCCTGTAAAGAATGTGACAAAAGCTTTTATTGTATATCTCATCTCGAATCACACATGAGAACTCACACAGGAGAAAGGCCTTTTTCTTGTGTAGAATGCGATAAACGTTTTAGTCATGAATCTGCTCTCAAAAAACACATAAGAACTCACACAGGGGAAAAGCCTTTTTCTTGTATAGAATGCAATAAATGTTTTAGTGATTCATCTAGTCTCCAAAAACACATGAGAACTCATACAGGAGAGAAGCCTTTTTCTTGTAAAGAATGTGATAAAAGTTTTAGTTTTGTATATAATCTCAAAACACACATGAGAACTCATACAGGAGAAAAGCCTTTTTCTTGTAAAGAATGTGATAAAAGTTTTAGACAACTATCTAATCTCAAAAACCACATGAGAACTCATACAGGAGAAAGGCCTTTTTCATGTACAGAATGCAATAAAAGTTTTAGTGAAAAATCTAGTCTCAACAAACACGTGAGAACTCACACAGCAGAGAAGCCTTTTTCTTGCAAAGAATGTGATAAAAGTTTTAGTTTTGTACATAATCTCAAAACACACATGAGAACTCATACAGGAGAGAAGCCTTTTTCTTGTAAAGAATGTGATAAAAGTTATAGTCATGTATCTGATCTCAAAAACCACATGAGAACTCACACAGGAGAAAAGCCTTTTTCTTGTATGGAATGCAATAAAGGTTTTAGTGATTCATCTAGTCTCAAAACACACATGAGAACTCACACAGGAGAAAGGCCTTTTTCTTAAAAAATGCAAAAAATGTTATACTTTTTATGTGATCAAAAGACACATTAGAACTTTTTTTGTGTAAACAATATAAAACAAGTTTTAGCGATGTATTTAGTCTCAAATCACCCTTTTTTGTGTAATGTATTTGCCAAAAGTTCTAGTGATGTATTTGACCTTGAAACGAGAGAACTCATGCAGAAGAGAAACTGACCTGACGTCAGCTATCAAAGCATCCTGATCTTTCATTAAAATGTGTATAAGCTGATGTCCTCCATATCACATTGATGGAGTTATTTAGTAATGAGGAGGCAGAAGTGATTATTGGATGCGTTGAAGAGAAGACTTTACTGAATTTGACATGAGTGCTGAAAGCATTCTTTTTTATTCTTCTGACATAAATTTGTAAATTTTTAAGACATTACTTTTAGGTGTTTGTCATCTATAAGCCACTATGCTCACATATCTCAAATCAGGGATTGTGTAATGATTTCAAACATCATGAGTTTCCCTTTTTAAGATATTTAACTTCATGAAATTCATTCTTTTAGATATACCTCTAAATAGAAATGTGCTGTTTTGAATTGTGAGGGTAAGATTTGATTTTTAGAGAAATGTTAATAATGTTTAATTTTTGTTGGTTGACTTTTCTTAGTAGATTTATTTTACTTTATGATATTGTCTAAAGTTTTTGAGTTAACCATTGTGGTTGTTGTTTCTGTATGGGACACTGTCTGACGAAGTGTGCATTATTCTACAATGTGGAAGCCTGATCTGTTTCTTCTGCACAGTTTATTAATTTCTCAAATTGCACACTTTGAAGACCATTAACCTGCTTATACCATGGTCACTTACAAAAGAAATAAATATTCAATCCGTTTTTAGTACTTTATTCTTTTATTTTTTGGATTTAAATAAAGTTTTTCAAGTTTTTCATGTGGCACATTGTCACTGTAACATAACGCACCGGATTAGCCAGCACTGACTTTGACAACAGCGACAAAGGAAAGGGATATCTATGCTGATCGTCACGGTGTGTTAAATAAAATCAGTTCAGAGTTAAAGTTCACCTTTTACCGCTTGTTTTTGTCTAGATGATGAAGCTAAAGGCCCGTACACACCGGGACGAATATTCGCCAGGCGTTATTCGCCAGCGTTTTTCGCCACGTCTTTTGTGTTCACACCCAGGCGATTTTCGCTGACGATGAGCCGACTGAACATGCAATTTCATTCCCTGACATTAGATGGCGCTGTACACAAGGTAGTCGCTTGTCACTCAGAAGAAGAGAGCCAGTATTTACGCGCTTGTCAGAAGAACATGGAGAGTTTTATCGACTGGTACAAGAGCTGAAAATGTCTCATGAGCGTTTTCGGGGATATTTTAGAATGTCTGTCATTATTTCTTTGCGGCAGTGTAGCCGCTACTTGGCGTCTATCTTCTTTGCTGGTATGTGTGCTCAGAAAGGCAGTGTTGTGTTTGAGCGCCCCCAAGTTGTGTTTTACTGTAACTTCAGAAGCTCCAGACACGTGAGCAAAAGCGCCATTCTCATTGGTTGAATGGATTTCGACGCGAGGCGTCAAAAAGAAAAAACGAACCCGAGGCGTTTTTTTTTTTGACGCTTTGACGCGTGGCGTTTTTTCGCGTCGGTGTGCACACTCTCATTGGTGCCCTTTGTTTAGTCACGAGGCGAATTTCGCCGACGAAAATCGCCGGCGAAATTCGTCCCGGTGTGTACGGGCCTTAAAGGTTGTGGTAAAGAAGCCAGCGCAGTGATGTAGAACATTTAAGCTATGTGACCGGATCTATACCCAGCAGCCACTCAGAATCAAGTATTTACCCAGACCATGGTATAAGATAAAACAATGTTGTCTAAGTCTGTGTGTTACCATGACGAATATAGAATTATTTTATGCATCTCTAAATCTAACACTATGTAGTTCATGAACATTTCAGTATTTTTTTAAATATAAAATTATAAAGAACCAGACTGGTGTTTCTGTCTGGTGTTCTTGTGATTCCTGTTTTCTTGTTGACATTAGATCTGCTCCTCTGTTCTATTTGGTTCTCAGTGTTCTGTTCCAATCTTTACTGTGAAGAATAAAGTGGACTTGAACATCAGTCAGAAGTGTGGAGTCTTTCCCACAGTGTGGGTTTCTGCTGTTTGTTGGTTCTCTGTTGGTTCTAAAGATGGACTCCTCAGGTCCAGTTCTGACTGCTGAATCCATGACTGACATGAGATCACAGAGTTCCATCCAATTATTCCATCTTTACCAAACACCACTTTCTCTAGCAGAGTAGGTTTTATTGTATATCTTCATTTTTTTTTGTATTCTGCATAGAATTGTGTTTGTTTTTCTGTAGTGTTCATGTTCTTGCACTTGTTGTTTTTGTCCAATTCTGACCTATAGAGGAAGTCTGCACAGCTGCAGACAAAGACACAACCCAAAGGCGGACCCACTGACTGTATTAGAGGTCTGGACTGAGCCAGTGTGATGTGACCTCTAAAAAATGTCTTACTTCCAGCTCCAAGCGAAATAAGTAAGTTTACCTGCCATTTTCCTGATGGATATGGATGGAGCCCTGAGTCGGTCTGACTCACTAAAAATGTACTCGAGAGAATGTGTCAATTAAACATTTCAAATGTTTGAGGTTGGGGTATCTGATCAGTTTGTAACCTGAATAACTGGCCATGAAGAAAAAGTATAATGAGAAAAATAAGATAGTATTAGCAAAAAACATGTAAAACAAGATATCAGATCCAGAATGGTTATTCTGACCAATAGAATAACTAACAGCTGATTTTTCTCTAAAGAAGTCTATGGGAGTTTGACTTCTAGGAGCCAACAGGTACTTTCTGTTTGGAACGCGCAGGGGGGTGGAGTTACTCAGTATAGTCCTCTGATACAATCAATTGGATGTTTACTGAAAGAACACTTACCTTCTCGCTGATCTAGGTCATTGTCCAAGAAGAGAAGAGAAGTAGAAGATATGATAAAATAAAGTTAAAAGTCTCACTAGCTGTCATCTGATTTTGCTCTTCACATTTGACTCCTCCCCTGGGGGAGCGGAGAGATACAGACACAGTCGGGCTCAGGAACCATTTGGTGGTTTGACAACCCCCCCCCCCCCCAATCCAACCCCTTTAAGTTGAGTGTCCAGCAGGGATGTTTTAGTCCCATTTTTCTAGTCTTTGGTTCGATTTGACAATGGATTTGAACTCATGACCTTCCAGTCTCAGGGGGGACACTATTCTACAAGGCCATTGAGTAAGACTTTATTTTGTGCTACTACCTTAATAGGTGTTGACCATTGTTTGTTTCTGTTAAGGCCGTGGTCATTCTATATGCATTTCAGATGAATATTGATTTATTTTGTGTCTGTTTAGCCCAGTAGGTTAAACCAGGGGGTATTCCAGATAGCAGGTTATGCTAGTTACCATGATAACTAAGCTGGTAACTGAGCTGGTTTGATCCTGGTTTAAGGAAGTGGATAACCTCAGCTTTCGGTTCCACAAATGGAGTACAGGTATGTATCAGGGTATGTCAAGTTGCCATAGCAACTCATGCTCTGAACATAACCTGGTCTGGAGCAGGTTTAGTTGAAGGTTAGTTTTTTTTAGAGAGGTGAAGCAGCATGGCGTGTCCATTTGAAGATGATTTAGTGGATGAAGAAGCTCAGCTAATACTTTTTCCACCATGAGAGGCTGATAAGACCACATATGGATGTTGGAAAGATAAACTTTTATACTTTGATCTAACTTAATTATTTGCTTTAGTTAAGATAAATCATTTTTTTCTTAGTTAGGTCAGCTTTCAAATAACATGTAGTTATCAGACAGTTATTTTACTTTCATTCAAATTAATTCAATTAAGTAGGTGTAACTTTGATGCTACTGTTAGATCGGCACCCCATGAATTGTGGGATACTATTCCCTTTGCCTGTCTGTTTGCCTGAAATCTTCTTCATCTGTTGACTTGTTCTTTCTTCATTTGAATGAGCTCAGTCCTCTCCCAAATCCAACTCCATCTATCTTCAGTGCTTTTGACTGAGTTGGAGCAGAACTAGAGCTTTCTCCAGATGTCCTAGTACTTTTAGATCAGTGTCTTCCAATATTTGGAGCCCAGGTTCACTTCTTTACCTGACAAAAATCCCAAAAGGCCTACCAGCCACCAATTAGGAAGAAACAAGAGAAACTTGGTGGTCTGCATTGATGAGAAACCAGTCCCTCCAGGATGACACATGGCTTTTTGGAATCATTTCACACACAAACAAACATGAACTTGTGCTTGTTTTACTGAGAAAATGCAATCAAATGTGTTATAATGGTCAATGTAAATGTTTAGATAAAGGCTGTAGGGGATTCAGGAGCAGTTTTTGTTTCCTTCTGTGTTAACGTGCAGTTTTGTGTAACCTCCCAAAGAGGAGAAACACAAAAAAGAAAGGAAAAGCAAAGAGACAGGTGGAAGCCATCATGATGATCCTTTCAAACAGGAAGTTCTTTGTCATTTCATGCTCTAGTTTCATTTAGCTCTAGTTGTTGAACATTCTAGAAACTCCTAAAAACATTTTCTGCCCACTTTGAAACCATACGGGGCTGACTGGGCCTTGCTCGCTGGGATACAGCCAACATCCAGAAATCTACCAACAGACATTTTTAGCTCTAGTTGTTGAACATTCTATGTTTTGAAGAGGCAGGCTCTTCTAAAAGAAACTAGCAGGAGCCCCAGCGCTGGTCTTTGCTTGGATTTGTTTTAGACTTGTTCAGAGTCAAATGCATGTTTTAAGGGGAGGAGGATTATTTTGTTGTTGCTGTTTTTGTTCCTATGATTACAATCCACTATATGTCCCGTGTTGAATTCTACTATTAAAATGTGAGAAACAAATGTTTATCAAATCCAAATCAATCCAAAAGCCTGGAGACTGGATGGCCGTGGTCCTCCCTTTGACCTGGACAGTGGTTGCCATGGCTACCTGCACACTCACCAAGCTGGAACTTAGAAGAAGAAAAAGAGACCAAAATGATTGATAAAGCAGGTTTTCCAGGGAAATACCACAAAGTGCTTTCCAAGCTAGAACTAGGAATATCCAGCATGCATTTGGAAAAAGTCATAAGCTTCTGTGGAAAATGATGAGTCATTTGAAAAGCATTCTATGAATGCTCAGAAAACGTCCTCCTAGATTCTGGTTGTTTGGAGAAGTCCTCCTCTTCCAAGAATTCCTGAAAAAAGCCCTCATTTCTCCTGACCATCTTCAAAGCCACTTTCTGCTTTAGTTTAGTCCAAATTTGCTTTATGCTGACAACATTTACAGCTTGAATCCATCTGAAGAATCCAAGGAAACAAACCAATCTAAGTCTGCATTCATGCCACTTCAGAACCAACAAAGCATGTTTCCAGGACGCTGACTTACCAATAGAACTTGGGATTTCCTTTGCAGAATCCTTCTCCCTGTGTTTTCCTTTGTTTTTCTCCCCAAAACCTAAACCAGAGATTTTTGCTGAGCTGCAGAACCAATGAGTTATATCGCTAGAGGAGACATCACGTGATTCCTCATGGAAGGAGAGCACCGCCATCTTGGTGAGTTCAAGTTACTGCTGCAGTGCATGCATTTGAACACATTTTTTGAGAAATTCCCTTTCATTCTGTGGGTTTCAACTGCCAAAATCAGAGAAATTAGTCCATGAAGTTCGTATAATTTGCTGTCAACATAAATATAAACTTTATTGTGTTAAACCTATATACAGAAAACTAGGACTAGGCTATTATAGTAATATAGTTTTATACATTTCTGACTCAGTGACTGAACTTTTCTTGCAGGTTTCCAATGGACTCAGACTTCAGGAAAAAGTGGGCCTTAGCTGTCAAAAGAGCTAACCCAGATGGATCACTGTGGTACCAACTAGCAATACAGTCTGACTATGTTCAAATCATTTAAGGAAACAGATTTTGATAAGACTGGCCACACTGTTCGCTTGAAACCCAGCACCATACCAATTGTGTTACACAAATTGATCACTCACATGAATAAGTAAATCTATTGTTTTTCTTTGTTTTTTTAAAGGGGAAAATCTGTTGTTGACTTTTGGACTTATTGTTGACTTATTGATTTTTTATTATCATTTATTACTATTGACCTATTATTGATTTATTTTTATTATTTAATATTATTATTGACTTACTATTGATGTATTATTTACTATTGATTCATCATTATTATTATTATTGACTTATTTATATATTGTTATTATTTATTATTATTATTGACTTATTTATATATTGTTATTATTTATTATTATTATTGACTTATTGTTGGGCTTTTCTAAATAATTTAAATTACATGTCAAAGAGGTCTAAAACTTCGAAATGTTTAAAAATAATTTTTAAAAATTCTTTGTAATATTTTATTTATTTATAAGAAGTCCTGATCCTATGCGTTTTTCATTGAAGTTTGAGCTTATAAGGCTGACTGTTTCTCTTATGTAACAGCAACAAATGATGTATAAATATATGAAAATTTATATACATATATTATATATTTATTAATATGTATAAATATATATAGAAATATGACTATATATATAAATTATATAAAAACTACTTAGATGCCACTATAGGCTATAGAAAGCATTGGCATGTGGGCGTCGTCGACCTCACCAAGATGGCGTCTCGCTCCGCCACCATTGGCCAGGCTTCCCAAGCGGGTGTGTCTCCTCTAGCGATAGAACTCATTGTGCAGAACAAACATCTGACTGGTTTAACTGCCGTTAATAGTTTTTTGTGTTTCCCTCTATAGCTACTATCGTCTAGGTATAGTTGCTAGGTAACGCTGTCTTTTATGATGATGACGTCAGAGTGTCCTCTAGAACAGTGTTTTTCAACCTTTTTTGAGCCACGGCACACTTTAACCTTGACAAAAGTCCCGTGGCACAAAAGCATTAAAAAAAATAAAAATAGGAGAAACTCAGTCTGTATTGATCTACAGTCCCTCCATGATCTCACAGCATTTATTATTATCACAGCATTGTGATAATTGTGGCAGAAAAAGCTGGAAGCTGTAGCTGTTTTTTTCTAAAAGATGTAATTAAAGTTAAGTTTAAAGATTTAAAAAGCGCTCGATTTGTTTCCGTTGTGGTTTCAAGATGTTAAGAGGAGACTCGTTGTGCGCAGAGACGCTCACGCTGTCACTTTTAACCCAATGCATCATGGGAGATGTAGTTAATGTAGTTAATCCTCCGAACGCAGAAAGACCAGCGTCTCTGAGCTTCATGGTTTTGTTCTCTTGTTCCACGGTCTGACACCGGATTCTGTGGAAAGCTACACAGCTAAAGACGAGCTTTAGCTGGTAATTTTGTTAGAACTGAGTGACTTTATCAGCAGAATTCAGAACAAGGAAGTGAAGACTTTAACCACTTCTGATTGGTCAGACTGATGACATGTGATCAAGCCTTCAAGAATGATTGGCGGAGACAGTTAAAGGGGCGGGACTTTTCCTAAAGCAGTTATAGATGCAGCTAAATCGCGGTACCGTCATTCTTATCAAAATGTCTTTAATAGAATCAAATAAACACAAAGAAAGAAGTATTTTATGATCTTTCATATTCCTAATTTCTTTGTGTTTTATCAGGGCCTGTAAGGATAAAAACAGAGCTGATTTCCTGGAGATGGAAAATGTTGTTTAATCAGTTAATGAGGGCAATTTCCCACGGCACACTTGACCATCTCCCAGTGTGCCGCGGCACACTGGTTGAAAAACACTGCTCTAGAATGGACTTTTTTCTTGTGTAACCAGGAGCTGTAACCTTTAGGGCACTAGGACCCAGAAAGAGGTCCAGGCAGTGACGGTGTTCAGTGACGGACTGCGCAGCCGCACTTCCTCCAAACGCCACTATTCATCAGCGCGTGGAGCGCCAGAGTCCAAATGGGCTTAAGGCGCTTTGATAAAGTGCTCTGGAATCCAGTTATGGTGTGCTAAACGTCAGGTCCAGAACGGAAGATGCCATCAATGAAGTCTGTCTGTCAGCAGCAATCCAACGCTGATGGGGTTTAGCTTGTGGAGGATTTGAATGTTCATTTGCTCTCAGGTTGGTTCTGTGCTGGAAGCCCCAACCCTCAGTTCAGTCAAGTTAGAAAGATGCTAACCAGCTGTTCCCTCTGTCACCATGGAAACACGGACCGCTTTAAAGTGGGACAGGATTTTCACGGAGCGGACTTCTAGATGTGGAGGATAAATACTCCAAGATGAATTCATCAGACATGAATAAAACAGTCTTTTCTCCATAGAACAGAATGAAATCCACTGTGTTTTAGCAGCGTCTGTAGCATCACAGAGACAGTGTTCCACCAAAAACTGGGACCTGTCACATGTTGTTTCCTGGTGACAGAGCTGCAGCTTTAATGTCAATGATATAGAAGAACAAGAATCCAAAACATTGGACTGTTTTCATGTGATCACATGGAAGCAGAATTAGGAAATCTCTAGGAAATCTGTCCTTGTTTAGTCAGCATGTTTGAATTGGAGTTTACAGTTAGATGACAATAAAGACGTGTTCAGACCAAGAAATTACTTTGATGCTATTTTCTTTAAATAAATCAAAAAAGATTTTTAAAGTAAAATGACTAAAGGTATTTTTTTTGTAAAAAAAAGTGTTTTAATTTGGCCGGTAAAAAATTAAATGTTGTCTCCTGTGTTGAGGTATTTCAGTTCATTAAAAACTGACATAAATGAGTAACGTTCACTGCAAACTGTGCAGAAGGCATGTTCTTTCTAAAACTTGAAAAAGCAACAACCATTTTTATCACCTTAAGTTGAGTCTCCATTTGATAATTCAATAAAAATAACATTTAATTTCCTCATTTTAACCCTTGTGCTATCCTAGGCACTTTAACATAGGGAGTTGGGTCATGTAGACCCACTAGGGTTTAGTGCACTGAACCTTTTTTCTTCAATTATTTGTGATCTTCACTGGTGTCCATGGATTACATGACATCTTTCTACCTTTATCCACCTTTGTCATGGTAGGGAGAACACGTCAATGTAAGGGTGGGGTCATCTAAGATAGCACAAGGGATAAAGCAACTTCATTGGAGTTTCATTTGTCTTTGGTCTTTTTGAGCCAAAATTCTTAAGAAATAAAAACAAAAGGCTTTTACAACAGAATCAGAACGTTAGCACGTGACCTAAGTTTGTTCACTTTGTGCTAAATGTTGATTTATTTGACTGTTGTGTTACTAATATGACATCTATGTGAGGCGCTACTATGAACCCCGCCGGAGCGAACAAAGTTCTGCAGCCAGAGGTTCTCTGGCCCCAGAAATCACTCGGAGTGTGAATAAGGCCCCAGTTCCTGTGGGGGATGGCAGTGAATCCAACGCCTAAACCTCTTGTGTCATCTTACTTGACAACAAAACATCATGCGGATTGTATCATATAATACGCGTGGCTTGCGTACTGGGCACAGTGTTGCTGATAAAGCCAGTCGCTATGTCGTTGATAAGCTTTTGAATCAGTGTGATGTATTATGTTTGCAAGAAACTTGGCTTGCCAAACAGACCTTGGACAATCTCAACTCATTACATGTGGATTTTCATGGTGCTGGTGAATCCACCACTGATCTGAGTACCAGAATCATTCGAGGTAGAATTCCTGGGGGCGTGGCTATCCTCTGGAATGTTAAGTATGATGGTGCTGTTAATGTTGTGAGACTTAATGTTGACTGGGCTGTTGGCTTGGAAATCGACATTGATGAAAAGAAATTTACAATTCTAAATGTTTACATGCCCTATGAGTCTTACCTCTTGGAGGACGAATTCTTGCACAAATTAGCATTCATAAAAGCATATATTGAGGATAGCAGCTCCACTTGTGTGTTTGTTATGGGAGATTTTAATGCTGATCTCTCAGATGACTCATCAATATTTGGTAATCATTTAACTTCTTACTGTGAAGAAAATAATCTCACCTTATCAAGTAAAATACTTCTCCCAGATACAAGCTTTACTTATATCAGTGATGCCTGGCATTTTACCTCATGGCTGGACCACTGTATCTGTACTGCGGATGCTCATGCTTCTCTGAGCAACATAGAAATCCTGTATAACTTGGCTACCTCTGATCACATACCAATAATCTTCTCCTTAAATGTGGCAAATGTACCATCTCTTGTGGCGAAAGAAAATACCGATCTTACAGATAAACCTGATTGGTCCAAAGTTACAAATGAGGACATCGATAAGTACACAGCAACCACCGATGCTCAGCTGCAGGCTGTAAAATTGCCCAGGGATGCACTGGCATGCTGTGATCCAAACTGCAAAAATACTACTCATTGCAATGAATTGTGTAAACTCTATGAAAATATAGTAAAAGCTGTAAAAGATAGTAGTCTTTGCCTACGAAGCAGGAGTCTTAAAAGCTGGACTGTCAAGCCAGGCTGGAATGACTTTGTAGCTGAACATCATGCTGCAGCCAGGGATGCTTTCAGACTCTGGCATGAAGCTGGGTAGCCTCGTCAAGGTGCCTTGTTTGAGAGCAAGAAAATGACTACTGCTAGATTCAAATATTCACTTCGCATTATCAAAAGGCAAGAAAACATGATGAGAGCAGACTCTCTGGCCAGAGGTCTACAAAATAATGATTACCATAAATTCTGGAAGGAGGTTAATGCTATGAATAATCGTAAAACTTCATTGCCATCCAACATTGAAGGTGTATGTGGTGCTGATAACATTGCTGATTTATGGCGCAAGCATTATTCTGACCTGCTTAATTCGGTAAAAAGTCATGCAGTTTCTATTGACAATGTGGATTTTACTGACACAATGGTTATTCGTGCAAGTGAGATTCAAGATGCAATTTCAAAGATAAAAGAAGGCAAAGCATGTGGTCTTGATGACATCACAGTCGAGCATCTAAACTTTTCAAGTTTTAAATTACTGCCCCTGCTGGCCATGTGTTTCACTGGCTTTTTAACCCATGGAGTCCTGCCTGATTCAATTCTCTCAGTTGTATTGATTCCCGTCATCAAAGACAAGACCGCCAGTTTAAATAGTCTGTTGAACTACTAAAAGCCTGCTGGCATTACTTTTTTGAGAAGTGGGCGGAGGCTCTGGGGAAGACCCAGGACACGCTGGACAGACCACATCTCTTGGCTGGCCTGGGGATGCCTCGGGGTCCCCCCAGAGAAGCTGGATGAAGTGGCCGGGGCGAGGGACGTCTGAGCATCTTTGCTCAGAATGCAGTCCTTCAGATTTAACGTTCCATGCAGATTATGTACCAAAAGTGTCGAACAGAAACTAATTTACCCTTAAACTTACCTGGGTACGTCACATACCCTGCTTTTTGGAACAGATTCTAGCTTTGGTACCTGCAGAGAACCAACAAACAGCAGAAACCCAGACTGTGGGAAAGACTCCACACTTCTGACTGATGTTCACGTCCACTTTATTCTTCACAGTAAGATTGGAACAGAACACTGAGAACCAAAAAAAAAAAGAGGAACAGTTCTAATGTCTACTAGAAAACATGAATCACAATAACACCAAACACCAGTCTGGATATTCTTCCTTCATACATTATTAGGAAAATCTTTTAACTCACTAAATTTGGTCTAACAAAATATAAACTGCCGTTATTACTTAAAAAAAATTAAAAAAAATGTCACTAATCACATAACTGAAAGAATAAAAGATGTATACAAAATCTTTCTAGTGTTGTCATGGTAACACACAAAAACAACATACTAATCATCTCAGCACAACCACATTGAATCCGTTCAAGATTTAACTCTAACAATACAACACAACACATTTCTATTAACTGATACATTTGAAAGAATTCATTTTGTGAAAGTTTTCAACATTTTTGTCAATGCAAGCAGTAAAACTCATATTGTCTAGTATCTTTACACATTTATATATATTGTTTTCGTTTTGATAATTAATGCTTAAAGAATATAAAATATAAAAACAGAATATCATATCAAACCCATTAAAAAAGTATGTTTTCAACTCATGTTAGGCATAAAAAAACTGTTAATTGTCATGTGTTCAATACTTACTTGTGTCTCCTTTTAATTGAATGACTGCATCAATGTGTTATGGAGGCCAACAGTGTGTGGCTCTTGTGTTCATGTAATGAAAGCTCGGGCTGCTTTGTAAATGAGCAGATTAGGGTTTGATCCCATGAGTTTTAAATTTTTCAAATGTATTTTAAAATATTCACATTTTCTGAACTTCAAAAACAAAAGTCATCAGCTGTGCTGCAGAGGTAGAGTGGTCAACCTCTGATCAGAAGATCACAGGTTGAATTACCACTTTGCCCGTCCATGTGTCAAAGTGTCTTTGGACAAGACTGAACCCCACATTGATCCTGGTGGTTATAGGTTGGTGGCAGTGTGAGACAGCACAGATGCCACCAGTGTGGATGGGCGGGTGAATTGACTGTTAAGTACTTTGGGCTTTCCAAGAAGGTACATTAGCGCTATATCCAATACCTAATTGGCAACATAAAACCAAGGCTTAAAATATTTCAATCTAAAATCCATGATTTTGAATAGAATGCAGTTCCTGTCTTCATGGAATAAAATGTGTACTTTTTCCAAATTTTTCCCTCTACTGATGAAAACCCTGTGTCGTTTAAGTTCTCTGCTCTAAGTTTCCATGAGTTTAAAGTTTTTAATAAATCCTTTACTACACTGTTTTAAAAGTTTTTTTCTGTTCTGTGGGTTCTCGTGTGTCTTCTGAGATGAGATATATGATTAAAACTTTTGTCACATTCTTTACAAGAAAAAGGCCTTTCTCCTGTATGAGTTCTTGCGTGTGCTTTGAGATTAGATACATCACTAAAACCTTTATGACAATATATACAAGAAAAAGGCTTCTCTCCTGTGTGAGTTCTAATGTGTTTTTGGAGACTTGATGTTTGACCAAAACTTTTATCACATTCACTACAAGAAAAAGGCTTTTCTCCTGTGTGAGTTCTCATGTGTGATTTGAGATCAGATGTATGACTAAAACTTCTATCACATTCTTTACATGAAAAGGGCTTTTCTCCTGTGTGAGTTCTCATGTGTGTTTTGAGATTGGATATATGACTAAAACTTTTATTGCATTCTTTACATGAAAAAGGCTTCTCTCCAGTGTGAGTTCTCATGTGTATTTTGAGATTGGATATATGACTAAAACTTTTATCACATTCTTTACATGATAATCGCTTCTTTCCTGCATGTAATCTTACATGAAAAAGTTTGTTAGCTATTCTTGAGCTTTCACCAGACTTGAAAGAGGGAAGTGTTTTCTGTTTTGAAGATTCTTTGCATTTCTTTACTAAATCATCCTTCTTTGATTTTTTACTACCATCAGAGTCACATTGACCTGCTGACATGTGAGAGCTGTCCACACTTTGGACATGACTTCTGTCTCTTCTCTTCATCTGATCTCTGTTCTGTGGGTCTGTCTCTCTATCTGTAGTTGATGTTGATTCTTCATGTTGGTTTCCTTCTTCATCCTGATTATCAGTTACATTAAAGCTTTGCTGATTGTTTAGATCTGCTTCACTGTTCTCATCTTCCTCATTAGTAGGAATCTCCATCAAGGTATCAGTCTCCTGCTTCAGATCAAGCTGATCTTCATCCTGACTGATGGAGAGTTCCCCTGGCTCCTCTTTAATCAGTGGAGGTTCTGGTTCCTCCTGCTCCTCTTTAATCTGTGGAGGTTCTGGTTCCTCCTGTTCCACTCTGAAGTTCCTCTGCTGGTTGCAGAGATTCTCCTCTTGAGTCACCCAATGCTGGGGAAGAACTGCAGAAACACAAGAAGAGGCCCTTTTATGCTTAATAATGACTGCACAATTTAAAAATTACATTAAAACAGAAAATAACTTCTAAGGCTAAATGCCAGATGAAAATGACTCTTAGATTTTTTTTTTTAAATTATCCATCAATGTTAACTACACACCATCACACTATAACACACACATTATATAAGGAGGGTGGTGACCACTGATCTTCTATTGCCTACTCACTCTCTTGTGGGGGGAAACTACAGCTGGTAAGAGGTGATGGTTGTGTCCTTTGGGCGTTAGCTTCCTTGGCCTAGTAAACCTTCTCTCCCCATAGGGGATCCTATGCAACATGCCGGGGATCACATCACATATTTTGTTGGTGTGATGTTAATTATAGCTTTGTGCTTTAAAACAGGTAAAGCAAAACACAGGGATGGGCAATGAAATGATAATTATGGCAATAGTCCACCATGAGAGACTTTTATTTTGAAGGGTCTGATATTAAACTTGCCAGTTGCAAGTGTGCTGATGAGCTCCTGGCCACCTATAAAATAGAACTGAGCTGGCTCTCCCTCATTTCCTGGCTGAGACTGCCTCCTGTTCTGGGTTCCTGCTCCTCTGTCAGTGCAAGTATCGTGGCCATGCTTGCTGCCTGTACATTCTCCTGTCTGTTGCTGTATTCATGGTGACCTTTTTGTAGGGATGGGAATAGAAGCCCCATGAAGCCTCATTGGGGTTCTTGTAATTGTGCCGGAAAAATGAACCACCCATTCAGGCCTTTGAAACCACACAGAACAGCGGCATCTGGTGGCGGACTTTACGTAAATCAACATATATTTTAACTAATCAGAATCAGAATCCTTTATTGTCACTATTGAACACTATTTGTTTTGTGTACATGTTGACAGGTGGAAATTTCTGCAGCTAGCAGGTGTGTTGATGGCATTTGAGTGTGTGTGGACAGGCCCCGCCCTTCTAACATCCCTCTCTTATTCCCTCCTTTCCTTTTCCGTCCGGTCCAACATAAAAGATTTTCAAATATGATTGAAATTAATAAAGTTTGGCCTCAATTACAAGGGGGGTTTATTCAGACATACCTCTGGTTTGTCTGAAGATTAATAACCCCTGTTGTTAAAGTAAAATATGTCCAACACAAGAGGCCTTCAGTTGTCATCTGTTTGCCCAGCTGTTGGACAGGACAAGTTAAAAAATAAAAGAATAAAAATAAAAAAATCCTTTATTGTCATTGTACATGGGGAATACAATGAAATTGCAGCAGCCTTGGAGTGAAGAAGTTAAATAAAATAAAAATAAAAGAGAATAAAAATAGAAATACTGTATTTACAACTCTTAGCAAAAAATGGACAATATGTACAGAAACTGTTAAATATTAAATGTTGTGGATAAAATAGAGTGGAATGAGATGAGTTGGTGTGAGCACAGCATAATAAATATTGAGTTATTGCACAGTGACCCGGTTATTGCACAGTCAGGATATTGCACGTATTGTAGTAAAAATTCAGTGAGGTGTGGTTGGTGGAGGTATGTGTATTCCTTATGGTAATTGCCTGTGGAAAAAAGCTGTTTCTTAGTCTGTTTGTCCTGGTACGGATGGACCTGTACCTCCTTCCAGAGGGTAGCAGGTTGAACAGAGGGAAAGCAGGATGGGTGGAGTCAGTGGTGATGTTAGTCACCCTGCTGAGGCAGCGTGACTGGTATGTGTCCTTCAGTGAGGGGAGAGGGCAGCCGACGATCCTCTGCGCTGTCTTTACCACTCTCTGGAGGCTCTGCCGTTCTGCTTCAGTGCAGTGGGAGAACCACACAGTGATGCAGTAGGACAGGATGCTCTCAATGGTTGAGTGGTAGAAGGTTACCAGCAGCTCCTGGCTGACGTTATTCCTCCTAAGTTTTCTCAGGAAATGCAGGCGCTGCTGGGCCTTCCTGATAACAGCCATGGTGTTGGTAGACCATGTGAGGTCAGCAGAGATGGTGGTGCCCAGGAGGGTGAAGCTGTGGACCCTCTCCACAGTTTCCGTTGATGTAGAGTGGGGGTGGATCTGCTCTGTTTTTCCTGAAGTCCAGGATGATTTCCTTGGTCTTGGTGGTGTTCAGGATGAGGTTATTAGCCTGACACCACCTTGACAGTTTCAGGACTTCGTCTCTATAGGCCATCTCGTCGTCACTAGAGATCAGCCCCACCACAGTAGTGTCGTCTGCGAACTTCACTATGGTGTTGCTAGTGTGGGCTGGTCTGCAGTCTGCTGTGTACAGTGTGTACAGCAGAGGACTCAGCACACATCCCTGTGGGGAGCCCGTGCTCAGCATCCGGGTGGAGGAGAAGTGGGGACCAAGTTTGACTGTCTGTGGTCTGTTTGTGAGGAAGTCCTTGATCCAGGAGCAGGTGAGTGGGTGGAGTCCTAGGTCAGACAGTTTGCTGACCAGAATGTCAGGAATGATGGTATTGAAGGCTGAGCTGTAGTCCACAAAGAGCACCAGTTCCCTTTCAGTCATACGAAACTCTTGCAGTAGAATACATTTATTTTCACATACTTAATTTACATCTTAGTTGGCATTCACAAACTTTGATTGGCATAAGGCTCCGTACAATTCCATGAGATAACTTCCGTAAACTTTAGGGTAAAAACCCCCGAACGGAGCCCACAGGTGGAAGCCGGGGAGGAGGGTGGGGCGACGAAAGCGGCGCTGCGGTAAGAAAGAAAATGAACGCAGCACACCTGGACTTAAATAGGAAGCTGAACAGGTGAGTTAATTAACTACCGCCCTAGGGGGGAAAGAGACTGCCGAGTTCCGGTGCCTGAAATGCGAATATCATTCGCTATTTTTATCCAATCCACCGGGTCAGCCATTGAACACAGCATCTCCTCTCTTATCCCCTTGTGGCCGACCTAGTGACTGCACAGGCGCTCCTGGGACTTGGAGGCCAGTTGGGACTCATGACCACCTACCCCTCCCTGGCTACCTGCACCAGAATTTGGCACACAAGTGGGAGTTAACTTGTTTGTGTTTCTGATTTATCTTTTTTTTTTTTTTTTTTGGCTTTGGTTTTCACAATGTGAGTGGGGTGTTTCTGTTCTGTTTTGGTTTTGTTGAGTACCCCTTTGTTTGCAGGTGGGCTTGAGGCCCCTGGTGTTTTTTTTAATGGCGTTTTAATCTTGACTTGTCTTTTAGTCTTGTGTGCCTGAACTGCTCGTGTTGCCACATAAGCATTTTCTCCTGTTTGGTGAGTAAAAGGTAGAGGGTTAGTCAGGTTAACCCTTACCAGAACCAAAAGCTGGGGAATGTATGATGCACTGGGGTTCTGACCTCTACTCTCATGTACTTCTCTTTACTGTATTCTTGATGATTTATTTCTCCATGCCTCTGTTTGGTGCAGTGCGATTCATGTATTGCAGCTTTGTCCCAGTGGGAGTGAATCCAGATTCTGCGCTCCTGCACTTGGCTGTGGACCTAACCCCTGGCTTATCTGTGCCCCTACACCTGACTGTGTACCTCGTTACTACTACTGCTCTTAGGCTACGTTCACACTGCAAAATCGGAACTGAGTCGATTCAGCCTGCAGTGTGAACGTAGCCTTACATTTGGCTAAGGATCCTGCCTCAGGCTTGTCTTGTGCTTCTGTGCCATTTCTGCCCCCCCAAACCCAAATGTATTAACTTGCACTTTGAGCCATTTTCTTTAGTACATGTTTTCTCCTGTTTTTGTTAGTCCAGTGAGGTTAGTGTTTTGTCATTGATTTCCCTTTTCTTTCATTTACAGGTAATATTACATGTTTCAGTTAGGTGGAGTTGTGTTTGTTATTTTGGCCTTGGTTTACCCTGAAGCCTTTTTGCCAAAACAGATTCAACGCCTGACCTGAATCACAGATTCTGAAGCGAGAGCTCGAAGAAACAACATAAGAATCTTCGGGTTACCAGAACAGGTTAAAGAGGATTTGGTTGCAACATATCTGAACGAGATGTTTAGAAAAGAGCTGCTTATGTCTGCAAACTTGGATCTGCAGATACAACGTGCGCACTGAACCCCTGAGCGCCCGAGGCATGTTGTGGTTAGCTTTCTGAGTTTTGAAACAAAAGACACAATTTTGAAGGAAGCCTGGCAACCCTAACGACCAGCTAATTCAATTTGACCATGATTACCCAGCAGAAATTGTTCAAAAAAGGCGCTCATACTCGGACATTAATAAATGCTTTGTAGGAGCGGGGAATCCGTTTTCAAACCCCATACACCAGGCTGAGGATTCACTGGAAATACGATGTCCAAAGCTACATTGCTGCTATTGAGTATTGCCTCACTGAATGTGAATGGGCTAACCACGCCGAAAAAAAGGGGGATAATTCTACAAAAATTAAGAAAGGAAAATATACAATTAGCTCTATTGCAAGAGACCCATTTGAGTGAACAGGAACATGAAAAACTTAAAAAACTAGGATTCAGAAATACGTATTACCGCTCATATAAACAAGGTCGTAAACGAGGAGTTGCTATTTTGATTTCTAACAAAACCAACTTTGAGACTGACGATGGGCAGTACGTTATAGTAAAAGGACGAATGGGAGACGCAGTTTTAACAATAGTCAATGTATACGCCCCACCCGAAAGTGATAAACAATTTTTTTAAATCTTTGTTTAATGTAATTGCTGTGGAAGCTGAGGTCTTATCTTAAAACCGGGGAAAAACAAACAGTCATGTGCTAATTATAGACCTATATCAGTACTAAACATAGATTACAAAATCTATACATCTATAATTTGTAATTTGATAAATAGATTTCTTCCTGACCTTATCGATGAAGACCAGACAGGATTCATAAAGGGTCGGCAGACACACGATAACATTAGGAGAACCTTGCATATAACTGAATGAGCCCAAAGAGAACATAAAAGTACAGTTCTCTTAAGTATTGACGCTGAAAAAGCTTTTGACTGCGTTAATTGGAAATTTTTAATCGTAGGGTTAGAAAAAATGTGATTTAATAACAAATCAGTTGAAATAATAAAAACAATATATTCACAACCAACGGATAGAATTAAAATAAACAGGAATTTAACAGGAACATTCAAATTGGAAAGACCCACTAGGCACGGTGGTAGGCTCTCCCCGACTCTGTTTGCTCTCTTTATCGAGCCTCTGGCACAGGCAATATGGGAAAAACCTGAAATTAAAGGAGTTTCACTGAATGGAGTTGAACATAAAATAGGATTGTTTGCGGATGATTTCATAGCGTATCTCGAACAACCAGAAACATCAATTCCTCATTTTATGTAAATATTGGAAACATTTGAACATTTATCTGGATATAAAATAAATATTCTCAAAACTACAATTTTAAAATTCAATTATGTTCCATCTGGATGCATTAGAAATAACTTTAAATTCAACTGGGGTTTGAAAAGTATTAAATATTTAGGTGTGAAAGTAACACAAGATTTTCAAAATATGAACAGTAAAAATTATTCAGTAGTACAAGAAAAGATACAAAAAGATATTGAAAAATGGTCAACACTGTCACTAGATTTCAGCTCAAGAATTGAATTAGTAAAAAAGAACATTTTGCCCCGGTTTCCATTTCTCTTTCAAGTTCTACCAACACAGGTCTCTAACACGCAATTTACAACATGGGATAAGACAACACCACGTCTGGTGAGGGGCTTTTCTTTTATCTCCATTTTAAACATAAACACATCAGTCTCTGCACACCATTGCAGTCCCAAAGCCATTTCTACTGGAAGTTTATCACAATCTAAATCCAGCTTCTTCTTCTTCTCCAAGCGGTCAAAAACCATTTCTCTATCTGGCTCATGCATACCTGTGTGTGGTCAGGTTATACATCAATTTATAATTGACAGCAAAATATGAAAACAGCGACACCCACAGGACATGTTTCTCACTAGGGCTCCTACACTAATATTTGGTTGAAAACCCTTTGTTGGCAATGACAGCCTGAAGTCTTGTACTCATGGACATCACCAGATGCTGGTTTTCTCCTTCTGAATCCTCTGCCAGGCCTTTACTGCAGCAGCTTTCAGTTGCTGTTTGTTTGTGGGCCTTTCTGTCTGAAGTTTAGTCTTCAACAAGTGAAATGCTTGCTCAATTGGGTTAAGATCAGGTGACTGACTTGGCCATTCAACTTCTGTGCTTTAATAAACTCCTGAGTTGCTTTGGCTGTATATTTTGGATCGTTGTCCATTTGTAAGTATGATGTTCGTCTTGCACAATCACACATACACGGTTACACTTCTACAGTAACATGTACACAACTAGATTGGCACAGTTGTGTTTTTGAGCCTTACAGACAGAAAACACGGCATGTGGTAGTGGTAAAAAGCGGTCAGTATTTTGAGTTCAATAAAGAGACAAATCATCCATTGATGGAATGATTGTGTACAGTTGATTTTTTACAAGTCAATGCAGTAGCGGTTTTAGGCACGGCCATGCGGGCGATGGCCCGGGGCGGAAAAATGGCGGGGGGGGGGGGGGGGGGGGGGGCACCGGCGGCTCAGCCTTTGTAAAATACTTTATGCACCACTATTGGTTTACTTGTCTCACAGAGTTTGTAACAGCCTGAAACCTGGCGGCTCCCCGTCCCGCAGCTGCACTCCCTCTCTCCTGTCTTTGAGAAGTAGACGCAAATGTGTGTGAGAAGGAGAAGGGAGGGGGCGTGGGGTGAAGGGTGCAGGTTGAGAGGTGAGCACAAAACGCATGCACAAAACCTGCCCAGATCGTCTTCAAGGGGGTGCGATCGCGGGCCGCGGCTCAGTGGTTGATGAAAAAATAAAAATAAGAACAGCGCCGCCATGTAGTGAATTGGCGCCCCTGGGTGCAGCTGCACGCGCTTCTGCTGTAAATGTGTGACGAGGGGGGGGGGGAATCAGTTCAATTGTGGGTCGCTTCCAAATGAAGTGGGCAGATAAGGGACAGGGCCGGGGGGTTGAATCTACATTATAAAACTTTTTAAAAAGTCAGTCATACGGTGACATTCTAAAACCAAAATTTTTATAAATATATAAAAATCATGCTTTTTTTTGGTTACTTTTGAGTGAAATGCCCAAATAAAAAATGGGAAAACAAAACAATGTTTTCACTAAGGTGACAGTTGGTTTAGTCGACAGACTTGATGCCTTCATAAGGACATTATGCTAAATGCCAAAAACATCTGAAATATGGAGAAAAAAGGTCAAAGCTGGTGCCCAATTTAGAAAGAAAAGAAAAGAAAAAGAGGAGAAAAGAGACAAAGAAAAGGGTTTTATCACATAGCTCAGGGGTCGGCAACCCATGGCTCCGGAGCCACATGTGGCTCTTTCATCCTTCTGTTGTGGCTCTCTGTGACTTTGGAAAATAATGAGTATTTTATAAAAAATTAAATTTTATTTTAGTTTGTTCATTTTTCATGGCATCTCAAAGGCGCTGCTGGCTCCGTACGAAGCTTCCTTAATGAGCTCGTATTTATCAGACAAGAACTGCAGAGCTGATAGCAGGAGGACACGCGGGGCGGCTTCAATAAATTTGCGCCAGTGTTGCCAGATTGTCACAGTTTTCCAGCCCAAAAGTCATCTGAAAACCGCCAGACCAGCCAAAAACTGCCCAACACAGCTTTTGATGATTTTTTTTTTTTTCGTACTGGACTGATTTAGCAAAATAAAAGATTTTTCTAAATAAAAGAGGGTGGAAAGGAGGGTGTCGCCCAGGGAGTAATTCAGGGTAGAACCGCCACTGAGTCAATGTATTGAGTTTTCGTAGGAAGTATTACATCTAATCATTAAAGTATGAAGAAAACATAAATAAGAAGTTAAGGGAATTTAAACATTAACATTGAACTTAAACTGTAGAGAAAGTCGACTGAACGCATTAAGAAGAAAAGTCAAACTCAAACATTTTATCAGCATCATTTCAAAGTTCTAATGCAGGGGTGGTGAACAAGTTTGACACCAAGAGCCAAATGTTTTCACTGTGAGAGTCAAAGAGCCACACCACACACTGACCTGCCAAGACATACACACAAACACGCAATTAAAGCCATATTACTTTCCATAAAACACTTTTCCCCCTACAACACAACAGCAAGTATTGTACATGCACTGTAAACCCTAACGAGTTGACAGAACTTAAAAATTATTTTGTAACAGATTACACAATAGTTTTTTAGTTAAATTATTAAAACTTTTAAGTTAACATTTATTAAAATTTATATTGTCAGTTGGCTTAAATTTGTATTATTTCATATTAAAAATATTAAGATTCCTCAACTTATAAAAGAGCGATTATTTACTCAAAGTTTTTAATTTTTTCCAACTAAAAAAAAACACTTTAACTAACTATATTTTTATAGTATTACTCAACTCATAAAATATGTAAAATTCACTCAAATGTTTTATAAATTCTCTAACTCATTAAATGTGTAGCATTGAAAATATTAAAAATTCTTCAGCTTAAAATGTTTCTACTTGAAATGTATTCTAAACAGAGGTATTGACACTGCCCCACAACAACATTTTAAAAGCTAACATTGATAAAAACCAACAAACATGAAAGTCACACAATAGTGATTGCTTAATACACTTTTTTGTAATTGCTCTTTTAAAAAAAAGCACAAATATTAAGAGGACGAAGAAACAATCAGTGAAATAAAACTGCATTATAAGAGTGCCACACAACATATTGACAAAAAGTGTTGGTTTTGTAGTGTACGGCAGAAAAAGCAAATGATCACAACAAAAACATTAGTAGCATAACACTTAAACCAACAAATATTCCATTCTGGAAGACTCACTCAACGAAACAGTCTTCAGCGTCAATAAATGTCCTTTCAGTGGTTTGTTGTCCTCACGGCTCATGGCAGCGTTCTGAATAAATATGAAGTCAAGTTCAAGTTTTTTGGGGTGCTGTAGGTCCAGAGCATAGATGTCCCCAAAGAGTAGAAGAGATTAGTCAGCCAGATCTGTGGGACCACTGATGGCTGCATCAGGAGGGTCACCACGACAATTGAGAAGATACCCACAGCAGTGTCTGTGAGGTCTGGTATTCTGGAAAATACAAAACAAAAAACACAGATGAGTTCAGACCCACAAAGATATTCATCACACTAATGTCCAAAACTGACATTCCTGCCACCTGTCAATGTGAATCTTTTCATGCTAACATTCTGTTAGCTTTTAATCAACTGGCTGTGATGCTTTAAGGACCAACTCCAATTAAAATTGTGTTTTTAAAAAGTTCTTTAGCATATTTCTGAAAAGTGAGGACATTTATAAAATAATTTAAGACTAAAGCTTCATTTTTCTTTATTCATATAATGATGGATCAGGAGCAGAAAAGGTAAACGAAAAGGTTCCCGCTCCCTCCAATCAGGAGTCCCTGATGTTCGCCTTTCATCTTCCGTCTCATTCTTAAAACCATTTAAAAATATTACTCAGTTTACAAACTACAAACAATTGCCTATTTATTATGTCACTCAATAAAATCTCAATCAATATTAAAGGATTAGAGAAAAGCATTGACAGGGAGTCATGCACACTTACAGCACAGGTCTTGAAGAAGTTGGAGGCATCTTCATGCAGATAAACAGGAAGTCCATGGAGGACATGTGCCCGTCTCATGTTCACATCACGCTGGTCCTAAAAGAATAAAAAGAAATATCCATTACCATTGAAACAAATGCAGAACAAACACTTCCAATGTTTATTTAAGGAACTTTAAGAAATAATAAAATGATACCTTTTCTAGATGTTTATTTCTAGTGAGAGTACAATACAGTGTTTATGGCTTGATCCACTTCAGGCCAAAGACCCAAAGTCATTTTTAAGGCAAGTTACACCTTGGCTTCTTACAGCTGTTTACAAATGATTTGTTATCCATTTTTTTAATTATGCACATTAGAAATTCACCTGCAGGTCATAAATCCTAACCAAGCTGGCCAGTTCCTGTCTGTTTTGGTAAACTTAGTCTCAGAAAAAGGCAGCTTTAAGATGCACAAACATGTAAAAACTGCACAATTTCCTCTGACTGCATCTACTCTACATAAATCCATTTCAGATCTTGACAGATGAGTTTTCTTGGTTTCAAATGATGGAATGGTGCTAATGCAACATTATTGTATTATTGTATTCCAAAGTGTCTCCACATACATGGCAGTGGAAACACCTTGGAATATTGGCTATGTAGTACTGCAGTATTATATGTAGTACTGCACAGTGCTCAAGTAGCAGAACACAACTTGCACCTCCATTCAATTGTGCCACCTTCAGCCTGCAATCTAAATATGTTTGGTTAAATTGTAAATAATTTCAACTCTATTTAGACCTTTGGCTAGTTAAAATGTGCATAAATGTTTCCATGCTGCCGTATAAATCTAATAATGGTAATAGTTCAGGATGAATATATTAAATAAGTATAAAACTCACCCACTGACACCTCATTTCTGGTGAAATGGTGACTTTCTGGTGAAGTTCAGTATCTGAAAAAAGACCAAATGAGATTTTTCAATGGTAAAGAAAAATGTTTCAATTATATTCTGATCAAAACATTTATTGCACTACACAAACTATTGCATTTTTTTTTTAAATAGCTCTAGACAAATAACTGATCAGGAGACAAGTTACCTTGCTGGCCTTGGCGTCTGCCTGGAGATGAAACACTGAACACTCTGTAGTTGGGTGCCTGAACACAACACGAGCACGTTGATTAATTTATTTTTACAAAAACCCTTTTTATAATGGAGATCGGTGATTTATAAAAGCTTAAAGCTGCATTCACAACCCAAAGCTTCCATGTAGCCACCAGGCTTAAAACTTTTGGCGGTAGCTCCTCCCACACAACCGTTATAGCCTTTGAGTGACATTTTTGGACATGTGTCCAGCAGCAAACTTTAGCCACTAACAAAGGCCTCCAACGCGAATTTCACACGAGGATCACGTTTAGTGTGATTGCAGCATAACAGATCATTCCTACCTGTGAAAAAAACTCATCACTGTCGTAACTTAAACTTGCGGGCAGAAACGCATTTTGGGTTTGGCTCGCCATACGTCTGCTCTGCTATGACGAACTAATGTACATTTGTCACATTAAGCTCTAAAAAGATCGTAACACACGTATGTTTAAACAGTAAAGCACATTTACGGTAGTATAAGAACATTATTAAAGCATTTCATTCGAAATAAAGTAAACCATGAACAATACAACTTACCAAATTAAATCAGGGCTGAAGACAAGACGGCGCCACTGAGGAAAACATCAGCGATGAGGCGGATGGAAAAAAATCGAGGTTGGGGCGTCTTGAAGCGGGGCAAAAGCGCAACGCATTGCAGAAAAATAAAATGCTCGATTTTCAATTTCAAACGTCGCATACTCGCATTCGGCAAATCCAACATGGCCACCTGAGCTAACGTTGAGAAAACGAAAGACCCTCCCACCAGAACATGATGACGTCATGACGCTACTTCAGGGTTCTTAAAATTTTTGAGTGCTAGATACAAATAAGCTTTAAAATATTGAGCACTGTTAAGTTAAATTTGAAAAAATGTTGATAGAGCTTAATACTTTCTAGTTGAATCAACTACAAAATGACATTTAAGTTGGGTAACCTTAATAGTTATGAGCCAATACAACTGTTAGGGTTTACAGTGTGTGTTTATTTCATGGAAAGTGTCCACCCTCAATACACACGGTGTGGCGATCTGACAGTTTGCATATCGCCCTGATGAAAATCACCTGTGCAGGTCAGAGAGGAGAGGCGTGCTCTCTAATCAGAGTGCCATCAGCTGTGGAAAAAGGGGACATAAAAAGACAGACGCAGAGGATCTGGGGAGTGAGGAGTCAGAGAGAGGAGGAAGCTGAAAGAGGTTCTAACGCTCAACCCTGCGTGCTTCCACAACCTGAAGACTGACATCTTCTCGGATGAACCCTGATCCAATGCAGCAGACCTTTTTCCTGACAGTTTACTGCACAAGGCCTCATCCTGCACCATTATCCACAAGACATCTGTTTAAAACCTGGAATAAAAGCTGCAACACAACAAACCGTACCAAGAAACGCTAACTCTTCAAAGAAAACACGGAACGGCTCCTGTAAAATAAAGAGGGTTGGAAAACCTGGATCGGATCCCCTCCACAAAGGACTGGATACAAGAAACAATGTCCCAGGAACCCGGAACGGAGTTCTAAGGAGGACTGGACTGAACATCAAAACTAAAGGTACTCAGAAGACCTAGACTGTGTGGCCTGCTTTCTAATCCATTTCAGGAATACCCTCCTAAAGTAACAGAGACAATAAAAGGATTTAAACGAACTTTGGACTTTTGTGTGTGTACAGAGCAGAGGGGGTGGATAACATCCTTTGTGACAGTGGATTTTTTTTGTATCTTATATGTCAGGAGAGAGACCTGACTGGCACCTCAGAGAAAAGTCATCCACAAACTGTCACATAAAAAAAGTGGCACCTCAGAGGGGACCAAGACACAAAGCTCTAGAACACACAAGAAAAGAACCTTAGTTTACAAGCAAAATGGAGTCATCCGAACCTTCAGCCACAACTTTGTCATTAATGGACATGGATGTAATTGAGGAGTTTGATCCATTAACTCTTCAAAATACACATTCTGGGCAAAATGGAGATCCCCAGGAGAATGACCCTGAATTGATACTGCAGAACCAGGAAATATCTGCCATTTTGTCTTCCCAAGCACCACCAATGGATGCACAAGTGAATCAAATCACAACCGTCATGATGGAACTAATAAAAACCAATTTAACTGCCATTCTACATGATCATCAAGCTCAATTTAGGAACCATGTGAATGCGCAGCTGGAATATACACGAACTCAAGTTAACTCAGCTGTGGGTTGGAGGTTGAAGAGTCATCATGCTGATCTTTTAAGAGACTTTCGCTCTGTTCTAACCCCTGTGGTTGAAAAAATATCAACCCTACAAAATGACATTAATTTCTGCAAAACCACAATGCGAACATTAATGGATGAAAGACAGAGCAAAGCCACCATTACTTTTGGGGATGCTGGTGTTCAAACTCTCCTGGGAGCACAGCCAGATCAAAGCCCTGTTGGTGTAGCCCGCGCACCTAGGTTGCAGTCTACTGTGCAACATGGATTCCCTGATGACCATATTGAAACTCCTGGAGGTTCTTTAATCCATGGAGAAACGAGATCCAGATTCATTGGAAAAAGTCCTGTTAAATTACAATTTCCAACTTTTGGAAGGATTGATGATGTTTCAGATCCACTGCAGTATCTGGAAAGATGTGAGGATTTTCTGGCTCTAAATCCACTATCAGATGAAGAACTTGTTGCTACCCTTCGGAATGTGCTGCATGGGACAGCCAGAGACTGGTGGGATGTGGCTCGTCACAAGGTCCACACATGGAGAGACTTCAGTAATCAGTTTCGTACAGCATTCCTCTCTGAAGATTATGAAGATGAACTAGCAGAAAGGATCAGGAATAGAGTACAGGGTGAAGAGGAAAGCATTCGGGATTTTGTTTACATGTATCAATCTCTGTGTAAACGATGGAAACCCACGATTCAGGAGCAGGAAATTATAAAACTAATTTTAAAGAACATTAACCCACAACTGGCCAGCCAGCTGAGAAGTAGCCAAGTAACATCTGTGGAAGCACTCGTTAGACTTGGACAGCAACTAGAGAAAGATAAAGAAAACCAACAACAATATGAGCAAAGGAAAAGCTTAACAAAGAAACCAACCAAAATTATGACAGTTGAACCTCCAAAATCATCTGCTAACAGAGAGATTCCAGCACAATTGCAACACACCTATAGACAATCTCAAGCTTTTTGTTGGCGCTGTAAGGGCAACCATCCTCCATCCTCTTGCCCCCAGATGAATGCTACCAGAAATAACAAAACTCCTGTTCCTCCACAACATCCTCCACCCTCTCAGCCTTCTGCCAGTGGTCAAAGTAGGCCTCCTATACTGAGTTCTCTTTCCTGTGGCTTTCCCTCTCTAACCGAAAATACTCCATCTCCCAGTCAGTTATTCCTGCCACTTCATACTGGGACATGGAAAGGGGTTGCCATATTAGATACTGGATCTTCCTACACATTAGTGAACGAAAATGTATGGACAATGATTAAGCAGCCACATGACCAGTTAAAGGCCTGGATTCGTGGACCTTTATTCCTGGCAGATGGAGAAAGCAGAGAGCCATTAGGTTGGAGCGAGATGAGTCTCACTTTACAGAACCAATCTGTGGTGTTGCCTTGTGTCATCATGCCCGCTAGCCATCTTTCCTTCCCTGCTGTCATTGGATTGGATTTCCTCTGGTTGTCTGGTTTACAGTTTGATGTTTCAGAGAACTGCTACTGGTTCAAACATAACAAAAAGCAGAAGTATCAGTTTGTACCTGAGCCTGCTGAAACCTCAGCCATTTGTACTAATACTGCTCTGGCATTGTATTCGGCTCTTCCTCCAATACCATCAAGTCATGAGTATTTTGGGGTTAATCCATTCCAGGAGGCAATAAAAGATGCTCATTTGGATGAATTCGGCAAACACCAACTTTTGTGCCAGCTTAAGGAAAACGTAACCGTCTGCACTGAGAAATTGGGTCGTACTGACATACTCACCCATAAAATATGGCTAAGTGATGATGTTCCGCTCAAACAGAAACCATACCGGGTCTCCCTTGCTAAGCAGCAAGTCATCAAAGAACATATAGAGGAGATGTTAGAGAAAAATATAATTGAACCTTCGAAGTCTTCATATGCTGCTCCTGTTGTTCTGGTGCCCAAGAAAAATAATCCCAAACCTCGGTTCTGTGTGGACTATAGAAAACTGAATGCCATCACACATACTGATGCATATCCCATTCCAAATATCCAGGAAATATTGGAATCCTTGGCAGGAGCTTCAGTTTTCACCACCTTGGATCTCAACTGCGGTTACTGGCAGGTAAAGATGGATGAAGACAGCAAGGAAAAGACAGCTTTCATCTGTCCAATGGGTCTTTACCAATTTACCGTCATGCCATTTGGTTTGAAAAATGCGCCAGCTACTTTCCAGCGCCTGATGGAAATGGTTCTGGCTGACGTAAGAGGAAAATGTTGTTTTGTGTATTTAGATGACATCATCATTTACTCACCCACATATGAGCAACATCACCTCGACATCCAAGCTGTCCTGGACAAGCTGAAAGAAGCCAATCTAACCATCAACATGAAGAAATGTCAATTCTTCAGAACCTCTCTACGATTTTTAGGTCATGTTGTTACTGCTGCTGGAGTTGAAGTGGACACAGAAAAGACCAAAGCGATCCAGGATTTCCCAGTTCCTCAAAACCTAAAGGATCTCCAGAGGTTCTTGGGAATGGCTGGATGGTACCATCGCTTCGTGCCACACTTCTCTGAACTTACGGAACCACTAAATGCCCTCAAACGTAAAGGAGCCAAATTCGTTTGGACACCTTCATGCCACAATGCTTTTCAAACACTAAAAAAGCATTTGATTTCTCCTCCTATATTAGGCCATCCAGACTTCAGTCTTCCATTTTTTGTCTACACTGATGCCAGTGATGTCGGATTGGGTGCTGTTTTGACTCAGCAAACAGGACTGGGTTCCGAACGAGTCCTTGCCTTTGCTAGCCGCACTTTGAACCAGGCTGAAAGAAACTATTCTACGACGGAACAAGAATGCCTCGCTGTAGTTTGGGCTCTGGAAAAGTGGAGATACTACCTTGAAGGAAGGCCTTTTACAGTGATCACTGATCACTCATCCCTTATCTGGGTTTTCAAAACACAAAAACCCAGCACCAGACTTGTCCGTTGGGCCCTCCGCCTACAAGAATTCACATTCACAGTGGAATACCGTAAAGGAAAATATAACACTGTGCCGGATGCTCTGTCAAGAGCTCCAGTGGATGACTTCCTGTATTCAACCGCCACTTGTGCAGCTGTCCTTCGTTCAAAAAGGGACACATGCAAAGATTTTCAAATTACAGATGCAGACATTTGGAAAGCCCAACAGGAGGACTTGGAAATACAGAACCTGTACAAAAGAATTATGGACAATGGAGAGATAATTGAAAATGAAACAGTAAAATTCACGATATTGGAGGACAAGGTCTATCGAGTGGTACATCTACCACATAAAACCCTGTACCAGATTTACCTACCTGTTTCTCTGCGCCAACAAGTCATTCATCATTATCACAACAATCCATTATCTGGCCATCTGGGAAGATACAAAACATATAAAAGATTGCAAGCACTGGTATACTGGCCTAAAATGAGTTTGGATGTAAGCTCTTATGTTCAACGCTGCCATGTTTGTCAGATCCACAAACCTGAAAACCGGAAACCCCCGGGTAAGCTCCAACAGGTCACAGTACATGCTCCCTGGGAGATGCTTGGAGTTGACATTATGGGTCCTTTACCCCGAAGTTCAACCAACAACCAGTATCTTCTGGTTTTTGTGGACTATTTTACCAGATGGGTAGAGTTTTTCCCTCTTCGCCAGGCCACTGCTGAGACTATCTCACAAGTCCTAAGTAAAGAGATATTGACTCGTTGGGGGGTGCCAACGTACATTTTGTCTGACCAAGGCCCTCAATTTATATCATCTGTGTTTGAGGGAATCTGCAAACGGTGGAATATCCAGCAAAAACGAACTTCTCCATATCATCCCCAAACCAATTTAACAGAAAGAATCAACCGGAATCTAAAGGCGATGATTGCTTCTTATGTGGACAACAACCACAAAAGCTGGGATAAATATCTGCCTGAATTCCGTTTTGCATTAAACACAGCAGTGCACGAGTCTACTGGTGTCACCCCTGCAGAGTTGAACTTGCAACGACCACTTAAAGGACCCTTTGATTCTGAACTTAGTCCTCAACTGTGTACACCAGATATACCTGCATATACAACAGCAAATCAGATTGCTGAACTGCAAAAGTTTGTCAAAGCCAATGTTCACAAAGCAAAATTCAAACAAAAGAGGAACTATGACCGTGGACGAAGAGATGGGGAGTTCCAGGAAAAAGACAGAGTGTGGCTGCGTGCACATCCATACAGCAGACTGGATAAGTCCTTTTCTGCAAAGTTGGCGCCACGATGGAAGGGACCATATAGAATTACAAGACGAGTTGGACCTCTGAATTTTGAGGTGGTTCTTGAGGATACTGGTGAGGACCTGCGCATTGTCCATGTGGCCCAAATGAAACCATGTTATCCCACAGCAGCGGAACTGGACAGGGAACAACACCATAGGGTACTCACAATTTTCCAAGAAGATAGTGATGACGAGGACTTTGTTGGCTTTGTGTGATTGATTTACTGCATTAAAAAAAAAAAAAAAAAAAACAGGGGGAAGGGGGTGTGGCGATCTGACAGTTTGCATATCGCCCTGATGAAAATCACCTGTGCAGGTCAGAGAGGAGAGGCGTGCTCTCTAATCAGAGTGCCATCAGCTGTGGAAAAAGGGGACATAAAAAGACAGACGCAGAGGATCTGGGGAGTGAGGAGTCAGAGAGAGGAGGAAGCTGAAAGAGGTTCTAACGCTCAACCCTGCGTGCTTCCACAACCTGAAGACTGACATCTTCTCGGATGAACCCTGATCCAATGCAGCAGACCTTTTTCCTGACAGTTTACTGCACAAGGCCTCATCCTGCACCATTATCCACAAGACATCTGTTTAAAACCTGGAATAAAAGCTGCAACACAACAAACCGTACCAAGAAACGCTAACTCTTCAAAGAAAACACGGAACGGCTCCTGTAAAATAAAGAGGGTTGGAAAACCTGGATCGGATCCCCTCCACAAAGGACTGGATACAAGAAACAACGTCCCAGGAACCCGGAACGGAGTTCTAAGGAGGACTGGACTGAACATCAAAACTAAAGGTACTCAGAAGACCTAGACTGTGTGGCCTGCTTTCTAATCCATTTCAGGAATACCCTCCTAAAGTAACAGAGACAATAAAAGGATTTAAACGAACTTTGGACTTTTGTGTGTGTACAGAGCAGAGGGGGTGGATAACATCCTTTGTGACAGTGGATTTTTTTTGTATCTTATATGTCAGGAGAGAGACCTGACTGGCACCTCAGAGAAAAGTCATCCACAAACTGTCACAACATCAATGCAGCTTAGCCTTAAAACTTCAAACTTTAAAGAACACACTTTCTAAGAGGTGGGGCGTTGCACACCCCCAACAACAGGCTTGATGACAGAGCCCATTAGGCATCTCTACCTGGTGCTTTCACGGAGCTTCAGTACATAAGATTCCAAAAGCTGCATAGTCTAACGTCATCCGCTATTATATATTCATGAGAAAACTGCCCAATCTAGCAACACTGCAACACTGATCCCGCAGGTTTTTTTTTTTTTTTGCCGCCCGTAGCACAATTTAAACCGCCCACTCCCGTGAGATTTGCATTGGGTCTTGTAGGACCCGGCAGGACTCAATGCAGCCCTCTATTATTGACTCTTTATTAACCCGCTCTCGAGAATCTGAGGGTCAGAACGTGGAAGTGAACCCCGAAGAAAGATCCGCCTTCGGTCCCCTGCGCTTCTGATCACAGTCGGACAGGGAAAAAAGTCATTGCGGGGAAGGTTCAACACCACGCTCGGCCATTTCGCTGGAAATGTTTTCAAAAAATGCCCGGTTGTGATAAGAGCCCTCGAGTTTGGCCTGAATAGAGCGATCACCCCAAATATTAATCAAATCGGTGTCCTCGCTTCCCTTCCACTGACTGGTCTCAGCAGCATCGTCTGCCAGGGTTGATGTTTATGTTCTCGTTCCTGCCTACTTCAACTCAGAATGATGACGTTTGTAGCACATCAATGATGTATGGGTCGAATTCATGTGGCGTAACGGAGGTTGCATTTCAAAAGATCGGATACGTATCGGACTCAGGACCACATACCCAAGTGTCCTGGGTCGTGTTTGAAAAGATCTGATCTGTGTGGTTCAGACTGTCATGAAAAGATCAGATACATGTCGCATAGGAGCAACAAAAAAAAAACAAAAACATTCGGAATTGGGTTGTTTCAGCCTGCGGCGTGAACGTAGCCTTTGTGTCAGATCAGGAAGAGTTTTTCATTTTCCCCGGGATACGTTTTGTTCTTTTCTGCCATGAACAACTTTACTGCTTCCAAAATCTCATAATAAGAAACATAGGCCACTGCATGGTTCAAGTGACCCAATTCCGATTTTTTCCTCTCATGTGGCACAGATCGGATATGACCGGTGAACGTGTAACGTGGACGAAAGCGCATGGATTCCGATTTTCTCAGATCGGATAGAGGCCTCATTCATATGTGGAAATAAATCGGATGCGTGCATTTGCGTGTGCCATGTAAGCAGACAGATCGGATATTCCCCAGTAAATGCGAGTCGTACATCAGTGACGTCAACTCAGGACACCACCAACTGAGATCACATGACTTTTTAAGCTGCTTTTGTGCGCTGATTTAGCTGTTCGAGGACAGCTGGAGCCCCATCAGCGTTTTACCTTTCAGTCTCAGGCTTCAGACCGTACTGGGAAACAGCTGTTATTTCTGGTCCGGTCCCGGTCGGGACGCAAACGGAAACTTATCAAGCGGGACACAGTTGCTCTGGAACAGGCTAGAAGCTGTTTATTTCTTTGCTTGGATCAAGCTGTTAGTCCAGCACAACGTCTGCAAACACTTCCTCATTCAAAACTCAGAGAGAGCTCATAAGCCGGCCGAGCAGCCCTCCTTTTTCCTCTACCACGCATCCCCTCTCCTGCCTTATCCAGAAGTGCCTAAGGCAACGTCTCCCTCCGTCACTGCGTTGGCTCCATGACAGCCGCAGTCACACAAAAACACACACACACACACACAAGGGGTGTGGGGGGGTTCTCCATGCTAAACGTTTGCCATTTGGACCAACACGCATCTTCTAATGTGCTTTTATTACTGTTATGATTATTATTAAGGGCCTGCTCGCTCATAATTTTTTAAATCCGTGCGGTCAGTGCTCAGGTCCATGGAAGGCGGAAATGCTGCTACGTTACGTTGTCCTCAGAACGTCTACGTTTGACGGTTTCAGCATTGTATAGTGTAAATGCAAAAATCGGATACGGGTTATTTTTAAAACATGATGTAAGCAGGTCATCAAAAAAATCGGATATAGTCAGAAAATCGGATATGAGCATCAAGACTTGCAGTGTAAATGCGGCCATAGTGACTTGTCATTCAGTTCAGTAAAAAAGTAAGAATCTTCCAATTCTTTCAGAAATGTCCTATGTTTATCTTTATTCTCTGAATTTTGCCATTTTGACCAAGAGGGTAACAGTCTGCACACACATCAAATTTTTAGTAATTTTTTCTGGCATTGGGCGTAACTTGCGCAAATGATTGGCAGTCACTTGTGTGGGAGCAGAATCAAAACACACACAGTGCCAATTTACTCTTATAATTTTTTACTTTTAATACCCTCTGTATAGGGATGGGTACCGTGCCCTGGTATTGAACCAGCCCCGGGGCCACATTCTTCAAGACCGCAGTATCGTTAAGATCTGACCAGAGCGGTTCTGCTATCGGTACTGGAGAAGTTACTTTTTCTTTTTTTTTTGTTTGTGTCCCACAAGCGTTATCTGCCATATTTAACTCACCAAGCCAGTCAGTTTTCCGTTAATTAATGATGACAATAATTTCGGTATTCTCGTTGAAGAGGAGAGCTCTGTCTGTCTATTTGTGTGCACGGGGGCGGGGCTGTTGTTCAGACAGCACGCGCCACGCGCGCACACACACAAGACAAGGCAGCGCACACACAGTGAGTGGTGATCTCATAGGGGACACATGAGTGCCCTAGACTAAGAACACCCGTTTCTGCGTAAAATTAATGAAGTTTGCATCAAGGAGCCCCTACCATCCTGTCACCTTGCTGCTACGATGACCGTATGTTGCGCTGTTTGTGTAGAACATGCTGGGGCGGCGTGTTCTACACAAAACAAACAGGTAGAGAGGCGGGGCTTAGATTCACCGCTTATGATTCAAGACCCGCAACAAACTATCAGCTGCTTCCTAATACTTAATAATAATTAATAACTAATGATAGTTGTTATCCGTAACATTAATATAATTTATTGGGTTTACTGGATTTAAAGAAAAATAAATAAATAAATAGATAGGAGTCTGCATCAAAGTGAATTTATTTCCATCATCTCACTCAATCCTAACTCTGGTGTTTGACAGACAGAAAAGTCTATTCAAGGTTGTGGAAAATGGACAAAAGATCAAAGGAAACATCACGCTCATAAAGAATAAAAATAATTAGATTAAATAATTAAATGAATATCTTGTCTGGAACATTCTCATGTATAAAGTAAAATGTTTTGTTAAAAAAAACAATGCTGTTGCATAATGAGGAAATAAAACACTTTATGTTCTTAATTTGTTATTTATTTATTTTTCGTCCTCAAAAAGTATCGATAAGAGTACCGTTAAAATACCGGATCGATAAGCAGTATCGATAAGAGTAGTAGTACCGTTGCCACCTTAACGATACCCATCCCTACCCTCTGATGGATTTGAGTGTAGTCCTAAAGGGGAAAAAAAAAATATGAAATGAGGCACAGTTGTTAGAGATTTTTGTTGACCCATTCACCGCATGACTCTGTACATTCTGAGAGAGGGGATAAAGGCAGATGCAGCGTTCGAAATAAGCGGTTATCCGGTTGTCTGAGACAACCAGATTTCACGGAAGACAACCAAAATGAACCTGATGGTTGTCCGCGTGACAACCTGGTCTTTTATTCAACATTTTGGTATTTTTCCACTATTTTTCAAGTTTCAAGAGTTAGTTTTTGGCAACCTCTGAATGGAGACATATGCAGCAAATTTTTTCCACTGAACAATGAAGTGCATGCATGCTAGCGAATCCTTTCTGTTTCTACATGTGCACTTTTCAATAAAGATTTTTCAAATACATGTGTTGAACAGTACCTGGCGCGACCGCTAGAGGTCTCTAAAAACACGTTCAAAATAATCAGCCCTAAATAGATTTAAAACACATTCATGAAACACTACAACTTTCAGTCATAACAGAACAGACTGACATGAGCTGAAAAAAACCTTTTTCCATGGGATTGATATGATATTCTAAATTTTTTCAACAGTCTTTGTATTTTATATTCTTTAAGCAACAATTATCAAAACCAAAGAAAAAAAAGAACTTATATATTTAAATCTGTGTAAAGATTCTAGTTATAAAGATATTAGTTTCAAGTTTTTGGCAATACTTTGTGTAACCAGATGCTTCAATATTTAGTAAAATTTTTATTTTTTATATTTAAAGAGTTTTTTAAATGTCCATCATAAGAAGCAGTTGATATTAGATGTAAAGAAGAAATAAAGATGTAAGTACTAATATCTGAGTAGGTTTCGTTGTTGAATATTGGTATCAAAGGAGAACCAAAAATTGGGGAAGACAGCCAAGTTTACTTGCCAGGTTGTCCAGAGGACACCCATATTTTCCCCCTTATTTCTAACACTGCAGATGTCATACTTTCCTTTCCAGTTTCAATGTCCATTTACTTGAACACGCCCCCATCAGCCAAACAGCATGGATATGACTTCTGCTCATAGCCCCCTCACTCATGGTGAGGAACTTTACACCCACAATTCCCAACTTCCCATGAGTCTTAGGGGCTGAGGGCGGGGCTAACCCCCGGGTTGCTACAATATGATGAGACGCAAAGAGCCGCATGCTTATTAGCCGAGAGCCGCGTGTTCGCCACCCCTGTTCTAACGGAATAAAATTAAAATCTTCTGTTTTTTAACTTGTTCAGGCTTACAGTGATCATTTTTGTATGAAATCATGACCTATTGTGTATTTCTTTTTAACACAGGAGTATTTTCTGTGATAAAATTTTTAAACATATGTCTGCACCATTTAGCTTTGTAGGATTGTGGTGGCTGCCTATGCTGCCACCCCCCATCAGGGCAGTAACATCCTGCACCACACCCTACATATCTGTTCACTTTATTTTTGCATTATACCTTTGGATTTCTTTTTCAAACATAACACACACATTTGATAACATTTATTAGCATGCTTCAGTTTACTTTTTTATAATTTGATGGTTTGTTTGAGTTACCAGTGCTAAGGGGAACCATTGTTGCTGCTGCTGCCATCTGCTGCTGGAAAAATCAAGTCAGGCCTGACACAAGAATGCATCCCAGTCAGCAGAGGCCTTGTATTCAGCAGGCAGCTAATTGGACTGAACCATCACCCAGTGGACAAGGAACTCTTTTTGTGTTTCTTTACTTTAGTTTCTATTTGATGATCTTTATTTTCATTCATTTGGGTATGTTAATTTACCATAGGTTGGACTTTAGTTAAGTTTGTTTGATGTATTTTGTCTTAGTCATTTTAAGTTTCCCCTTGTGTGTCTAGTTGGTTTGATCAGCCACTCTATATGTTCCCTTGTGTTTCCAATTAGGTAGGTCAGTTTGATTAAGTTTGTTTGTCTGTTCAGTTGTCCTCTGTTACATTTAAAAGCTTGAGTTAATTTTGTTACTTTGACCTCTTTTAAGGGCCCATTTTTGCCCAGCTACACCTTTGTAAAATAAATTAGAACATTTTTTGATAAAACTATTTTGCTGTCCTTGTCTTTTACTGCTCGGTCCACCACAAGGATCATTCTTAAATGTCTCTTTCTATAGTTTCCACAAATCAGAAAACATTTCTACTAATGTTTCTACTTTTTTACTATCCTTTTTTATTCATAATCATAGAGGATCATAGAACAGAACCCGGGAACAATGACACAATGACAATGAAACAATGACAGCTTCTGCTGCTATATTTAGGTCATCCAATGTTATGGTTTACGTAATTATCATTGCTTAAACGCTATTACACCATAATATGTTTGTCTCAGTTCTTTGTTTCAGTCAGAATCCAATTACATGAAAAGTCCTGACTATACAAGAATATGATGTTCCTGTACTGCCTGACTAAATGACCCACTTTTATGTTATCAACCCTGGCCACCAATAAAACCAGACTGGATACACTGGGAAGGCAGAACTCCTCTTTGACAGCTTTGCGCTGTGACAGACGGGCTTCTCCTTCTGCAGAAGTCTAAGAAAAATTCTCATCTCCTGTGTGGTTCTTGTCTTTGTTAGTGGAAAAGTCAAAACCCTGACATACACCAAGTCAAGAAACCCGAGAGAAGAATCAGCTGCTGAAAAAGACTCAATAAACCCCAAATCTGAAGGAGAAATCAGTGAGCGATGAAGGGATTCTCTCTTTCTTTGTAGAAGGTCACATACCTATGGGGTGGAGCTTAAGCTGTGGTTTCCAGATGACATCCAGCAGTCTGCGCTGACGACAGAGCTCCTGCTCGTACTGGACGATGGTTCCTTCACAGAGTCTGCAGATTTCTTCAGCAGCAGCAGCTAGTCGCTCGCTGATCAACTCTCTCAGAGACTGAAGGGAAGACATGGTTCCTGCTCCGATCTTCAGCTCCAACTCCCACAAACACCGCCGTCCTCTTCACTGCAGCTCCGATCGATCATCTGCTAGTCTCACAATCACAGCAATCCACGTTGTCTTTCCGTTCAACACTTCTTCACTCATTTACGACACTTTGGAAAATGCTGAGAGTTCCACACGAACCACGTATCGTCCTTTCTGTCCAAAAACCTCACAAACGTCCCAACAAAACACCACCGACCTCTCAACACAAGCTAACGCTGCTAGCCTGCTAACAAGCTAACGCTGCTAGCGCCTCGTGCTGTTCTTCTTCTTTGTTTGGCCAACAGCGTCATGGTGCTTTAGCGCCACCAGCTGGTCTGGAGTGTTTGCCTGTCGATGATATTATGATGTCGATGGCGGTAAAAAAAAAAAAAGGCATTTAGTTCAACTTTACTGGCAAATAAAGGAGAAACGGGTGGCTTTTATTAACAATAGTTTGATGTGACTTGTCTATTTCGACAAGAAAAAGAACTTTTCGACAAAAATGGAGAAGGGGGAACAGGACATGAACTTCCGGCTAATCATGATGTTACGGCGCCATTTTGTCGTCTGCAGCCAGGTCTTCTTGCGCATATTTAAACAAAGAAGAAGAGTTACATATTTCCTGGACCACGCCAGTCCTCACGAACTTAAATATGAAATAATGTGAAAATGATGACATAAACCAGTGGTAGGAAAAGGGACGTCACGTCCTTTCATGTTTTTTGGAAAAAAATTATCCATTTTTAGTCACGAGGTTACGGTCAGCTGTTTGAGCGAGTTCGAAGACGGGCGCTGTCCAAAGATTTCCTTTTTATTTTTTTACATGAAAAAATTGCTATTAATTGAATGAAAGACAGAAAATGAAAATAGAAGTACTGCTCATTAAATTATAAATTATTTGAGTTCCGATGTAGAAAAGAGGCACAAAAAAAACTGTAGGATGATTTTCATTTTCAATTTAAAATAATTGAAACTCCAATGACACAACCTGACAAAAATAAATACATAAAATGTTGTACGTTTACGGAAACGCTGAGCTGCCACAGGGGAAAAATATTTTTTGGAACAGTTTCTCGTTATAAAGTAATATGTTTCTCGTTATAACGAGAAACGTATCACGTTATAACGAAATAGTTGTTTACAGTAAAACGTCACCTTCTCGCGGGATATTTCATTCTTGTCTTGAGGGAACTGAGGGAGAAGATGGAGAATCAGCGGGAGCCTCTTTATTCCTTTTTAAGGGATAGAAATGTGTCGGAGGACAGAATTTCCACCATGAGGAATGACAAAGTAAGTTATACTTTTGAAAAACATTGTTTACGTGAGTTTCATATTGATTTAATTTAGTTTTTTGTTACTGAATGAGCCTGCCGTGTACTGCGTAGACCTGAGACCAAGACCTCGTTAACTTAAGTATTGTAGTAGCTGCAAGGAAGCTCCTTGGGCGGGCGGTTGTCAAACAGCTCTTTATTAATGTGTCTGTATATCAGAACGGTTACAGCACGAACCAACAGGCACAGCCAGCATCTTCTAACTCCAGCGAGAACGTTCAACGATCGCACACGCAGACACACACACACACACACCCACAGGTAGACCCCGCCCCCTCTCCCCCATCAGTCACCAGCCCACCGCTGATTGACACACACTGTGGTCCAGCAACTAGCAGAAAGAGGGGGGCGCCGGCCACCCGCAGCTCTGTCCAAACTCTGGGTCGTTACAGTATGTTGTGTTTTAGAGTTGCAGAGAATAACTCTCTTCAGTACGGACGTGCTGTGTTAACTTCGTTTATTAACATAGCGGGTAGCAATCGCTTTTAACAGAAGGCTTCGTGCTTCGTTCATATCCCATAATGCATTATTCTTACTGTCAATACATCTTTACCGTAAAAGAGATGCATTCGAGTGCAGTAGGATAAACGTATATAAAATATTACAAAGTACACCTCGATTTATGCCTTTATCCTAAGCTAATCATAGCGTATACTTTTACCCTACAGAAATGACGAGTTGAGCACGATTATTTACAATTTATTAGGTCTCAACATCAAATAGTTAATGCAGAACTTTATGTTGATAGCATTCACGACCAAGTGAGTGAAAAATATTTTAGTATTAGCATCATCATAACATAAGAAGCCATGCCAACTAGTTATCTTCGTTATTATGTGTAAAAACCACAACTGGAGCAAAAGCGTGTCCTGTTGGTGTGATGCACGTATACGTGCGATTTTTTGACGCGCTGGAGAGGAACAGGATGATGGGTGTATCAATAATCCGTCAAAAGATGCAGAGAAAACAAGGTTCTATTTTACGTTTTGGAATGCATACTTATTTGAATTAATATTTAAACTCCTAAAATTCACCGTGCCTATTTTCAAGCAACTTTAAATTTTGAAGACATGAACTGCTGACGTTTTTTTTAAAAACAAAGAGAAACTTTGTGTGAAGCTTATCGTGTAGAAAAGTTCAGTAAAATCTGTTATTTAAAAAAGAAGAAAAAAACAAAACAAGGATATGCTTTTAAAAATAGATATGTAGTGTATAAACATGTTTGTTTTTCCTTGCCTTGCTTTTCCCATGTCCAAGAACTTTTTCTATGTTCCTTTCAAGCTATGTTTCAAGTCCGCTGTCACTAAAATCCATGCTTTAGTTGAATCCGGGGCCGAACAAAGTCTTATTGATTCTGATTTAGTGAAATCACTGTCGCTGCCCATGGAACCTTTAGAAAACCAAGTTAAAACCACAGGGTTGGGGGGTCAGCACCTTGCTGTCATCACTCACCGCACTAGACCTATTCAGCTCGTTTCCTCTGGCAATCGCCACGAGTTTATACAATTCTATGTCACGCACGCTCCTCAAAACCCAGTGGTTTTAGGTTATTCTTGGCTTAAGCTGCACAACCCACGTTTGGACTGGGCCTCTCGCCGTGTGGTTACCTGGAGTGCTTTTTGTCTTGCTAATTGCCTTCGTTCAGCTATGCCTACTGTACCTTCCACCGTCAACGTAACTACATTATTGATATTTTGTCAGTACCCCCATGCTGTCATGAGTTTAAAACCGTTTTCAGTAAACTCAAGGCTAATTCTTTACCACCGCACAGACCTTATGATTGTGCCATTGAACTCCTGCCTGGGGCTACTCTACCCAAAGGACATTTATTTAACCTGTCTGGTCCTGAAAAGGCAGCCATGGAGTCGTACATCCATGAGGCTCTATCCTCCGGTCACATTCGACCCTCCTCGTCCCCGGTGGGTGCTGGGTTCTTTTTCGTCGCTAAAAAGGACAAAACGCTACGATCCTGCATTGATTACCGGGAACTTAATCAAATAACAGTTAAGGACAAATACTCTCTTCCACTTATCAGCTCCGTGTTCGATTCAGTGCAGGGGGCCCACATATTTACCAAACTCGACCTACGTAATGCCTATCATTTAGTCCGCATTAAAGAAGGCGACGAGTGGAAGACCGCATTCGATACGCCTCTGGGTCATTATGAATACCTCGTCATGCCTTTCGGTCTTACTAACGCCCCTGCAGTATTCCAGAGACTTGTTAATGATATCCTCCGTGACTTCATTAATCGTTTTGTTTTCGTCTATCTCGATGACATCTTGATATTCTCACCTGATCCTGTGCAGCATGAAAACCATGTCCGTTTGGTTCTCTCCAGACTGCTCAAGAACCAGCTTTTTGTTAAAGCGGAGAAATGCCAGTTCCATGCTTCCTCGGTCCAGTTCCTCGGCTATATTCTTGAGGCTGGCAGCATCCGCCCTGATCCCGCTAAAATAGAAGCCGTCTCTCAGTGGGAACCACCGGAGTCACGTAAAAAGCTGCAGCAGTTTCTGGGGTTCGCTAATTTTTATTGGCGGTTCATACGCAACTACAGCAGTATTGCTTCACCCCTCACTCAGTTAACTTCCATCTCCAAACCTTTTATTTGGAACCCAGAGGCACAGGCTGCTTTTGACAAGCTCAAGTCATTGTTTATTTAGGCTCCGATTCTCATCCAACCTGACCCGAATAGACAGTGTGTGGTCGAGGTCGACGCCTCTGATACTGGGGTTGGCGCTGTTCTCTCCCAACGTGAAGCATCCTCTGGCAAACTCAAACCGTGTGCTTTCTTTTCTAAGAAGCTTTCACCTGCAGAGCAAAATTATGACGTGGGTAACCGAGAGTTGCTTGCCATCAAGTTGGCTTTGAAGGAGTGGCGGCACTGGCTGGAGGGGGCAAAACAACCATTCATAGTTTGGACTGACCATAAAAATCTGAAATATTTAAGATCCGCAAAAAGACTGAATTCTCGCCAAGCCAGGTGGTGTTAATTGTTTGATCGCTTCGACTTCACCATTACTTACAGGCCAGGCAGTAGAAATATCAAACCTTTCCAGGAAATTCAGCACTGACGGTCCTAATGATACTGCTTCCATCATCCCTGCCACTTGCATCGTGGGAAGTCTGACCTGGGATATTGAGAACAGGGTCATTAATGCCCAAGGTGAGGAAACCGACCATGATCCCTGTCCTAACAGCATCCTTTACGTTCCCACCTCTCTCAGGTCAGACGTGCTAGTTTGGGGCCACAATTCCCATATAGCCTGTCATGGAGGCATCTACCGCACCCTCAATCTCATCAGGAAGAGGTTCTTCTGGCCGAATATGGGGAAGGACGTGCGTGAGTACGTGGCCGCCTGCGCAACTTGCGCACGGTCCAAATCTTCCAACTCTCCACCTTCAGGACTGTTACGACCCCTGCCTACGCCGCACAGACCATGGTCCCACATCGCCATTGATTTTGTTACGGGGTTACCCCCTTCCCAAGGTCATATGGTTATACTCACTGTTGTTGACTATTTCTCCAAGGCTGCCCAGTTCATTCCACTTCCCCAACTACCTACCGCCACCAGTACTGCTGAGATCTTAGTCCAACATGTCTTTCGCCTTCATGGGATCCCTAGCGATATCGTTTCCGACAGGGGTCCACAGTTTGTTTCCCAAGTTTGGAAGGCCTTCTGTTCTGCTCTGGGTGCCACCACCAGTCTATCCTCCGGGTACCATCCCCAAACCAATGGGCAAGCGGAACGGGCCAATCAGGAGCAAGAAGCATCCCTTCGCTGTCTGGCTGCCCAAAACCCAGCTGATTAGGTGAAGTTTCTTGTATGGATTGAATACGCCCATAATTCCCATGTCTCCTCTGCCACAGGGGTCTCACTGTTTGAAGCCTCGCTCGGATATTCTCCTCCATTGTTTCCTTCTCAGGAACTGGATCTGGTGGTTCCGTCGATCCAACACCATCTACAGCGTTGCCAGCGGGTGTGGAACCAGACCAGAGCGGCCCTGCTCCGAACCAATGAACGCCACTGCAGATTGGCCAATCGTCGCAGGATGGTGGGACCCACTTATCAGGTCGGTCAAAAGGTGTGGCTGTCTGCCAAGAACATCCTTTGCAGTCCACTTCCAGGAAGTTGGCTCCCCGCTTTATTGGTCCCTACATTATTGACAAACTCATCAACCCCGCCTGCGTTCGCCTCAAGTTGCCGGCAGCCCTTAAGGTACACCCGTCATTCCACGTCTCACAAATTAAACCCTTTGTTGATAGTCCCTTGAGCCCACCTTCCGTCTCCCCTCCGCCTGCCCGTCTCATTGACGGCGCTCCGGCTTTCACGGTCTCCAAGATTTTGGACGTTCGCCGCCGTGGCCATGGCTTCCAGTATTTGGTGGACTGGGAAGGGTATGGGCCTGAGTAACGCTCATGGGTCTCCCGTTCTCTCATCCTCGACCCTTCCCTCATCACTGCCTTCTTCCGTGCCCACCCGGATTGGCGTCCGGGACCGCCTGGAGGCGGTCGTTGAGGGGGGGGTGATGTCATGGTGCCTGCCAGTCTCCTCCCCCTTCCAGCCTTGCTCTGCTCCTGACTCCAGCTGTGACTACTCAACTCATCAACTCACCTGCTTCTTAAGGAGACCAACTCCAAGAGTCTTCGCCAGTTCGTTAACCCTGATGGTTTTCTCATGCCACGAGTGTCACCTGGAACCTACACCACCTTGAGCAGCAGCTTACCTCCCAGACGCCGACACTCTTCGGCCACAGCACGCACTGGTTCTGGCTTCACTGGTCCTCCAGCCACTCACAAGAACTCCAGCAACACCCCTCCTCAAGACCTTCAGTCACACTCCTCTCAAGAGCTCCAGCGGCTCCCTCCTCTCAAGATCTCCTGCAGCGCTACAGCTGCACCTCTGTCAGCAAGAGCTACAGCTCGCTCAGGCTTCTCCACCACGCTCAAAGCCACGCCTTCTAGTCTCGACCTAGCCACGCTCCTCCAAGCCTTCGCCATATTCAGAGACATTAAATTACATTTATCCACTTACCTGTCTCCTCGTCCTGGGTTCCAGCATCTGGGTCCGTCTCGTGTTCTGACCATGACAGCCCTCTGACCATCAGGAATGAAAGTCAGGACTGAGAGGAACCTGAAGAAAGTGACTCTTCATCATCTGCTGCTGAAGAAGACAGAGGAAGATCCACTGTGAGAGCAGCTACAGAAAGATTCCACTCTTGGAAATCCACTTTTCTTGCAGCTTTCTGCTGTTTTTCTTCTCTGAGAGAGTTTGGAGTTCCCGGCAGTTTGAGTGGAGCTGAAGCAGCAGAGCTGGAACAGACGTTTTTCTGCTCCCATTCAGCATGAACGGACAGATCCACTGATGGCCGGCCTGAACCTCTGGGTTCCAACACGTCTGTATGGATCCAAGCGTGTGCAGTGTGTGCTGACATGCTGTTCTCTGAGGAACATGTTGGTGTGAAAGTGAAGATGTCTGACTGGATCTGAGGACACAAACAGCTGCTCACATCTGAGAGGGTCAAGCTACAGAGTGGCTCCTCAAAGCTCACGTCTCTGTGACAAACATGATGCTGCTTCTGTCTGGGATCCACAACTAAAAGGAATGTCCACAGTTGGTCCTAATCCGGTTCTAGTCTTTCTGTCTCCAACTTCTCCTTCCTGTCAGGAACCCTTCATGTGCTCTGCGTTCCTCACATTTCTGTCTTCTCTCTGGGCTTGAAGCCTAAAAGGAGCTGAAAGCTGCTGACTTCAGTCTGATCCCATGTTCTGGATCATCCGTGTTCCTGAAACACGCTGCTGGACCCGTGATCAGAGGAACCGAGGAACCAGAGAACTTCCCAGAACATGCACACACATGTGGAACTGTTCTGATCATCTGTGTGTGTTGACAGTGAAGGAGAGCTTTGTCCTTCAAGAACTTCATCTTTGAAAAAACTTTATTGACTTTTGACAGAGTTTCAGCTTGAATCCATGTGGTTTTCATTCTTCCATTGAAGTTGTCTCCAGAAACTAAAGATCTGCTGAATCAATGCTCCTCTGAGAACTTTGGAGCTTTTCTCTGCATCTGTTCCACACTTGAATGTGCAGAAGATCAAAGCGCCGGACGCTCTGAGCTTCAGCGTTCCAGTCAGCAGGTGCTGAACCAAAGCCAGCAGCAGGTGAGGATCTGGGCCTCAAAGCAAACTGACAGAAAGATGAATGGAAGAAGGGATGGAGTCCCAGTGTTGAAGACATCAGCTGGAGAAGCTCTGAGGCTCTTTCAGGTGGGCGTGGCAGCGCTGCTGCTTTCCAGCAAACTGCAGCATCTGTGATCTGAGAGGCTGTTGGTGAAGAAGAGCATCATCAGCATAGAACTGTGGGCCGTTTGGGTTCAGAAGAACAGCTTCATGATGTGGAAAGAATCTGTGTCCTTCAACAGGTCCAGAAGATCCCAAACATGGAAACTGGAAGCAGTTTGGATTCCGGTTTCTTCCTGAACTTTGAGGATCCAAATGCTGAAAATGGAAGCTGACAGAAAATGCAGCAGACTTTACCAATGTGCTCAGAACACTAGAACATCCACAGAAGAAGAAAACACTGTTATGGTGGAACATCTACAACTTCTGTCCATGATTCAGAGGAACTGCAGAAAGATGACTCCTCCCACTTTGGGTTTGGTCAAATGTAGAAAAGACAAAACAACTAAATCAGAACAATTTGGATCAATTCTGGCAGGAAACTTTTCAACTTTCAGGAAAAAAAGCTTCAAAGAAATGAATCTATTTTAGAATCTATGAAGAACACTGACTGGAAAACAGCACCAGACTGCTGCAGCTGCAGACCTTCATGTGACTGTGGGAGCTGCAGCAGCTGAGGAGCTCAGCATCTCTGCAGACTCAGGAGCTCAGAGCTTCTGAAAGGGAATGACAGAGTTGTGGAAGTTTAGTGGCTGAACTTCTTGTAGGTCCTGCTTGGTTCAGGTTGTTGCTGGTGGTGGACAGAGCTCCTGCAGACCTCTTTGCTGTTGGAAGGATCTTCTGTCTGCAGACTCTCTGATGCTTCAGCAGGAGGCGCTGCAGTGTGGTCCTCCTCATGAGTCCTGAAGCTGCAGAGCTTCAGAGCTGCTTCTTCTCAGACCACTTTCTTTGGTTCTGATGTTTTATTATATTGTTGTAATTATCATTATTATTATTATTATTATTGTTATTATTATTATTATTATTATTATTATTATTATTATTATTATTATTATTATTATTATTATTATTATTATTATTATTATTATTATTATTATTATTATTTATTTATCTTAATTTCTTTCCCCCGCCCTCAACATGATAATATGAGCGACAGACAACACTCCAGACCAGCTGGTGGCGCTAAAGCACCATGACGCTGTTAGCCAAACAAAGAAGAAGAACAGCACGAGGCGCTAGCAGCGTTAGCTTGTTAGCAGGCTAGCAGCGTTAGCTTGTGTTGAGAGGTCGGTGGTGTTTTGTTGGGACGTTTGTGAGGTTTTTGGACAGAAAGGACGATACGTGGTTCGTGTGGAACTCTCAGCATTTTCCAAAGTGTCGTAAATGAGTGAAGAAGTGTTGAACGGAAAGACAACGTGGATTGCTGTGATTGTGAGACTAGCAGATGATCGATCGGAGCTGCAGTGAAGAGGACGGCGGTGTTTGTGGGAGTTGGAGCTGAAGATCGGAGCAGGAACCATGTCTTCAGAACCTCAGGAAGGTTCTGTCAGAGAACAACTTTCTGCTGCTGAAGGAACCATGCCTTCCCTTCAGTCTCTGAGAGAGTTGATCAGCGAGCGACTAGCTGCTGCTGCTGAAGAAATTTGCAGACTCTGTGAAGGAACCATCGTCCAGTACGAGCAGGAGCTCTGTCGTCAGCGCAGACTGCTGGATGTCATCTGGAAACCACAGCTGCAGCTCCACCACATAGGTATGTGACCTTCATCAGAGAAACAGAGAAGACATTTGAGCTTCATGCTTTTCTTTTTGGGGACCCGTCTGTCACTCAGTGGTGGTTCTACACTAACTTACTCCCCGGGCGATAAACCAATCATTTTCCTGTTTTCCTTTGTGTACTAATTGTGCTATACAAATAAAATTGCCTTGTCTTACTCTCACAAGAACAATTCAACATAAAGTGACTTAAGTAATTGTAACACGTTATTACTCATCTCTGCATATTTATTTATTTCAATTTGTCTCTTCTGGTCCTCAGACATTTTCTCGAATGATCACAGAGTTTATTGATGTTTTTATTGATTGTTTTATTGCTTAAAAAAATAAAGTCCTGGAAACGTATAAAAGGCTCCTTGTTGTGTTTGTGTTCCTGCAGTTCTGCCCCAGCATTGGATGACTGAAGAGGAAGATCTCTGCAACCAGCAGAGGAACTTCAGAGTGGAACAGGAGGAACCAGAACCTCCACAGATTAAAGAGGAACAGGAGGAACCAGAACCTCCACAGATTAAAGAGGAACCAGAGGAACTCTTCATCAGTCAGGATGAAGATCAGCTTGATCTGAAGCAGGAGACTGATACCTTGATGGAGATTCCTACTTATGAGGAAGATGAGAACAGTGAAGCAGATCTGAACAATCAGCAGAGCTTTAATGTAACTGATAGTCAGGATGAAGAAGGAAACCAACATGAAGAATCAACATCAACTACAGATGAAGAGACAGACCCACAGAACAGAGATCAGAGGAAGAGGAGGGACAGAAGACATGTCCAAAGTGTGGACAGCTCTCACATGTCAGCAGGTCAGTGTGACTCTGATCTTCATCTCCACACTATCGGTATGTTCACTTCAACAACGGTTCTATCTTGAGCTTCAAGCTCTCCAAACATGCAGTCCATCAACAGCGTGTCCTGGAAGAGTCTCTTCTGTCCCTTCCAGTTGAAAAGACAGAAGACATTGTTGGTCAGTGCAGCCCACAACATTCTTCAAATCATATGATCTTAGTTAGTCCCTCCAGCTAACGACAAACAGGAAACCTTAACAGATCAAAGAGAAAATTGTTAGCAGATAAAAAAGTACAATCTGTTTAGTCGTCTGTGGTTCTAAGTTTGTAGTTCAGTTCTTTTCAGCAGATTTCTCTGTCAAACCCAAAATCCATCTAAACCTCTTTGATGTCTCCATGTCTCCAATTCCAGACATTCAGACAGATTCTATTTCCAAAACTCCATTTCAAGCTCAAACCCAAAGACAGGGTCCTGCTCATGGATCTGCAGACAGAAAAGATTCAAACCTGAACACATCAGTGAAAAACTGCTTAGTGTCAGAATTGTTCTCCATCTTTTTCTGGACTGATTCTTCCTCCAGTGCAGCTTCATCTTCATCAAACTGCTCCTCATTGGTGGGTGTGGAAACACAACAGGGAGGTTTTTCTGTGTCCAGTTCAGCTCCATGAATGTTCAGGCTGTTTAATGTCAGTGATTTCAGTTTAGAAAAACTGCATCTCTGCTGAGATTTGCTTCACTTCCAGAAGAACCTCAGCAGCATCAGGATCATTTTGTTGATGGTTTGTCTGTGGAATGACATTTCATACTCATAGCTTCAGTGGAGATCAAGAGTCTGGAACCTTTAACACTAAAAGAACCATTTGGTCCAGTTTCTTCCAGACCAAAACCCAACAAGAGCCACAAAGTTCCACTTCACTGTTTAACAAAATACTTTTTATTTCTGTTTTTCATGTTAAGACAATTATTTATAAAATATAGATTTTAAAATGTAAAAAAATGGAATTATGACAGTGTTATTAGAACTGTCATGAGATAAATTAATCAATCATCACCTGTTATTAAGTAATTTAATGAATCTATTTATAATCTAACCTAATAATTGCTGTGAAAAGCCTGATTTTTGAGGTACCTTTATTGAAATCTGTGAAATTCGTTAAAACTAAAAAAAAGCAACTTAAAAAAATTAGCATATCAGACTACCAACTAGAGGGCTGCATTGGGATTGGGTCCCGCCAACCCAAATCTCGCGGGATTGGGCGGTTAAATTGTACTTCGGGCGGGAGCGGGCGGCAAAAAAAAAAACTCCGCAGGATCAGTGCTGCCATGAATATCTCATGAATATGTATCAGCGGACTACGTTAGGCTGAGCGGCTGTTGGAGTCTTATGTACTGAAGGTCCGTGAAGGCACCAGGTAGAGACGCCCAATGGCCACTGTCATCTAACCTGATGTTGGGGGTGCGCCCCGCCCCGCCTCTTAGAAATTGTGTTATTTAAAGCCTGATATCGCGGTCGCGTATGGGCGGAGCTATCAGCTACGTGGAGCGATGCATGGTAGACACAAAGAATGTGGAGAGATCAGGTTTATTATTTTGGAGAGTTCTGCTTGATAATCATGTTTCCATGTTTGAGTTCATAGAATAATTCGAGAGAAAGTCTCTGCTTCACCTCACGCAGTGAAAGCTGCATCTCAATCTGACGCCCATGTGTTTCCATCTGACAGTTTAAAGCCAAAGCCCCTCCCCCACCTCTTTACCTGCTTTTCCTCTCTACCTGTTCACCTGTTCCTATCCTCTGCAGCTGAGAGTGGTTTTTCCCCGCGCTCCCAGTGTATTCTACACAGAGAGCGCAAAACACGATCATAGCATAACACGTTAGTCAGGGCGCTCTAGCGCAACAGAAAGATGACAGAGCTGTCAATCTATCTGGCAACACTGCGCGGGATAAGGAAGAAGCAGAGGTTACCTGACAGGGACATGATGTCAATGGATAAAGCAGAAAAGAACCTCAAACGAGGTTCATGGTGAGACACGCATGCTGTTCAGATCTGCCTGCTGATGCCCCACTGAGGTGCAAAACAGCAAAAACGGGAAAAGGCTGAAGCTAAAAAAAAGTATTTTTCCGTCAGGAAAAAATTAATTCATAGATTTTCAGCTCTGTTGAACCATTAATGTTTTTCTTCCTCCATAAATTCAAATGACTTTGACCTGCATCTTTACCAGCTCTCCCACCACCCCTCCCCTTTCATTCTCTCTCACATGAGAGCGGCGTGTGACAGAAGACGGGAGTGCGCACCTGCAGGGACGGCAGTTCACTGTTTCAGGCTGTTAAAAACTCTGTGATATAAGAGATAAGAAGAAACAAACAGTGGCACAGCTGTCACCGCCGACCCCTGTTAAATTTTCGCACCTTTGCCTAAGACCGCTGCTGCTGGGCGCGCCCCCCGGCATCGCATCTGGGCGCGCCCCGCTATTTGAGAAGCACTGGTTTAACAGATAAATAAATAAATCTATGTTTTTGTGGTGCCTGCAGAGATGCCCTGCCATGTTAGTCGTAACGCCAGTGAGAGAATATGGTAAATATTATATACACATATTAGGGCTGGGCGATATGGCCTAAAAATAAAATCTCCGATTTTATTTTTTTTAATTCGATTTCCGATTTTTTTCCCGATTCCCCCCCCCCCCCACTTAAGGAAAGCAATAAGTACAAACGGCAGACAACTTAAAGCAAATGTTGCTTTTATTTAATCAAATGCAAGACAAATGTAACCCCCATTTCTGGTATGAATAATAAATAAATAAAAACACTTTTGGAATCAAAGTTAAGTATAAAATTTTTCTTCTTCTCACTCCCTTTTGGACTTGTGTTTATATAATTTTGTTGTGTTTTACATAATTTTTTCTTGGTTTTATATAATTTTTGTCTTGTTTTTTTCTTATTTTGTTATTCTACTCTTGTTTTCACTTGTCCAAAATGAAAAGGTTACTTACTTACTTCAAGTCCCAGCTGTGTTTTTAGTCACACTTTGTAGTCTAGACTAAAATGAGACAAACATTCACCTTGAGAGAAGCAGCATTTTCTAAAAAGTTATCAATACAGCTCATACCTGGGTCTAAAGTTTTAAATAAATTAATAAACCCTGTCTTGATGAAGCAGCAGGAGTCGCGGTTAAACCCCCCCCCCCCCCCCCCCCCCCTCCGTCCTCTCCCGAAACAAAATCCTATGGTGGCCGCGTCGCAAATGAATATACAAGTAATAATTACAGCGCAGTGTTCTTTATTAACAAATTACAGTAAAAAATAACTATCTAACTAATGAACTAACTATACAGGCGTTGTAGAATGAGTATGTGTGTCAGGTCGCGTGTGTGTTAGGGCGCGTGCATGTGTAAGTAGACTGAGCGCGCGCCACGCGACCGCGCGTGAGAGCCTTTGACTCCGATGAGCTCCTTTAGGTAAATGTTGCAGCGTGGGGACTCCTTCCTCCACGTCTGTGACAGTAAAGCCACACCAGTTCCACACAACAGATGAGTTCATTTCTTTCTTAGGAACAAACTGCCCACTCTCACCGGTAGCCATGCTGTCGCGTGCTGTGTGAAACTAACGCTACGGAAGCTCTGAGGAGCCAAAAATGCGCCACATTAAAAACTCGATTTAGTTATTTTTGAAATCACCCGTAACAAAAAATTCGAATTAATTCATTTGATCGATTTATCGCCCAGGCCTAACACATATATAGCACAGCTTGCAAAGAGTTTTTTTTTTTTTTCAACAACGCGAACGTTGTCAACACGTCTCACTGGTGGAAATCCAAAATACTTCCACACCAGCGACTTCAGTGAAAGAGGAGGGGATTCGATTTCTGTCGATGGGTCTCCTGCATCTGCAGTTGCCATGCTGTCTTTTGAGCGGCTGTTAGAGGAGTTGACTCACAGCACTTCAAGACGAGTGTTTTTTTTCCGCTTGGGAAGTAACCGGACGCAACATGGGGGCGTGGCAGCATCAACAATGTCATTTTTTAATTCAGAGTTCGAGACTGTGACTTAATTTCGATCGTTTTCGATTTAAAGTCGAAATCGTGACACCCCTAGTTTGTGGATGTTACTATTGCCAGCAGATTGGTCACAAAGCCTCTGTATGCCCAATTCGCAAGACTAAATTCACAGGTGCTTGCTACGCACCCAGGCCAGAGACTGTTGCAGGAGCAGGACCTGTTCACACGGACAAAAACATTTTCCAGCCACTTAAATCTGTGACTGTGAATGGACAGCAGGTTACTGCTATGCTGGACACTGGCAGTTTTGTTTCTTTGGTCAAACAGGGCTGCACGGTGGCGCACAGCAAGAAGGCCCCTGGTTCAAGTCCCGGCTGGGGGACGTGAAAAACAACATCAACGGGGGGCCTTTCTGTGTGGAGTTTGCATGTTCTCCCCGTGCATGCGTGGGTTATCTCCTTGGTCTCCGGCTTCCTCCCAAAACATGCCTCATAGGTTAATTGGCAACTCTAAATTGTCCCTAGGTATGACTGTGAGAGTGAATGGATTGTGGACATTCTACCCTGTGACAGACTGGCGACCTGTCCAGGTTGTCCCCTGCCTTCCCACACAAGTGGCCGGGACAGGCTCCGTTATTCCCGTGACCCCGAAAGGGAAAAACGGCTAAGAAAATGAATGAATGGTCAAACAGAATTGAATCCCTTTTGGTGGACTTGATTATGGCAGGCAAACAAATGTTGTGTGTATACATGGCGACAAACATTTGTACACAAAAGCGGATGTAACTGTGACCATAAATGAACAATCATGTCTTTTGACTGCTGGAGTGGTAGAGAACCTGCCTAGTTGATTTGATTTTGGGGTGTGATTTGCCTATGTTGATGTTGGGGGACTTATTGAATGAGGCTACTGAAACAGCTAAAGCTAAGCTCAGCTAGCTGTTAGTGTGTCAGCACCCATGCTTACTAGAGCTCAGGCTAAAGCTGGGAAGCAAAGTCTTCCGCACATGGATGACAGTTTCTTTGATGGGAGCAAAGAAATGCAAAAAAAGTCCAGAGACGGTTTGAAAAAAAAAATTAAGTTGCCGGATCCTGAAATCCCAACTGCAGCAGAAACATTTGAAATACCAGCTGACATTCTAGCTTTACAAAATGAAGACCAAACTTTAAAACCTTCGTTCGCCAAAGTGACGATGGAAAGTAACACATGTTTGGGAAATGTGCAGGTTATTGTTGTGGATGATGTTCTGTGTGCAGCTGAAGGTGAACACCTACGGTTAGTTGTTCCAACCACCTCAGGCATCATGCTCTTAGCACCCGCACTCCCATGGGTGGGTCACCTGGGTCGTCGCAAAACATATCGTGTTAGTTCATGTTTTTTCTGGCCATCTATGTACACTGATATTCAGACGTACTGTGCAACATGTCCTACCTGCCAGAAAACTGTCATTATACATAAGTCAGACAGAGCATTACTGCACCCACTTCCTATCATTTCCACACCATTCAGGAGAATAGCCATGGACATTGTTGGTACTTTACCTAAGAGCAGCAGTGGTCACGAGTACGTCCTGGTGGTTTGTGATTATGCTACACGGTTCCTAGTAGGGTTGTGCCGATGGACGATACCATCTTCCATCATGATGGGTGACTGACATCCCGATGAAGAGACACCATCTTAATGCCACGCCCCAGCCACGCTTCGAGTAGACACTATGAGCCGCAGTTACATGTGAAAAATAGCTTGATTGGATCAATGGTCGGATTAGAATCCAACCATGTACATGGGCCCAGAAAAACGTTTTCAGAATATAACAAACGTTCACATGGGTCACACTTTCGGTCGGAATAAATCATTTGCACATGCGCAGTAGGGTTTGAAAAACCGGAAGCGGATATCAGTTCCGCCGAGCGGCTATATACACTGACATGTCAGCTCGGTAATATACGAGACGATCTTCTAAATGTGCTTTTAATAATGTTACGATTATTATGAAGCGCCCGTCTTCGCTCATCATTTTATTTTTAATCCGTGTGGTCAGAGCTTTGTCTGTTGAAGAACGGAGCTGGAAATGAAGCCAGGATTAGCAGTATGCTAACACGGGCTAACAACATTAGCTTTGGGTGGTGCTGCAATCTTCATCCTGGCTGCACGTAAACATCTGGGAATAACATCAGCCTTTATTTAGTCGGGACACGACTGGAAACACAAATCCACGTAATTGAACGGTTTCTAAGGACTGAGCGACATTTCTGCTTAGAAGCTCAAACCACTGTGTGTGCTCACAATCCGAGCTCTGCTGTGCTCAGAATGACACACACTTTTAGACCCGAGTTCGGTAGGTTGTTCCCCTAGAGCTGCGGGACGGATAGCAGTCCTAAATCATGAAGGCGAAGCTAAAGCGAGACTGAAGGAGAACAGGAAGTTGTTGTCTTTAAGATTCAATTTTCTTTTAATATGCCTCTTCCCCTTAGTATGATCTGTGATTTGTGATATTATATCTTTTATAATTATTTTAATGTTGTTAATTATTTTAATGTATGTAGCCTTTTTTTAATGAGTTGGTATTTTAAATTATTTTAATTGATCACTGAACTACAAAAACCCATCAGGACACATGTCCCATAATGCATTGTTTTGTAGTCTGTAGGGCAGCTTTCAGTCAGTTCAGTACTAAATTTCCAGCTGTGTTCGCGTAGGTTGGCGCCTTGCTCCCACCCCTTTCTTGTGATATTTTCTGGTTTTGATTGACTGGTGATGTTGGAGCAAAAACAAAAATATACGTCTCACACCAGGTGATCTGCGCAGCGTTGCGACCATCTGGGTGATCTCAAACACGCTTATTGTGCATCTTGGCCAACTTGAATTTCCATCCCCTAATGTTTACATACATGTAAGTATTGTTTGTATCTGTGAAATGACCGAACGGTTACTGTGGTAATCACTTTGTTACTAAGAACTTTTTTTTTATTCTGAATGTATGGTATTTTATTTACTATGATTACCGTAGTAACCTTTAGGTCATTTCACAGTTAATAAAATGTGACACTGAATTTGAAATTCGTAATACAGTGGAAATTAGTAGATTTGGTTAGCATGTTGATTTACGGTAGGGCTGGGAATCACTTGGTACCTCACGATACGATACGATACGCGATACTTTGCTCACGATAACGATACTATCACGATATGGCGATAATGCGATAATCGATATATCTCGTCTCTAACAACTCAGGATATATCAAACTTTAAGAAAGAAGAACTTTTAAAAACAGCTTTTTGGAAAATATTTCCCCATTTATTTTTTATTTTTTAAACACCATGATAATAAACAACTTGTGTCCTATTTGGTGTAATGAATAACAGACTTTTGTGTAACATTGCTGAAATCAGTAATACTCTGTCTTTGACAAACAATGACAATTTTCATTTGGAAATATCTGTAAAATTTTGTTTAAACGATAGTGAACATGAACAGCAGTGCCATTATTTAGTACAAAACTGCTGTAAACAGGATAAAAAATGAATGAGTCAAGTAGCTGCCAGACACATTGGTATTAACTTTTGAAAAACAAAACCATAGCCATCGTTTAATTGAAAAAATAGCTGTAAATCAGATATTAATTCTGTGAACAAATTATATTGTCTACTTGATTTAAAAATCAAGTAGCTAGGAACTTTCCTTTAAGTTATTTAAGACATAAACTGCTTTCAAAATAAATTACCAGGGATACAATACATATAAAACGTAAAAGGCATCTAAAAGTTAACGTCTTTGTGAACAACACGTTTGGGTAAAGCTGCATGTGATGTATGTTTATATGTTCATGTTTTTCTGGAGACCCACAGACTTTTTAGCGTCAGAGGAGAAGGGGGGTCTAAGAGCAGGAATGCCTCTCTTTCTTCCGTTTCTATCTCAGCCGTAGCTCTGGTCTGGCCGTACAGTACAGGGATCCTTTTTTCAGTATTTCCGAGAGGGAATGTCAAAGCGTGGCTCTACTGCATTCAATAAAAACCCAAATTCCTCGCTCTCCACCGCGCTGCAGGGACCGTTTCCGTTTTATTATCGCTGCTCTGTCTCTCTCAGAAGACGGCGGTAGCTTCGTATGGAAAAAAGTATCCGCGTCGGGCTGTGTAAGCTTCAGGCCAGCAACAGCCACAGCTTTCTCACACAATTCTGGGTGATGCAGCTTCAATGCTGTGTCTTTTAACTTACTGCCGTCGCCTGTCATTGTTTTCCCGCTCCGCCATCTTTGTTTGAATGTGTGTTCTTCTTCGTCCGCCCGCAACAGCCAATCTCGCAACGAGCGCCCCCTATCGACCCTCCAAGGAATTGTCTTACCAAAGGATGGTTAATATAATGTTTTACAGGGTTTTTAAACGTAAATAAAAGGTCGATACTTGATGAAGACGTATCGATAATCGATCGCGGCACTAAATATCGCAATATATCACCATATCGATATTTTGGCACACCCCTAATTTACGGTATGCACCCCTACATTTCCTGGTTGTGCCCCTAAAATTTTCAGTTGGGGGCCACAGTGCTACTAGTGAAAAAAGTTAGTCTGGTGCCCTGATACCGCTCATGTAACAAAGCACCCCCCCCCCCCTTCCTATCAAACACAAAGTTGTAAGTCCGCACTCCGCCGGTCCACTTGACTTATCAAGTGCTAAGCGGACTTCTTTCTATTTTGTTTGTTACTTTTTTTGTTAAAGTCACTTCCCTCAGTTTATTCTGGATCATCACAGATGAGTCATTAGTTGGGAAATAAAATAAATAAAGTAATAAAGTAATATAACGAATAACAATTAGATAAGAACAGAAAATTAAAAAATACCCACCAACGATATCATCGTCCATCCCGGTCGTTGACAGCAAACATCGTCCACTGCCAATTTAGGGGACATAATTATGAAAAAGTTATCAACATTTCTACATGTTCTGCTGCAGCTACGCATATATCTGCTGTACCTTTTCACCAGTACAGAGTGCCCCCATTTTATTTTAGGAGTTTCTTTCTAAAAATAACCATGATCGCTGAAATCCATGGAGTCTGAATACAGAAATTTATGACAGTAAAACTCCTCACTGCCTACATACACTTTTCTCAGACAGACATGAACATTTTCATCCTTTTCTCTTGTTTGAAATCTCAAACTTTCATGGAAATTAAGTCCAGGGACTTAGAATAAAAACAACGATCTGATGGATCAAAGATTTCTGTAGATATGTATGGAGTGATATTTCTGCCACCACCAAGTTTAACACAAAACTTTCTAAGTTTTTTGCTCAAATTTGTTTTTTTTTTGCTTTCAAAAATTTTTTTTTTGCTTTCAAAAACGTTTTTTGCGTTTTCGAAGCCACATTTTTTTGCGTGCGTTGAGTCAAACCTCGCTTTTGTCCTATCTTTGATTTTGCTGACTAATTTGAGCGAGACTTAGTGTGATATGACTGCCACTGACATTGCCAAAAAGAAATTTGCATGCACTTTTTTCCTATCTTTGCTGAGGTAAGTTTCGGTTTGACGTGACCAAGCTGCCATCAAACAGCTGCTGATTGGTCCAGATTCTAACCAATCACATTGCCATATGAATCTAACATGGTGTCTGCTGCCGAGGCTCAGAGGCTGAACCAGCTCTTTTTACCCTCATTTTTGTATTTTTGGATGAAGACGTTTTCATTTTTTTAAATATAATTTTAACAATAATTCATACTTTCTTTCACGCCCCTTACTAAGGGTCCTACATGTCTTCGGTGCAAATAAGGGGGGGGCTATTACATACGACAACCACTGGAGGGGGACCACTGCCAAGTAGCTCCTTCCCCCAAGGTGCAACGCAGGCTGACCCCCCCCATCACCCTAATACCCCCCCCTCCCAGTATAGGGCCCAGGTCCCTTCAGCCCAGGGGCCCCATCCCAAGAGGCGCCACCACCGCACACACAGAGAGAGAGAGAAGCCAGAAAGCGCCGCCCCCCGGAGCAAGTCCAGGTCCGCGTCCCTGGGAGAACTCTGGTCAGGCCTCGACGGGACCGAGGCAGCCAGCCGATTGCATCAGTGGAGACCCAGACCCGTCAAACCTTCAAGGTCCCGCACCTATAGTGGGCCCTCCCCCTCTTCCAGACAGCCCCCCAAAGGACAGGGCCAACAAAGCCCCCCCCCCAGACCCTGCAGACCTGGTGGATGTCACCCAGAGAGACCGTGGGCCCCAAGAGGGTTGCCCCGCCCTGTCCCAGAGCCAGGGAAGGACTGATCCCAGCCCCAGGTGCAGATGGGCATCCCATCCAGCGTCGCTGGAATGAACAGTTTTTCATAGTTTACATTTAAAAATTTCAACTACAAGGTTCCTGACTGAGCAGATTTTGACTTTTATTGGCGTTTGTCAATACACAAACTAATTTAAAAGTATGAAAGGGCTTTTTCTTGTGTTTGTATTCCTGCAGGTCTCCCCCAGCATTGGATGACTGAAGAGGAAGATCTCCGCAACCAGCAGAGGAACTTTAGAGTGGAACAGAAGGAACAAGATCCTTCACTGATTAAAGAGGCACAGGAGGAACCAGAACCTCCACAGATTAAAGAGGAACCAGGGGAAGTGGATGAAGAGCAGCTTGATCTGAAGCAGGAGACTGATACCTTGATGGAGATTCCTACTAATGAGGAAGATGAGAACAGTGAAGCAGATCTAAACAATCAGCAGAGCTTTAATGTTACTGATAGTCAGGATGAAGAAGGAAACCAACATGAAGAATCAACATCAACTACAGATGGAGAGACAGACCCACAGAACAGAGATCAGAGGAAGAGGAGGGACAGAAATTATGTCCAAAATGGGTCTGATAAAAGATATTGTGATTCTAAAAAATCTGGTAATAAGTTTAGTGGGCGGCCTCAGTTGACATTTCACATGAAAACTCACACAGGAGAAAAGCCTGTAACTTGTAAAGAATGTAAAAAATGTTTTAGTCAAAAATCTCATCTCAAAATACACATGAGAACTCACACAGGAGAAAAGCCTTTTACTTGTAAAGAATGTGATAAAGTTTTTAGGGAAAAATCAAAACTCAAAACACACATGAGGACTCACACAGAAGAACAGCCTTTTTCTTGTAAAGAATGTGATAAAGGTTTTAGTCAAATATCTACTCTGAAAAGACACATGAGAACTCACACAGGAGAACAGCCTTTCCCTTGCAATAAATGTGATACAAGTTTTAGTAACAGATCTAGTCTCAAAACACACATGAGAACTCACACAGAAGAAAAGCCTTTTTCTTGTAATGAATGTGATAAAGGTTTTAGTGAAAAATCAAAACTCAAAATACACATGAGGATTCAAACAGGAGAAAAGGCTTTTACTTGTAAAGAATGTGATACAAGTTTTAGTCACAGATCTAGTCTCAAAATACACATGAGAACTCACACAGGAGAAAAGCCTTTTTCTTGTAAAGAATGTGATACAAGTTTTAGTCACAGATCTAGTCTCAAAATGCACATGAGAACTCACACAGGAGAAAGGCCTTTTTCTTGTAAAGAGTGTGATAAAGGTTTTAGTCAAATATCTACTCTAAAAAGACACATGAGAACTCACACAGGAGAAAAGCCTTTTTCTTGTAAAGAATGTGATAAAGGTTTTAGTCAAATATCTAATCTCAAAATACACATGAGAACTCACACAGGAGAAAAGCCTTTTACTTGTAAAGAATGTGATACAAGTTTTAGTAACAGATCTAGTCTCAAAATACACATGAGAACTCACACAGGAGAAAAGCCTTTTTCTTGTAAAGAATGTGATAAAGGTTTTAGTGAAAAATCTGAACTCAAAAGACACATGAGAACTCACACAGGAGAAAAGCCTTTTTCTTGTAAAGAATGTGATAAAGGTTTTAGTCAAATATCTAATCTCAAAATACACATGAGAACTCACACAGGAGAAAAGCCTTTTACTTGTAAAGAATGTGGTACAAGCTTTAGTCACAGATCTAATCTCAAAACACACATGAGAACTCACACAGGAGAAAAGCCTTTTACTTGTAAAGAATGTAAAATAAGCTTTTATCAAATATCTAATCTCAAAACACACATGAGAACTCACACAGGAGAAAAGCCTTTCCCTTGCAATAAATGTGATGCCAGTTTTAGTCGAAAATCTATTCTAAAAACACACATGAAAACTCATTCAGGTGAGAGATAGTTCTTATGGCTGATCAATGGCTCAGTAGTAAATGTAATTTAGTAAAATACATTAGAACACACACAGGTGAGAAGCTTTTCTTTTGAAACGAAAACATTTTTTTAATAAAGGATTTAGAGAAAAATATCAACTTCGAAAACAGAAAAACCTAGAGCAGAAAACTTGTACAGTATATGGGAAAATATTGTTTAAATGCCATTTAGTCGTTTTTTGTTATGTTTTTAAAAGAAAGAACTTTTTTATACAAAAAAAGGAAAATGTAGGAATATTTCAAGCCTTAGTTTAATTTAGTGAATTTAATGTATAACTTTAAATAAAACAATATTCTTTGTCCAGGAAAAAAAGAACATTCTAAAAAATGTTTATGTCAAAAACATTTAGTGATCATGTTTAACCTTTGTGCTATCTTAGGCATTTGGTCATCTACACCCACTAGACTAGGGGTCGGCAACCCAAAATGTTGAAAGAGCCAAATTGGACGAAAGAAACAAAAAACATGTCTGGAGCCGCAAAATATGAAAAGCCCTATTTAAGCCTTATAATGAAGGCAACACATGCAATATGTATCTATATCAGCTATATTAGCCTACTATCAATATGACTAAGTTGCTACAAATACGTAATGAACATTAACGTTTAAATGTTTATTTGCCCTGCAGTGCATTCTGCGGAGAACGATGCGTCACGTGACTGCTCTGTTGAGCAAGGTTAACTGCATTACAATATCAATGAATATAAATTGATAATATTAAAGAAATGTAATAAAGAAATACGATTTTTGATGTCCTTTTTATTTTGAGGAGTTGAACAATAAACAACAAACACTTTCAATTGTTTGTTTGCCGCTTCGAAGACGCACCGTACCGTTCTTATAATAATCTTCGTAGATTTTGAAATCCTGCGGTTTCAGGTCGTCGTTCGTGCGGTACGGGAGGAATAATTGGAGTATGCTCAAATGAAACCACTCCAGATTTTTGTGCTCGGAGAAGCATGAATAACGGACAACTGCAGGTTTAGTGCGTGTGCGTTTTACAACCAGACCGCAATTATTTTGGAGCTCTATTGCATTTTTAGAGCTTTAGATTTTGGACAATAGCCGATATTCAGACACGGATGTAGAGATTCACAGGTCGTCAAATTCCTGATCGTGTGGCCTATTTTGGTACCGGTCCACGATGTTTAGCATCCACTGGGACCCGGACTCGTCTTGCTGCTGCAGAACAGCAAGCGGTTGGCTCATCCTAATGATGTTGTCCCCGGTTGGAATGAACACAACTTTTCTGGAGCATTCTTTTAGGTGCATATTAGCCAATCTATACACTGCTTCTTGAGCCGACACGTGCCGATTGTGTAAATATATGGTGCCTAATTTCTTCAGCGTCTCTTTTGCACTGGTGTTTCCTTTACAGCGTCTTTTTGGGTGTTCCGTAACAACGGGCCAATTTTGCGCTCTTCTTTTGAAATGTACGAGATGATGTACACGACGCAAGCGAATGCATCAACGATGTACTGAATGTCCATGTTTGCATTCCAACATTTTAACAGGGATTTGTTGTAGGGATTAATCCAGATTTCATTTTTGTTTCTTTTTAGGACGACCTGGCTTCTCCGATGGCAGGCCCTGAACAGTTTCTCATAGATTTCCTGGTTAATTTGGAAATACTCAAAGATCTGCTCCAGGGTTTCGAATTCTGATTTTTCGTCGTTTACAATGCGGTTAATTTCTGTCAAAAGTTCAAATGCCTCCTCAGCAATCTGCTTCTTCGTGTCAATCTTCCAGCAGATGCATTCTAATTTGGATTCTTGGCCGGCCTTGACCTTCGGGTCCATTTGGAGCATTTCACAATCTTTTCATCGTCAATTACAAATGTGCGGCCGGATGCTGTTTTAAGAAAGTTGAAGCGACATTTGGTCCCCCCCTTCTTACATGACTTAGTGTGGTTCCTGGAATGCTGCTGGACAGCCAGAACCATTTCCTTCAACACTTCATCATCCTGAGGAATCTCACAGGTGACGTATCTATCAATGAACGCTGCAACCTCCTCTTCCGTCTCTTTCCCTAACCGTGGAGTCCCCTCAATCCAAAACAAGACATGCACGTGTGGGGACCCACGCTGCTGGAACTCAATCCTGTAGAAGAAATTGACTATTTTTCTGATCGAATTAGCCGGAGACATCAGGACCACCCTCAGGAAACGGTGCCAGCGGAAGTCAAACATGCGTGCCGCTGTGATGCTGTTCCTGCGCAACAATTCACATCTTTCAGCCCAATCTAACTGGTCAGCTGTCTGGGTTTTCTCCCCAACGCATGTGGGAAGCAGAGAACGAACAGAACCACGTTGGAATACCCAGCTGACGAACACAGGCCAACAGGTCCTTCTGTGTTGCCTGCCAGGATGCCGGAGTGCCTCGAATAGGCCGGAGGAAACAAAAGCCCTGATCTGCTTCCAGCAGCTTCTTCAGGGATTTCTCAGAACGTGCACTTACACCTTCAGATGCACTTCCTGATTTCTCTTTTCTGAGAGCCACAGACACACTAGAAAGAACTTTCTCCACCTCCGACATGTTCTGTGCAAAGAAGATGTACTCGACGTTCTGTGCAAACCTACCGTCAGCATGGAGGATCCTGTTGTTGAAGTAACGCGAGAGAGTCAATTTGAACTTTCTGTTTTTGTGGTAAGCGTTTTACCATCAGGAAAGATGACAGGGAAGCATTTAGCTTCATTTTCCCGATTGGTCAACAGTTGGACCGGATTATTTCCTTCTGCCAGGGCCAAATTCAAAAAGTCCTCAAAATACTGATCCAGGACTTCTTGACCTGGAAGTTCAGTCACTCTCAGAAAACCTGCAGAGTCAGTGATTTTGTTCTGTCTCTGCAGGTCCGAGTAAACCTGATCTCCACCAAGCAGCACAGAATCCAACTCACAACTGTCCCACTGAAAAACACTTTTAACAGTGTGCTTGGCAGCAGCCACCAAAGATATAGCCATGCACTGCCGCCCACTGTTGCTCCCAAACAGCTCACTGCCCTGGTGGAACGATCCTCTGATGCTGGGGAACTTTAACATACCAGCAGCAGGAACAGGACCAGGCTCCTGGACCTCAGATGTTACCAGCTCATCATCTGAGGAGCCAAGCGTCACACCGAACTACAGTCTGACACAGCCTCAACACTACAACTGGCAGGAGCAGGAACCACCTCACTAAAGCATTCTGAAGGACCAAACAAGATGACAGTATCTGAACGTGGCTGAACCTCACAACAGATGCAGAAAGGAGAACAGCTCTTACCTTTGCTGCTCTTCTTACCAGCTGCAGCAGGCCGTCCATGCTGCTGCTGGTCCTTTAGGAAAAGAGGAGAAAAGAAAGACATTACTGTCAAGGAAAAAACATGATTTTGACTTTCCCTTTTTCTATAATAAATAATAAATCAATCCTAAACACTTAAAAATGAATTAATTCATGCACTGGTCAAGAGTTTAAGGCTTTGGAAGCATTTTGATCATACTTGCCCAAGAATCATGTCTGCTACTAAAGGAGCACACAACAAAAGCTTAAGTAGGAACAAAAACAAACATGTCAAACTTAAAATGACCATAAATACATTAAAACATCCCTCCTAAATGCAATATTTGCACCCAGTTAGCAGGAACACACGTGATTGGGCCGTGAACACCGTTCTTCCCACCTTTAGGCAGAGCAAGCATCTTCATGAATGGTATATGCAGTGCAATCAGATGCTGCTCTAAGCTATTTAAACACGCCAACTCAGGTGGGACAGGACACACCTCCAAGTGTTTATCGACCCACTCAGACGGGGTCAGACCTCTCTTTAACTTGGAGTCACAGCAGTGGCAAATCCACAGAGCGCTCCTCGCCGTCCCTAAAAACAAACACGGGCTCTCACAGTCCATGTTGTAGCGGTGCAGGTAGTCCTCACTAATGCACACATCTGCAATCTCTGTCATCTTTGCAGATTTGCTGTACGTCTCCCTGAGACACAGCAAAACCTGGTGATGAAACCGAAGTCTGTTGCAAACTCAGCAAACAAACTCTGGACCTTTTTCCACCTTTTTTAGGAAGTCCTACATGATTTCCTGAAAACTCTGTGCCTTCTTTCTTAACAACTGCCTCTTCTGTTTAACATGACACTCTTTCTGAATGCAGGATTCTCCCTGTATCACTTTTTGTTTGGAGTCCTAAATTTAAGTTTTTGCCTTTTATCTTTTTTATATTTGCCAATGCTCTGAGCTTTCACCTTGGTTCTGTGAGCGGAATCGTCTCTATATTTTGTTTTCTCTTTTGACTTTAACATTTCTCTGTGATCCTCATTTTTTAAATATGTTGCTTCTAGTCCCCTCCTATTTATTAACTTGACTTTCCGTCGGTAACTCTAATCTTTCATGTATTTTTTCTGAATAACGTGCTTCACCGTTCTCTATCGTTTTCCGTGTAGATTTTTCCTTTAAACTTTTTTGCTGTTTGTTTCTTTCAGCTCCACTTCTATTTTCTGCTCCATTTTCTTGTCAAGACTCCAAATAAAAGTTTTCCTTTGTGTTTTGACAGGGCACAACACTACATTTGGAATAATATCACATATCAGTGAACTTCCTGCTCAGCCAAATGGTTGAAAACATATATTTTAAAAACCTTGTTTTTATGTTTTTTATGTTTTTATGTTTTTTTTTAGGTTTTTAAGAAACAATAATTAAATGTTTTTCATTAATATTTTTTATCTTGTTAAAAAATCGTTCTTGTGTCAAAAAACATAAAGAAAATCCTGTCCTGATAAACAGAAACAGTTTATAAAAGCTTGTAGATTAAAAACTAAACTCTGCAGGACACAGTCTCTCTGCTCTGCTCCATTCTGATCCTCCTGCAGACAAATAGATCCATGAAAGTCTTTGTTTTCCTGGTCTGAGCTGTTATCTGGATCTAAACTCTATAATTTTAACTGTTGGGAGAGTAAATTGGACTATTTAGACTGGGACCAAATACTGTCTTTTTAGAGTAAAATTTTATTCAATTTGAGTAAAATTTTATTTGCTGTATATGTGAGGATTATTCTGGAATTACTGGGTAATGTTTTTTGAATTATGGGTTACAGTTCATAAAATCACATGAATATTGAGGTCATGAGAGAAAATCTCTATTTTCTAACCCTAACCTTCTCACTGCAGAAAAGACTAGAAATCTCCACACCACTCTAGAACAATCTAGAACAGTATTATGGGATGTTTTTCAGCTGAATCACTAGGATCCATCTTCATGTTAACATCAAAGTGATCGTGTCAGATGAAATCTTTCCTGTTTGAAGGAGTTTCCTTCATGTCACAATAGGATCCCAGATCTCCCATCAGGCCTTGCAGCTCCTGACTTTGTGATGAGTTCCTGCAGAAACTCTTGGAAATCTCATGTTGATTCTCTCCCAGTTGACATCCATGGAGATTTTCACTGCTGTTGTTCAACTGTTTGTTTTCGTCAATTATCTAATCTCCAAACACACATGAGAACTCACAAGACTTTCTTTTCACAAACAATGTAATAAAGGAGTTATTGTAAACTCTAAATTCTGAATTTTTCTGATAAGAGGTCAACACTTCAACCTCTGCACCACAGTCAAAGACGTTATTTTACAGGAGGGAAAAATCTGATGGCCTCCATACCATATTGATGAAGTAACTTCATTAGAGGGAGGCACAAGTGAGTATTGAATCTGTAGAAATGAAGTTTTCTACTAATTTATTGTTATAATATGATATCCTTACTTTCTATGATTTTTTTTTTAGGTTTTCATTTTTTACATCAAGAGCAAAAAAAGTAATGGCTCAATACATTTGATTCTTTGTGTAATGATATTAGACAGAGAATGTTATTACTGACAAAATATGTACACCTTTTTCACAAAATGAATTGGTTTAGATGTACCTGCAAATAGAAATGAGTTTTTTTTAAGTCATTAGAGCTAATTCTTTAATGTTTTCATTATGGTTGAAATGTTTTTGATACATCTTTAATTCTAACACTTTTAATGTGATCATTGAACATTTAATAAATATATATAAACACAAAGTAGTGACTGCAGTATATACTTTATTAGGTCAAGTAATAGGGATGTAACAGTACACCTAGTTGTACCAGAACGTTACGGTATGGCACTTTCGGTTCGGTTCACCTTTGTACTGTTTTGATTCTTAAATTTTATTTATTTCTTTTGTTTTTTTTTCCCCCTAATGTATTAAATTTGCGCGGAGACAGAACTAATGGTAATCGCGAGTTTTTGCTGAGACGCCATTAGGTGACGGACAGTTAGCATGTCAACTATTACTATGGCTAATGCAGACGCGATACCAGAACTTGAGGACCCACCCATCTCTTTACGCTCTCCTGTGTGGGAACACTTTTGATTTGTTGTGAGCATCCATGAAGGGAAACGACAGTTGGATAAGTCGAACACCGTGTGCCGACATTGTTTCGCGAAGAAATCTGGGGTTTCAGAATTCCACTCACCCAGCATTCTCCTTTGATTTGATGATGTTCAATATGCAGAATTTATGGAAGGTTCTGCTTACCTTACTTATTGTGAGGCCTCAGGAGAAAACGGACGTGTGGAAAAAATATCCCCGACTTTACGCGTAATCTTCTTCACAAGACTCAGGAAAACTCGTAATATCTTCACAAAACTCGTAATATTCTTCAAAAAATCCGGTCCGTCCGGTCCCCCGACCCACGTTCGGGGTCACCAGATGAAGGAAAAAGATCTGTTCGATTTGCAGCTTTTTCCTTTGCGTGTTCAATAGTCGAGGAGAAATGACCGTGAGTCCAACCGGTAAAGATTAACAAAGTTTATTCCCTGATACAACAGTTCTAAGACAGAGAGCAAAAACACAGAGCTATAGCATAGAAGGAAAAGCCCCAAAGAGCAGAGTAGAGTAGAGTAGAGTAGAGTAGAGTAGAGGGAACACTTCCCAAAGTAAGAGTCTTATAGTGGAGTCCGTGCGTTGCTAAGATCTTCTTCCTCTGTGAGCAGCCAATCCTCTGGCTTCAATTTGACATAGTCCTTATTTGGTGTTGAGTTGCTGTTTTGCAGAAGAGAACATCTTGACCTTTTGCTGGCCCCAACTCCGTTTAAGTCTGCAGCCCTTCACACCTTTGCAAAGTGTGTGGGGGTCAGAGACGTTGGCCTCCTGTTGACTTCTGCTCGCTTCTCGGAATCCCCCGACACCTGCGCATTGTATGTCTGGTTTCTGTCTGCAGAAGGGGCTTCCTGTTGTTCTAAATATGCTGAGCTGTGGCTTTCTGTCTGTCCACTCAGCCTGCACACAACTTCTGCTTTAACACTTCTGAGTCTTGGGGTGAAAAGGTCAGGCAGCAAAGAAGAATGCATGTACAATTAAACATCAATTTGTTAAATGTAATAAAAGATTAGAAACAAAGATTAGACATAAAATGTATATATCTCTTCAGCACGAATCGACACTGAAGGAGTATTCTAAAGATTTTCAAACAGAGTTGTGTTTAAAGAGATATCCTGGTGAGTTGAAGATTGTTTTTCAGTTTTTTTTAATAAGCTAATCACAAGTTGGACGAGTTAGCAAGCTAACAAGCTAGCATGCTAGCGGATGATGAAGCCAAGAGGAGAAAGGCTGCTTATGTTTCTCTAATTACTTCAACTTTTTTCTGCATTTGCTTTAAGGAAAAATTCAATTTGAAATGTATAATTTCCTTGTTAATATTGAGAATGTGCTGGATATGGGACCAAAAACCTTTGAAGATGTTGAAGCATTGTTGGAGAATAGACTGACAACATTTGTTTGGAAGAAAGATTGACCTTTGACCCCTCCCTCATGTGTTCCACATCCAGCTGCAGACACACCACTACAGCTCACATTCCACTTCTGATCCAGCAGTTAGAACCAGAGCCTGCATTTGTTTGGTCCTCCCTTTGACCTGGACAGTGGTTGCCATGGCTACCTGCACACTCACCAAGCTGGAACTTAGAAGAAGAAAAAGAGACCAAAATGATTGATAAAGCAGGTTTTCCAGGGAAATACCACAAAGTGCTTTCCAAGCTAGAACTAAGAATACCCAGCATGCATTTGGAAAAACTCATTAGCTTCTTGTGGAAAATGATGAGTCATTGTAAAAGCATTCTATGAATGCTCAGAAAACTTCCTCTAAGGTTGTGGTTGTTTGGAGAAGTCCTCCTCTTCAAAGAAGTTCTCCTGACCATCTTCAAAGCCACTTTCTGCTTTTTCAAACGCTACTGTTCAACAAAAACTTGGTTTCTGCCACAAAACCAACCTTAGACACTGAAACAGAATGAATCCAATGCAGAAATGTGTTGACACCTTTAATTCAAAGCTTCAATCAGTTTGAATCTCATGAAGAACATTTCAAAAATCCACATTTGGATCAGGCGTCTTCATCAGAGCACAACTCATGTTTCCAGGACTGTGACTCACCAATATATCCTCATTTCCTTTACACAATCTGTTTCCATCATTTGGATTTTTCAACCAAACTTGAGTTAGAAAAGAATTGTTGCCCCAAAATGTCCAGTTTGAATAGTCTACAGTTTGTTGTGTTTGGTTGCTAGGTAACAGGGTCTTTAATGTCTATGATGTCATGGTGGCTTTCAGAGTTGAACTCCTGAATATGACGGTAAACATTTGGATTGAACCAAAATGGGATTGAAGCTCATGCTAAATCCTGATATCAATGCTGAAAAAACCTCCTCCTAGATTCTGGTTGTTTGGAGAAGTCCTCCTCTTCCAAGAATTCCTGAAAAAAGCCCTCATTTCTCCTGACCATCTTCAAAGCCACTTTCTGCTTTAGTTTAGTCCAAACTTGCTTTATGCTGACAACATTTACAGCTTGAATCCATCTGAAGAATCCAAGGAAACAAACCAATCTAAGTCTGCATTCATGCCACTTCAGAACCAACAAAGCATGTTTCCAGGACGCTGACTTACCAATAGAACTTGGGATTTCCTTTGCAGAATCCTTCTCCGTGTGTTTTCCTTTGTTTTTCTCCCCAAAACCTAAAGCAGAGATTTTTGCTGAGCTGCAGAACAAACGTCTGACTGCTTTAACCGCCGTTGATGGTTTGTTGTGTTTCCCTCTATAGCTGCTATGGTCTTGGTATGGTTGCTAGGTAACGCTGTCTTTGATGATGATGACGTCAGAGTGGCCTCTAGAATGGACTTTTTTCTTGTGGAACCAGGAGCTGTAACCTTTAGGGCACTAGGACCCAGAAAGAGGTCCAGGCAGTGACGGTGTTCAGTGACGGACTGCGCAGCCGCACTTCCTCCAAACGCCACTATTCATCCAGCACGTGGAGCGCCAGAGTCCAAACGGGCTTAAGGCGCTTTGATAAAGCGCTCTGGAATCCAGCTATGGTGTGCTAAACGTCAGGTCCAGAACGGAAGATGCCATCAATGAAGTCTGTCTGTCAGCAGCAATCCAACGCTGATGGGGTTTAGCTTGTGGAGGATTTGAATGTTCATTTGCTCTCAGGTTGGTTCTGTGCTGGAAGCCCCAACCCTCAGTTCAGTCAAGTTAGAAAGATGCTAACCAGCTGTTCCCTCTGTCACCATGGAAACACGGACCGCTTTAAAGTGGGACAGGATTTTCTCTGAGCGGACTTCTAGACGTGGAGGATAAATACTCCAAGATGAATTCATCAGACATGAATAAAACAGTCTTTTCTCCATAGAACAGAATGAAATCCACTGTGTTTTAGCAGCGTCTGTAGCATCACAGAGACGGTGTTCCACCAAAAACTGGGACCTGTCACATGTTGTTTCCTGGTGACAGAGCTGCAGCTTTCATGTCAATGATATAGAAGAACAAGAAGGAACGCTATCGCAGGTCCTTCATCCCAGCTGCTATCAGGCTGTTCAACACCAGCCTAAGTAAAAAGTTTTCATAGTTTGTGTTTTTTTTATTCACTGTACAAAACTGTATATACAGATGACCTCTATATACCTGCACATCTCTTTCCCTGTTTATTTATCAGAACACTCTTACTTTTGTATATATTCTTTCAAAATGTGTGTCTGTCTAACTTGTCATTACTGTCTGTACATACTTGTGCCAAACTCCATGCTACTGTGACAAGGAAATTTCCCATTCGTGGGATTAATAAACAAATCTTGATCTTGATCTTGAATCCAAAACATTGGACTGTTTTCATGTGATCACATGGAAGCAGAATTAGGAAATCTCTAGTAAATCTGTCCTTGTTTAGTCAGCATGTTTGAATTGGAGTTTCCAGTTAGATGACAATAAAGACGTGTTTACACCAAGAAATTACTTATGTTTACAATGAAATGGTTCAGTTCAACATATGAGATTGTTGCTGTCAGACCTGCAGACCATGAAAACGGTCAGAAACAGCAGGAATAGCGGTTGTTTTCATGTCTGATGAGGGTTTTTACATCAACTGAATGGGATTTTTGTCATCCAGAACATTTGACATCATTGATCAAGAAGATCCAATCGGAGCTTTTCTGCGTCTCCACTCTTGTCATGTGCTGTTTCCGCCAGAAGGGGGCGACAGTGTTCAGCTCCTGCTCCAATTTTAAGATTAGATTAGATTAGATTAGATTAGATTAGATTAGATTAGATTAGATTAGATTAGATTAGATTAGATTAGATTCAACTTTATTGTCACTGCACATGTAGGTACAAGGCAACGAAATGCAGTTAGCATCTAACCAGAAGTGCAATAAGCAGTAAGTATAGAATAAAGGTCTATAATATGTACAATAACTATACAGGTAAGTATTATGGACATAATTTACAGATGTTAAAGTGTGGATGCCATGCTTTGAACAACTTTGTCAAATAAAAAAGCCCTTTAAACGCTGATTCTATTGATACCAATAGTTCGCGTCGAAAAAAATCCGAAGCATATGAATAATAGACATCTTTCGAAGGAATCAGAGATTTGAATTTGCCGCTAAGAGCGCAGGCTGGAAGTGACCCCGATATGACCTGTGACGTCACGAAAGGCATTGACTTCCGTAGTTCCGCTTCGGACAGCAGGTAAACAAAGCAGGTAGTCTTCGTTTCTCTCGTTAATCATCGTTAATTCTCGTTAATTCTCTGTTAATCATCAACATGCCAAGTCGTTGTGTGGCAGCTGGATGTAGCAATACATAAAGTGAAAGTGTATCTGTGTATAAATTCCCTATTACCTTCAGCGTGTGGCTTCGGACCGTAGTCGGAAACCGCTGTTATGATCTCCAGTCCGGTCGGGACTTTAATGGTAACAGATTTAGCGGGACACCGTTGCTTTAGAACAGGCCTTTTAGCCGTTTATTTCTTTGGTCAGATCAACTCTTACAGCACAACATCTACGAACTCCTTCTCATTCAAACTGAAAACATGCAGCCAAACAGCCCCTCCCCTTTTGCTCTCCCGCGCGTCTTCCCCTCTCGTAAGCCTGCACCCCAAGGAGACGCCCCCGTCCGTCGCTGCGTCAACTCCCTGACAACCGCAGTCACACCAAAGAAACATAGCAACGGGTGGGGACAAGCTAAGAGAGTGAGTTTAACGTTCAGTGATGAAAGTCCTCCGGGAATTCCCGGAAATCCGGGTTTTTGAGCAAACCGAACGTACTTTCCTGGAAATAAAGACCTGATCTCTATGGACAAATCGCTTTCAGGATGAAAAAATTGTCTGAAATCGGCGAATTTTAGCTTTATTTTCTATATGCCTCTGCGGATCGCTTCCTCTATGGTCGCGGCTATCTCTCGTCTACCCGGCCTAATTGACCAATGACGGGACGTTTTAGTTGCTTTCGGATGCGTCGACGGCTCTGATTGGCTCTGTCTGTACCACGTGGTCAGCGTGACGGATCCCCTAGAGACCAAAGCTGGCGGACACACGCTAAACTTTCACAAACAAATCTGAAGAGTTTGCGATCAATAATGCGGGCATCGTCATTATTGAGCGTGGTCACGACCTCAGTTGTGAGAAGACGATAAAAAAAACAAATTTAGGTGGTCTTGGCTGGAAGACGGTAGCATCACTCTGTGCTTCGCTATTGGTGCTAGCCATGTTGTCTGCCTTTCGTTACGTCACAAACAGGGCGGCGCGAATTCGGCGGAATGCGTGAAGCCGGCGGCCGTCCTCGTTGTTTATATCGCGTTTTTCGCTATTTATTCTTTTTCGAAAAATATTAAAAACAATCGCAACAGGAAATAGAGACTATTTACTATATTTTGGCTTATTAAAATAGGCCATGTCACCCACACTTTAAATACTATAAGCAAGATATACAGATAGGTGTACTATGAACATACTATTCAGATGGTTTATGTAAAAGTGTATGAACACAATAGGCAGAACTATGAACATAATTTACAGTATTGCAATGGACAGTAAAGTGCATAGAAAATATTACAATGTGCAGATGGACAGTAGTGCAAATAATAAGTTACTGTTTTTGCTTGTTGTGAGTAAATAAATAATACAGAGTGTTGAAGAGGGGGAGGGGTCTATGGTGGTGTGGGGGGTGTTGAGGGGTGTCAGAGGGAAGAGTTCAGCAAGGAGACAGCTTTAGGGAAAAAGCTGTTCCTGAATCTTGTAGTCCTTGTTCGGAGGCTCCTGAAAAGCCTCCCAGAGGGCAGGAGGTTAAACAGTCCGTGGTCAGGGTGAGAGGAGTCCTTGAGAATGCTGCGAGCTCGTCGTAGACAGCGTTTCCTCTGGATGTCCTCAAGAGCAGGAAGTGGTGTCCCTGTGATGCGCTGGGAAGTTTTCACCACCCTCTGCAGTGCCTTGCGGTCAGCCACTGAGCAGTTCCCATACCAGACTGAGATGCAACTTGTAAGGATGCTTTCAATCGCACACCGGTAGAAGTTCACCAGGATGGATGAAGACAGCTGGTTCTTCTTCAGTGTCCTGAGGAAGAAAAGACGCTGGTGAGCCTTCTTGACCAGGCTGGAGGTGTTTGTGGCCCAGGACAGTTCCTCCGAGATGGTGGTTCCTAGGAACTTGAAGCTGGAAACACGTTCAACAACCGTCCCGTTAATGTGGATGGGGTCATGAGTGCTTCCATTCTTCTTCCTGAAGTCCACAATGAGCTCCTTGGTTTTATTGGTGTTAAGGAGCAGGTTATTGTCAGCGCACCATGTGACCAGGTGCTGTACCTCTTCTCTGTAGGCAGTCTCATCGTTGTCACTGATGAGGCCAATCACCGTGGTGTCATCTGCAAACTTAATGATGGAGTTGGATCCATGCACAGGCTTGCAGTCGTGGGTGTAAAGGGAGTAGAGGAATGGGCTCAGCACACAGCCCTGTGGTACGCCAGTATTAAGTGTGATGGTGGTGGAGTGGGTGTGACCTGACCGAACATGCTGAGGCCTGTTGGTCAGAAAGTCCATAATCCAGTTGCAGAGGGAGGTGTTGATGTCCATGTCTCCAAGTTTTGTGGTCAGCTTGGAGGGAATGACGGTGTTAAATGCTGAACTGAAGTCAACAAACAACATCCTAACATATGTGTTGTTATTGTCCAGGTGTGTGAGTGCAGAGTGCAGCACTGTGCATACTGCATCCTCTGTGCTCCTATTTCTGCGGTAGGCAAATTGGTGTGGGTCCAGTGTGGGTGGGAGGCAGTCTTTGAGGTGTGCTAGGACCAGTCGCTCGAAGCACTTCATAATGATGGGTGTGAGTGCCACGGGGCGATAGTCATTCAGGCACGTTGGGGAGGAGTGTTTCGGTACTGGCACAATGGATGTGGATTCAAAACATGTTGGCACAGTTGCCTGGGAGAGGGACAGGTTGAAAATGTCTGTGAAGACCCCTGCAAGCTGCTCTGCACATGCCCTAAGCACACGTCCAGGAATGCCATCCGGGCCAGCAGCCTTGCGTGCGTTGATCCGGCTCAGTGCAGTGTGGACATCTGAGTGGGTGAGTTTAAGGGGTTGGTGGTCTGCTGAGGGTGAGATTTTGGTGGCCGTCTCCTTGCTGTCGCTGTTGAAGCGAGCATAGAAGTCATTTAGCTCGTTAAGGAAGGAGACGTCCGTGACTGTTGGTGTGGAGTTGCTTGACTTGTAGTCACTGATGATCTGGATGCCCTGCCACATGCGTCGGGGGTCAGAGTTGGAAAAGTGTTCCTCTACCTTCAGCTTGTAGCAGTACTTGGCCTTTTTGATGCCCCTTTTCAGGTTAGCCCTGGATTTACTGTAGGCTGCAGCTGCTTCTGCTCCAGCAGCCGCTCCCTCTGCTCCTCCTCCTCTCCTCCTCTGGGAGCTCCTGCATCCTCCTGCGCTTCTCCCTGTCCTCCAGCATCATCAGGAGGCTTTCAAAAGGCTTTCTGGAATGTTCCAAAGCAGAAACCTTCATCATTTGAAGATGGAGGAAGACTCCAACACAGACAGACAGACAGGAAGTCTCCTGGTTTTTCTGCTTCAGAAGGTTTTTGGGAAACTGCAGAGTTTTCTTTGTGGAGCTAAAGAGCTGCTGTCAGTCTGCTTTGGTCCATCTGGAATGAAGGTCAGGACTGAGAGGAACCTGAAGAAAGTGACTCTTCATCATCTGCTGCTGAAGAAGACAGAGGAAGATCCACTGTGAGAGCAGCTGCAGAAAGCTTTCTGCTGTTTTTCTCCTCTGAGAGAGTTTGGAGTTCCCAGCAGTTTGAGTGGAGCTGAAGCAGCAGAGCTGAAACAGACGTTCTTCTGCTCCCATTCAGCATGAACGGACAGATCCACTGAAGGCCGGCCTGAAGCTCTGGCTTCCAACACGTCTGCATGGATCCAAGCGTGTGCAGTGTGTGCTGACATGCTGTTCTCTGAGGAACATGTTGGTGTGAAAGTGAAGATGTCTGACTGGATCTGAGGACACAAACAGCTGCTCACATCTGAGAGGGTCAAGCTGCAGAGTGGCTCCTCAAAGCTCACGTCTCTGTGACAAACATGATGCTGCTTCTGTCTGTGCTCCACCACTAAAAGGACTGTCCAGAGTTGGTCCTGATCCGGTTCTAGTCTTTCTGTCTCCAACTTCTCCTTCCTGTCAGGAACCCTTCATGTTCTGCGTTCCTCACATTTCTGTCTTCTCTCTGGGCTTGAAGCCTAAAAGGAGCTGAAAGCTGCTGACTTCAGTCTGATCCCATGTTCTGGATCATCCGTGTTCCTGAAACACGCTGCTGGACCCGTGATCAGAGGAACCGAGGAACCGGAGAACTTCCCAGAACATGCACACACATGTGGAACTGTTCTGATCATCTGTGTGTGTTGACAGTGAAGGAGAGCTTTGTCCTTCAAGAACTTCAGCTTTGAAAAAACTTTATTGACTCTGACAGAGTTTCAGTTTGAATCCATGTGGTTTTCATTCTTCCATTGAAGTTGTCTCCAGAAACTAAAGATCTGCTGAATCAATGCTCCTCTGAGAACGTTGGAGCTTTTCTCTGCATCTGTTCCACACTTGAATGTGCAGAAGATCAAAGCGCCGGACGCTCTGAGCTTCAGCGTTCCAGTCAGCAGGTGCTGAACCAAAGCCAGCAGCAGGTGAGGATCTGGGCCTCAAAGCCAACTGACAGAAAGATGAATGGATAAAGGGATGGAGTCCCAGTGTTGAAGACATCAGCTGGAGAAGCTCTGAGGCTCTTTCAGGTGGGCGTGGCAGCGCTGCTGCTTTCCAGCAAACCAAGCAAACTGCAGCATCTGTGATCTGAGAGGCTGTTGGTGAAGAAGAGCATCATCAGCATAGAACTGTGGGCCGTTTGGGTTCAGAAGAACAGCTTCATGACGTGGAAAGAATCTGTGTCCTTCAACATGTCCAGAAGATCCCAAACATGGAAACTGGAAGCAGTTTGGATTCTGGTTTCTTCCTGAACTTTGAGGACCCAAATGCTGAAAATGGAAGCAGACAGAAAATGCAGCAGACTTTACCAATGTGCTCAGAACACTAGAACATCCACAGAAGAAGAAAACACTGTTCTAGTGGAACATCTACAACTTCTGTCCATGATTCAGAGGAACTGCAGAAAGATGACTCCTCCCACTTTGGGTTTGGTCAAATGTAGAAAAGACAAAACAACCAAATCAAAACAATTTGGATCAATTCTGGCAGAATATGTTGTAACTTTTCAACTCTCAGGAAAAAAAATCTTCAAAGAAATAAATTTATTTTTCTTAATCTATGAAGAACGCTGACTGGAAAACAGCACCAGACTGCTGCAGCTGCAGACCTTCATGTGACTGTGGGAGCTGCAGCAGCTGAGGAGCTCAGCATCTCTGCAGACTCAGGAGCTCAGAGCTTCTGAAAGGAAATGACAGAGTTGTGGAAGTTTAGTGGCTGAACTTCTTGTAGGTCCTGCTTGGTTCAGGTTGTTGCTGGTGGTGGAAAGAGCTCCTGCAGACCTCTTTGCTGTTGGAAGGATCTTCTGTCTGCAGACTCTCTGATGCTCCAGCAGGAGGCGCTGCAGTGTGGTCCTCCTCATGAGTCCTGAAGCTGCAGAGCTTCAGAGCTGCTTCTTCTCAGACCACTTTCTTTGGTTCTGATGTTTTATTATATTATTGTTATTATTATCATTGTTGTTATTATTTACTATTCCCAATTAGTTTTCCTCTTACACACTTGAGCATTTATGGTGTTTACATGTATAAATCTAAAAAAAAATGTACTGAGTTAAAAGAGGAAAACCCTTGTGGCTTAAACAAACAAAATAATATTTTTATTAATAATTTCTATTTATTTTAATTTGGTAGGATCAAACAAAAACAATTTTTGTTGGAAGTAAAGATCCACCTCTATTATTATGTTTTTCATTTTAAAATTGTTTAAAATTTGATGACACTAAAAATAAACAAAGTCAATGCAGAAAGTATATTGGATGGATAATCAGAATCAGAATTACTTTATTGATCCCATACATGGGAAATTGGTTGAATATATTTATTTATAATATAATATTTAAACTTTTTCTTTTTTTCAAAAACCCTGAAAATACTTGACGTTACTTTTCCTACCAATAGTTTATGTAATAATTATAAGGTTATTGCATATTTCAGTTCGTGAGGATATGAGTTGTCCAGGAAAAATATTACTCTTCGTTTTCTTTGGGTTAAATAAGCCCAAGAAGATTTTGGCTGCAGACGACAAAATGGCGACTTACATCATTAGCCGGAACCGGAAGTCACGCCCCGTTCCCCTTTCTACTTTTAGGTTGCTCTTTTTCTGGTCGAAAAAGATTAGTCACACCACAATTTTGTTAATGAAAACTGCCACTGTCTCTTTTATTTGCCAGTAAAGTTGAAAAAAAAGAAGCGATTTTATGCCGCCTTCATTATGTGAGCGACAGACAACACTCCAGACCAGCTGGTGGCGCTAAAGCACCATGACGCTGTTAGCCAAACAAAGAAGAAGAACAGCACGAGGCGCTAGCAGCGTTAGCTTGTTAGCAGGCTAGCAGCGTTAGCTTGTGTTGAGAGGTCGGTGGTGTTTTGTTGGGACGTTTGTGAGGTTTTTGGACAGAAAGGACGATACGTGGTTCGTGTGGAACTCTCAGCATTTTCCAAAGTGTCGTAAATGAGTGAAGAAGTGTTGAACGGAAAGACAACGTGGATTGCTGTGATTGTGAGACTAGCAGATGATCGATCGGAGCTGCAGTGAAGAGGACGGCGGTGTTTGTGGGAGTTGGAGCTGAAGATCGGAGCAGGAACCATGTCTTCCCTTCAGTCTCTGAGAGAGTTGATCAGCGAGCGACTAGCTGCTGCTGCTGAAGAAATCTGCAGACTCTGTGAAGGAACCATCGTCCAGTACGAGCAGGAGCTCTGTCGTCAGCGCAGACTGCTGGATGTCATCTGGAAACCACAGCTGCAGCTCCACCACATAGGTATGTGACCTTCATCACAGAAACAGAGAAGACCATTGAGCTTCATGCTTTTCTTTTTGGGGTCTGTCACTCAGTGGTGGTTCTACACTAACTTACTCCCCGGGCGATAAACCAGTCATTTTCCTGTTTTACTTTGTGGACAAATTGTGCTATACAAATAAAATTACCTTGTCTTACTCTCACAAGAACAATTCAACATAAAGTGACTTAAGTAATTGTAACACGTTATTACTCATCTCTGCATATTTATTTCAATTTGTCTCTTCTGGTCCTCAGACATTTTCTCGAATGATCACAGAGTTTATTGATGTTTTTATTGATTGTTTTATTGCTTAAAAAAATAAAGTCCTGGAAACGTATAAAAGGCTCCTTGTTGTGTTTGTGTTCCTGCAGTTCTGCCCCAGCATTGGATGACTGAAGAGGAAGATCTCTGCAACCAGCAGAGGAACTTCAGAGTGGAACAGGAGGAACCAGAACCTCCACAGATTAAAGAGGAACAAGAGGAACCAGAACCTCCACAGATTAAAGAGGAAGAGGAGGAACCAGAACCTCCACAGATTAAAGAGGAAGAGGAGGAACCAGAACCTCCACAGATTAAAGAGGAGCCAGAGGAGCTCTTCATCAGCCAGGATGAAGATCAGATTTATCTGAAGCAGGAGACTGATACCTTGATGGAGATTCCTACTTATGAGGAAGATGAGAACAGTGAAGCAGATCTAAAGAATCAGCAGAGCTTTAATGTAACTGATAGTCAGGATGAAGAAGGAAACCAACATGAAGAATCAACATCAACTACAGATGAAGAGACAGACCCACCGAACAGAGATCAGAGGAAGAGGAGGGACAGAAGTCATGTCCAAAGTGTGGACAGCTCTCACATGTCAGCAGGTCAGTGTGACTCTGATCTTCATCTCCACACTATCGGTATGTTCACTTCAACAACGGTTCTATCTTGAGCTTCAAGCTCTCCAAACATGCAGTCCATCAACAGCGTGTCCTGGAAGAGTCTCTTCTGTCCCTTCCAGTTGAAAAGACAGAAGACATTGTTGGTCAGTGCAGCCCACAACATTCTTCAAATCAGATGATCTTAGTTAGTCCCTCCAGCTAACGACAAACAGGAAACCTTAACAGATCAAAGAGAAAATTGTTAGCAGATAGAAAAGTACAATCTGTTTAGTCGTCTGTGGTTCTAAGTTTGTAGTTCAGTTCTTTTCAGCAGATTTCTCTGTCAAACCCAAAATCCATCTAAACCTCTTTGATGTCTCCATGTCTCCAATTCCAGACATTCAGACAGATTCTATTTCCAAAACTCCATTTCAAGCTCAAACCCAAAGACAGGGTCCTGCTCATGGATCTGCAGACAGAAAAGATTCAAACCTGAACACATCAGTGAAAAACTGCTTAGTGTCAGAATTGTTCTCCATCTTTTCTGGACTGATTCTTCCTCCAGTGCAGCTTCATCTTCATCAAACTGCTCCTCATTGGTGGGTGGAAACACAACAGGGAGGTTTTTCTGTGTCCAGTTCAGCTCCATGAATGTTCAGGCTGTTTAATGTCAGTGATTTCAGTTTAGAAAAACTGCATCTCTGCTGAGATTTGCTTCACTTCCAGAAGAACCTCAGCAGCATCAGGATCATTTTGTTGATGGTTTGTCTGTGGAATGACATTTCATACTCATAGCTTCAGTGGAGATCAAGAGTCTGGAACCTTTAACACTAAAAGAACCATTTGATCCAGTTTCTTCCAGACCAAAACCCAACAAGAGCCACAAAGTTCCACTTCACTGTTTAACAAAATACTTTTTATTTCTCTTTTTCTGTTAAGACAATTATTTATAAAATATAGATTTTAAAATGTAAAAAAATGGAATTATGACAGTGTTATTAGAACTGTCATGTGATAAATTAATCAATCACTACCTGTTATTAAGTAATTTAATGAATCTATTTATAATCTAACCTAATAATTGCTGTGAAAAGCCTGATTTTTTAGGTACCTTTATTGAAATTAGGCCTGGGCGATAAATCGATCAAATGAATTAATTCGAATTTTTTGTTACGGGCGATTTCAAAAATAACTAAATCGAGTTTTTATGTGGTGCATTTTTGGCTCCTCAGAGCTTCCGTAGCCTTAGTTTCACACGGCACGCGACAAACAACACACGAAACAGCACGCGACAGCATGGCTACCGGTGGGCAGTTTGTTCTCAAGAAAGAAATAAACTCATCTGTTGTGTGGAACTGGTGTGGCTTTACTGTCACAGACGTGGAGGAAGAGACACCCCCCCACGCTGCAACATTTACCTAAAGGAGCCCATCGGAGTCAAAGGCTCTCTTACGCGCAGTCGTGTGGTACGCGCTCAGTCTTCTTACACATGCACGCGCCCTAACACACACGCGACCTGACACATATACTCATTCTACAACGCCTGTATAGTTAGTTCATTAGTCAGATAGTTATTTTTTTACTGTTATGTGTTAATAAAGAATGCTGCGCTGTAATTATTACTTGTATATTCATTTGCGACGCGGCCGCCGTAGGATTTTGTTTTTGGCGGAGGCGGCCGCGGGGGGGGGGGTAACCGCAACTCCTGCTGCTTCATCATCAAGACGGGGTTTATTAATTTATTTAAAACTTTAGTCCCAGATATGAGCTGTATTGATAACTTTTTAGAAAATGCTGCTACTCTCAAGGTGAATGTTTGTCTCATTTTAGTCTAGACTACAAAGTGTGACTGAAAACACAGCTGGGACTTGAAGTAAGTAACCTTTTTATTTTTGGACAAGTGAAAACAAGTGTAGAATAACAAAATAGGACAAAAACAAGACAAAAATTATATAAAACAAGAAAAAATTTTATAAAACACAACAAAATTGTATAAACACAAGTCCAAAAGGGAGTGAGAAGAAGAAAAATTTTATACTTAACTTTGATTCCAAGAGTGTGTTTATTTATTTATTATTCATGCCAGAAATGGGGGTTACATTAGTCTTGCATTTGATTAAATAAAAGCAACATTTGCTTTAAGTTGTCTGCCGTTTGTACTTATTGCTTTCCTTAAGTAGGGTGGGGGGGAAAAAAATCGGGGAAAAATCGGAAATCGAATTAAAAAAAATAAAATCGGAGATTTTATTTTTAGGCCATATCGCCCAGCCCTAATTGAAATCTGTGAAATTAGTTAAAACTAAAAAAAGCAATTAAAAAAAAATTAGCATATCAGACTTCCAATTAGAGGGCTGCATTGGGATTGGGTCCCGCGGGACCCAACCCATATCTCGCGGGATTGGGCGGTATGAATTGTACTGCAGGCGGGAGCGGGCGGTACTGTACTGTACATGTACTGAAGGTCCGTGAACGCACCAGGTAGAGACGCCCAAAGGCCTCTGTCATCTAACCTGATGTTGGGGGTGCGCCCCGCCCCGCCTCTTAGAAATTGTGTTATTTAAAGCCTGATATTGCGGTCGCGTATGGGCGGAGCTATCAGCTAAAGTTCTGGTCTGATCGCTACGTGGACCGATGTGTGCATCAATGCATGGTAGACACAAAGAATGTGGAGAGATCAGGTCTATTATTTTGAAGAGTTCTGCTTGATAATCATGTTTCCATGTTTGAGTTCATAGAATCATTCGAGAGAAAGTCTCTGCTTCAACTCCCACAGTGAAAGCTGCGTCTGAATCTGACACCGGTGTTTCCATCTCTGACAGATTTTGAAGCCTAAGCCCCTCCCCCGCATCTTTACCTGCTTTTCCTCTCTACCTGTTCACCTGTTCACATCCTCTGTAGCTGAGTTGTTTTTTCCCCGCGCTCCCAGTGTATTCTACACAGAGAGCGCTAAATACGGTCATAGCATAACACGTTAGTCAGGGCGCTGTAGCGCAGCAGAAGGATGAAAGAGCTGTCAATCTATCTGGCAACACTGCGCGGGATAAGGAAGAAGCAGAGGTTACCAGACAGGGACATGATGTCAATGGATAAAGCAGAAAAGAACCTCAAACGAGGTTCATGGTGAGACACGCATGCTGTTCAGATCTGCCTGCTGATGCCCCACTAAGGTGCAAAACAGCAAAAACGGGAAAAGGCTGAAGCTAAAAAAAAGTATTTTTCCGTCAGGAAAAAATTAATTCATAGATTTTCAGCTCTGTTGAACCATTAATGTTTTTCTTCCTCCATAAATTCAAATGACTTTGACCTGCATCTTTACCAGCTGGTTCAGCGCTTCAGGCCGTCTGTCTGCGCGCGCACACACGCACACTTTTTTACCGAACAGGATTTGTGAAAATATATTTAATAATTAAGTTGCACATTACACAAAGAGGAATGCATGAAAAGATGAGGCTGGAGGAGGACATGAATCTCTTTAATAATATCAATAAAGAACTTTTTGAAAATATAATGTCAAATACCATTTTCATTATCATTTTAATTAAGCTTAATTTTGAAAATCAAAAAGCATTTCCGGTATTGATTTTTTTAAATTATGTTACACAAAGGCTTCCATAGAGAATATTGCCCGAAACACTTCAGAACTCATCCTTCTGCTTCTGCCAGCAGTCACATCATCATTAAATACAAGAGAACCAGTTCCATTAGCAGCCATGCATGCCCACGCCATGACTTTATATTTATGGACCTGACTGTATATCAGATTATTATTTTGTTGGAATTAATTATTTCGTATATATAAGTAGTAATGTATTACTACGGAGCCTGTGATCTGAAATACTCCATTACTGACCAAAGTAAGTACTGTTAGTAAGTACTGTTACTATGTAATTCATTAACCCAACACTGTTTATTAGTTAGTAGTCAAACCACGAGGAGCTGTCTAAAAGGGGTCTATGCTAAAAAGCATAGACTATATCATCACTGGACAGTAGAGCACCCCCCATCCCTCACCCCCTGGGTTCCAAATAGGAAGTAGCTGCTGTCTCTAAGAAGCCAAACTCCATTAGACGTCTATAGATAAACATGCAGCTGTTACTCATTCTAAATAGATAGAATTACCATTCTTGCTGTGAAACATTTTTCTTAATATCTTGTTGCTAATCTTTGTGTTTCTTTTTTCATAATATTTTTTCTTTATTGCTAGTTATTCAAGTTATAAACTGACCAATCAGATGCCTCAGCAAAAGGTGTGGTGCCCACTGGCCCCACCTCGAATGTTTGATTGACAGCTTCTTCTGAGCAGCTTTCAGTGATGGGGGGCGTGGACTTTGAACTAGCTTATCATGATTGGCAACTGGTTGTTCTAAAAACGTGACTCAGACTGCCTGACTAATCACTGTTGCCTGGTTCAAATTGGCGATTAGATTTGTTGTTATTGACAACAAAGATTATATCAGAACATTATGTTGTTGGCTTCGGTATCTTTTAGAGCTGTTAAGCATTTTGGACCAATCATGTATGGAGTCCCAAACTGTTCATAATTGAATAAATAAATATGACCTCATGCAAAAACACAATCACAAGAAATCTCTCATCAATATATCAAAAGATCGTGAAATTGTGAAAAATCTACACACTGATTTTAAATTAGCCATTTTATTATTAAATATTTTTCATTTTGCTTTATAAACCTGTGCATTATTTTAAAACACCATTTTAAAATATTAATTTTAATCATAGTGAATATTATTATAATTTTATGGCTTTTTTCAGAAAATCAGATCTCCAAATCAATATTTTCCAAAGTATCTTTGTCTTTATTTCATGTTGCTGTTTTTCAGAATGACTTATTTATTTCATAATGAGCTTTTTCAGCAGAATGAGTCTGTCAATCAAACCAGAAAAGGCGGAGTCACATTTGTGATTGGCTACTCCTTTACTCAGACATAAGCAGCAGCACCCTGACTACATCGATGGAAGATGCATCAGTGAACGTGACGGTGCAAAGCATGCACCTCAACACTAGGGGGGAGTATGCACCTCAACACATCCACAGTCTTACCAGATCTGGTCGATTTTGGTTCTAAATTTGCGGATGAAAATTGGCTATTGAAGGTTTTAGGGTTGGTTCTGCCTTTATTTTTTTCCTCATGAAATATAGTAGCGGACAACGTTGGGCTGGGAGGCTGTTGGAATGCCTCTAATCTATGTACTGGAGCTCTGTGATTTTGAAGAGTTCTACATGGTAATCATGTTTCCAAGTTTGAGTTCATGACATCATCCCAGCTTCAGCTCCTTTGATAACGGCCGCTTCAGCGTTTTTTCCATCTCTCTCTGGCTGAGTTTGAAAGCTTGCTGTCCCGCTTTAACCCTAGAGGGAACAATAAAATGATTTATAATTATTGTCTCCATGAAAATAAAAAATATAAGGTTCAGGAGTCCCGAGCAGGCTGGCTCTGTTGGCTGTTAGCGCGCTTCCCGGGAGCCGCCACAGTGATGGCGTGTAAGGGAAACAGATGTGACGACAGACTGGATCTGTGAGCACAAACAGCGGAGCTGTGTTAGCTACAGAGTAGAGCAGAGCTCTGAGAGAATAGCATGAGGATTTTCAGATAAAAACTGCATTTTCCAATGCAAAAAAAAAAACATTTTGCATTTTCATTTATAGGGGTGTTATGATTCTCCAAATCCTCGATTCGATTGCATTTTCGATTCTAAGGTCACTGTTCGATTCGATTCTCGATTTTTACATTTATTCTTTTTAAAGCACAGATTGTCATTTTTTAAACTAGACTTTAATGCAATATAATATCTGACCTTTGTTTGCAATGTACCACACTACATTGTCAAATGTAAAACTTTTATTAACAACATAATGTAACAGTAACTTATATCTTTTGTCAATTGAAAACTTAAAATAAACTGCCATCCAGTTTCTCTTTTGTGAGTGCAGTCTTCTTCACAAAAGATGACATTCAAGTTAACAACAAATTAAACAAAAACAATAAAACGGACATGTCCATAGTCTCTGAACAACTAAGTGTCTTAAACTATTTCTGAACAGATGAACATGTATCACACTGATAACTACTTTATCCCCTGAGAATGATGACTGTATTTTTTCATTCTTTCATCCTCTTCCTAAAGATGGATATGTTATTTAGAGCTTCTCTTTGAGTTGTCAAAAACATTAACATTTTTTATAATACAGGGGTTGACATAGTCCAGAATTTTGCACTGGCCCACAGGGCCAGTAGTTTTTGAAAGTTACTGGCCCTGCCTGAAAGTTACTGGCCCGACACCGCGCACAGCGCGACCCGCCGCTCCGCAGGTGCTTGGAACTTTAGGGGGCTCCGGGGGCATGCCCCCCCTGAAAATTTTAATATGGTGCAATTTGTGCATTCTGGTGACATCTAGCACTTATTTCTACACTTTTCAATGACTGAAAATAGACCATATCAAACTTAAATCTGCTATAGTCTGTTTCAGATTTTTTGAAGAGAGCACTGCAGTGTAGTAGGTAACACTAGTTCAGAAGTTTTCATGCTGATTCTAATCACTGCTATTTCACATTTGTTCCTAATCAATAGTTAAGTTTTATTTACTTTTCTGCTCTGACTGCCTTGAGGTTCTGGTTTATGTTACTGTTGCAAAGTTACATTTACTTTTTAGTTACTTTAGTTACTTAATTAAATTAAATGATTTAAAAATTAAATAAAAATAAATTACTGAGATTAGGCCTGCACAATATACCGCAAATTTATCGTTATCGCAAAATCCAGCTCTGCAATATGCATATCGCAAAAGACGGCAAATATCGCAATAAATCATAAAACTTAACTGTGCTAAAACAATCTAATGGCAGCTTGAACCATTTAACGAATCAAATAAAACCCTTAATGCATTTGACCAATCAGATGGACGCCTTCACATTGTTGACCAATCAGATGGAGCCCTATTATGTTAGATGTTTGTCATCTATGTCAACGAGGGTCATTTGGAGTATAATTTTTAAACTGTTGCAATGAAATGGGAATGCTTATTTGTTTTTTTTGTTGTTTGTTTATATACCGCAAATTATATCGTTATCACAATTTTAATCTCTGATATCGCATATCGCGAGTTTTCCTCATATCGTGCAGGTCTAACTGAGATCATTCAGCTAACTAGAAATGCTTACTGCTTCCAGTGTTGTAAAGAAAAACAAAATGAAGTACTTTGACATTCTACTGCATTTGAGTCTGAGATTCAGGTATCTGGAGTTGCTTTTGATTCTTTGTTTTTCAGCTTAAAGCTTAGTGCATACAGTTTCATCTTCAATGCATTAATTAAATATTTTGCTGTCCATACTACTGATTCCACCCATTACTCCATCTAACATATTCCTATCTATTCCTGCCATGTCTTCCACATCTCTGACAATCTTCAGTCTCTCTTCAGTGACGGTGTCGGATTTATAATCAAATGTAATAATAACCCACTGGCTAGTGCCTTCGTTGTTGCTGTTTAACATTGTTTAGTATTGAATTGTTACATTCAATAAAGTTTGAAAAAAAAAAGTATTGAGCGCGTGCCGCGTGGTGCTCGGCAGTGAAAGCCTCGCGCGCAGGCGGGAGAGAAGGAGAAGTGATCAAAGGTTTCCCATAGAAACCCTTGAAGTCTGAACACAGGACTAGCAGAAAAAGTAAATTATGAAGACGAGCTAAATCTACACGTTTTCGCAAAATATACTTTATTGAAAAAGGGGAAAAATATATTAACCGTTAGATATTTTAGTGGCCCGAGCGGACAAGTGAAAAATAAAGTCTTGTGGTCCGTACTGCTCGAAAAACAGGACCGGGCCAGCGGACAAATGGCTATGTCGAGCCCTGTAATAGAACAACACAAGACAACTATAACAGTTTTGCAGTTGTAAGTTCTTCTTAAAGAGGAATATGGAAGGAGAACTTCAATAACTTTCTCTTTTACATTATTGAGCATAGAGGGAATCACCGTAGCTGTGAGATGCGTTCTACTTGGGTATTCGTAGCGTGGCTCTAGCACGCTAATTAAATGCCTAAAACCAGTTTTCCACCACTGAATAAGGTTGCATGTCCACCACTATGAATACTCCTACCGCACGCGTAATCGCATTTGCACCAGTTGAGTTTCTTGGAAGTTTAATTCCAAACGAAGAAGGAAGAGTAGTTTGTGTAGTTGTTGGTTTAACACAGTGCTTCTCAAGTATTTTTTGCAAGGCCCCCCCTAGGAAAAAGAAAATATTTTGCCCCCCCCCGCCCCCCCCCCTCACACTCACAGACACACACAACCGCGAAGACAATGTATTAGGTTAGTATCTATAAACATTGTGTAAGTATACCTAAAATTGTATCTTTTAGCAATAAAAAAAGGAAAAAAAGCAATATAAATCCACTTTCAACTAAAATTAAATTTCTTTTGCCACACAGAAACCCTGTTGTAGTCTAAAATAGAAGAAAAGCTTAAAATAAATATATCTTTTAGTCCTTATTTAAACTAGAAACATTTTGACCAACTGAACCATTTGATGCAGAGAAAAATAATTCAATCAATAAATAATATTAATGTAAATTGATCTGAAAACATTAACACAGCAGCACCAATATATTTAACATTTTTAGTCTGAAGAAACAGGTAAAAAACATTGTGCTGATTCTAAATGATAATTGTTTATTACTGATTTCATAAAGTGCAGCTGTTTTCCTGCATTACCTGCTGTCTTTATGTCAACTACAGACAAAGAAAATATTGATGGAAAATAAAGACGTCACCAAAATGTCTACAATAGTTCATAAAGAATGACATTATTAGCATGAGCTGGGGAATCTAAAGGCACGTTCCGACTCTCAGCCAGATTCTACCACCCCTCCCCTTTCATTCTCTCTCACATGAGAGCGGCGTGTGACAGAAGACGGGAGCGCGCACCTGCAGGGACGGCAGTTCACTGTTTCAGGCTGTTAGAAACTCTGTGATATAAGAGATAAGAAGAAACAAACAGTGGCACAGATTTTTACCAAGCACTGAGCTGCTGTCACCACCGACCCCCGTTAAATTTTCGCACCTTTGCCTAAGACTGCTGCTGCTGGGCGCGCCCCCCCAGCATCGCATCTGGGCGCGCCCCGCTATTTGAGAAGCACTGGTTTAACAGATAAATAAATAAATCTATGTTTTTGTGGTGCCTGCAGAGATGCCCTGCCATGTTAGTCGTAATGCCAGTGAGAGAATATGGTACATATTATATACACATATATAGTACAGCTTGCAAAGAGTTTTTTTTTTTTCAATAACGCGAACGTTGTCAACATGTCTCACTGGTGGAAATCCAAAATACTTCCACACCAGCGACTTCAGTGAAAGAGGAGGGGATTCGAGTTCTGTCGATGGGTCTCCTGCATCTGCAGTTGCCATGCTGTCTTTTGAGCGGCTGTGAGAGGAGTTGACTCACAGCACTTCAAGACGAGTGTTTTTTTCCGCTTGGGAAGTAACGGGACGCAACATGGGGCCGTGGCAGCATCAACGATTCCATTTTTTAATTCGAAGTTTGAGACTGTGACTTAATTTCGATCGTTTTTGATTTAAAGTCGAAATCGTGACACCCCTAGTTTTTGGATGTTACTATTGCCAGCAGATTGGTCACAAAGCCTCCGTATGCCCAATTTGCAAGACTAAATTCACAGGTACTTGCTACGCACCCAGGCCAGAGACTGTTGCAGGAGCAGGACCTGTTCACACGGACAAAGACATTTTCCAGCCACTTAAATCTGTGACTGTGAATGGACAGCAGGTTACTGCTATGCTGGACACTGGCAGTTTTGTTTCTTTGGTCAAACAGGACGGTGGCGCAGTGGCTAGTGCTCTTGCCTCACAGCAAGAAGGCCCCTGGTTCAAGTCCCGGCTGGGGGACGTGAAAAACAACATCAACAGGGGGCCTTTCTGTGTGGAGTTTGCATGTTCTCCCCGTGCATGCGTGGGTTATCTCCTTGGTCTCCGGCTTCCTCCCAAAACATGCCTCATAGGTTAATTGGCAACTCTAAATTGTCCCTAGGTATGACTGTGAGAGTGAATGGATTGTGGACATTCTACCCTGTGACAGACTGGCGACCTATCCAGGTTGTCCCCTGCCTTCCCCCACAAGTGGCCGGGACAGGCTCCGTTATTCCCGTGACCCCGAAAGGGAAAAACGGCTAAGAAAATGAATGAATGAGTTGAATGAGTTGAGTTGAATCCCTTTTGGTGGACTTGATTATGGCAGGCAAACAAATGTTGTGTGTATACATGGCGACAAACATTTGTACACAAAAGCGGATGTAACTGTGACCATAAATGAACAATCATGTCTTTTGACTGCTGGAGTGGTAGAGAACCTGCCTTGTTGATTTGATTTTGGGGTGTGATTTACCTATGTTGATGTTGGGGGACTTATTGAATGAGGCTACTGAAAAAGCTAAAGCTAAGCTCAGCTAGCTGTTAGTGTGTCAGCACCTGTGCTTACTAGAGCTCAGGCTAAAGCTGGGAAGCAAAGTCTTCCACACATGGATGACAGTTTCTTTGATGGGAGCAAAGAAATGCAAAAAAAGTCAAGAGATGCTTTGAAAAAAAAAATTAAGTTGCCGGATCCTGAGATCCCAACCGCAGCAGAAACATTTGAAATACCAGCTGACATTCTAGCTTTACAAAATGAAGACCAAACTTTAAAACCTTCGTTCGCCAAAGTGACGATGGAAAGTAACACATGTTTGGGATATGTGCAGGTTATTGTTGTTGATGATGTTCTGTGTGCAGGTGAAGGTGAACACCAACGGTTAGTTGTTCCAACCACCTCAGGCATCATGCTCTTAGCACCCGCACTCCCATGGGTGGGTCACCTGGGTCGTCGCAAAACATATCGTGTTAGTTCATGTTTTTTCTGGCCATCTATGTACACTGATATTCAGACGTACTGTGCAACATGTCCTACCTGCCAGAAAACTGTCATTATACATAAGTCAGACAGAGCATTACTGCACCCACTTCCTGTCATTTGATGTGATGGGTGACTGACATACCGATGTAGAGACACCATCTTGATGCCACGCCCCAGCCAAGCTTCGAGTAATCACTATGAGCCGCAGTTACATGTGCAAAATAGCTTGATTGGATCAATGGTCGGATTAGAATCCAACGTGTACATGGGCCCAGAAAAACGTTTTCAGAATATAACAAACGTTCACATGTCCGTGCTCCGCCGGTCCACTTGACTGATTAAGTGCAGGAGCGGACTACTTCTTTTCTATTTTGTTTGTTACTTTTTTTGTTAAATTCACTTCCCTCAGTTTATACCGGATCATCGTGGATGAGTCATTAGTTGGGTAATAAAATAAATAAAGTAAAATAACGAATAGTAATTATATAAGAATGAAAAATTAAAAAAATAGACCCCCCCACGACGATATCATCGTCCATCCCGCCGATGGTTGACAGCAAACATCGTCAACGGCCAATTTAAGGGACATCGCCCAACCATACTTCTTAGAAGCTTTTCCCCTGCACACCATTACAGCTCCTGCAGTCATGAGAGCGTTTATTCAGTTTTTCTCCTGGTTAGGAATACCAAATGAAATTCTGACAGACCTGGGAACCAACTTTACCTCCCGGTTGATGAAACTTTTCCAACAGCAGCTTGGCATCACTGCCGTCAAGGTGACTGTATGTGAGAACTGTTGGCGCCTCGCGGTTCATCCATTTTGGGCATCACCAGCCTAATTCCTCGTGATCCTTCCGGTTTTTTGTTTTTGCACTTGGCTGACCAGGCCATCTCCATGATTAATTCCAGCGGACGCAGTGCATGGCTGGGGGAGGCTGATATTGATGTTCTCACTGTTTGGCCTCACCATCCCTCCCAGTGGCATCTTTTGGCTTCAGGTGGCCCTCAAAGTTTTATGTATCAGTTTAGCTTTCGGCTGTCATATCAGTCATGTTTTCGACAACATTTCTCAGAAGTCCTGTGCTGGACTTGGTGTAATCCTATGGGCTCCCCTTTGTTTTGCATCTTCTTGATGTGTTCTCGGTGTTCTATTTTTTTCCAATATCAAAAGTGTTTTGCATTTCTGTGGTCACGACTCATTTTCGAATCTAGGAGTCCGCTTTGTTTAAGTAAGACGTATGGTCCTCTGCCCATCTGGAATCATTCCTGCCATGGAGCTCCGGTTTATTGATGGATGCCTCTCTGCCACTTTGTCATCTCTTGCGATTATGCAGCACAACGTTAATTCAATCTTTGGTTGTATAATTAAGAATTTGTCTCTGTTCAGTACTACACTGCCAATTTAGGGGACATAATTATGAAAAACTTATCAACATTTCTACATGTTCTGCTGCAGCTACGCATATATCTGCTGTACCTTTGGAGTTCCCCCATTTTATTGCAGGAGTTTCTTTCTAAAAATAACCATGATCGCTGAAATCCATGGAGTCTGAATACAGAAATTTATGACAGTAAAACTCCTCACTGCCTACATACACTTTTCTCAGACAGACATGAACATTTTCATCCTTTTCTCTTGTTTGAAATCTCAAACTTTCATGGAAATTAAGTCCAGGATCTTAGAATAAAAACAAAGATCTGATGGATCAAAGATTTCTGTAGATATGTATGGAGTGATATTTCTGCCACCACCAAGTTGAACACAAAACTTTCTAAGTTTTTTGCTCAAAAAATTTTTTTTTGCTTTCAAAATTTTTTTTTGCTTTCAAAAACGTTTTTTGCGTTTTCAAGACACATTTTTTTGCGTGCGTTGTGTCAAACCTCGCTTTTGTCCTATCTTTGATTTTGCTGACTAATTTGAGCGAGACTTAGCGTGATATGACTGCCACTGGCATCGCCAAAAAGAAATTTGCATGCGTTGTGTGTCATCTCACTTTTTTCCTATCTTTGCTGAGTTAAGTTTCGGTTTGACGTGACCAATCTGCCATCAAACAGCTGCTGATTGGTCCAGATTCTAACCAATCACATTGCCATATGAATCTAACATGGTGTCTGCTGCCGGGGCTCAGAGGCTGAACCAGCTCTTTTTACCCTCATTTTTGTATTTTTGGATGAAGAAGTTTTCATTTTTTTAAATATAATTTTAACAATAATTCATACTTTCTTTTTTTTACAGTCGTTCATTTTTATTACGTCAAATATTGTGAATTTATGGCTGAGGATCTCCTGAAACTGTAATGTTTATCTGCTGACATTAAATCAACAGGCCTGTGTGTGATCTGTGAATCCTGCAGAGCAAATTATTAGTGAAAAGTGTGATTTTCTTAAAGGTCTTTTTGCTAAAACAAAACAATAAAAGATTAAAATGCTGCACACGTGTTTGGGATCAGATATACAGCAATAATAAGCAGATGATTGATGGCTCACCACAGTAAGCTCAATGTATATAACATATAAGAGGCATTTTTTTGACCTTTATTATCATTTATGTTTTAGAACTTGTGAGCGTTTGTCCAAGTTAAAAAATATTAGTCATAAAAAATGCTATTTTTTCTTAATATTTCAACAATTTTTGACTAAAATAAAACAATAGTTCAGATACAAATCTTAAAAAGTGTTGCTTCCCTGCTGGACGGAGTCAGAGTTTGGACATGTTTTTTTCTGCTGCAGACATTTTAAACACGTTCATCACTACACTGACATGAAAAAAAACTAAACTCTGTTTGATTTTAGCTGCTCTGCTGCTCCTTCTGGGTTTTACTCTGAGAGAAATGGGCCAGAATCGTTGAAAACGGCAGAACGCCGTACGAACAGAACCGGCACAAAGTCCAAAGTCCATGTCTGCCTCGGAGTACCGTCAATATGAGACAGAGACACTTGATTGGTTAGAATCTGGACCAATCAGCAGCTGTTTGATGGCAGCTTGGTCACGTCAAACCGAAACTTACCTCAGCAAAGATAGGAAAAAAGTGCATGCAAATTTCTTTTTGGCGATGACAGTGGCAGTCATATCACGCTAAGTCTCCCTCAAAGTAGTCAGCAAAATCAAAGATAGGACAAGAGCGAGATTTGACACAACGCACACGAAAAAATGTGTTTTGCAAACGCAAAAAACGTTTTTGAAAGCGGTGGCAGAAATATCACTCCATAGATATGAAGAGCTCCACGTACAGGAGACACGGCACGGACTGAGGAGATTGATTGACAGGGTCTCCTGCCAATCAGGACACAGAACAAGGTGCTGTTTTAAAAAACGCAGCATAATCGCTCTAAAAGAATGAGCCAAACCGGTACAGATGAACTGCAACGTAGAAAGGGAAGACTGTCTTCTGTTCTGTTTGACAGGAATTTTAGAGGAACTCAGGTTGGAGCACAGACTGCAGAAGAGGGAAGAAAATGTCACTTCTTGAGATCAAATCAAAACATGGGTCTCTGATATTGTTCAGTGGGCCTGACCAAACATGGGGGGCGGGCTGGATCCAGCCCGCGGGCCGTAGTTTGCCCACCCCTGAACTAGTGTGAAATATTTCATTAAACCACGCAAAATATTAGTGCAAAGGTGAACTAACACCTGTGCTCAAGTGAGTGTTTATGTTCCTCTAAAAAATGCATTAGGGAAGGTGAAAAGTAGGAGGGGAAGTGCCGAGCCATCCCTGCACCAAGACCCCTGCCACAGCAGCTGTGGCAGCCAGAGCCCCCCACAAGACCGCCCACGGGGCCCCCAGAGCCAGAGAGCAGGGAGGCATGGGGGCAGGGGACAGAGAGTGCAGCTCCAGCTCAACCAGGAGAGCAGCCCCCCGCCACGCAGCGAGGGCCCAACACAGGGCACCGGCCCAGAAGAGTGCCCACAGCCCCAGATGAGCACCTCATCACCACTCAGGAGTTCTGGGCATCCCCCCGCCTCAACTCCAGGTACGAGCCAGGGCCCCCCAAGGGAGACCCAGCCCGCGCGCCATGCAGCCACCCACCCGGCCCACGGTTGGTCCATGAAGGAGCAAGGCAAGGGGCCAGCCGCTCCTGCCCAGGATGAAGACACCCAGGAGAAGAGGGGGTCCACACAAGGGGTGTTGCAAACATGGCAAGAGCAGGGTCGTCCACATTTGGAAATTTGGCGAGGCCCAACGCCCGGGGGCAAAGACCAGACCCCACAACACAGGGACATGGACACCCCCTGGCTTAGCTGTGATGTGATCCCCAGCTCTTGGCCTTGCCAGAAAGCTCAGGGATCCCGCTCCCTGCGTAGAGAGAAGACTGCCGGGCCCAGGAAACCAGGGCCCAGGAAACCAGCACCCAGGGAACACGGCCGCCGTCGCCAAGGGCCCAGTACCCCCTACCAAGGATGGGGTAGGGGACAGATGGTCCAAGGTCCCACCTTCCTTGTGAAACCATTTCAAACCAAATCAAACCAAACTAAATGGGTGCGTGTGTGTTTGTGAGGGTGTGTGCATGTGTGTGTGATTATGTTGGAATGTATATTTGGGGGTGCAGTTAAAATTGGTGGGTAGGGCACTGAGGGGACATCTCCTGATTACTCAGTGATGTCCCATCACCCTCCCCACCAAGGGGCCCTAAATGTCTACGGTGCAGTTAGAATTGGCAGGTAGGGCGCTAAAGGACATCTGCTGCTTGCTGGCAGTGATGTCCAAGCACGCCCCTTACTAAGGGCCCTACATGTCTTCGGAGACATGGGAGGGGGACCACTGCCAAGTAGCTCCTTCCCCCAAGGTGCAACGCAGGCTGATCCCCCCCCCATCACCCTAATACCCCCCCCCTCCCAGAATAGGGCCCAGGTCCCTTCAGCCCAGGGGCCCCATCCCAAGAGGCGCCGCCACCGCACAGAGAGAGAGAGAGAGAGAAGCCAGAAAGCCCCGCCCCCCGGAGCAAGTCCAGGTCCGCGCCCCTGGGAGAACTCTGGTCAGGCCTCGACGGGACCGAGGCAGCCAGCCGGGGCGACCGCCGATTGCATCAGTGGAGACCCCGACCCGTCAAACCTTCAAGGTCCCGCACCTATAGTGGGCCCTCCCCCTCTTCCAGACAGCCCTCCAAAGGACAGGGCCAACAAAGCCCCCCCTCCCAGACCCCGTAGACCTGGTGGATGTCACCCAGAGTGACCGTGGGCCCCAAGAGGGTTGCCCCGCCCTGTCCCAGAGCCAGGGAAGGACTGATCCCAGCCCCAGGTGCAGATGGGCATCCCATCCAGCGTCACTGGAATGAACAGTTTTTCATAGTTTACATTTAAAAATTCCAACTACAAGGTTCCTGACTGAGCAGATTTTGTTTTTTATTGGTGTTTGTCAATACACAAACTAATTTAGAAGTATAAAAGGGCTTTTTCTTGTGTTTGTATTCCTGCAGGTCTCCCCCAGCATTGGATGACTGAAGAGGAAGATCTCTGCAACCAGCAGAGGAACTTTAGAGTGGAACAGAAGGAATCAGATCCTTCACTGATTAAAGAGGCACAGGAAGAACCAGAACCTCCACAGATTAAAGAGGAACCAGGGGAAGTGGATGAAGAGCAGCTTGATCTGAAGCAGGAGACTGATACCTTGATGGAGATTCCTACTTATGAGGAAGATGAGAACAGTGAAGCAGATCTAAACAATCAGCAGAGCTTTAATGTAACTGATAGTCAGGATGAAGAAGGAAACCAACGTGAAGAATCAACATCAACTACAGATGAAGAGACAGACCCACAGAACAGAGATCAGAGGAAGAGGAGGGACAGAAATTATGTCCAAAATGGGTCTGATGAAAGATATTGTGATTCTAAAAAATCTGGTAATAAGTTTAGTGGGCGGCCTCAGTTGACATTTCACATGAAAACTCACACAGGAGAAAAGCCTGTTACTTGTAAAGAATGTAAAAAATGTTTTAGTCAAAAATCTCATCTCAAAATACACATGAGAACTCACACAGGAGAAAAGCCTTTTACTCGTAAAGAATGTGATAAAGTTTTTAGGGAAAAATCAAAACTCAAAACACACATGAGAACTCACACAGGAGAAAAGCCTTTTACTTGTAAAGAATGTGATGCCAGTTTTAGTCGTATATTTACTCTCAAAACACACATGAGAACTCACACAGGAGAAAAGCCTTTCCCTTGCAATAAATGTGATACAAGTTTTAGTCAAATATCTAGTCTCAAAACACACATGAGAACTCACACAGGAGAAAAGCCTTTTTCTTGTAAAGAATGTGATAAAGGTTTTAGTCAAATATCTAATCTCAAAAAACACATGAGAACTCACACAGGAGAAAAGCCTTTTTCTTGTAAAGAATGTGGTACAAGTTTTAGTCAAATATCTAGTCTCAAAACACACATGAGAACTCACACAGGAGAAAAGCCTTTCCCTTGCAATAAATGTGATACAAGTTTTAGTCAAATATCTAGTCTCAAAACACACATGAGAACTCACACAGGAGAAAAGCCTTTTTCTTGTAAAGAATGTGATAAAGGTTTTAGTCAAATATCTAATCTCAAAATACACATGAGAACTCACACAGGAGAAAAGCCTTTTTCTTGTAAAGAATGTGATAAAGGATTTAGTCACAGATCTCATCTCAAAACACACGAGAACTCACACAGGAGAAAAGCCTTTTACTTGTAAAGAATGTGGTACAAGTTTTAGTGACAGATCTAATCTCAAAATACACATGAGAACTCACACAGGGGATAAGCCTTTCCCTTGCAATAAATGTGATGCCAGTTTTAGTCGAAAATCTATTCTAAAAACACACATGAAAACTCGTTCAGGTGAGAGATAGTTTTTATGGCTGGTAAATGGCTCAGTCATAAATGTAATTTAGTAAAATACATTAGAACACACACAGGTGAGAAGCTTTTCTTTTGAAACGAAAACATTACATAATAAAGGATTTAGAGAAAAACTTAGAGCAGAAAACTTGTACAGTATATGGGAAAATATTGTTTAAATGCCATTAGTCGTTTTTGTTTTGTTTTTAAAAGAAAGAACTTTTTTATACAAAAAAAGGAAAATGTAGGAATATTTCAAGCCTTAGTTTAATTTAGTGAATTTAATGTATAAGTTTAAATAAAACAATATTCTTTGTCCAGGAAAAAAAAAACCATTCTAACAAATGTTTATGTCAAAAACATTTAGTGATCATGTTTAACCTTTGTGCTATCTTAGGCATTTTGCCGTTGGGCGTTTGGTCATCTAGACCCACTAGACTAGGGGTCGGCAACCCAAAATGTTGAAAGAGCCAAATTGGACGAAAAAAACAAAAACATGTCTGGAGCCACAAAATATGAAAAGCCCTATTTAAGCCTTATAATGAAGGCAACACATGCAATATGTATCTATATCAGCTATATTAGCCTACTATCAATATGACTAAGTTGCTACAAATACGTAATGAGCATTAACGATTAAATGTTTATTTGCCCTGCAGTGCATTCAGCGGAGAACGACGCGTCACATGACTGCTCTGTTGTGCAAGTTTAACTGCATTACAATATCAATGAATATAAATGGATAAAATTAAAGAAATGTAATAAAGAAATACGATATTTCATGTCCTTTTTATTTTGAGGATTTGAACAATAAACAACAAAATGGAGCATGCGTGGCGTGCCCCTCTCTAAACTAACTAAACAAAGTGCAATAAAACACAACCTGCGTTTATAAAAAAGAAAACAGCAGCCTTTTGAAAAGGTAAAGTTTATAAAATCAAATGAATACAGTTGAGTTTGATTTCTGTGCAAATGCCAAGCAAGTCAGTGCAAAGGTAAAACACAGCAGCATCGTCTTCTTTCGCTGTACATCTCTGGCAAATACAGTCAGCTTGCGCTCGAATGACAGAACAGCTTTTGCGGTGCCTGGAGACTTTGATTCAGCTCGTTTAAGTGGCTTCTCACAGTCATATCCACCAAAAAGTGCAGGTTTTCCACCCACTCAGTATCTTCCAGTTGGGGGTAGTTCAGGTCTTTGCTTTTCATGCACTCTCAGATTCACATCTAGGGACACTTTAGACCAACCAATCGATCTATGAAGCATGTTTTGGGATGGAAGCTGGAATCCCCAGAGAAATCTCACACATGCACAGGGGCAAACATGCAAACTCTACTGTTGTCAGATCCCCCAACCAGGACTTGAACCGAGGGCCTTGTGGCTTTGAGGCAAGAGCGCTAACCACTGCACCACCGTGCAACCCAACAACAGTTATGTTTATGTTTTTTTGTTTATGTTACTGCTGAACGTAACCAGAATGTTGATGGAAACCTGTTTGAAGTAACAAACCCCATTTCTTTCTTTCTATATAAATCTTTGTGTTTGTATCACTTTAGTTGATTTTGATCTTTGGTTCTAAATGATGCTGATTTAATACATATAATTTAAACTTTTTTAAACATCCTGTAAAATTACATACCTATAGTAACTGTACAAACATATTCTATTAAAAAGCAAGAATCGTGGTTCGACCTGTGAGCCATTGAGCTTGATTCATGAATTGAATCGGATCGCCACCTAAGGAACGATCCACAGTCTTAGTAGAACCACATTCCTACCATTTAGTGAGGAAAAGATTTTCCTAAAAACACATGAAGGAAGAGGCAGATAAAGAACCAGACTGGTGTTTGTGTCTGGTGTTCTTGTGATTCATGTTTTCTAGTAAACATTAGAACTGTTCCTCTGTTCTATTTAGTTCTCAGTGTTCTGTTCCAATCTGTACTGTGAATAATAAAGTGGACGTGAACATCAGTCAGAAGTGTGGAGTCTTTCCCACAGTGTGGGTTTCTGCTGTTTGTTAGTTCTCTGCTGGTTCCAAAGCTGGACTCTGTTCCAAAAAAGTTTAAGGGTAAATTAATTGATGTTCTACACTTTTGGTTCCAAATTTGAATGGAACTTTAAATATGAAGGACTGCATTCACTGTGAAACATGTATTTATTCAAAGACGTAAGCATAAAATTACTTTTAAGGAGAATAAATGTTTAAACTTTTAGACTAGATGGAGACTGAAGCATTTTTCTTTTTTAATATCTGTGAAAAATATCACATTTATCTAAAAATCAGAATCACACTCCAGAACAACTGTTTTTCCTGTTTCTATTGGACTAATGTTGACCATCTGCTGAGCAGAAATATTTAATGTTGAGCTGAACTGTTTACTTTTTTTCACGAGTTTGTTCATAAAACACAATTTGTGTGCAGTAAAGACAGCCGTTATAAAGCCTTATATATCTTATAACAGGTTTAATAGTATAAAATATAACCAGTGTGTTTGTGACTGAAAGATAGAATGATGAAACACCTCTGCTGTTTGGACACTTTGACCAGCAGAGGGCAGCAGAACTTTCAGCAACTCTGGATCTGATCCTACAAAAACAATCCATGGATGATCAGATTTCAGAAGATTTGAAGGATCAAAGACAAAGATGTTCTGAAGAGAAGATGTGAGAAGAAAGTCCAGAATGAATCCACTCTGACTTGTCCTCATGTCTCTGAAGCTTGTGTCTTCATGTCTTCACCTCAGAGTTTCTTCTGGATTCCATGTGGATCAGTAATATTGATCATGTTCTGTTGTCATTTTCCATCAGAACTTCAGGCTTTTCTCTGCTGATGATCTCTGAGCTGAACTTCTTGGAGGAATTCCTGAATCTGGGATTTGGAGCAAACAGTCAGAACAAAGGAGGTTTCCATTTCTTCTAAGCTCTGCCAGAAGAAAAGAGCTGAAGCTTGAAGCTGAAGCAGCATTTGCTCCGAGAATCTGTCCTCCAGACCAACAAGTCCCACCACAGCCTTGAAGACGTTTCCAGAAGCAGCAGCAGACTGTGTTCCCATGACGACGCTGAAGTCAGCTGCTGCTCTGCAGGAGAAAGTCTGCAGCTCCTCAGTCAGGAAGCTCTTTCAAGCTCGTGCACATCTGTCAGTGCAGCAGCAGAAAGCCTGTTTCCCTGCAGGAAGTCTGAGACTTTTCAAAGTAAGAGCCTCATATTGGCAGAGATGGGTTGGATTCTTTGATGCTCCAGTGTCTTTTGGATTCAGGATGAGTTCATGCAGATCTAGAAATCCCACCATGATGATCATCCTTGAGGAATTTCAAAATAAAAGACTTACAAACACCACAATCACTGCTGGATGAGAAATACATTTACTCTTTATTTTCTGTCAATAAATAATATTTATCAATAAATCCTTGATTCTAAATGATGGATCTAAAGTTGAAAAGAAGTCAAAGTGCTGACTCAGCACAGATCAAAGGAGACACAGATGATTTCCTGGAATGAAGAAAACATCAAACATCATGATGTGATCTGGAACTGAGCTGTTCTTCAGAAGATCCTCCCAAACATGGAAACTGTTGCTGCAACACGTGAAGGTTTGGTTCTGTTGCTAGTGAGATCTGATGGATCAGAACCAGACTTCTGTCAGCTGGAACTGGGGCTTCTTCCAGACCATGACATGTTGTTCAATAAAGTTCATTCCAAAGCGTGACTGATTCATGAAGTGGTTCCTTGAGCCGTGAGTTTTGCCAGCAGCAGGAATCCCTGAGAGTTAGGAGACAGTTTGTGGAGAGAGTTTGTAGATTTAGGAGAAACCAACGTTTGAAATGAAACCAAAGTGTCCTAAACCAAAATCACTGAGCACATCTCAATGTTCCACAAACAGTCATTTTCCACAGTGGACCGTCACCACACACTTTACAAGACAGTTTTTCACAACTTTATGACAACAAATCCTGAAATTGTTCCATTCAAGGAAACATTGACTAATATTTGTATTGATGCTGTTTTCCATCTGTGTTTTCAAACCTGCATCAAGAATTAGCTCATGTTTATTGATTCACTTTCTGTGGAAGTTTGGGTTCTCTGATGAACCACCAGAGGGCGACAGAGAACTGTTGATGTTATTAACAGAACAGTCAAAGAAATCAACATTTAGCACAAAGTGAACAAACTTAGGTCACTCCAAACTCCAATGAAGTTGCTTTATAATGAGGAAATGAAATGTTATTTTTATTGAATTATCAAATGGAGACTCAGCTTCAGGTGATAAAAAAGGTTGGTGCTATTTCCAGTTTTAGAAAGAACATGCCTTCTGCACAGTTTGCAGTGAACGTTACTCATTTATGTCACTTTATAATGAACTGAAATACCTCCACAGAGGAGACGACATTCAATTTTTGACAACATATATTTTACTGCCGAAAATTAAAACACTTTTTTTTTTACACAGAAATACCTTAGATATTTTATATTTTGAACTTTTTTCTGATTTATTTATAGAAAATAGCATCAAAGTAATTTCTTGGTGTAAACACGTCTTTGTTGTCATCTAACTGTAAACTCCAATTCAAACATGCTGACAAAACAAGGACAGATTTCCTAGAGATTTCCTAATTCTGCTTCCATGTGATCACATGAAAACAGTCCAATGTTTTGGATTCTTGTTCTTCTATATCATTGACATTAAAGCTGCAGCTCTGTCACCAGGAAACAACATGTGACAGGTCCCAGTTTTTGGTGGAACACCGTCTCTGTGATGCTACAGACGCTGCTAAAACACAGTGGATTTCATTCTGTTCTATGGAGAAAAGACTGTTTTATTCATGTCTGATGAATTCATCTTGTAGTATTTATCCTCCACGTCTAGAAGTCCGCTCAGAGAAAATCCTGTCTGACTTTAAGGCGGTCCGTGTTTCCATGGTGACAGAGGGAACAGCTGGTTAGCATCTTTCTAACTTGACTGAACTGAGGGTTGGGGCTTCCAGCACAGAACCAACCTGAGAGCAAATGAACATTCAAATCCTCCACAAGCTAAACCCCATCAGCGTTGGATTGCTGCTGACAGACAGACTTCATTGATGGCATCTTCCGTTCTGGACCTGACGTTTAGCACCATAGCTGGATTCCAGAGCGCTTTATCAAAGCGCCTTAAGCCCGTTTGGACTCTGGCGCTCCACGCGCTGGATGAATAGTGGCGTTTGGAGGAAGTGCGGCTGCGCAGTCCGTCACTGAACACCGTCACTGCCTGGACCTCTTTCTGGGTCCTAGTGCCCTAAAGGTAACACAGGAAAAAAGTCCATTCTAGAGGCCACTCTGACGTCATCATCATCAAAGACAGCGTTACCTAGCAACCATACCAAGACCATAGCAGCTATAGAGGGAAACACAACAAACCATCTACGGCGGTTAAAGCAGTCAGACGTTTGTTCTGCAGCTCAGCAAAAATCTCCGGTTTAGGTTTTGGGGAGAAAAACAAAGGAAAACACACGGAGAAGGATTCTGCAAAGGAAATCCCAAGTTCTATTGGTAAGTCAGCGTCCTGGAAACATGCTTTGTTGGTTCTGAAGTGGCATGAATGCAGACTTAGATTGGTTTGTTTCCTTGGATTCTTCAGATGGATTCAAGCTGTAAATGTTGTCAGCATAAAGCAAGTTTGGACTAAACTAAAGCAGAAAGTGGCTTTGAAGATGATCAGGAGAAATGAGGGCTTTTTTCAGGAATTCTTGGAAGAGGAGGACTTCTCCAAACAACCAGAATCTAGGAGGAGGTTTTTTCAGCATTGAGATCAGGATTTAGCATGAGCTTCAATCCCATTTTAGTTCAATCCAAATGTTTACCGTCATATTCAGGAGTTCAACTCTGAAAGCCACCATGACATCATAGACATTAAAGACCCTGTTACCTAGCAACCAAACACAACAAACTGTAGACCAGGGGTCGGCAACCTTTTTTACTCAAAGAGCCATTTGGGACTGCCCCTAATGAAAAAAAAAGCTCTCGGAGCCACAACCCGTTTTGACATCATTATATATATTATGCATGTATATATTATATCAAGGGTGCTCATTACGTCGATCGCGATCGATCTTCAAGGACATGAGTGTAGATTGCGGGCCAGAAAAGATAAAAAAAAGTACTTCTTTCTTTTCATCTTCATGTTTATTAGTTACATGTTTATTTCAACATTATTGTTTATGTACTGATGATTAAAAACTACACAGTGAGTTTACATAAAGATACTATTGTATTAACAGATGAGGCGTTTTATTACAAAGACAGAAAGCAGCAACCATCGTATTCATGCTCTGCTGTAAACGGTGCTATGCGGGGAGCATCATGGCATATTATGAGGCATTTGGCGCTGCAGACTCCGTATTGATCAGTATTGATGGGGAACGACGACTACTCTTTATTTAGTGCTCCGTCCTCCGAACACACAATATATTTCACGCACACACCTCCCTCCGTGCTCACACCCCCATCTCCACCTGCACGCCCCCCCCCCTTCTTTCTCGTGGCACGCGCGCCGCTCAGCACAAACACACACTCCGCAACAGTATAAAGGCCTCGCAGCTTCCTTGATGAGCTCGTATTTATCGGGCGAGAACGGCAGAGCTGATAGCAGGAGGAGACACGCGGGGCAGCTTCAATAAACTCCGGTTGCTGGACTTCTACCGGTCTACCGAGGACGTGATATGCTGCGGGGGGACAGAGTTTGCGCTGAGTGAATTTAAACTCGCGTCTGCAGTGACGTATGTGTCAGAGGATGTCCGATTGGCCATTCTGCATGTCAATCAAGTCCCGTACTTTTCGGTGAGGATTTTGATTGGCTGGTGGATTTTCAAGAAACACTCTCTTCCCCTTCAATCTCCCCCACGTGCCCGAAGATGACCGGTGTATCACGACCGACGCAACGAGCTCCCCTGCTCTGAAACACACATCACCGCACACGCGAGTCCAAAACACCGGCGCAAACTCTCCGTCACCAGAAAGCCGCTCCCCGCCACGCCAAGCCCCCGGCAGAAAATCACTCCAGACCCGGAAGCCGCCCCGTGTGTCCTCCTGCCATCAGCTCCGCAGCCCTCGCCCGACAAACACGAGCCCACCAAGGAAGCTGTTTTTACGAGGCACGGAACCAGCAGCGCCTTTGAAATGCCATGAAAAACGAACAAACTAAAATAAATTTGAATTTTTATAAAATACTCATTATTTTCCAAAGTCACAGGGAGCCACAACAGAAGGATGAAAGAGCCACATGTGGCTCCGAAAACATGGGTTGCCGACCCCTGCTGTAGACTATTCAAACTGGACATTTTGGGGCAACACTGACATTGAAGCTTTGAATTAAAGGTGTCAACACATTTCTGCATTGGATTCTGTTTCAGTGTCTAAGGTTGGTTTTGTGGCAGAAACCAAGTTTTTGTTGAACAGCAGCGTTTGAAAAAGCAGAAAGTGGCTTTGAAGATGGTCAGGAGAACTTCTTTGAAGAGGAGGACTTCTCCAAACAACCACAACCTTAGAGGAAGTTTTCTGAGCATTCATAGAATGCTTTTACAATGACTCATCATTTTCCACAAGAAGCTAATGAGTTTTTCCAAATGCATGCTGGATATTCTTAGTTCTAGCTTGGAACGCACTTTGTGGTATTTCCCTGGAAAACCTGCTTTATCAATCATTTTGGTCTCTTTTTCTTCTTCTAAGTTCCAGCTTGGTGAGTGTGCAGGTAGCCATGGCAACCACTGTCCAGGTCAAAGGGAGGACCACGGCCATCCAGTCTCCAGGCTTTTGGATTGATTTGGATTTGATAAACATTTGTTTCCCACATTTTTATAGTAGAATTCAACACGGGACATAGAGTGGATTGTAACAATAGGAACAAAAACAGCAACAACAAAATAATCCTCCTCCCCTTAAAACATGCATTTGACTCTGAACAAGTCTAAACCAAATCCAAGCAAAGACCAGCGCTGAGCTCTTCTGAAGGTCCAGACACAGAGAGGCCCAGAGTGACCCCCATTTCTCCTTTTTCGTCTCTCCAGTGGCTGACTCCGCCCCTTAGGACGTCCCCCTGTGTGGACCAGTGGTCAGTGGGTTGGAACCTGCTGCAAATGCAGGCTCTGGTTCTAACTGCTGGATCAGAAGTGGAATGTGAGCTGTAGTGGTGTGTCTGCAGCTGGATGTGGAACACATGAGGGAGGGGTCAAAGGTCAATCTTTCTTCCAAACAAATGTTGTCAGTCTATTCTCCAACAATGCTCCAACATCTTCAAAGGTTTTTGGTCCCAAATCCAGAGTGTAGCTGGTAGGACGTGATCATTTCAGCCTCAGATTTGGGATCTGTCATCTCTCTGCCACCGTGACACCGAGTGATGAGTTCATGCTCCAAAGCCGCCCGATCGCTGGCTTTAGGGACTATTCCAAAAGCTTTCAATGATGGCGGGGAATGAACATTAGGAACCGATGACGGCTTGAAATGTCTGCTGTTGGTTTCTGATCCAGACAGAAATTCAATCAAATGTCTGTGAATCCATGATTTCCTTAGAATCTTTGACTCTAGATTCAGATCCATGTGGTTCAAAGGATGAAACTGCAGCTAAAAGTCTTTCAAAAGTCCAAATCCTCAAAGATGAAACAGAAAGTTCCTAGAAAGTCAAATGAAAAACAATCAGATTGTCTTAGATAAACCCGTTTGGAAGTTAAAGCATAGAAACAAAGAAAGTTCCAAAAGCTAAAAGCCTTAAATAAAGAAAAGTCCAAAGAAAAACAGAAATCCCACATTTGGATCAGTAAAGACATGAATTCTCCAGAAACATCCAGAAACAGCTCTGAGCAGCAGCCATGAAGGGACTGAGAACAGACGGACATCAAAGCAGAATCCAAGCAGCACCTTCATCCTGATGAAGCTCCGCCCTCTGACCTTCAGCAGTCATCTGCAGGCTCCGCCCCCAGTCTGTGACGGCTGGATGATGCTGTCCTCCACCTGCAGCTGGACCTGGATGTTCTCTCAGACCATGTGGCCTCATGGATCAGAAGGTTGAGGGTTCAAGTCCCTTCATGGTTGAAGTCAGACAGAAAGTGAAGAAGAGGGAACATTCAGAGCAGTTTCTGTGCTGTTTGGTTCCTCATGAGTCACGTCTAGATCAGGTCTGGATCCCAGTCAGAAAGTGATCAGGAAATCTGCAGATCAAACCTTCATTTACTGAAATGGAAAACATCAACTGACTTTCTACAGATTCTACTTCCATTCATCAAACTCCAACAGGAAGAAGATTTACAATCAATCAAATCTGTTGATTTCCTGACAAACATTGTTTTCTCTTCCTGTTTGAATGTTTGATCGTTTTTAAACATGAAGAGAGTTTTTTTTTTTTGCCTGTTTTTAGCTTGAAATTTCTGTTGAAATGTAAAGGTTCATTCAGAATTCCCCAGTGGCCTCATGTTGGAGGAGGGGCTTCATGAGATGCTGCTGGGGGCGGAGCTTGAACACACACCACTTCCTGGAACCCAAACTCAGGCTAAGTGGAGGAAAAGTTGGGATTTGTGGTGTTGGTAAAGATCTGGAATGGTTTCCTCCCACAAAAAGGCCTTTTTCTAGTTTCCTGCAGATGAATTCTTTTCCTGCTGGGAGTTCTCATCTGGGTTTGCAGATTCTTAGTTGGAGGAAAACTTGGAACAAATTCTTCCCAGAAAAAGGATTTTCTCTGGAGTGAATTGACATGAACAGAGTGAGTTTGGACTGAAAGCAGCAACAGGGAGGAGATGTTAGACCTTCATCAGAAAACAGCTTTCTGGAGGAGTTGGAAGACGTCAACAGTCACAGTGATGGTGAGGAGGAGGAGCTAAGACTTCCAAAGTCAGAGCTAAAGATGGAGGAGCAGCAGGAGGAGGTTCTTCACTGAAGGAGAGCACAAGTCCAGCTTGTCAGTGCTTTGCTGATTGGCTAGTTGGATGTGTTCTTTGATGAGCTTTTCAATCTGACGTCTGCTTGGAGGACTGTTTTCATCCTTTTGGATGATTCCACTATTTGAACCAGACCTGGAACTAGAAGAGACTCAATGAGAACAGAAACACAAGAAAGGATCCAAACCAAACTCTTCTTCTGTCTGACTTCAACCATGAAGGGACTTGAACCCTCAACCTTCTGATCCATGAGGCCACATGGTCTGTGAGAACATCCAGGTCCAGCTGCAGGTGGAGGACAGCATCATCCAGCTGAAGAAGAGGAGGAGCTTCTGCTGCCTCAAAGAGGAAGGTGGAGGAGGTGAGAGACTGCACTGGAGCTTTGGACCAAACCCTGTGATGGATGAACAACATCTCCAGGCTGTTTCCAGCCTGACCTGGGGGGTATTCCAGGAAGCATGTTTAAACTAGCCTGACTTTAAGCCTGAACTCTGGCTGAAATCCGCCTGAACTTGCTTACTCTGGGTATGTCGGTTCCAAAAGACTGGATATGAGTTGGCGTAATAACGCTCGACTTGGTAACCCTGGGTTAATCCACGTGCACATCGTGTACATAAAGACATTCTCAATAGATCGCCGATTTCTGGAGTCACCATGGAAACGCGTGGGGAAAAAAAAGAAAGGGCGACACTTGAGACGGAAGTGAGACGGAGTCTGAGATTTTAATGACGGCGTATGAAGATTATACGTCCAACAAAAAAGTAACACGGCTGCATCATCAAAAAAAAGAATTTCTGCTTGGAGAAAATCAACAGACAAAGTAAACCCACGAGTTTCTGATCTTGTTTCCATTTTCCTTGCGACGCATATATATATATTGAACTCTCATATGTCTAAGATTGAGCGGTGAATATGCTAATTTTTATAGCAATAAAAAGGACGGTAAAAAATGCACAGAGTGCAAAAATTAATTAAAGAATTTCCCGTCATTGTACTTGCAGAATGAGAGTGTAGGGGTGCTATAAAAACTCATCATCCTCTCCTTCGCTCTCACTCGTGGTGCTGAGACGTAAGCACAGCAGGACAAAATAATTCTGCAAAACACAGTCAAACAGCTAAACAACTAACTAGATAACTAGATAAAAACTAGATAACTAGATAAAAAGTCACACTTCAACCCAAATCCGTCCAGACAGAGGCAAAGGGAATGATATCCCAGAATCCCTTGCGGTGCCGATCTAACAGCAGCACCAAAGTTACACCTACTTAATTGAATTAATTTGAATGAAAGGAAAATAATTGTCTGAAAACTATGTGTTATTTTTAAGGTGACTTAACAAAAAAATGATTTCTCTTAACTGAAGCAAATAATTAAGTTAGATCAAAGTAAACAAGTTTAATTTTCCAACATCCATATATGGTCTTATCACCCTCTCACGGTGGAAAAAGTATTATCTGAGCTTCTTCATCCACTAAATCATCTTCAAATGGACACGCCATGCTGCTGGACCTCTCTCAAAACAAACTAAGCTTCAACTAAACCTGCTCCGGACCAGGTTATGTTCAGAGCATGAGTTGCTATGGCAACTTGACCTACCCTGAGACATACCTCCATTTCTGGAACCAAAAGCTGAGGTTATCAACTTCCTTAGCCTCAAACTTACCGTGGGAGCTAGCATAACCTGCTTTCTGGAATACCCCCCAGCAGGATCAGAAAACAGCAACAACTTCTCCTCCATCAAACCATGATGTCACCACCAGCAGGTGGAGACAGATATGAGCAGAAATTCTCTAGTTGGCTTCAGATTTCAGAGTTTCCCAAACAAGCAGTAGCACAACTCCACTTTTCTCTCCAAGCCCATCCTTCCTCACCTGCACCTGTTGTTGTTTGTGTGTTGATCCACAAACACATGCTGTGAAGAGGAACCTGCAGTGAAGGCAGCCATGTTGGAGCCTCACACATGTTCTCATTAGGATCAAATGAACCAGTGTGTTTGAGACTGAAAGAAAGACTGAAGGACAAAGAAATATGAAGATTCATTAAGGATCAAATCCAGACTTTATTCATGTCTTCAGACAAAAAAGCTGCAGACATTTTAAAGACACAATTGAGGTTTTCAACACTTTTTTGACCAGAAGATGCAGTTCTGGATACAGCCTGAAGGTGTCGCCCTTCTCATTTCTAATACAAGTTCAAACTACAGACCTGACTGATTTGGTTTGGTTTTTGTTATTTTTGTCATCATGTATGAAGAGATAAGACCTAGAAGTTTCACAAACTTGTTTTAATAAACTGAAAAAGTATAACTTATGTCTATTGGAAGTAATTTGAAGTGAAGTTATGTCAGTAAGCTTTAGACTTTATTTTGGTTAGAAAACTTAAAATCCAACATTATTCTGCATTTCAGAGCAATACAACATTGCTCCCAAATGCATTTTTACCACACTCTGCTGCTATATTTATAAAGATTGTAAGTCAGCCATCTCAGCACATATCATATCAGCACATAAAAAAGGAAAACAAATGAACAGGACTACCAGCACTGTAAAACACAATGATCATATCAATAGGCTGAAAGATATTTCAGAGATATAAACATATTTGCCTCAATAAAAAGGTAATTACAGAAACATATAAGCAACCTTTCTCCTCCTGGCTTCATCATGCTAGCTCGTTAGCATGCTAACTCGTCCAACTTGTGGTTAGCTTATTAAAAAGAACAATCTTCAACTCACCAGGATATGTCTTTAAACACAACTCTGTTTGAAAATCTTTAGAATACTCCTTCAGTATCAATTTGTGCTAAGTTTCTATTTCTGTATGTGTTCCAGAAGCACACTGATGTCCTCTCATCTCAACGTGTCGTCACAGATGGAAAAAATATGTACATATGTACATATATATATATATATATATATATATATATATATATATATATATATATATATATATATATATATATATATATATAGAACATTTTATATATATATAAAATGTTCTATATACATATATGTACATATGTATATATGTATATATATATATATATATATATATATATATATATATATATATATAATGTTCACTCATCACATTAAAAGTGTTAGAATTAAAGATGTATAAAAAACATTTAAACCATAATGAAGATATCCAAGAATTAGCTCTAATGACTCAAAAACAAACAACTTATTTCTTTTTGCAGGTACATCTAAAACAGTTCATTTTGTGGAAAAGTTGTACATATTTTGTCAGCAGTAAAACTCTTTGTCTAATATCATCACACAAAGATTGAAATGTTTTGATCCATTACTTTTTTGCTTTTGATGTAAAGATGAAAACCTAAAAAGAATTCTAGAAAGTAAGAATATCATATTATAACAATACATTACTTCATTTCTACACATTAAATACTCACTTGTGCCTCCCTCTAATGAAGTTACTTCATCAATATGGTATGGAGGCCATCAGATTTTTCCCTCCTGTAAAATAAAGTCTTTGACTGTGGTGCAGAGGTTGAGGTGTCGAACCCTTTTTAGAAAAGTTTAGAATTTAGAGTTTACAATAACTCCTTTATTACATTGTTTGTGAAGAGAAAGTTTTGTGAGTTCTCATGTGTGTTTTGAGGTTGGATAAATCATTAAAACTTTTTTTACATTCTTTACAAGCAAAAGGCTTTTCTCCTGTGTGAGTTCTCATGTGTCTTTTGAGATTAGATATTTGATTAAAACACTTTCTACATTCTTTACAAGAAAAAGGCTTTTCTCCTGTGTGAATTCTCATGTGTGTTTTGAGACCAGAAGCATCACGAAAACTTGTATCACATTCTTTACAAGAAAAAGGCTTTTCTCCTGTATGAATTATCATGTGTCTTTTGAGAGTATAACAATCAATAAAACTTGTATCACATTCTTTACAAGAAAAAGGCTTTTCTCCTGTGTGAGTTCTCATGTGTTTGTTGAGAGTAGATGCATCATGAAAACCTTTTTTACATTCATTACAAAAAAAAAGCTTTTCTCCTGTGTGAATTCTCATGTGTTTTTTGAGATTAGATATTTGACTAAAACTTTTTTTACATTCTTCACAAGAAAAAGGCTTTTCTCCAGTGTGCATTCTCATGTGTGTTTTGAGATAAGATACATTACGGAAACTTTTTTTACATTCTTTACAAATAAAAGGCCTTTCTCCAGTGTGAGTTATCATGTGTGATTTGAGATCAGATATACCACTACATTTTCTTTTACATTCTTTACAAGAAAAAGGCTTTTCTCCTGTATGGGTTCTCATGTGTCTTCTGAGATTAGATCTGTGACTAAAACTTTTCTCACATTCTTTACAAGAAAATTGCTTAACTTCTGCATGAATTCTTGCGTGAATTCTGAACAGAGATATGTTACAAAAGCTTTCACCACATTCTTTACAGATATAACATCTTTCATCAGACCCAGTTTCCATGTAGTCAGACGGGTTAGTAATTATTCTTGAGTTTTTACCAGACCTGATAGAGGAAATTTTCTCTTCTTTTTTAGATAGTTTGTATTTCTTACCAAGATTTGTCTTCTTGGGATTTTTTTTTACATCAGAGTCACACTGACCTGCTGACATATTAGAGCTGTCCACACTTTGGACATGACTTCTGTCTCTTCTCTTCCTCTGATCTCTGTTCTGTGGGTCTGTCTCTTCATCTGTAGTTGATGTTGATTCTTCATGTTGGTTTCCTTCTTCATCCTGACTATCAGTTACATTAAAGCTCTGCTGATTGTTTAGATCTTCTTCACTGTTCTCATCTTTCTCATAAGTAGGAATCTCCATCAAGGTATCAGTCTCCTGCTTCAGATCAATCTGATATTCATCATGACTGATGCAGAGCTCCCTTGGTTCCTCTTTCATCTGTAGAGGTTCTGGTTCCTCCTGCTCCTCTTTGATCTGTGGACTTTCCGGTTCTTCCTTTTCCACTCTGAAGTTCCTCTGCTGGTTGCAGAGATCTTCCTCTTCAGTCATCAAGCACTGGGGGAGGTCTGCAAAAACACAAGAACAGGCCCCTTTATATGTTATGGTGACTTTATGCATTGTTAAGTACCAATACAATTTTAAATAGAATCATTCAGAATATGCACAATAAACATTTTTTATTGTGTTAAAATGAGTTTCTTGTTTTCTTTAGCACAACAGTATAAAACTGTCCTCTACACCTACCACCTATAAGGAGAGCAGTTTCAGTCAATAACTTCTGAACCAGTTAAAGATAGAAAATAATATTTTTGATTGATTGATTTTTGATTTATTGATTTATTTCAAGCATTGTAGTCAAAGCAATAAAGAATTTACACATATTTATCAAACTCATTACAGAAATGTTGAAATGCATAGTTTAAAAAGACAGAAAATAAAACAAAACAAAAAAGTAACTTAAATCATATTTCTTTTAATTAAATACAGTGATTTTCTTTGTTTTTTTTTAAGGAAATTAAATTGCAGACAAATAATTCATAAATGGTACAAACAGGTCTTTAATATTATATAACTGTATACTCAAATTAAATCATGCTGAGATAAATAGGATAGATTAACTAGAAAGGGGACGGTGGGATTGACAGAAAATGTACTTTTAACCTGATTCTGTCTCCAATTATTTTTATTTAAATTATAAAAAGGAAAACAGTCTGAAAACAAATATAATGTTTTAGATTCCTGTTATTATTGACAATAAAGATGCAGGCATCTATAGTAGATATTTGACACAGTATCTGAGGCTTATTTCAGCACAACACCAGCTGTGTTATGTTAGGAATATGCTGCTAATAAAGTTACATTCACATGTCTGTTATTGTATTTATTTTATTTAGACATCATCTCCAGGACCAAGGTCTGGGGCTCCATCAATTGGGTCAGAAACTTGTCTGTGGTAGTGTTGGTGGGTGTGTTTATGTGTGAGTGTTAGCCTGGAGGTGCTGCTGGCAGCGAATACGGTAATAATGTGTCAAAATGGACGAGCTTCAAGATTTGATGTGAGAACTTAAAAACGTAAAAATAGAATGTATAAATCTTTTGCTGTAAAGTTTGACAAATAAAATCACAACTGACAAATTACCATTTGCATGTGTTCATTAGAGTTACAACCTCAAATCAGTGATTTTAACTGCTTCAATCTGCTGCTGTGAATCACAGCACACTACAACTGAGTGAACTACAAATACGGTACATTTCAAAAGAATAAAATGTGTTTTTTTCTTCCTGACTTTTAATGAGAAGTAATCTTTTGAGGTGTAAATGGAGACACGGCTGAGAGACGGCTGCCAAGAGACCGTTGTCAAAAAAGTGCAATATCCGAGGAAAGAGGATTCTGTAAAAATCAATCATCTCTCTAAAGCAAATTAATTTCTACATTTATATGGTAATGAAGACATGTCACCATATTCATGCTACAATAAATATTTTGTTAAAAAAAGTCAATATTTTTTATTGTATATATTTTATCAAATTTTAATAGAGATATGACTCATAATAAAGCTCAATAGCTCTGAAGATACTGAAGCTATTTTCACCAAACTTTCTGTACTGACCAATCATGACCCTGTTGTCCTACTACAACAAAGATATCAATCAATTATTTTTTTTCTTTCAAATATGGCTCACGATTGGTCAAAATTATTAATAGCTGTAAAAGATACTGTATCTTACAACGTAACGTTAAGGTTGGCTTACGTTAAAGCATGTGGCGGGGCTCTCAAAAACAAATTTTGTAGGTGGCGCTATCGAGCCATTTTTGTGCACCCATGCTGGTCTATTATAAAATACTAAATTTTTCGCTACTCCTGATGTGTGTGCAAAATTTGGTGAGTTTCGGGGTTTATTAAAGGCCTCAAAAATGTGACTCTTCCAGCAGTAGGAAAAAAAAGCAGAAGAAAACAAATAAACCTAAAAGATAAAATAGGGTCCTTGCACTACGTGCTCAGGCCCTAAATACACCTTGTTGGTGTAAACATAGAGGTTGAAAGTCTGATTTGATAAGAAACATTCAAATGATTCTTTTTAGTAGTAAGATCTTTTTCTTCACCACAACATCACAGATTTCAATAAAAATACCTCAAGATCAGGCTTTTCACAGAAATTATTAGGTTAGATTAAAAATAGATTCGATAAATTATTTAATAACAGGAAATGATTGATTAATTGTACAAATTAATCTCATGACAGTGTCACGTTCAGCTCGTAGTCTCGGAGGCCATCCTCATGGTAGAAGCACAGGCGGAGTCTCAGGACTTGATTTTAACTCAAACTTTATTTTCCAGTTTCCTCTGTTGGCATTTCACAGTCATGGCCCAGCTCTAACCACCAACCAACAACAACCTCCCAATGGGTACAACTCCCACCTTTATAGGATTTCACCTTTGGGAGCTACCATCCACCCAGGCTCCCAGAGAAAATCTATTTACACAAAATATTAAAATATGTACATTCAAAGTTTCCCCAACCCCTATAAAAATAGAAAATTTCCCCATGCAAAAATAGAATTCACAGACTGTTCCTAAAACACTTCAATAATTCACTCCAATAATAAAAAAACTAATCTAAATCTCCCCTGTTAACTTTACAATAATTTTGGTTCCCTCCCTGGAACCAATTTAAGGTCCTTGTACCCCTAGTGACCTCTTTTGCTGGCGGACCATTCCTGACAGAAAACAGAGGTGAGTCACCACAATCAGACAAGGCATACACAGACATGCAGCAGCTGTAAAAAATCAATATTTAAATGTATGTGCTTTCACAGGTACTCCTGACCTGGAAGAACATTGCTGCTGCTGCTTAACTTTAACTGCATTAAACTAATAAACTCTGTCAATTAATCTTAATCTGCCTGTTTCTTTAATGTGACAACTGTTCGTTGTCACATTTCCTCACCCTCTCTCAAACAATACATCAATTCTCATGAACACGGGACAGTCTGTCACACAGTTGGTCTTTCCTGCTCGATATTGAACTGTGAAATCATATGCTTGAAGAGACAGGTACCATGCAGTGAGACGCGTATTAGAGTCTTTCATTCTCCTCAGCCATTGCAGGGCACGATGATCTGTCTCTAGGAAGAAGTGGCGCCCCAGCAGATAGTACCTCAGAGAGTCAATCGCCCACTTCATGGCCAAACACTCCTTCTCCACTGTAGAGTATCGAGTCTCTCGGTCGAGGAGTTTCCTGCTTAGGAACAGCACTGGATGTCTCTCCCCTTCAGCTTCTTGAACCAGGACTGCTCCAAGTCCAACAGCAGATGCATCTGTTTGCAGGATGAAGGGTCGAGTAAAGTCAGGGCTGTATAGAACAGACTCACTTGTGATGGCCATCTTCAGATCCCGAAATGCTGCATCACAGTCCTCAGTCCAAACAACCTTGTTAGGTGCAGAAGCCCTGGTGAGATCAGTAAGAACAGCTGCTCGATCTGCAAAATGGGGAATAAATTTACTGTACCACCCAACCAGCCCTACAAAGGCTCGCACTTTCTTCTTGGTTGTGGGTATTGGATATTCCTGAATGGCTTCCACTTTGCCAACACGTGGTTTCACCAGACCCTGACCCACGACATGGCCCAGATACTCGACCTGTTGTTGGGCCACAACACATTTGCCTGGATTGATCGTCAGTCCCGCTGCTTTTATTAGATGGAGAACATGGCGCAGATGAGACATGTGGCCCCGCCAGAAGTGGCTGAAAATGATAACATCATCCAGATATGCAGCTGCAAACTGGGGAACATCTCTCAGAATCTCATCCATGAGCCTCTGAAATGTCGCTGACCAACCTGGAAAATTCGATCTCTGGCTTTCTTGTCATACCACGTTTTCTGTTGTGCTTGTGCTGCCCTCATGTGTTCTTGTGCCAAAGTACTCATCTTTTCAAACCTCTCTCTCATCTTCAGGACGTAGGATACCACATTGTCTTTATCCATCTCTGGCTTCTCCCAGTTATCTTTGAGGAGATCAAGCGGTCCTCTGACCTGGCGACCATAAAGAAGTTCAAAGGGTGAAAAACCTGTTGATGCACTGTTGATGGCACTTCCCGGTATGCAAACAAAAGATAAGGCAGCCATTGGTCCCAGTCCGCGCCTGTCTGCGACACAAACTTGCGTAGCATGGTTTTCAGGGTTTGATTGAATCTTTCGACCAGTCCATCTGTCTGGGGGTGGTATGGGGTGGTCTTAATGCCCTTAACTCCTAGCAGACTATACACTTGTTTTAACAGTTTGGAAAGGAAGTTGGTGCCACAGTCTGTCAGAATCTCTTTCGGTATGCCCACTCTGGAGAACAGCTGAATAAGGCAGTTTGCTATTTGTCTTGGTTTAAATGATCTCAGGGGAAAAGCTTCCGGGTAACGTGTGGCATAATCACAAATAACCAAAATGTATTTATGACCTAATGAACTCAAGTGGCCCCACTATGTCCATGCCTATTCTGTGGAAGGGGGTCTCAATAAGTGGTAAAGGCGGGAGTGGAGCCCGGGCAACTCCCTGTGGTGCTGTTAACTGACATATTTCACATAAAGCACAGAACTCCTTTAGCTGGGTATACATAGCAGGCCAAACAAACCTATTAGCTATTCTGTTGAGTGACTTCTGAAAAGCTAAATGACCAGCCCATGGGATGGAATGACCAATCCCCATAATTTTCTGTGTAAGACATTGCGGCAATGCTAAGGCTTCAACTGTTCCATGACGTTGGTAAAGGATGCCATTTTTTATCAGATAAATCTTATCTGTCAGACACTCTACTCTACCGGTCTTCTTCCCTTCTATTTCTGAGACTTTGTCAAACCATACTTTAAGTCTAGGGTCAGCTCTTTGGAGAGCAGCTATATCAGCTGGAACTTGGAAATCCAAAACGTGGCTGGGTTGTTTCTCATCATCACCCTGTGTTTCAGCTGTAGCTAAGAACCTTTCTCTTCTTTTCTGAGCTCTAGATCTTCGCACTTTCACAGGAGATATTTCTAACTCGCTGTTGTGAAAAGGTAGCTCCTCAAGGAGATTTCTAGGTGCCTTTGCTCTTGTTGTTGCCATATTGCAAAAAGAAACTGCATACTGAAGATCTGATCCAACCGGCTTCCTCTGAGGCTGAACAGATGTCTCACAAACGCCTCTATCCATCCTTGCATGCGCTCGTTGTATTAAATCAAAAAGCAAAGGTACATCCCTACCCAATACAACAGAAAAAGGCAGCTATGGAACAAGGACTACTGGCATGAGATAAGTTTGACCATCTAGAGTTAGATAAACTTCAGCAGTATGATACACTTTCTCATCACCATGAACACAACCGATGGTAGCAGTAGCTTCATTCCATAAATCTCTTGGAACAAGACTCTCCAAAACAACTGATTTAAAGCATCCAGAGTCTAGCAAAGCCTCTTTTCTCTGACCATTAATCAATACAGGTACTGTCACAACTTCTTTCTGGACCTGAACCGCCTGAGAGGGTCTAGGCACTGTACATAGCAGGGAAGGTGGATTTTGTCTAGTGGCAGGACAAGTATACTGGGTGTGGCCTATTTCATTACATTGATAACAGCGGACATCCTGCTTAGAAAGTGAACGTCTGCTCTCCTTGGCTTTAGCTGAAAATTGCCTGGGCCTACTATGTGTTCCACTCTGTGTTTGACCACCCCTTTCACCCGCATAAGACTTACTCCGCCCAGAGAAGTAGCTGTCACGGCCAAAGTTAGGTCTTCCTCTCCCGCTTCTAGCTGATAGAAAAACTTCTGCTAGACGCGAAGCCTCTTTTGCAGACTGTGGATCTCTTTTAAGAATCCAAATTTCCATTTCTGGGTTCATCATCCGAAGAAACTGCTCCAGGATTAACTTCTCAGAAATCTCTTTCACAGTGCAGGCTTCCGGTTTCACCCATTTGTTGAAAAGTTCCCTCAAGCACACGTAGAGTTCACGTGGGGTCTCTCCAGGATGGATGTCCAGAGCACGAAATCTTTTCCTGTATGTCTCTGCTGTGATCTCATATTTAGCAAGAATTACTTCTTTGACCTTCTCATAGTCTTCAGAGTCATCAAAATCCATAAGCACATATGCACTTCGTGCTTTACCTGTGAGCAATGGGATGAGCTGAATAGCCCATTCCTCTTTAGGCCAGCGGCAAACAGTAGCTATCCTTTCGAATGTCATTAAATAGTGTTCGATGTCATCTTCAGGCGAAAGTGGTAAGATCTTGGGTTGTTTTTGCAGTATTGGTCCCCGTTGTGTGGGTGGGACAGGTCCATAGCTGGTTGGCATAGCAAGCTGCACGTCATCAGCCTCTTCTCCATCATCATCATCATCCTCCTGCTCCGCTCTGGTCTCAAAATCAGTCTGTGACAACTGTTCGTTGTCACAGACAGTTCTAATAAAACTGTCATAATTCTTTTTTTTTTTTTTTACATTTTTAAAAGCTACATTTTATAAATGATTGTCTCAACAGCCAGAAAAACATAAATAAAAAGTATTTTGTTAAACAGTGAAGTGGAACTTTGTGGTTCTTGTTGGGTTTTGGTCTGGAAGAAAGAGGATCAAATGTTTTTTTTTTTTTTTTTAGTGTTAAAGGTTTCAGACTCTTGATCTCCAGTGAAGCTATGAGTATGAAATGTCATTCCACAGACAAACCATCAACAAAATGATCCTGATGCTGCTGAGGTTCTTATGGAAGTGAAGCAAATCTCAGCAGAGATGCAGTTTTTTTTTTTTACTTGTCCTGTCCAACAGCCGGGCAGACAGATGACAACTGAAGGCCTCTTGTGTTGGACATATTTTACTTTAACAACTGGGGTTATTAATCTTCAGACACAACAGAGGAATGTCTGAATAAACCCCTTTTGGAATCGAGGCCAAACTTTATTCATTTCAATCATATTTGAAAATCTTTGGTGTTGGACCGGATGGAAAAGGAAAGGAGGGAGGAAGAGAGAGGGAGGCGGGGGATAGGAAGGTGATAATAGCAGGGGGGGGGGGGGGGTAAAACCATGAAGCAGCATAAAGCAACAACTTTACTGGATGTTTATCATTACGGTAAGATTCAGATGTAGTACAAATCTCAAAGGGCGGGGCCTGTCCACACACACACTCAAATGTTATAAACACACCTGCTAGCTGTAGAAATGTCCACATGTCAACATGTACACAATACAGATAGTGTTCACACACACATACTTATGCCTTCAAATCAACTGGTGTGAAATATTTCATTCATTCAATCATGCAAACTATTAGTGTAAAGGTGAGCTAACACCTGTGCTCAGGTGAGTGTTTATGATCTTCTAAATGGATGTTGGAATGTGAAAAGAAGGAGGGGGCGTCTCCAGCCATCCCCACACCAAGACCCCCAACGCAACACAGCAGCAGGCAGAGAACCACCGCCCCCCGGGCGACTACATCCGCCACCCAGGCCAGGGCCAGCAGGATCGCCGCGAGGCCCCCAGAGACAGAGAGCAGGGAGGCATGGGGGGAAGAGAGCGCCGCCCCAGCCCAACCAGAGGAGCAGCCCACCGCGCCGGGAGGGCCAGACGCAGGGCCCCACCCGAGAAGGGTGCCCACAGCCCCAGATGAGCAACTCATCACCACCCAGGAGTTCCGGCCATCCCCCCGCCCCAACCCCAGGTACGAGCCAGGACCCCCCAAGGGAGATGCAGTTTTTCTAAACTGAAATCACTAACATTAACAGCCTGAACATTCACGGAGCTGAACTGGACACAGAAAAACCTCCCTGTTGAGGAGCAGTTTGATGAAGATGAAGCTGCACTGGAGGAAGAATCAGTCCAGAAAAGATGGAGAACAATTCTGACACTAAGCAGTTTTTCACTGATGTGTTCAGGTTTGAATCTTTTCTGTCTGCAGATCCATGAGCAGGACCCTGTCTTTGGGTTTGAGCTTGAAATGGAGTTTTGGAAATAGAATCTGTCTGAATGTCTGGAATTGGAGACATGGAGACATCAAAGAGCTTTAGATGGATTTTGGGTTTGACAGAGAAATCTGCTGAAAAGAACTGAACTACAAACTTAGAACCACAGACGACAAAACAGATTGTACTTTTTTATCTGCTAACAATTTTCTCTTTGATCTGTTAAGGTTTCCTGTTTGTCGTTAGCTGGAGGGACTAACTAAGATCATATGATTTGAAGAATGTTGTGGGCTGCACTGACCAACAATGTCTTCTGTCTTTTCAACTGGAAGGGACAGAAGAGACTCTTCCAGGACACGCTGTTGATGGACTGCATGTTTGGAGAGCTTGAAGCTCAAGATAGAACCGTTGTTGAAGTGAACATACCGATAGTGTGGAGATGAAGATCAGAGTCACACTGACCTGCTGACATATGAGAGCTGTCCACACTTTGGACATGACTTCTGTCCCTCCTCTTCCTCTGATCTCTGTTCTGTGGGTCTGTCTCTTTATCTGTAGTTGATGTTGATTCTTCATGTTGGTTTCCTTCTTCATCCTGACTATCAGTTACATTAAAGATCTGCTGATCCTCTTTAATCTGTGGAGGTTCTGGTTCCTCCTGTTCCTCTTTAATCTGTGGAGGTTCTGGTTCCTCCTGTTCCTCTTTAATCTGTGGAGGTTCTGGTTCTTCCTGTTCCTCTTTAATCTGTGGAAGTTCTAGTTCCACTTGTTCCTCTTTAATCTGTGGAGGTTCTGGTTCTTCCTGTTCCACTCTGAAGTCCCTCTGCTGGTTGCAGAGATCTTCCTCTTCAGACATCCAATGCTGGGGGAGAACTGCAGGGACACAAAAACAACACTTAAACATTTTCTTTATACCTTTTATAGTTTATACCTTTTATATGTTTCCAGAACTTTTAGGTTTTTTCAAGCATCAATAAACTCTGTGATCATTGGAGAAAATGTCTGAGGAGTCTGGAGGACCAGAAGAGACTCATTGAAATAAATAAATCGAATATAAAACAATTGAATAAATGCGTCATTCATTCAGTTAAAATTGTCAGAAAATAAATAAAATTTCAAATCAAAACATAAATGCTTAAATAGTAATTAAAAAGCACCTTAAAATTTTTTCATGACATTTTTAATAATTTTCTGGTCCAGTGTGGGACAAATTAAAATAAATACAATGCTCAGCATAAATGAATACACCTCACTAAATGTGTCAGAAAACCTTTAGCATCCTTTCAGAATCAACATTTTCTGTGAAATACTAGATTACAAAATACTCCTACAAAGGTGGGTCAGACAGAATCTATTAATTTACATACAAAAAATTGATTTCTCAACAAATTAATTCAAACCCATGTTGCAAAAATGAGTACACCTCAGTCATAGTCTTATGACAAAAGACGAACTTAAGACTACAGATTTCTAATTAACAGGCATCCAACCACAGTTGAGTCTATTGACTTATTTAAGAGGTGTCCAGCACACAGGTGACCATAAAAGGGCATTTCTTGACAAAGAATGCCAAAAGATAAATGTTGTTTGGAGGGCACAGTGTGGGCATTACTAATGCCAAAAACGCACATGAGTGGCAAACGGTGGCAGACGCCATAAATGCTGTAGCCTCACAACCTCGGACCGTGGCCGAAATCAAGAAGAAATGGTCGGACATCAAAGTCGAGGCAAAAAAACGTCTGGCGCGCCATCGCCAGAGTGTGTCTGCCACGGGTGGGGGAAAGGGGACACCGGAGCTGACCCCTCTTGATGAGAGACTGGCGGCAAATATTGGGGAATCCCTATTAAGTGGAGTGGTGACTGAGGCGGAGGGGGACACCGACGCGCCAGATGCACCGGGTGACACAGATCAAAGATAAATGCATGGTGCCAACAGTGAAACATGGTGGTGGCAGTGTCCTGGTGGGGTTGGTTACGTGTTGGAGACTTAGACTTACTGTGATCGTCCCGCCGCTCTATGTGAGCGAGCTACCGAATTTAGGAGAACCAGGTGTCCAGGTAAAAGTGTGTGTTGGGGCAGAGCTTGAAGTGGAAGCACACATACAGAGGCTGTGGGAGGCTGTAAGCTTCAAAGCAGAAATGTCGCTCAGTCCTTAGAAACCGTCCAAACAATCACATGGATTTGTGTTTCCAGTCGTGTCCCAACAAAATAAAGGCTGATGTTATTCCCACATATTTACGTGCAGCCAAGATGCAGATTGCAGCCTTTCCCGCATGAATACATTATATGGTCATGCTAATGTTGTTAGCACATGTTGTTAGCATACTGGTAATATGGGTTTCTTTCCAGCTCCGCTCTTCAACAGAAAAAGTACTGACCATACGGATTACAATTAAAATGATGAGCGAACAGGCGCTTTATAATAACCGTAACATAAAAGCACGTTTAGAAGATCATCTTGTATATTACCGAACTGCCATATCTATCTATGTAGCCGCTTGGCGGAACTAACTTTCTATTTCGGTTTTAAAACACTACTGCGCATGTGCGAATGATTTATCCCGATGGAAAGTGTGACCCATGGGAACGTTATTTATAATCCCAAAAGTTTTTCTGGGCCCATGTACACGGTTGGATTCAAATCGGACCAATGATCCGATCAAGATGTTTTGCTCATGTAACTGCGGCTTATGGTGTCTACTCGCAGCGTGGCGGGGGCGTGGCATCACGATGGTGTCTCTCCATCGTGATGTCAGTCACCCATCAAGATGGACGATGGTATCGTCCATCGGCACAACCCTAGTTGAAACGATCCTGAGCCACAGTACTTTTTTTTTTTACCAGGAACCAGGGTGAAGTGCAGTGAACTGATGCTGAATCCAATACAGAAGAAACAATAAAAGTGGTTGGGAAACGTTCGGGATTCATTTGTATTTATAGAGAATAGCGCGCCAAACTGTTCAGACACAAGTGACATCTGGGGCCTCATTTATAAACGTTGCGCACACACAAAAGAAGGCGTACGCCACTCTATGCAATAGTTGACATTTATAAAAAGCAAACGTGACGGGAAAACGTTCGGTCCTTCACGCAAGCTCTGACCCAGGCATACGCACAAAAACGGGTGAAATGAGAAATGGCGACACCATCAGCAGATGGAAGAAACACATGAAAGTGACAATACTGCCTCTCATAAATAACATGAAGACTTCACAAAGCAAGTCTCACAATTAACAGTCTACACGAACACCCGTTTGATCGATCAGCAGTGAAACAAACAAAAAAAATCAAACGAAAATTACAACAGAAATTCAAATGAACACATATTTGCAAAAAGAAAAGTGAAATATGTTCTGCAATATTGGCATGTTGTGCAATTCATCCTCTTAATTAATATAGTTATTGCTGTGTTGGCCCCGACCCTGAACCCCATCCCCACGCATTTAAGCCAAATGCTGCTGCTGTGCGCCAGCGTTTGGAAGTGATGTGTCGCTTATAAAGAACAACAAAAGGTGTGGAAAATATTAGTTATTCAAGAATTCCCTCATCGTGCAGTTTATTTCAGACAGGGCAGCCTTGATTTCGCCAAACTCCTTGGTCACCTCTCTGGTTGAAGTAATGACTTCCCTCTGCATTTCAAGGCCTGCATCGGTGAGGACACGCCCACTGCTGGAGGGTTGAGAGCCGCGTGCTGTGGAGACGCTGGGTCCAGAGGCTGCTCAACTGCAGCATCGTAACCACTGGCCCCGCTGGAACACCCAGCAACTAAAATAAAATTGTTCTGTATTAATAATCTGTAATTGTGTAGCCTGCATACATGTGACTTGACTGCATTCATTTTAATAATTTCTCTTACCTGTGTCACCTGGTGCATCTGGTGCGTCGGTGTCCCCCTCCGCCTCAGTCACCACTCCACTTAAAAGGGATTCCCCAACAATTGCCGCCAGTCTCTCATCAACAGGGGTCAGCTCCGGTGTCCCCTGTCCCCCACCCGTGGCAGACACACTCTGGCGATGCAGCGCCAGACGTTTTTTTTGCCTCGACTTTGATGTCCAACCATTTCTTTTTTATTTCGGCCACGGTCCGAGGTGGTGAGTAGGGTTGGGCGATGTCCCTTAAATTGGCCGTTGACGATGTTTGCTGTCAACCATCGGGATGGACGATGACATCGTCGGGGGGGGTATTTTTACATTTTTCGTTCTTATATAACTGCTATTCGTTATTTTGCTTTTTTCATTTTATTTCCCAACTAATGACTCATCCGCGATGATCCAGTATAAACTGAGGGAAGTGACTTCAACAAGAAAGTAACAAACAAAATAGAAAAGAAGTAGTCCGCTCCCGCACTTAACTAGCGAAGTGGACTGGCGGAGTGCGGACTTACAGCTTTGTGTTTGATGGGAAGGGGGGGTACATGAGCGGTATGTGTGGGAGATTTAAGACTGCGATCCGTCCCGCAGCTCTAGGGGTACAAGCAACCGAACTCAGAACTGGGTCTAAAAGTGAGTGTCTGAGCACAGCTCGGATCGTCAGCAGACACAGCGGTTTGAGCTTCAAAGCAGAAATGTCGCTCAGTCCTTAGAAAACATTCAAACAATGACGTGGATTTGTGTTTCCAGTCATGTCCCGACTAAATAACGGCTCATGTTATTCACAGGATGCAGCGCCACCCAAAGCTAATGTTGTTAGCCCGTGTTAGCATACTGCTAATCCTGGCTCCGTTCAGAAAAAGCACTGACCACACGGATTAAAATTCAAATGATGAGCGAACAGGTGTTTCATAATAACCGTAACATTATTAAAAGCACGTTTAGAAGATCATCTCGTATTTTACCGAGCTGACATGTCAATGAATATAGCCGCTCGGCGCTGTTTAACATCGTTTTGTATTGAATTGTTACATTCAATAAAGTTTGAAAAAAAAAAAAAAAAAGCCGCTCGGCGGAATTTATATTCTTCCGGTTTTCAAACCCTACTGCGCACGTGCGAAGGATTTATTCCGACGGAAAGTGTGACCTTAGTGAACGTTTTTATATTCTGAAAACATTTTTCTGGGCCCATGTACACGGTTGGATTCTAATCCGACCATTGATCCCATCAAGATATTTTGTACATGTAACCGCGCCTTATGGGGTCCACTCGCAACGTGGCGGGGGCGTGGCATCACGATGGTGGTCTCTCCATCGGGATGTCAGTCACCCATCACGATGGACGATGATATCGTCCATCGGCACAACCCTAGTTGTGAGGCTACAGCATTTATGGCGTCTGCCACCGTTTGCCACTCAAATGCCTTTTTGGCATTAGTTCTGCCCACACTGTGTCCTCCAAACAACATTTATCTCCTCTTTTCCACCTTGTCAACGATAACTTCTACTTTACATTGAGTGAAGTTCCGTTTCTTTGATTTCCTCTCTGTGTTTGTCATGGTTTCGCTATCAATGAATATTCATTTGTGGGCGTTTCACTAACTATTTATGGGCAACTATGGGCGTGTCATGAAGCCGCAAAAGCTGTGCTACATTTAGAATTGATTGTGATTTATTAAGGTAAAAATCCGTAGGATGCGCACGGTTTTATAAATCCATATATTTCTGTGCGTATGCACGTCCTTTGTTTCATCCGTACGCCACTTCTGACGCAAATCCTACGCAAAGTTTTATAAATGAGGCCCCTGAACCGTGTTTCGACCAAATGATCCATTTAGTGCTTCATACGTCATCAACAACGTGATATGCGCTAGTTGACACACACCCCGAAACATTATGCTGAAACACTCTGTTTCATGAAGGTGAAACAAGCGGCGCAGCATCTGTGTCAAACGGGCCATCCCTACTAGTCCATTAAAGGTATTCATGCAAATGTCTGTGTGTGTGTGTTTTTTTTTTATTGAAGCACATATTTAACAAACAATCATGGCATTTCTGTCAATGACATCAATATCAATGAGCTGAAGGTAGTGAAAACAAATATAAGCAAATTTATAGTTTACCAAAGCCTAAATAGATCAAATAAATTACACGTCTGGGCTTTCTTGTGATTCATATAATGCAAAGATTTACAGAATAGTTTGAGATGGTTTATCCAGGGCTCAACATAGCCGTTTGTCCGCTGGCCCGGTCCTGTTTCTTGAGCAGTGCGGACCACAAGACTTTATTTTTCACTTGTCCGCTCGGGCCACTAAAATATCTAACGGTTAATATATTTTTCACCTTTTTCAATAAAGTATATTTTGCGAAAACATGTAGATTTACCTCGTCTTCATAATTTACTTTTTCTGCTAGTCCTGTGTTCAGACTTCAAGGGTTTCTATGGGAAACCTTTGATCACTCTTCTTCTTCTCTCCCACCTGTGCACAGCTGTCACTCCCGAGCCCCACGCGGCATGCGCTCACTCTACCTTTTTTTTCTTCAAACTTTATTGAATGTAACAATTAAATACAAAACAATAGCCGCGTTTACATAGGCAAAATATTTTGATCGGATCAATGGTCGGGTTAAAATTCACCCGTGCACATGGGCACAGAAAACCTTTTTCCGATTAGAACAAACGTTCCCATGGCCCACACTTTTGGTCGGAATGAATCCCCCCCCCTCCCCGAGACAAGAGATGCGTCCCGTTGTAAACAGACCGCTGCCACAGACATTTATACAGCAGCTTCATAAAACGAGGCGATCTTCCAAACGTGCTTTTTATTAATGTAATGAATATTATGAAGCGTCTGTTCGCTCATCGTTTTATTTAATCCGTGTGGACAGTGCTTTTTATGTTGAAGAACTGAGCTGGAAGGGTTAGGACAGGCTATAAACATTAGCCTTTGGACACAAAATCCAGGACAGTGCTTGGCTGGAAATAACATCAGCCTTTATTTTGTCGGGAGACAGCTGGAAACACAAATCCACATTATTGTTTGAACTGTTTCTAAGGGCTGAGCGACATTTATTTTTGCTCTGAAAAGTTCACACACCGCCCCAAAGCCACTCTGTGAGCTAGCGGCCCGAGCTCTGTTCGAACACGGTTCCTCCTGAGTCCTGCAGCCGCTAACCCAGAGCGGCGGGACGGCTCGCAGTCTCAATTCTCCCACACATAACAAAACAACACGCACACATAACTAAGCACCCCTCCCTCCCCTCACACACAAAGTTATCCGGCTCCTCTGCTCACTTGGTCCACTGGCACCGGGGCTCGGGTGCCAGTGGACTGAAGCGCTCCTCCCCGGCACCCCCCTCGTGAGGGGTTAAGAGAGGCGGAGAGCCAGAGGGGGGAAGCGGAGCGGCGCTTCCGCAAAGCAGCCGGTCGGTCCTGTTTGAGCTCCAAAGCTTTCTCTGGAGCGAAACACCGTCTATGCGTGACTCAAAACCAGAGCAGAAGTGACACACGATCGGAATGACCGTTTACATGCTCCACGATCGGATAAATGATAGGTATAACCCACCTATCTCGATCGGAAAGAAAGTTTGATCAGAACGAGTCTGACCGGGGCAGAGTATTCCGAACGGCGCGTTTACATGACACATTTTCTTTCCGATCAGGCATTCTTTCCGAATACTTTTGCCCATGTAAACGCGGCTACTGTTAAACAGCAACAACGAAGGACCAAGCCAGTGAGTTATTATTACATTTTACGCAGATACATTGAAACTGACACACACATCAGTGGATTTTCACCGCGATGATCAAAAATCCGACACGATCACTGAAGAGAGACTGAAGCATGTCAGAGATGTGGAAGACATGGCAGGAATAGATAGGAATATGTTAGATGGAGTAATGGGTGGAATTAGTACTATGGACAGCAAGATATTGAATGAATGCATTGAAGATGAAACTGTATGCACTAAGCTTTAAGCTGAAAGTCAAAGGATCAAAGATAACTCCAAATACCTGAATCTCAGACTCAAATGCAGTATAATGTCAAAGTACTTCATTTTGTTTTTCTTTACAGCACTGTAAGCAGTAAGTATTTCTAGTTAGCTGAATGATCTCAGTAATTTAATTTAATTTAATTTTTCAAAATTTTTAATTTAATTAAGTAACTAAAGTAACTAAAAAGTAAATGTAACTTTGCAACAGTAACAAAAAGCAGAACCTCAAGGCAGTCAGACCAAAAAAATAAATAAAACTTCTTAACTATTGATTAGGAACAAATGTGAAATAGCAGTGATTAGAAGCAGCATGAAAACTTCTGAACTAGTGTTACCTACTACACTGCAGTGCTCTCTTCAAAACATCTGAAACAGACTACAGACTACTATTTTCAGTCATTGAAAAGTGTATAAATAAGTGCTAGATGTCACCAGAATGCACCAAATTGCACCATATTAAACTTTTCCGGGGGGGCATGCCCCCGGACCCCCCTAAAGTTGCAAGCACCTGCGGGTCGCGCTGTGCGCGGAGTCGGGCCAGTAACTTTCAGGCAGGGCCAGTAACTTTAAAAAACTACTGGCCCTATGGACCAGTGCAAATTTCTGGGCTATGTCAACCCCTGTTTATTGATCCATTAATGTGAGGTTTCAACTTTAAAAATTTACAGTTGTGTATGAAATGCTTTTAAATCACAATCAATACATTAATCAGAAAGTAAAGATTTTTATCAATTAATAGTAATCAAATTTTAATGGTATTCCAATTTAAAGGGTTTATGATAAAATTTTGTGTTTTCAACCAATTATTAAAATACGACCGAAACTCTTTTACATGTAAAAATTAAAAAAAATAAAAAACAAAAAACAAAACTATGTTCCACATTTTCTACATCATTTCCACAAAATACACAAAATCATTATCCCAATGAAAACAGATATGTAAAAATTATTGTACGGGTAAGTATCAATTCAATATTCAATATGTTCAAAGGTCACTTATTTTGCTTTGTGAGGTACAGGATATGCTTGATATAATGTTCATTTATTTTTAGCTTCTGTGGTCCCGTAATTCTGCAAAGTGTTTTTTTTTTAATGGGGAAGGGTAATATAAACTATTTAAAATCTCTCGAAAAAATGTGTTTGTTATTTTTTTGTCTCCCAAACATAGTCCTTCCACATAGAGTGGTCTCATTTCTGAATAATGTTGTTGCATCATTGTTTGCTGGGCTAGATGTTTAGTGGGAATTGGAATGGATTTAATTATCAAATTATTTCAATGGGCAGACCAAATTATATTTTGCACAGACAGTATTGTGATCAAGATAATTACCATGTTTGTCCATTTAAAGGAGAAATGGCCCAAATTCCATTTTCCAACCAATTGTTTAAAAACAAAGACTATTGAGACAGGTTAGTTTTACCCTACTGATGATGTGTTGTTGCAATGGTAATCCTGTATGATACCTGTTTGAGTGTTGTGTTTTTATCATTAAGTCTCTTATATGTTTTGTGTACTTTTGTGGCAAATGGACCTCGAGTCTGTACTAAAGCTTATTTGTTTGTTTGTTGTTTGTTTATTGTTTATGTTAGCGTCGTTAATGGCTCTTTAAAACATGAATGGTGGTCCTTCCAAAACTGAGGGGAAAAAACAGCATCAAAGCTGCTTCCCGCTGCTGCGGGAATAACTGCCTACTGATTTCCCATCATGCCTTTGTTTACGCTTTGTTCACCAACTAACAACTCCAAATGAACATTAGCGGTGAAGGTGAAGCTATGACGGCAGCACCATTGGAGCTCTAATGTAGTTATAATCAGTTTGGATCCAGATAGCAGCTCAGACGAGGAAAACAAAGACGATCATGGATCTATGTGTCTGCAGGTGGAAGCAGCAGTGAACGTACCAACTACGTGTAGCTGCAGCTGCGGGTTCCAGCTGCTATCCAGCAGTCTGCGCTGACGACAGAGCTCCTCCTCGTTCTGGACGATGGTTCCTTCAGCAGCAGAAAGTTGTTCTCTGACAGAACCTTCCTGAGGTTCTGAAGACATGGTTCCTGCTCCGATCTTCAGCTCCAACTCCCACAAACACCGCCGTCCTCTTCACTGCAGCTCCGATCGATCATCTGCTAGTCTCACAATCACAGCAATCCACGTTGTCTTTCCGTTCAACACTTCTTCACTCATTTACGACACTTTGGAAAATGCTGAGAGTTCAAACACGAACCACGTATCGTCCTTTCTGTCCAAAAACCTCACAAACGTCCCAACAAAACACCACCGACCTCTCAACACAAGCTAACGCTGCTAGCCTGCTAACAAGCTAACGCTGCTAGCCTGCTAACAAGCTAACGCTGCTAGCGCCTCGTGCTGTTTACTTCCGGGTCACGTGCAGAAACTTTATTGAAAAAGAAACGTATAAACTGCTGAACAAAATCTTTATATGGTTAAAAAAGTTTCCAATATTTTTAAAAAGTTTTAATTCTGGAAATAATAAAAAATAAAATCAAAATAGCAAAAAAATGTATCGAGGAAACTTTAGCAAAGCCGTTGTGACGTCATCACACTGTGTCTCAATCCTGTGTTCAGATTTGACAAGAAAACGCATCAGAGGTTAAATTAACCTTAATCACATTTGTTCATGTAGTCCTGAACTAAAGTAAACGATAAAGAAATGTCTTCAGTGAACAAAGAAACACCATTTAAAAAAGAAATTTAACAGCAAAAAAACTTTAGTAACTTTTTAAAGAGAATAATTACGAGTATAAATTCATATTAAACTGTTGTCAAAAACAAAGACAAATAATATTTTGGAAATCTTTCGGAGAAACAACAATACAGAAATTTCCTAGATTTCATTTAAATTATATTAACACATTTAACTGAGATAAAACATAATGAAAGACAAGTGGAAAAAATGAATGAACAATGAACAAATGAAATATTTTTAGAATGCAAACATTCTGCAAAGATTGCAACGCTGTTTCTTGTTTTTGTGTCATCTTCAAAGACTTGTTTTAAAAAAACTGGATTTTTGTTTTTAAATCACAGATTATTTCAGGTTGACACAAAATAAACACTTAAGGATTTTTTTCCCTTCTTAATAACTAGTTAAATATCACATGTAGTTTCTATAAACTATTAATTCTTAATGTTTTTATTTGAAACCTTTTTGCTTTTTCCAGGTCTGAGAGTGTTAACGGAAATGAAAATATTTGACATTCCACTTGATGAGAAGCTGCAGAAAGACTGAAATCCATCAGATTGTAAAAACGTAGAGGTGGTCCTTTGATGATGATGATGTGATGAAGATCAGACGCTGATGTCACTGATATTCTGGCTGTTGATGGGCTGGATGTGGGTCCTGGTGGTGCTGAAGAATGAAAGATCCTTCTACCTGCAGTCATTCCTGAAGGAAGCTCATTGCAGCTGTTCTCTCCTGACAGATGGAATGATGGGAAATGAAGTTCATGTTGAAGTGTGGTCAAAGCAGAACAGAAAGGTCTCACCTCAAAGTCAGGACTTGGATCAGCTGCTGTTCTCTGGGAGCGTGCACGTGCTGCTGCATGTACTTCTGTCATGGCGTTCTGGATGAGCTGCTGAGGTCTGTTTGCATCAAGACTCTCAGCTGCTTTAGTCAAACTGCTGAGCGATGGAACAATGGAGCCGTTTCTGAAGGAAGAGGATCAAACATGATGCTCTGCATCCGTTTGCTTCAGGAAGTGGAGGTTTTTTAGAGTCTCCAGACTGTTTCTGAACGGCCAAAGAAAAGCAGCTGATGTGGTTCTGTCTCCTACCAGCAGGGAGCGCTCTCAGCCGGACAGAACAGACCCTCAATGCTGCTCTGAGAAGGACTCTTCTGTTCCAGAAGCAGAGACTGTTCACATCCAGGAGAATCTGGACTCCAATGAATCCCAGAGAATCTCCTCTCTGCTGTTTGGACACTTTGACCAGCAGAGGGCAGCAGAACTTTCAGCAACTCTGGATCTGATCCACAAAAACAATCCATGGATGATCAGATTTCAGAATTGGAGTCCTGAAGATTTGAAGGATCAAAGACAAAGATGTTCTGAAGAGAAGATGTGAGAAGAAAGTCCAGAATGAATCCACTCTGACTTCTCCTCATGTCTCTGAAGCTTGTGTCTTCATGTCTTCACCTCAGAGTTTCTTCTGGATTCCATGTGGATCAATAATATTGATCATGTTCTGTTGTCATTTTCCATCAGAACTTCAGGCTTTTCTCTGCTGATGATCTCTGAGCTGAACTTCTTGGAGGAATTCCTGAATCTGGGATTTGGAGCAAACAGTCAGAACAAAGGAGGTTTCCATTTCTTCTAAGCTCTGCCAGAAGAAAAGAGCTGAAGCTTGAAGCTGAAGCAGCATTTGCTCAGAGAATCTGTCCTCCAGACCAACAAGTCCCACCACAGCCTTGAAGACGTTTCCAGAAGCAGCAGCAGACTGTGTTCCCATGACGATGCTGAAGTCAGCTGCTGCTCTGCAGGAGAAAGTCTGCAGCTCCTCAGTCAGGAAGCTCTTTCAAGCTCGTGCACATCTGTCAGTGCAGCAGCAGAAAGCCTGTTTCCCTGCAGGAAGTCTGAGACTTTTCAAAGTAAGAGCCTCATGTTGGCAGAGATGGGTTGGATTCTTTGATGCTCCAGTGTCTTTTGGATTCAGGATGAGTTCATGCAGATCTAGAAATCCCACCATGATGATCAGAATTTCAAAATAAAAGACTTACAAACACCACAATCACTGCTGGATGATAAATACATTTACTCTTTATTTTCTGTCATTAAATAATATTTATCAATAAATCCTTGATTGTAAATGATGGATCTAAAGTTAAAAAGAAGTCAAAGTGCTGACTCAGCACGGATCAAAGGAGACACAGATGATTTCCTGGAATGAAGAAAACATCAAACATCATGATGTGATCTGGAACTGAGCTGTTCTTCAGAAGATCCTCCCAAACATGGAAACTGTTGCTGCAACATGTGAAGGTTTGGTTCTGTTGCTAGTGAGATCTGATGGATCAGAACCAGACTTCTGTCAGCTGGAACTGGGGCTTCTTCCAGACCATGACATGTTGTTCAATAAAGTTCATTCCAAAGCGTGACTGATTCATGAAGTGGTTCCTTGAGCCGTGAGTTTTGCCAGCAGCAGGAATCCCTGAGAGTTAGGAGACAGTTTGTGGAGAGAGTTTGTAGATTTAGGAGAAACCAACGTTTGAAATGAAACCAAAGTGTCCTAAACCAAAATCACTGAGCACATCTCAATGTTCCACAAACAGTCATTTTCCACAGTGGACCGTCATATTCAGGAGCTCAACTCTGAAAGCCACCATGACATCATAGACATTAAAGACCCTGTTACCTAGCAACCAAACACAACAAACTGTAGACTATTCAAACTGGACATTTTGGGGCAACAATTCTTTTCTAACTGAAGTTTGGTTGAAAATCCAAATGATGGAAACAGATTGTGTAAAGGAAATGAGGATATATTGGTGAGTCACAGTCCTGGAGACATGAGTTGTGCTCTGATGAAGACGCCTGATCCAAATGGGGATTTTTGAAATGTTCTTCATGAGATTCAAACTGATTGAACCTCCTCTTCATCTCAGCGTCTCTCCTCTTCAGCTCAGCATCTCTCCTCTTCATCTCAGCGTCTGTCCTCTTCATCTCAGCGTCCCTCCTCTTCATCTCAGCATCCCTCCTCTTCATCTCAGCATCTTTCTTCTTCATCTCAGCGTCTCTCCTCTTCATCTCAGTGTCTCTCCTCTTCATCTCAGCGTCTCTCCTCTTCATCAGCGTCTCTCCTCTTCAGCGTCTCTCCTCTTCATCTCAGCGTCTCTCCTCTTCAGCGTCTCTCCTCTTCATCTCAGCATCCCTCCTCTTCAGCTCAGCGTCTCTCCTCTTCATCAGCGTCCCTCCTCTTCAGCCATGTCCTGCTCCAGCTCCTCCTGATGACCTTTGACCCGCCTCTCTTCAGTTGCTGCTGGGATCTGATCTGCTTCACATCACGGCTTCTTTTCTGGAGGAGACGGATCATCTGAGTGAAGATCTTCTCCCTGTTTGATCAGCAGAGTGATTGACGGCTCCACCTCCTGTTGAAGCAGCTTCACCTCCTTCTCTCTGACCTGGATTCTCTGCTGGATTTGTTGCTGACTCTCCTCCAGCTCTCTGCTTCTCAGTCCTTTCTGCTGCAGCTGAGACTGATTGATGTCCCTCATGTTCTTCCACAGAGCAGAGAGAACAGATGCTCTTCTGATCAGAACATCTTCATCACCTCATCATGACGGGAGCAGATGTTCTCCTGCAGGTTCTTGGAGGGTTCCACCAGTTTTGTGTTTCTTCAATGCAGCTGCTTTCAAATGAGGCTGAAGGTCTTCCTCACAGGAAGAGGATGGACAGATCAAGCAGGACTTGATGGCTTTCAGTTTTCTTCCAGTGCAGACGTCACAGACCACATCTTCAGGTCCAGCAGAGCAGAGACCAGCAGGAGCAGCTTGGAGTCCGCTATTCTTCAGCTGCTCCACTAAAGCTGCTGACATGACATTTTTCCCCAGAACAGGCCTCGATGTGAAGGTCTTCCTGCACTGAGGACAGCTGTGGACGTTCTCCTCTGCATCCCACAGTCCTTGAAGACACTTCATGCAGTAGCTGTGTCCACAGGGAATAGTCAGCAGATCCTTCAGCAGATCCAGACAGATGGAACAGCAGAAGCTACATTCATCCAGATCCTTCCTGCTCATTTGGCCTGCAGAGTTCCAGTTGAAGAAGCTGCAGTTCTTTCTGCACTTTCCTCACAGCTTGTTTCCCTTCCAGACTCTGAACTTTCAAAGGTTTTGTCATCAGGAGGATTTCAGGATCAGAGTCCAGGACAGTCTGGGATTTCACTGAAGACTTTCCTGCAACTCAGAAACATTTATTGGTTTAGCTGTCAGTCAAAGATCATGAAAGAGACAAAGTCCAAAGTTCTTCATGGTTATCAACAAATGTTGTGTTTTAGCAGCAACAGTCAAACTTCATTTAATTTAAGACAGACTCTGGAACTATGAAGGGATATTTCTGCCACTAAAATGAGAAAGAAAGAAAGAAAGAAAGAAAGAAAGAAAGAAAGAAAGAAAGAAAGAGGACAATTATGTCCACCACTGTATATGCAGGCATGTTTATTTTTTTTTAAAGAAGAAGAAATGAAAATAACTTTACACGTTCTGTTGCCCCATGAATCCAGTTCACAAAGGAGGTCACCACCGTGTTTTGGCCAGAAGTGCAGGACACTGAAACAGATGAACCTGACAGCCTCTCCACCTCAAAGTTAGCAGAGGATCAGTCCAGGAACTCTTTGTGCATGTTGTCTCCACATAACTGACCAGTCTGATGGAGGAAAAAGGGAATAAAACACAAGGTTCTTTTACGTTTATACATACATACACAAATACAAGAATCATGAATCATACATTAGTTGACTGACTTAAAGTTTCACTCCAACTGAATTTTTAGCTATTATAAAATCGTTCCCAGTGTTTTTAATTTTTTATTACGATTGTGGTTTTTTTAATTCATTTTTCTGCAGCACAGCAGCTCATAAGAAATTCACCTCAGAGCTGTGGGCGGGACTGTTGGCGACACAGAGACGTTAGCCTCTGCTAATTTCCCATAAATCGTTTTATTATTTTCTCTCCTGCTAGCTTATAGCGCCTCACAAGCCCGAGCAGACGTTAGCATAACAAAAAAAAAATCAATGAGCAGCATTGGAGCTATCCAGCTGTACAGTTTTGAGCCAGAGACCAGATCAGACAAGGAACTCAGGACATTAATGGATCTACCGGTATTTGTCTGCAGTAGATGCATCAGAAGCAGGGACTTTGACCCATTTATGGGAGTTCTAGCATCACACCGACATTTTTTTGTTTTTTTGTTTTCGTTTTACAGCTCAATGGTACACGTATATGTGGCAGTGGCTCAGGCGATTGAGAAGGTCGTCCAATGATCAAAGGGTTGGCGGTTCAATCCCCTCTCCCCCCAGCCAACTGTGTTGTGTCATTGGGCAAGACACTTCACCCTCCTTGCCTCCAGTGTGGCTCCACTGGTGTGTGAATGTCCCGGTGATGGTCAGAGGGGCCGTAGGCGCGAAATGGCAGCCACGCCTCTGTCAGTCTGCCCCAGGGCAGCTGTGGTTACAACAGTAGTTACCATCATCAAGTATGAATGAGGAGTGAATGAATAATGGACACAATGTAAGAGCTTTTAGCGTCTGGAAAAGCGCAGAAAAATCTAATCCATTGTTATTATTACATATTTATCTAACTAAATATCATATTACTCCAATTCAATTAAATGTTTTTCCATCCTAAATTATTGTACTTCTTGAACTCCCATGAGTCTAAGTTTGAGCCTGTAGATATTTTCATTTTTATATCAATAAAATGACTGAAACAAAATGGTTACTCACTATGCCATTGGCCATTTCTATGACTTTAACATCATGAAGCACTAGGGCTGCAAAAAAAAAAAGAAATAAAAAAAACCTCATCATCACTCATGGTGCAGAAAGAATGTAAAAAAGTTTATCTTTCCAACATCCATACGTGGTCTTATCACCCTCTCATGGTGGAAAAAGTATTATCTGAGCTTCTTCATCCACTAAATTATCTTCAAATGGACTCGTCATGCTGCTTCACCTCTCTGAAAACAAACTAACCTTCAACTAAACCTGTCATGATTTGAGTTTGTTGTCTTGTTTTTCGTCTTAGTTCTTGTTCTGTCTTGTTTGGTTCTGTTTCCTGTTTTATTTTGAAAGGTTTCCTGTCTTGTCATGTTTTTGGAGTTTTACTTCCTTTGTCCCAATCTGTCCTGATCTTGTTCACCTGTGTCTTATCTCCCCTGTCTGTATTTAAGTCTTGTCTCTGCCTTCCTCCTGTGCTGGTCCATTATTCTTGTCATGGTGTTCTGTCATCTTGTCATGTTCCATGTTCCTCGCCACGTCAATGTAAGTTTTTGTTTTTGTTCCGTAAACCTGCTCTGCAGCGCTTTTTGTTGTTTTTGGGAATTAAAACCACTAGTCCCTGATCCTCGTGCCTCCGCCTCTGCTTCTGGGTCCTACCGGCTCTCGAGCGACCCCCTCATCCTGACAAAACCTGCTCCAGACCAGGGGGGTATTCCAGGAAGCATGTTTAAACTAACCAGACTTTAACCCTGAACTCTGGCTGAAATCTGCCTGAACTTGCTTACTCTTGATATGACAGTTCCAGAAGACCGGAAATGAGTTAGCGTAATTGGTAATTAACTTTGTAACCCTGGGTTAATGCACGTGCACGTCATGTACATAATGACATTCTCAATGGATCGCCGGTTTCTGGAGTCACCATGGAAACGCGTGAATAAAAAAGAGAGCGCTATACTTCAGTGAGACTGAGTCTGAGATTTCAATGACGGCGTATGAAGATTATACGTCCATCAAAAAAGTAACACGGCTTGTGACACACACACATATATATGGGGCGGCTGTGGTGCAGCGGTAGGGCGATCAACTCATGATCGTAAGATTGCAGGTTCGATTCCCGCCTTGCCATGTGTCGAAGTGTCCTTGGGCAAGACACTGAACCCCACCTTGCCTCAGGTGGAAGGATGGCGCCAGTGTGGGGTGTTTCCCATTTTGACCTTGCGGTTTCCAGTCCATATTCTGCACACATGTTCCTGTATATTATTCCAGCCACTTGATTGTGCCGCTCCATGTATGCTTTACCTGCCAGCATCTTACATCCTGCAGTTATGTGCTGGATTGTTTCAGGCGCCTCTTTGCACAGCCTACACCTTGGGTCTTGTCTGGTGTGGTAGATCTGAGCCTCTATTGCTCTGGTGCTCAGGGCTTGTTCCTGAGCTGCCAGGATGAGTGCTTCAGTGCTGTCCTGTAGGCCAGCCCTTTCTAGCCATTGGTAGGACTTCTTGATATCAGCCACTTCAGTTATGGTCCGGTGGTACATCCCATGGAGGGGTTTGTCCTCCCATGGGGATCTGTCCTCCAGCACTGTATCCTCTGCTCTCCATTGCCTGAGACATTCACTGAGCACACTGTCAGTTGGGGTCTTGAGCTTGATGTATTCATGCATCTTGGTTGTTTCATCCTGGATAGTGGCTTCTACGCTCACTAGTCCTCGGCCTCCTTCCTTGCGGCTAGCATACAGTCTCAGGGTGCTGGATTTGGGATGGAACCCTCCATGCATGGTGAGGAGCTTCCGTGTTTTAACATCCATGGTCTGTATCTCTTCCTTTGGCCATATTATTATTCCTGCAGGGTATCTGATATATATATACCACCTCAAATATTCGAAATGTTTAATTGACAGATTCTCCCGAGCACATTTTTAGTGCAAGGGGACATCCAACAAACTTAATCCTGATTGGCGACAAAAGTTGACATTAAAATGTTGACTCAGACCGACTCAGGGCTCAAAATATACAATAAAACCTACTCTGCTAGAGAAAGTGGTGTTTGGTAAAGAGTTGGTGATGTTTCAGAGCTGAAACAGTCACATTTAAGAAAGAGAAAATGGTCAATGTGACTGATGAACCAATCAAATAACTGGATGGAGCTCTGTGATCTCATCTCAGTCATGGGTTCAACAGTCAGAACTGGACCTGAGGAGTCTAGCTTTGGAACCAGCAGAGAACCAACAGACAGCAGAAACCCACACTCTTGGAAAGACTCCACACTTCTGACTGATGTTCTCGTCCACTTTATTCTTCACAGTAAAGATTAGAACAGAACACTGAGAACCAAAACGAACAGAGGAACAGGTTTAAAGTCTACAACAAAGCAGGAATCACAAGAACGCCAGACAGAAACACCAGTCTGGTTCTTTAAAATTTTATATTTAAAACAATACTGAAATGTTCATGAACCACATAGTGTAAGATTTAGAGATGTATAAAATAATTCTAGTTTCATCATGTTAACACACAGACTTACACAACATTGTTTTAGCTTATTCCATGGTCTAGGTAAATAATTGATTCTGCTGCTGCTGGGTATAGATTAAAAAGTGATAATCCACAGTGATAACTGAACGCCTAAAAAGAAGCTCCAGTCACATAGCTTTAATCTTAGGCTGCACGGTGGCGCAGTGGTTAGCACTCTTGCCTCACAGCAAGAAGGCCTGGTTCAAGTCCCGGCTGGGGGACATGAAAAACAACATCAATGGGGGACCTTTCTGTGTGGAGTTTGCATGTTCTCCCCGTGTATGTGTGGGTTCTCTCTGGGATCTCCGGCTTCCTCCCACCGTCCAAATACATGCTTTAAAGTTAATTGGCAACTCTAAATTGACCATAGGTATGACTGGGAGAGTGAATGGATGTGTGATTGAGGACATTCTACCCTACGACAGACTGGCGACCTGTCCAGGGCATCCCCTGCCTTCGCCCACAAGTGGCCGGGATATTCTCCGGCAGCCCCGTGACCCCGAAAGGGACAAACGGTGCAGAAAATGAATGAATAGCTTTAATGTTCTACATCACTGTGCTGGCTACTCTACCATAACCTTTAGCTTAATCATCTGGACAAAAACAAGCGGTGAACTTTATCTCTGAACTGATTTTATTTAACACATCATGACAGTCTGCATAGATATCCCTTTCCTTTGCAGCTGTAGTCAAAGTCAGTGCTGGCCCCGCCGGTGCGTTATGTTACAGTGACAATGGGCCACATCACGTAACAAATAGTCCGTTTGATTTTGAAAAACGCGAATTAAAACCAAAAAATAACAAAAATAAAGTACTAAAAACTGATTGAATATGTATTTCTTTTGTAAGTGACCATAGTATAAGCAGGTTAATGGCCTTCAAAGTGTACAGTATGAGAAATTAATGTACTTTGCAGAAGAAACAGATCGGTCTTCCACGGTGTATAATAATGCACACTTTTCTGTCAGTGTCCCATGCATAAACAACAACAACAATGGTTAACTCAAAAACTTTAGACAATATCATAAAGTACAAAAATCTAGTTAGAAAAATCAACCAACAAAAATTGAACATTATCACCATTTCTCTAAAAATCAAATCTTACCCTCATAATTCAAAACAGCACATTTCTATTTAGAGGTATATCTAAAATAATGAATTTCATGAAGTTAAAGATCTTAAAAAGTGAAACTCATAATGTTTAGAATCATTACACAATCCCTGATTTGAGATATGTGAGCATAGTGGCTTATAGATGTTAAACACCTAAAAATAATGTCTTAAAATTTTACAATGTTAAGTCAGAAGAACAAAAAAGAATGTTTTCAGCACTCACGTCAGATTCAATAAACTGTTCATTTCAATGCATCCAATAAACACTACTGCCTCCTTATTACTAAATAACTGCATCAATGTGGTATGGAGGCCACCAGCCTGTATACCTTTTAGTGAAAGATCAGGATGCTTTGACCTCAGGTCAGTTTCTCTTCTGCATGAGTTCTCTTATTTAAGGTCAAATGCAACACTAAAACTTTTGGCAAATACTTAACACAAAAGGGTAATTTGAGACTAAATACATCACTAAAACTTGTTTTATATTGTTTACACAAAAAAGTTGTCATGTGTCTTTTAGGTTGAAATAAAGAGTATAACCTTTTTTACAATCTTTATAAGAAAAACGCTTTTCTCCTGTGTGAGTTCTCATGTGTTTTTTGAGACAAGATATAGAACTAAAATTGTTTATCACATTCTTCACATGAAACGGGCAGTCCTCTTTCGTGCATTTTCATGTGAGTCTTAAGACTAGATGTTTGATTAAATTTTTGTTTACATTCTGTACAAGAAAAAGGCTTTTCTCTTGTATGAGTTCTTATGTGGTTTTTTAGATTAGATAGTTGACTAAAACTTTTATCACATTCTGTACAAGAAAAAGGCTTCTCTCCTGTGTGACTTCTCATGTGTGTTTTGAGATTATGTACAAAGCTAAAACTTTTATTACATTCTTTACAAGAAAAAGCCTTTTCTCCTGTATGAGTTCTCATGTGTTTTTTGAGATAAGATTCATGACTAAAACATTTATCACATGCTTTACAACAAAGGGTTTTTTCTGTTTGATGAATTCTCATGTGTGTTTTTAGAACATGTGCAAAACTAAAACTTTTATCACATTGTTTACAAGAAAAACACTTCTCTGCTGTGTGAGTTCTCATGTGTTTTTTGAGACTAGATTTTTCACTAAAGCTTTTAACACATTCTGTACAAGAAAAAGGCTTTTCTCCTGTATGAGTTCTCGTGTGGTTTTTTAGATTAGATACGTGACTAAAAGTTTTATGACATTCTTTACAAGAAAAGGGCTTCTCTCCTGTATGAGTTCTCATGTGTGTTTTGAGATTATATAAAAAACTAAAACTTTTATTACATTGTTTACAGGAAAAAGGCTTTTCTCCTGTATGAGTTCTCATGTGTTTTTGAAGACTAGATGAGTCACTAAAATCTTTATTGCATTCTATACAAGAAAAAGGCTTTTCTCCTGTGTGAGTTCTCATGTGTTTTTTGAGAGTAGATATCAGACCAAAACTTTTATCACATTCTTTACAAGAAAAAGGCATGTCTCCTGTGTGAGTTCTCATGTGTTTTTTGAGAGTAGATATCAGACCAAAACTTTTATTACATTCTTTACAAGAAAAAGGCTTTTCTCCTGTATGAGTTCTCATGTGTTTTTTGAGATAAGATTCATGACTAAAACATTTATCACATGCTTTACAAGAAAGGGGTTTTTCTGTTTTATGAATTCTCATGTGTGTTTTTAGAACATGTGCAAAACTAAAACTTTTATCACATTGTTTACAAGAAAAAGGCTTGTCTCCTTTGTGAGTTCTCATGTGTTTTTTGAGACTAGATTTTTCACTGAATCTTTTATCACAATCTCCACAAGAAAAAGGCTTGTCTCCTGTATGAGTTCTCATGTGGTTTTTTAGATTAGATACTTGACTAAAACTTTTATCACATTCTTTACAAGAAAAAGGCTTCTCTCCTGTATGAGTTATCATGTGTTTTTGGAGACTAGATGAATTACTAAAACTTTTATCACATTTTGTACAAGAAAAAGGCTTTTCTCCTGTGTGAGTTCTCATGTGCATTTTGAGAGCAAATACATGACTAAAACGTTTATGGCATTCTACGCAAGAAAAAGGCTTTTCTCCTGTGTGAGTTCTCATGTGTGATTCGAGATGAGATATAGAATTAAAACTTTTGTCACATTCTTTACAAGAAAAAGGCTTTTTTGCTGTATGTCCCATGTTTGTTTTGAGATTAGATAAATAACTAAAACTCATCCTCTGATCTCTGTTCTGTGGGTTTGTCTCTTCATCTGTAGTTGATCTTGATTTTTCATGTTGGTTTCCTTCTTCATTCTGACTATCAGTTACATTAAAGCTCTGCTGATTGTTTAGATCTGCTTCACTGTTCTCATATTCCTCATGAGTAGGAATCTCCATCAAGGTATCAGTCTCCTGCTTCAGATCAGCCTGATCTTCCTCCTGACTGAAGAGCTCCTCTTTAATCTGTGGAAGTTGTTGTTCCACTTGTTCCTCTTTAATATGTGGAGGTTCTGGTTCCTGCAGTTTCTCTTTAATCTGTGAGGTTTCTGGTTCTCCATGTTCCTCTTTAATCTGTGAAGTTTCTGGTTCTCCATGTTCCTCTTTAATCTGTGAAGTTTCTGGTTCTCCATGTTCCTCTTTAATCTGTGAAGTTTCTGGTTCTCCGTGTTCCTCTTTAATCTGTGAAGTTTCTGGTTCTCCATGTTCCTCTTTAATCTGTGAAGTTTCTGGTTCTCCATGTTCCTCTTTAATCTGTGAAGTTTCTGGTTCCCCGTGTTCCATGCTTAAATTACTCTGTCTGTTGCACAGATCCTCTTCACTTGAATAATGCTGAGGGAGGACTGTAGAGAAAAAAAGACAAAAAAGGACAACTTTTATGCTTTAAAGGTATTTCTGTATTCTTAATACATAGTCTGTCCTGGTTCTATTTAGTCTTTCATTCTTCAGAAGGTCAAACACCTTAATTTAAGAAACTAAGAAGTTTTCAAAAAGGGTTACTATACATCAGGGGTCACCAACCCTGTGCCCGCGGGCGCCAATGCGCCCCCGAGCGCCCCTTGTGGCGCCCGCTGGAAATGCTCCAAAAAAAACTTTTTTTTTTTTTTTTTTTTAATTGGAGCAAATATTTAACAAACAATCACGGCATGTCTGTAAATGACAACAATATCAATTCTGAGATAAAGGTAGACAAAAAACAAATATGAAAACAAATATAACTTAAAAAAATAATCATTAAAATTAAGGGTCTATTACAAAAATGTAAATAGATCAAATAAATTACACAATGTCTGGGCATTCTTATGATTCATGTAATGTAAAGATTTAGAAAAGAGGTTGAGACGGTTGAGTAATCCATTAATATGAGGTTTCACCTTTAAAAATTTACAAGTATGAATAAAATGCTTTACAATTACAATTAGTAAATTAATCAGAAAGTCCAGATATTTGTCAATGAATTTTAATCAAATTTTAATTGTATTCCAATTTAAAGGGTTAATGATGATATTTTTGGATTTGAGCCAATAATGAAAAGACAACCAAAACTCTTTTACATGAAAACATTCAAATAAAAGATGTTCCACAGTTTCTACATCATTTCCACTAAAGACACAAACATCACTATCCCAGTTAAAGCCAGAATGTAAAAAATGATTGGAAGGGTAAATATCATTTAAAGAGAATGCTCCAAAAATAGCACTGCTCTTATGGCAATCAATCAAAAATGATGTCAGGAGTTCAGCTCTAAGAAAATGACAAAAGAGCAAAGAAAACAGAATAATTTGATTTATTATATCTAATTATTAATTAGATTTATTTGTTCATATTTGCATAATTTTGACAGAATATATTTATTATTCTGAAATAATATTCCTGTCTGTTTTTATTCATACTTGTGTTTAAAAAGTTAAAGTTAAGTTAAAGTTTTAAAGGTTTAAAAGTTTAGCTTTATGTGTTTAATAAATGTTTTTGTTGTTCGGTCGCAACCTAAAGTGTGTTTTGGATTTACATGCATTTTTGTGTGTAAAATGAGCAAATAGAAAGAGGGGGGGGGGGGGGGGGGCCTAGCAAACAGGTCCTGTGGCGCCCTTCATACCACTTGGAGCCCATTAAGTAGCCCTCAGTCTCAAAAAGGTTGGTGACCCCTGCTATACATTTTAATAAACACACACTCCCCACACTGACAAACTCATTTTTTACAGTAATAGGGTGGTGGTCATTAATCTTGTATTTTCTACTCCAGTGTTTTTCAACCAGTGTGTCGTGGGAGATGGTCAGGTGTGCCATGTGAAATTGCCCTCATTATCTAATCTAAAAAACATTTACCCATCTCCAGGATATCAGCTCTGTGTTCATCCTTCAGCTCTGCATTTAACACAATTATACCACAGCAACTCATTTGCAAACTGGACAAGCTGGGTGTTGACACCCCCATCTGCAACTGGCTTCTGGACTTCCTTAGCCGAAGACCACAAACAGTGCGTGCCAGCAACAACACCTCAAATACAATCATTGTCAACACTGGGGCACCCCAAGGCTGTGTGCTTAGTCCACTGCTCTTCCCTCTGCTGACACATGACTGCACAACAACCCACAGCACCAACCACCTTGTGAAATTTGAAGACGACACAACTCTGGTGGGTCTCATCACCATGGTGGATGAGACCAACTACAGGGAAGAGGAAGATCTGCTGACAAAATGTTGCAGGGGCAATAACCTCCTGCTAAATGTCAGCAAGACAAAGGAGATTGTTGTCAACTTCCAGAGGGGCCACACTCAACACCTGCCACTGATCATTGATGGTACTGCTGTGGAGAGAGTGAAAAGCACAAAAATCCTGGGGGTTCACATCAATGAGGACATCTCCTGGATCGCCAACACCACATCATTGGCAAAGAAAGGTCAGCAACGTCTCCACTTCCTGCGGAAACTTAAAAGATCAGGTGCTTTTTCAAGCTATCATGACCACATTCTATAGAGGAACCACTGAGAGCATCCTCTCCAGCTGCATCAGTGTGTGGGGGGGGCAGCTTAGTCAACACAGCCAGGAGAATCATTGGAGAACCCCCCCCCCCCGCAGGACTTATACATCACCCGCCTCACCCGCAAAGCACTAACAATTGTCAAGGATCTACACCACCTGCACACAACCTGTTCAGCCTTCTGCCCTCGGCGAGGAGGTACAGGAGCCTCCGCTCCCACACCACCACATTCAGAAACAGCTTCACACAACATCGCCATCAGTTCATTTTCAATGAACAAAACTCTCTCCAAAATATACAAACTTTTATGTAAATTAGATAATAATATCTCACTTCCAATAACAATATAGCTGTCGGCGGGATCCTGTGTCAGACCATGGAAAGAGTGAACAAACCATGAAGCTCAGAGAAGCGAGTCTATCTGCGTTCGGCGGCTGTTTGCACAACATCTCCCATGTTGCATTGGGTTAAATTTACAGCATCTCAGCGCACAATGAGTCTTTTTGTTAAACACTTTGAAAACACAACAAACACACAGTTTCTAAATCTTTTAACTTAACTTTTAGTACAACTTTTAGAAAGAACAGCTGCAATGTCCAGCTTTTTCTGCCACAATTATCACAAAAATGCATGTGAGATTGTGGAGGAACTGTAGATCAGACTATAAGTTTCTCCTTTTTTTTTTTTGGATGCTGGTGTGCCGCAGGATTTTTGTCAAGGTTAAAGTGTGCTGTGGCTCAAAATAGGTTGAAAAACACTGCCCTACCCCATCTCTCATGGGGGGGAGTCAGACGCTCAGTGGTGGAGGCTGTGGCCCGGGGATGAATGGCGGCTTACGGGAAAAAATTTTGTGGCCCTCAATAAATCCTAAATGATCATTATTAAACCAGCTGTACATTGCTTGGAAAAATATTGTTTCATTTCTGGCACAATCTGCAGGCAAAAAAAGGGTAATTACGCTCAGGTGTCAACGGTACAGTGTATTAATTTCACCACAAGAGGGCAGACAACATTTTCTATGTCACTGCCTCTACGTAAGGAAGGTCTGTGACGATGGTGGTAGAAATTGAATCAGAGCGGGAATCAGAGGGAGAGAGAGATGAAGTCATGTGCTTCCGGTTCCAGTTTACAGCACAGGACGCATGTTTGGCTCTCTGCGGCTATACAACTATCTTCAAATGACTTAAAAAGTTGATTTTTTCCAAAAAAAAAAGAGAGCTGACCATGGCCCCTAAGAAAAACCAGGACTAGAAAGACCTTAAAAAGTCTCTTGATGATATCCAAGCTGCTTTGTATCCCTTTATGGAATAAGTGAATGCTAAGCTTACTCCGATCTTGGATCTAATGGAAGACTTCCGAAGATTCCTAGCTCAAAACGAGCAACAAGAAAACCGGGTCAACATTCCGGAGAAAAGACTGGACGATGTGGAACAACAACTAAGGGTGAATAATGTCATTCTCACTGGAGTACCGATTAAACATCGGGCAAAGCTAAATGCAGCTGGAGTTAGCATTGCTAATGCTAATAGCGCTAGGAGTTCTGAAACGCAGAGCAGTGGAGAGTCTCTGGATCACCAAGTGGAATCATTTCTCATGTTTAAAGGGATTTTCCTGGATCTAAACACCATGGAGACCTGCCACCCGCTCCCCAGGAGAAAGGAGACGGATAAACCAGCGATCTTCATCAGGTTTGTGAATCAAAAACACAATCTCGCTCTGATGAATCACCGTAAAAATCTCAAAGGATCGGCTGCTTATCTGAACGACCATCTGACCAGAAGGAATGCTGAAATCTCAAAACATGCACGGCTTCTCAGGAAGCATAAGCAGATTGAGAACACTTGGGTTAAAGGCTGCAGGATTAACGTCAAACCACTCGGTCCACCGGACCGGTCCAAGGTTCTTGTTGTGAACACCATGAAGGACTTTGAGAAGTGTTTGATCACGGATGTCTGAAACAACATGGAGTAATACATCAAAGAGCCAAATAATTTCAAGAAATATGACGCCTAGATTCATCATTTTCTCCAAAAGTCTGAAGTGAACCTGATTAACAGCAAAACTCTGACCTGCAGACAAGTTGACCTCAACTCTTAGGCGTCGCTGTTATCAGCTGAAGAAGGATATGGATCTCTAATGTCTGCAGACATCACATCAAAGAGACCTGTAAACTCTGTTTAAACCCAGAAGAACGGCTGTTAATCAGCAGAAGAAGGAAAACCAACCTTGGTCATTCTACAAAATATGGACCCTTCTTATTTTATTTCACAGCATTACTTTATCATAAAAATAAATAAATAAAAATACAAAAATATAATAAAACAAATGATTAATCAATTACTGAAAATGGTTAAATTGATTGACTTTTAATGATATTACTTCACTTGCTCCAAAAAAAATTGATAAATTGATTCATGATGTAGCGGCTGCGGGCTTATGAGCCACTAGAGAGGCTGTGGCAGGTCCTGTTTGCGACGCTATGACGCTAAACTATGACCAAGAAATCCACTTTGTTTGTGTGTCGTGATTTATTCCACTTCATCGTTGCCACAGATGAAACTTATGATACGATCCATCAAAGCAGAGTTCATAATCATGTATAATAGTGGTCAACAAAAAATACTGGGCCCTGTGCACCCTCTCTATATCAAACCAGCAAACCAAACTAACACAGGTGACAGGTGTGCCTAAATGACGTCTTAACTAATCACGTGACCAAAAAAGGAATTATAAACAAACATGACCATGGCGACTACACACCAGCCCCTAATTATTTGGCAAATAGACAAATTATTACACACACACAAGAAACATTAAATCAGCATAAACAATTAGGGGTGTGCCAAAATAACGATATGGTGATATATCGCGATATTTAGTCCCGCGATCGATTATCGATACGTCTTCATCAGGTATCGACCTTTTATTTACGTTTAAAAACCCTGTAAAACGTTATATTAACCATCCTTTGGTAAGACAATTCCTTGGAGGGTCGATAGGGGGCGCTCGTTGCGAGATTGGTTGTTGCGGGCGGACGAAGAAGAACACACATTCAAACAAAGATGGCGGAGCGGGAAAACAACGAGAAGCGAGGGCAGCGAGTTAAAAGATGCGCCGGCAGCATTGGAGCTGCATCACCCGGAGTTGTGTGAGAAAGCTGTGGCTGCTGCTGCCTGAAGCCGACACAGCTCGACGCGGATACTTTTTTTCCAGACGAAGCTACCGCCGTCTTCTGAGAGACAGAGCAGCGGCAATAACGGTCCCTGCAGCGCGGTGGAGAACGAGGGATTTGGGTTTTTATTGAATGCATTAGAGTTTTGACATTCTCTCTCAGAAATACTGAAAAAGGATCCCTGTACTGTACGGCCAGACCAGAGCTACGGCTGTGATAGAAACGGAAGAAAGAGAGGCATTCCTGCCCTCAGACCCCCCTTCTCCTCTAAGCAGCGGTAGATGAGCGGCGTCTTGATGCTAAAGCCTGGGGTTCTCCAGAAAAACATGGACGTAAACATACATCACATGCAGCTTTACCCAAACGTGTTGTTCACAAAGACGTTAACTTTTAGATGCACTTCAAGTTCTTTATGTATTTTATCCCTGGTTATTTATTTTAAAAGCAGTTTATGTCTTAAATAATTTACTACTAAATAATTTACTATTTAGCTACTTGATTTTTATTTTTCAGTGAGAATTATATTTTTGTTTACACCACATTTGCACTAAATGGTTTCATTTATTTCTTAACAAAGACACTATATTTTTTCACAGAATAAATATCTGATTTACAGCTATTTTTTTAAATTAAGCGATGGCTATGGTTTTGTTTTTCTGAAGTTAATACCAATGTGTCTGGCAGCTACTTGACTTGTTCATTTTTTATCCTTTTTACAGCAATTTTGTACTAAATAATGACACTGCTGTTCGTGTTCACTATTGTTTAAACCAAATTTTACAGATATTTCCAAATGAAAATTGTCCCATTGTTTGTCAAAGACAGAGTATTACTGATTTCAGCAATGTTACACAAAAGTCTGTTATTCATTACACCAAATAGGACACAAGTTGTTTATTATCATGGTGTTTAAAAAATAAAAAATAAATGGGGAAATATTTTCCAAAAAGCTGTTTTTAAAGTTCTTCTTTCTTAAAGTTTGAGATACCGTGAGTTGTTAGAGACGAGATATATCGATTATCGCATTATTGCCATATCGTGATAGTATCGTTATCGTGAGCAAAGTATCGCAAATCGTATCGTGAGGTACCCAGTGATTCCCAGCCCTATAAACAACACAAATTCATTTAGTTCTGTTTTTCTTCTTTTTTTGTGTTTGTTAGTCAATTGGCCTCCAGTAGCCGTATCTGTCCTTCAAAAGATGATGAGTCCTTAAATCCATGAAATCTTCACTTCTTCATGAAGCTAATCCTTTTGGTTTTTCAGCCTCCAGCAGTAAAACCATCTTTGTAATTGGTCGATCAAGCAGCTGGTCTTTGTCTTGACTCTAACTTGACGTACCAATCCTCTTTTGTCTGGGAAAGCCTGTATTACTTTGCCCAAAACTCACGAATTTCTGGGTGCTGTGCTATCCACGATGAGCACTATGTCTCCAGGAATTAGGTTCCTCTTCATTCCAAGTAATCTTTGTCGCTCCTGTAGTTGTGGCAAATATTCTTTTGTCCATCTTTTCCAAAACAAGTCTGACATATACTGAACTTGTTTCCAACGTCTACATGCATAGACGTCCGCAGCATCAAAGAGTCCTGGTGGCAGTAATGGTGAAGTCTTCAATAGCAGAAGATGATTTGGAGTTAAGGCTTCTAGATCATGAGGATCCAAAGACGTTGTAGTCAATGGACGACTGTTAATGATTGCCTCAACCTCACAGAACAGAGTATGTAGATTTTCTTCATCCATTGTTTGTTCAGTCATGATGGAATTAAGAACCTTGCGTATGGATCTGATTAGTCGTTCCCAGGATCCACCATGATGGGAGGCAGTGGGTGGATTGAACTTCCACTTATTTCCCTTCTGGAGAAGCATGCTGTTGAGCCTTGCTTGGTTCCACCCTTCCATAGCTGTCCTAAGCTCATGTTCCGCTCCAAAAGAATTCTTACCATTGTCTGACCGTATCTCTTTGATTTGACCACGTCTTGCAATGAAACGTCTTAAGGCATTTATGAAAGAGTCTGTATCCAGCGAAGATGCTACTTCAATATGGATTGCACGTATGGTCATACAAGTAAAAATAACTCCATATCTTTTCACAACACTTCTTCGACTCCTTACTTTGAAAGGCCCAAAATAATCAACGCCAACATATGTAAACGGTGGTTCATCAGGTGTGATTCTCTCTTTTGGCGAATCAGCCATGTGTTGAGACATGGGTTGTGCATTTAGTCGACAACAGAGAACACATTTCTTTAGAATACTTAGTATAGCAGAGCAGGCCCCTGTAATCCAGTACTTTTCTCGAAGCTTAGAGAGCATGTGATTACGACCACTATGCCCCACTTGATGATGGATGTGTTGCAGTATAAGGTTGGAAATATGCAAGTCCTTAGCCAGTATAACTGGATGTTTAGTCTCCAGTGGCATTGAAGATCGGCTAAGCCGTCCACCAACTCGTAGTACACCATTTGTTATGATTGGACAGAGTTTGTGGACATGGCTGGATCTTACCGCGACTCCACTTTGTACACAGGAGAATTCCTCTTTAAATCTTGTTTTTTGGCAGTACTTGATTATCTCCTCTTCAGCTTCTTCTGCATCCTCCACAGTTTACTTAGGGCCATTCAATTTTCTTAGAGATTGGTTGTTGCTTTTCATTTGTCTTGGTAGTTTTTGCGATTGAAAGAGCTTTCTCTCGGTGGGGCACCATAATCCACCTTTTGAACTTCAGAAGCCAAGCAACAGTAGTCTATAACCTGGTCCAAGAGGAGAAATGATGAATAATGGTCATAACTGGATCAACCTTTTCACTGGCTTGAAGTGGATTTGCAACCATTTTCTTGACCCCAGGGTCATGTAAGGGAAGTTGGTCGATATCTTCAGGATTCACTGGCCATTCCCTTTCATGTTGCATGAGGAAAGAAGGTCCAGTGGTCCACATCGTGTCTTTAAGAAAGGCATCCACTTTTGAACCACGAGATGCCAGATCAGCTGGATTGTATCTCAGAGACTCTGTTAGCAACAAAAACTTTAAATCCGGATGTCTCATTCTTGATATATTTGAGAACAGAGGCACTGTCAGTCCAAAAAATAGACTCTTTCAGATCCATGTTTAGTTCTCTGTGCAAGAAGCCTTCAATTCGTCTTGCCATTGTGGCAGCTGTGAGCTCCATTCGTGGTGTGCTGACTGTCTTTAATGGAGCTACTCTCGCCTTTCCGATGAGAAAAGCACAGTGTACTTGTGACTCTGTGTTGCATGACAGCAAGTAGGCGACAGATCCATAACCAAGTTGACTTGCATCATAGAAGAGGTGGAGTTGTGCTTGTGTTACTTCTCCAAAGTTCTGTGGTTTCAGGCATCTTTCAGTGTTAAAGTCCTTCAGAAGATGTAGTTCTTGCAACCATTTCATCCATTTTTTGGCAATATCTTCTGGTATGGTGTCATCCCAACCAACTCCTCTTCTGCATAGGTCTCTTAGCAATAATTTTGCTGACAACACCACAGGACTCAAAACACCCAGTGGATCATAGAGGGAGCCTACAATTGAGAGGATTCCTCTTCGGGTCAGAGGTCTGTTTTTAATAGTGATTTTGAATCCAAAGGTGTCGGACTGCACACTCCAATGCATCCCAAGCACTCTTTACACCCAAGGATGATCTTGATTTTGGTTGAAATGGAGAGCCATTGTGTCTTTGGCTTGGAGATCTTCTGGTATAGTTTTGAGAAGATTTTCCCTGTTGCTCATCCACTTTGTAAGTTTGAATCCACCTTTAGCACAGATAGAGACAAGTTCCTGTTGTAAAACTGTTGCTTCATCTTCAGTAGCCACCGAAACAAGGCAGTCATCCACATAGAAACAATGCATGATTGTGTCCACTGTGTTTTGATTATACTGATCCTTGTTGTCTTCAGCACATTTCCTGAGGGCAAAGTTAGCACAACTGGGAGATGATGTTGCCCCAAACAAATGTACAGTCATTCTGTAGTCAGACAGCTGTGAGTTCAAATCTCCGTTTTGCCACCAAAGGAATCTTAGTAAGTCTGCATCCTCAGAAGGTACTTTCACCTGATGAAACATCGATTCAGTGTCTGCCATGATCACCACCTGCTCTTTGTGGAATCTAGTCACAACTCCTATCAAAGAACTAGTGAGGTCTGGCCCTTGCAGCAACTGGGTGTTAAGAGATGTGCCTTGAAAAGTTGCAGCACAGTCAAAAACAACCCTCAACTTTTTCTTAACTGGGTGGTAAACCCCATGATGTGGGATATACCATATTTTCCCATCAGAACGCTTCAGGTCTTCCTCCGGTACTCGTTCAGCGTAACCCTTGGTGAACATGTCATTCATAAAGGCCATGTAGTCTGTATAGAAAACAGGGTCTCTTTGGAGTCTTTTCTTTAAATGAACAACACACTGTAGAGCTAAATCTTTGTTGTTAGGCATGCAGATTAGAGGTAAGATCTTAAGCCCGAGCCCGAGTCCGAACCCGACCCGACCCGAATTTCGGGTCGGGTCGGGTTCTAAATGACAGTCATTACGTTCGGGTCGGTTCGGGCCGGGCTTCTCTCTCGCTGACTTTTTTAATAAATATATTGTAACGGCTGCAAAGAAGCTCCTTAGGCGGCGGTTGTCAAACAGCTCTTTATTAATCCTGTCTGTCAGAACGGTTACCGCACGAACCGAAAGGCACAGCCAGCTTCTTACTCAGAGGGAGAACAATCCCCTAACGCACACACCCACACACACACACAGGTAGACCCCGCCCCCTCCCACCAGTCACCAGCCCACCGTTGATTGACATACACTGTGGTCCAGCAACTTGCAGAACGAGGGGGGCGCCGGCCACCCGCAGCTCTGCGCACGTATCGTGAACGTAATCTTCCCTCCACAAGCCCGCATCTATTTGGTTTAGGTTTCCCCGATTTGGAGCAGCAGGAAGTCAAGGATGAACTTCAGACAGGGGAACTGAAAAGGCAAACGCGCACCACCGCGGCTGCAGTATTTCTCCGCGTAATGAAGCGAGTGCGCATCCAGATCTCTCTGTCACTCTCTCTGTCTGGCCTCTTATTCTGTGTTCCAGCGTTATTTCATTGATCAGATGCATTTATCATGTAGGGAGGAACCTATGCGCAGAGCTTCCAGCTGAACTCTATGCCACAACAGCGAGTTTATACGCGCGCGGCTGCAGCGACCACTCTCTGTTAGAAAGTAAATAACTTTCATGATCATAAAAATATGTAGAATATTTTACCTTTAAGAAATCTGGCGATTTTTTTCTGCCAAAAAATCCTATAGGTTAAATTGAAATTTCGGGTTTGCTTCGGGCTCGGTCCTGCAAATCAAGTTAATTGGTCGGGTTCGGTCCGAGTTCGCCTTTAATGCCCGCGGGCCTGTGTCGGGTCGGGCCGGATTTTTTAGGCCCGATCTTACCTCTAATGCAGATGTTTTTATTTCGCAGTGGTAAACCAATCTAATAGTGTCCATTTATAAGGTTTGCTAAATTTGAAACTGTCTCCATAAACTTTTGGTCTTCTTGTGACAATCCAGACTGTTCATCCATACTGCATTCAGGAAAATCAATTTTGAATTGTTCCTGACAAAGTTCATGCATCTGTACAACAGACACTCTGTTTACTGACAATTCTGGTTGCTGTTAATCCATTGTGTTTCCACTGTTTCTTCCCAGCGGTCCATTTATTGTCCAACTGAGCATCGTTTTAATAGCATAAAGGCCCGTACACACCGGGACGAATTTCGCCGGCGATTTTCGTCGGCGAAATTCGCCTCCTGACTAAACAAAGGGTACCAATGAGAGTGTGCACACCGACGCGAAAAAACGCCACGCGTCAAAGCGTCAAAAAAAAAAACGCCTCGGGTTCGTTTTTTTTTTTTGACGCCTCGCGTCGAAATCTATTCGACCAATGAGAATGGCGCTTTTGCTCACGTGTCTGGAGCTACTGAAGTTACAGTAAAACACAACTTGGGGGCGCTCAAACACAACACTTCTGAGCACACATACCAACAAAGAAGATAGACGCCAAGTAGCGGCTACACTGCTGCAAAGAAATAATGACGGACGTTCTAAAATATCCAGAAAACGCTCATGATACATTTTCAGCTCTTGTACCAGTCGATAAAACTCACCATGTTCTTCTCTTCTTGTAACTATGGGATGTACCCAAAATCGGCGTCTTTTCCGGCGTCTTTCATCATTCAACAAAACAATAATTTCTTCATCATTGGAACTGGAACTGGAGCTACTGGTGCTTGAAATATTCCTGTTTTCTTTGTATGATTCTGACAAGCGTGTGAATACTGGCTCTCTTCTTCTGAGTGAAAACCACCTTGTGTACAGGAGTATTTCTGATTTACATTCAGCGCCATCTAATGTCAGGGAAGGAAATTGCATGTTGGCTCGGCTCATCGTCAGCGAAAATCGCCTGGGTGTGAACACAAAAGACGTGGCGAAAAACGCTGGCGAATAACGCCAGGCGAATATTCGTCCCGGTGTGTACGGGCCTTTAGGTCCGTCATTTTCACTTTGGGTCACTTGCAGTGGTTCCAAAGCTTTAGGAACATTAACGCCTATTAAAAGTTCCATCTTTTCATTTATTTGTGGTAGGTAAATGTCCTTTAGATAATTCCAATTTTGTAGATCCTTTTGCAGCGGTATGTTACATTTCTGAACTGCGATCCTTGGTTGTGTGTATGTTTTAGGAATAGCAACAAAATAATTTCCTTGAATGGCTGCTACCTCTAGTCCATTGACAACATGACTGTCCGCAATTTTCTCTTGACACATTGTCCTGAGAAGAATGTGTGTTTTCCGTCCTTCCACATTGAGTCTGTGCATTAGACTGTCTGTACAGAACACTGCAGTACTTCCTTGATCCAAAAAAGCATAGGTTGTGACAATCTTGCTTCCTTTGCTGAGTTACACTTCAACTGGAACTATTGGTAATTTACAGTCTTGATCACTAGCCCCAGTAAGACCATTGGACACCAAAGTTCTCATTTGCTGAACCCCTGGTTTCTTTTCCGTCTCTGTAAAGTCTTGAGTCTCTTCTTTCCTAAGTGAAGTAATGTGAAGCAGAGTTGGATGTTTAAAGCCACATTTAGCACAGTAAACGCGCCTTTTGCAGTCTTTACTGATGTGTCCAATACACAGACAGCCAAAGCAAACACCCTTTTCTCTCAAGAAGCCAATCTTCTCTTTTCGGGATTTCTTTTCCAACTGTTCACATGAACCCAAAGTATGTCCTTTTCCACAAAAGAGACATTTCATTCTCGACGTTTGGGTAAATTTTTTTTCCTGGGTTCCTAGTTTGAATATTGTATTCACTGGGGTTACTTGTGTAGCAAAACTGCTTTCTTTCCTTCCAAAACGGATCTGTGACTCTGGTTTGGTCAAGCTCCTAGTTGCAGGTGGAATATCCTGTATGTTTCCAAACACTGGATCCGTTAAGACTCTTGCTTGTTTTTTTATGAACTCTGTGATGTCAGATAACTTGCATCTTTGTTCAGTTCTTTCCTGTAGTTCACAAGCTACTGTCCTCCATTTGTCTCTAATCTTGTAGTGAAGTTTCTTGATAACACTGAGCATGTTAGCAGGCACATTAAGATCATGCAGGTAATGCAAATCCTCCATGACATTGCAACAGCTTCTGAGAAAAAGACTATAATCTTGAAGAGCCTTAGCATCTTCTGTTTTAATTGAAGGCCATGAAAGAACCATGTCAATGCAAGCTGCTGCCACCTTGTGTTCATTTCCAAAGTGTTCTTTGAGTAAGGTTTTAGCTTTGAAATCACCTCTGTCTGGATTTATGTATTGACAGCTCCGAACCAGTTCCTTAGACAGACCTTTGGTGTACTGTTCCAAGAAATAACGTCGATCACTGTTATTATCTGTCCTTTTCTCTACATTGTTCTCAAATGCTCTCATGAACATGTGGTACTGTAGTGGTTCCCATCAAACACAGGTACATCTCGCTTCGGCAAAGATGAAACACATTGCTGATTCATCAGAAGCATTGTTATTTCATTTTGATTTCTCATTATGTCCAACATTGATTGTTGATTGTCCATCACAGTGTTTGTGTTTCTGGTGTCTTGGATGTGGAAACTTGGATGGACTGAGGGAACTGTTTTTTTTTCATGTCTTTGGTCTTTAATCATTGTAATTTCAGCCCCCACAGCTGTAGCTTGATGATCCCTTTGAGCTGTTCGATGTGAAAATGGAACGAATGGATCAGCTTTCCAATCCAGAGTTTTTTGTTTTGTTGTTTGTCTTTCCAAATAAGAGTTCATTCCATCTGATGCTTTAGAAAGACTTTCACATGCAATACTTTGAGATTTCAGCACTTTTAGTTTGGCCTTGTATGCACAGATTTCCTCTTCCAATTTAATTGTTCTTTTCTTTGACGAAGTCGTTCTTCCTCCTCTTCCGGTTGATGTCTTTGTTTTAAAACCTCTTGTTTTGCCATCAAAGCAGCCAGATCTGCTTCTGTTTTAATGCATGATGAAGTTGTAGAGGACGTTATTGACTTTCCAGAATGTGATCTTGTTGATTTTCGCTCCACATTTGACACACTGTCACTAGGTTTTATGTCATCATTTTCCTCCGTTTCTTGATTTGTGATTTGAGGTATTTTTATGTTTGAGAGCAAATTATATGTTGCAGCCGACGTCTTAAATTACGTGTAAATCAGAGCGCGCAGCGCAAGAGTGTGTGTGTGAGCGTTAAGGGTCTGTTGCTCAGTTTGCTGGAAAAGTAATAATAAAAAAAGGTTTCCTCCAAAGTATATTTATTTATTAACCCGCTCTGGAGGCATCTGAACGGGGACATGAACCACAAATCAAACCACGGTTCTGCGCTGCGTTTTCCAACCACAGTCAGAAACGTCATCGCAGGAAAGGTTCAACATTTTCCCCGAGAGGGAAAAATAAAACCAGAGAACCTGATTATAATCATTGTCTCAATGAAAATAGAAAAATATCATAAGGTTCAGGAGACACGAACAGGTTTGCTCCGCTTTCCGCAGCTGCCTGGTCTGACTGTCGGTCCGTCAGCTCACCTCCCGCGAGCTGACACAGTGTAAGGCACAATGTGACGTCAGACTGGATCTGTGAGCACAGACAGCAGAGCTGTTAGCTGCAGAGCAAAGGAGAGCTCTGGATGAATGGCGTGAGAGTCAGGAGTGTTTCAAAAGGGGACTTCAAGATGTGGGACGACCGGAACTCCTCTGTGGTTTGGTCCACACAAACCCTCAAACTACAAAAACAGAGTTGTACATGTTTGCATATTCTCCTGCAGACAGATTGTTTGTCTCTATTTGATCTTCAAATGTCAGCAAAGCCATGCAGATATCACTGAAATATGTCATCTCTCTGACTGGAACACCACAGAGCGGGTATCCAGGAATATGAGTCGATTTCCAGGGATCAGCCAAGGAGCGTTTAGATCCCACCAACTTTCACTGATTGACAGACATTTCTCCTGAAAAAGCTCTTCACGAAATAAATGTCATTCTGAAAAACAGCAACATGAAATAAAAACAAAGCCACATTGAAAAATTTTGATTTTGAAATCCGAGGTTCTGAAAAAAGAATTATATTACTGTTCCACATGATTAAAATGAATATTTTAAAATGATGTTTTAAAATAATAAACAGGTTTTAAAACAAAATGAAATATTTTGGATAGTATAATGGCTAATTTAAAATCTGTGTGTAGGTTTTCACCATTTCATGATCTTTTTATATATTTATGAGAGATGTATTGGTTGATTGTGTATTTGCATGAGGTCTTATTTATTCATTTAATTAAATATTTGTTTATTTAATTATGAACATTATAGGACTCCATACACATTTGATGTGAACTTACAGATCATTCGAATTGCAGAATGTGCATTCAAAACCCCGCTCTCATTTGTGAATCTTCCCACATTTGTGAGAGATTTTTCTACGGTATTTTCTATGGTATTGAGACTCCTTTGACGGAGCAGGTCAACTAATGTCACCCATGCCTAGTGAATCTGTCAATCAAGCTCATCAGCAAAGCAGGCGGGTTCGCTTTTAGCCAATCAAATGGCCCCTTAGACCAGTGTTTTTCAACCTTTTTTGAGCCACGGCACACTTTACCCTTTACCCCCCCCCCCCCCCCCCGCCGGGGCTGCCGCCGCCGCAATCTGACGCGCATTTTTGTGATAATTGTGCCAGAAAAAGCTGGAAGTTGCAGCTGTTTTTTTTCCTAAAAGATGTAATAAAGGTTACGTTAGGAAATTTACAAACTGTATGTTCGTTGTGGTTTAAGACGTTTAACAAGGACGACTCATTGTACGCCGAGGCGCTGTCACGTGACCTAATGCATCATGGGAGATGAAGTGTGAAACTGCCACAAAAGAGCAGAAAGACTAGCGTCTCTGAGCTTCATGGTTTTGTTCTCTTGTTCCACGGTCTGATCCCGGATTCTGTGGAAAGCTACACCGCTAAAGACGAGCTTTAGCTGGTAATTTTGTTAGAACTGAGCGACGTTTTGAGCTAAATTGGGACAAGGAAGTTAAGACTTTAAGCACTTCTGATTGGTCAGACTGATGACATGTGATTAAACCTTCAAGAATGATTGGTAGAGACAGTAAAAGGGGCAGGACTTCAGGAAACAGGTATAGCTGCAGCTAAATCGCGGTGGTACCGTCATTCTTATCAAAATGTCTTTAATAGAATCAAATAAACACAAAGAAAAAGTAATTTTGAAGTAAATCTTTATATTCCTAACTCCTCAGTGTTTTATCAAGTCCTGTTTGGATGAACAGAGAGCTGAAATCCTGGAGAGGGAAAATGTTTTTATATCAGTTAATGAGAGCAATTTCCCACGGCACACTTGACCATCTCCCACGGCACACTAGTGTGCCGCGGCACACTGGTTGAAAAACACTGCCTTAGACTTTCTTCTCACTTTCAAACTGACGAGGGAGCTGTTCAGCACAGCAGTTGAAAGTACGCGGGCAGCAAACATGGCGAAAGAGGTCCACCGAACGGGATCAGTCTCAGCCCATAAGTAATGCATTTATTTGATCATTCCCTAGTTGTACATCTTGTATTTTATTGAATATTTATTGAATAATACGTTGAGCGTTCTCCTTAGCCGAGTGACATGTGTGAATGCTTTATGAACACTTCAGCCAAGAATTCGATTGCAGAGTAAACCCACCCACCGAAAATTAGATAGCTTTGCTTAGCTTAGCCCGTGAGGTCATATTTCTTAAATGGTTTTAGAGCTAGGGGGCTCGAAACTAGCCGGTTTTCGACTCAAGTTGTCTGCCTGAGTGAAGTTCAAGCTGGTGGGACCGGCTAGCGGCTGTACGCAATCTGTATGTTCTTGATTCTGTCAGAACCTGAGGGAAAAACATGCTGGATTTACAGCAGCAAAGAAAGTTTACTAAAAAGTATTGATTTGGAGACAACGATGTTGTTACACAGTGATGCTATGCTATGCCAACTAGCTAGTTATCTGTTCCGTGTGCTGCCTTATGTAAACACGATCCGGGTTAAAGTTAGACACAGTATTTTAACAACCCAGACTTTAAGACGGGGTGGATATGTGCAACAACATTAATTCATATGACATTCATAAAAACGATATTTTTCTAAATATAACAGACGTAAATCCACTGAATGAAGCGTCATAGATAGAGCTCGTATTGTGCTGACAAGCCCTCGTGAGATTGCATCAGCCACTAAAATCCCTGTGTCTTTACTTCCAATGATGTAATGACAAGAATCCAAAACATTATCATGTTTTTAGGCTGTTTTGTAGTCGATAAATAGTCAGAAAGGCTGGATGGGAGAAATCAGCTGTCAACAGTGATAAGAGTAGAACTTAGAAGTTACTGTAAGTACTACACACAGGTTTCCCAAAGCAATCTTTGGTTCATCGTGCCATCAGGCAATACAACTCTCTGGCATGGCATCTTAGAAGCTATTTCTTTTAATTAATTTTACACACTGATTTTTAAATTATTTAATTTTTTTTTATCAATCTTTTTAATTTGTGATATTTTTATTTTATTTATGCGTGCGTTTTTTTATGTGTATTTTATGAATGTCAGCAGATGTCCATTTTTAAAATTTCTTAAGGGTTTATTAATGACCCTTCTATTCTATTCTATTTCATAATGAACTAAGATATTACTTAGATATGAATAAATCACCTGATACATCCCCTCTCAAACTGTGGGACTGTGCAAAGGCCTTTTTAAGAGATAGCATAATTTCTTATGTAACAGCAAAAAAAAGACAAAAGTTGGCTTAACAGCAGCAATTAGAGCGTAAAATCAAAGAATTGGAACACAGACATAAGCAGAGTGCAGAACCAAACCTCTTGACTGACTTAAATACTACTCGCAAAGAATTGCAAGAACTGTAATCAGAGAAGATTGAGGGAAACCATCCCTTTGCCAAACATCCAAGGCCGGCCATCCCTATACGCGAATTACACAGCCGCGTAGGGCCCCCATCACCACCAGGGCCCCGAAGTGGTGACAAAAATAAAATTAAAAAAGACCCAAATCTGGCAACCCATTTCATAGCTCTGAATGTTGTGCAAAAGAAAGTTGCTTGCACTTTAATGATCCCCCCCTTCAACACACCTGAATCAATCTGGCAACCCAAATAATGACGTTACGCCCCTCTTAGCAACGATTGGTCAACATTATTGTCAGGACCTGGCAGCACAGTGTGTATTTACGAGCGCATTTGGTTTCAATAAAGTTGGGAAAAAGAAAAAAACTAGCAAATTTTGTCGCACTGATCAAAGCGACAACAAGAGAACTTCATGCCACAGAGACTTTATCCATCAGGAGCTGAAAAAAGATGAAGAACTTTAACATCAATCACAAGGTAAGTTTGGAGGATCATGTTGGGGCTGTATTTTTGACACTATCCAGTATTTATGTGTGGCTGCGCAATTTACGTAAATACTAATCGATCCTTGGTGAAGAAGATTGCACATAAACGACCTCGTTTTGTCGTAGTTAATTTCCAATGGAAAACTCGAAAATAATTCTGATACCCAAGTTTCCAAGATGAGGGCGGACATGACCTTTTAAAACGGTGGAGAGCAGAGAAGAGCAAATATTGACAACAATATATTGGCTGAAAAATGTTTTAACTCACGTTATCATATATCGTATTGTTTCATTGTTTTGCTAACATATTTAGTGCGTTCTTTCTGCATTTTCTGGTTTATGTCAGTATAAAAACTGCTGTTTATCTGTTATGGACAGTCAGGTAGTCTAACTTTTTCAACAATGAATTTGTCTTAAAATCTTGCACTGGCATGAAATATGGAGAATCAAAACTACCCAGAATGTTCCTGACATCACTGAAGATGTCATTTCAGGTCATTTTAATAGCTTGTAAAGTAATTTAAAAAACAGTGTCTGCATAAATCCTTTTTTCATAAACAGCAGCTGAAGAGTATGGAGCCCCCAGTTGTTCATAATTAAATAAATAAATATGCAAATATACAATAAATCTCTAATAATTATATAAAAAGATCATGAAATTGTTTAAAACCTGCACACAGATTTTAAATGAGCCACTATTAGTAGTATTCTGCTATAGATATTTTATTAGGTTCATCAGTGATTATTGTATAATAATAATTATTGTCTTTAACTGCAGAAGAAACTCCTGTCACCACATCTACTGTTGAAAGAGAAAACATTGATGCTGGTTAGTTCAAATCTACCCAGTATGGAACCTAGACCAAACTTATTGTTTCATTATTACTTCAAAAATAGCCATACGTGCGCACACACACACACACACACACACAAAAGTGAAGCCACCTCTTTCCAACATTGTGCTTCCAGCATCACAGCAACTGTTCTAGATTTGATTAGACTGTTTGACTTTTCACTGTTTGCTTTTGTTGAAGTTCTGTCTCTTATGTTCCAGACGCTCCAAGAGAGGCGTTTATGGAAGAGGAAGCTACTGGATCCAAAATCCTACCTACCTCAAATTGGTCCAGCTGAATGACCAACCACACTCTCCGATCCAGTAAGAATGGATTTGGTGCAGAGAGGTCCTTTATAGACTGAGAAAGACTTTGACTTTCCAAAATTGAGCTGTTGTGTTCTTTATTATGGATTGTTTTATCGTTATTTGATTGTCTATTAAGTTGCTGTTTTTAATAAGTTTGAGTTTTGGGAATGTCATTTGTTGAGTGCCCAATATTACATTAAAAATATTTATATTTATATATACATTT
>CM043707.1:23384000-23447016 GCA_023969325.1 Oryzias curvinotus
CTGAATGTGTTCGTGTCTTTTAAACAGGTCCATTTTTTAATTGGTTTTAATCATTTTAATTTTAATTTTGGTACCTCCGTCTCCTGCCCTTTTTTTGTGCATCCGCCAAAAGAGAAATAAATTCCCTCGGGTCCACATTTACATCACGTACAAGAACAACAGTGAGGAATTCTGTGACCCTGTAAAGGCCATTGAGTATATTAAGGAGATTATTATAACTCCTGAGAACAAAACTCTAATGAATCCTTAATCCATAATTGAGAAGAAGAAGCTAACTATACACTAGATGGCAACATTGCTCCTAACACGTACTATTGAGGAACAGTCAATCCTTATTTACTCTTCTTGAAGTAGGTCAGAATAATGGTCATATGTCATGTTTTTTTTTTGTTTTGCGTTCATATCCTCTTGTTCTCCGATGATTTTTTTACAACTTGAAAAGACAACAGAGCTTTTTTTTACTTTTCCTATATTTGGATGTTACTCTCACATGGATCCAAGAAATTGTACAGTTATGTTACAATCTTTTTATATTTAACCACATTTAATTTTTTAATCCCTCTTTATAGTAGTTTGCTTGCAACGTGTACCAGATGGCTGCCTCGGCCCCCAACACAGTGTTACCAATCCCATTTTGCTATTTTACTCATTTTAAGTTAACCATGGGTGAGTTGACAATAATGAGCTTTAATGTGAAGGGTCTTGGTGGCTCTTCTTGTTCTTCAAGTTCTTTTGAATAAGGAAAAAAATTACTTCAGCTCAAACATTATAGGTGCCAAATTACACTACTACAAGAAACCCATCTAACAGGTGATGGACATCAGAACCTAAAAAGGTCTTGGGCAGATAAAGTGTACTACTCATCACATTGTGAGGGGTTTGGCTATACTGATACACAGACAAGTCAATGTTACTGAAACTTAAGTACACAAAGACAGGGAGGGAAGATTCATTCTAGTAATGGACTAATAGATGGCATTGTAGTTTCATTCATAAATGTATACGCTCTGAACGAGGATCAGCCAGGATTTGTCAAATCATTCTTTAATACGATAGCAGAGCATAGCTCTGGTATTCTACTCATGGGGGAGACTTTAACTGTAGAATGTTACAACTGGACAGACATTCTTTTTCTACATCTCCTTTATCCAAAATGGCAAAACCCTTAAATCTGTGTCTATAGAGACTGGCTTTGTGGATGTATGGAGATCTAAATTTCCAAATGACAGAAATTTCACATTCTACTCAAACAGACACAAATCATACTGATGAATTGACTATTTTTTTTACACATAAATCTGAAATACATAGAATAACATTTACAAACTGACTAAGCTAAACTGGACATCCCTGCTGTCAGACCCTCCTTCACGATAAGGAAAACTCCTAAAAAAAACGGAATCCGGAAAAAACGAAGAAACGTCAGGGGTGCCCACATGAAGGAGGAATCCTCCCCCCCAGAAATCCTAACCCAAATCATACACCCTGATCAAACTGGGTTTATTGCTGGAAGATACTACGGAAGTAATGTGCGTCGCCTACTAAACATTGTATCGCATCAAAAAGAGGGTAAACCTGTAACAACAGTTATTTCATTAGACACCCAAAAAGCATTCGATAGAGTATCATGGAAATACCCAATACTGACATTAAACACGTTTAAATTTGGACCCAAATTTGTTGACAATCACGTCCACCAACCAGACAAGGACCAGCAGGACAACCACAGGGCCCCCAACGCTAGTAGGAACGCACAGGGGGAGATAGAGTGCAAGCTCCACCCCAACCACAAGGATAACCCCAAAACAAAACACAGACTAATGCTGATAGCGCCTGGGGGGTATTCCAGGAAGCATGTTTAAACTAGCCTGACTTTAAGCCTGAACTCTGGCTGAAATCCGCCTGAACTTGCTTACTCTGGGTATGTCGGTTCCAGAAGATCAGATATGAGTTGGCGTAATTACGCTCGACTTGGTAACCCTGGGTTAACGCACGTGCACGTCGTGTACATAAAGACATTCTCAATAGATCGGCGATTTCTGGAGTCACCATGGAAACGCCTGGGAAAAAAAAAAAGAAAGCGCGACACTTGAGAAGGAAGTGAGACGGAGTCTGAGATTTCAATGACGGCGTATGAAGATTATACGTCCAACAAAAAAGTAACACGGCTGCATCATCAAAAAAAAGAATTTCGGCTTGGAGAAAATCAACAGACAAAGTAAACGCACGAGTTTCTGATCTTGTTTCCATTTTCCTTGTGACGCATATATATATATATATATATATATATATATATATATAACAATAAAAAGGACGGTAAAAAAAATGCACGGAGTGCAAAAATTAATTAAAGAATTTCCCATCATTGTACTTGCAGCTTGAGAGTGTAGGGGTGCTATAAAAACTCATCATCCTCTCCTTCGCTCTCACTCGTGGTGCTGAGACGTAAGCACAGTAGGACAAAATAACTCGACAAAACACAGCAAAACAGCTAAACAACTAAACATATTTAGTCAAAAAGCCACACTTCAACCCAAATCCGTCCAGACAGGCAAAGGGAATGATATCCCAGAATCCCTTGCGGTGCCGATCTAACAGCAGCACCAAAGTTACGCCTACTTAATTGAATTAATTTGAATGAAAGTAAAATAATTGTCTGAAAATTATGTGTTATTTTTAAGGTGACTTAACAAAAAAATGATTTCTCTTAACTGAAGCAAATAATTAAGTTAGATCAAAGTAAACAAGTTTAATTTTCCAACATCCATATGTGGTCCTATCACCCTCTCACTGTGGAAAAAGTATTATCTGGGCTTCTTCATCCACTAAATCATCTTCAAATGGACACAGCATGGCGTGTCTTCACCTCTCTCAAAACAAACTAAGCTTCAACTAAGCCTGCTCCGGACCAGGTTATGTTCAGAGCATGAGTTGCCGTGGCAACTTGACCTACCCTGAGACATACCTCCATTTCTGGAACCGGAAGCTGAGGTTATCAACTTCCTTAGCCTCAAACTTACCGTGGGAGCTAGCATAACCTGCTTTCTGGAATACCCCCCAGGAGTCGCAGTTACCCCCCCCCCCCCCCCCCCCCTCCGAAAACAAAATCCTACGGTGGCCGCGTCGCAAATGAATATACAAGTAATAATTACAGCGCAGTATTCTTTATTAACAAATAACAGCAAAAAATAACTATCTAACTAATGAACTAACTATACAGGCGTTGTAGAATAAGTATGTGTGTCAGGTCGCGTGTGTGTTAGGGCGCGTGCATGTATAAGTAGACTGAGCGCGTGCCACGCGGCCGCGCGTGAGAGCCTTTGACTCCGGTAAGCTCCTTTAGGTAAATGTTGCAGCGTGGGGGGGGGGGGTCTCTCTTCCTCCACGTCTGTGACAGTAAAGCCACACCAGTTCCTCACAACAGATGAGTTTATTTCTTTCGTGGGAACAAACTGCACACTCTCACCGGTAGCCATGCTGTCGCGTGCTGTTTGTCGCGTGCCGTGTGTAACTAACGCTACGGAAGCTCTGAGGAGCCAAAAATGCGCCACATAAAAACTCGATTTAGTTATTTTTGAAATCGCCCGTAACAAAAAATTCGAATTAATTCATTTGATCGATTTATCGCCCAGGCCTAAATGGTTATATTTCCATTTATACTCAAAGTGTTCACATTTATTATTTATAAATGGGTACATTTATTTCTTATTTTTATTTTGCAGTTTTGGTTCTACATAATGACGATGTTTTGCACAGTTTCTTCTTAGCTGACAGTTTCTTCTGCTCTCAAAAAGTATCAAAAAGTATTGGAGGTGGTGCAGCGTCCACATCCCAAGATGTTCCTGACATCACTGAAGACGTCATCTCAGGTCATTTTAATAGCTTGTAAAGTAATTTAAAAAAAACAGTGTCTGCATAAACCCTCTTTTCATAAACAGCAGCTGAAGAGTATGGAGTCCCCCGTTGTTCATAATTAAATAAATAAATATGCAAATATACAATCTAACAATGAATCTCTCATAATTATATAAAAAGAGCATGAAATTGTTTAAAACCTGCAGACAGATTTCCGGAATCTGGTTTTTTAGGAGTTTTTCCTTACCGCGAAGGGGGGTCTAAGGGCAGGAATGCCAGTATAGCTTAGTCAGCCCATCGAGATGACTGTTGTTGTGATTTTGGGCTATACAAATAAAATTGAATTGAATTTTAAATGAGCCACTAAACTATTAGGAGTATTCTGCTATAGTTATTTTATTAGCTTCGTCAGTGATCATTCTATAATAATAATTCTTGTCTTTTAGCTGCAGCAGAAACTCCTGTCACCACATCTATTGTTGAAAGGGAAAATGTTGATGTTGCTGCTGGTAAGTTCAAATCTACCCAATATGGAACCTAAATCAAACTTATTGTATTACTTGAAAAATAGCCATATGTGCGCACACACACACACACACACACACACACACACACACAAAAGTGAAGCCACTTCTTTCCAACATTCTGCTTCCAGCATCACAGCAACTGTTCTAGATTTGATTAGACTCTTTGACTTTTCACTGTTTGCTTTTGTTGAAGTTCTGTCTCTGATGTTCCAGGGGCTCCAAGAGAGGCGTTTATGGAAGAGGAAGCTACTGGATCCAAAATCCTACCTACCTCAAATTGGTCCAGCTGAATGACCAACCACAGTCTCCGATCCAGTAAGAATGGATTTGGTGCAGAGAGGTCCTTTATAGACTGAGAAAGACTTTGACTTTCCAAAATTGAGCTGTTGTGTTCTTTATTATGGATTGTTTTATCATTATTTGATTGTCTATTAAGTTCCTGTTTTTAATAAGTTTGAGTTCTGGGAATGTCATTTGTTGACTGCCTAATGTTACATTAAAGATATATATGCACATATATATATATATATATACATATATACATACATTTGTCATTCATATTTTTTTCTTTTCACTTTTAAAATTTGTTTGGCACCACTAAATGTGCATCCAACACACAGGCAATAAGCTGTATTCAATTTTTCAGCAGCAACAATAATCCATTCACAAAATGTAGTAATAGAGAGATCTCATTTATATTACAACAAAAGTTTAGTTTTGTTGGTGTTGCTGATCAGTTAGAGGGCCCACAAATTTAATTTCGTTTAGGGCCCCCAGAAGACCAGGGCCGGCCCTGCCAGTGACATAAAGATCAATCCAACGAATTCAAATGTTTGGTCACCTACCAACTACGTGTAGCTGAAGCTGCGGGTTCCAGCTGCTATCCAGCAGTCTGCGCTGACGACAGAGCTCCTCCTCATTCTGGACGATGGTTCCTTCAGCAGCAGAAAGTTGTTCTCTGACAGAACCTTCCTGAGGTTCTGAAGACATGGTTCCTGCTCCGATCTTCAGCTCCAACTCCCACAAACACCGCCGTCCTCTTCACTTTTGTTACCTTGAGCACACAAATAAATTATTCATACAATCAAAATTACTAAAGTTTCATGATCTAGTAGAGTTTTGTACAGCTTAAATAATATTCAAGGCAGAAAACAAATGACTACCAACAAATATCCAAAGGTTCTTTATTAAAAGAGAGGAAAAATACAATTTTAGGGGAAAAAAAAAAATTTCTAATGCATAAAGCACATATAAATAAAAAGATTTTGTGTTTCAATTTGTGGAAGCATTTCAGTAAATGCTTGAAACAATGTCCAAACATAAAAGAATTTATATATACAGAAATATAATCATTGGTAAATATTTACAAATACAAAACAATACAGAATATTTGTATTTGTAAATCTGCAGACTTAGAAAATACATTTTGTTATTCATTTGTGTGTTTTTTTAAATAGCTTTTAAATAGCAGCTGTAACTGAATACACACTTGGGTAGGGCACTGGACTTTGATGGTGGGAGTCCTGGGTTTAGTTAGGAAAGTGAGGACTTAAGGCAGGGGTCGGGAACCTATGGCTCGCGAGCCATATATGGCTCTTTTGATGGTCACATGTGGCTCGCAGATAAATCTTTATTTATACCATTTTTTTTTGTCATTAGACCAGTCCTTCTCATGGGTGATGCGATGCCAGAGGGGCGCAGTAGTAGCGGTGCTTGGAGAGAAAAACCTGCGCCAGCACTCAGTTTACTATTATCTACTATTTCACAGAGTTTATTCCAGCTGGAAACCTATTAATTGCCGTGCCTAAACCTGCGCGCTCCCGTCTCTGAGAAAGAGCGCGCAGATGAGGGGACGGGATGTGAGGAAGAAAGCAGAGGGTGGGGGTGGGGGGACAGGCAGCAGGTGAATCGCACAGGGATTGTAAAAACTTAAAACACGCTGCCCGTCACTCACTGCAATGTGAGTGTGTGTTTGTCTCCAGGTCTGCATGTGAGTCTTTGTCACATCTCCAGAACATTCAGACCTACGATCACGTTTAAAGTCTCAACACCTGCATGAAGCAGAAACTCACCACGGATCAACCAGACTAGACCATCAGCAAAACCACCACGAGAAATACTCATCATTTATTAGCAACAGCATAACGATGTTATTAAAAAGAATCCACAGACTTATTGTACTATAAAAATGTTGAAATTACATCAAATTACATCACTTGTATATTTAGTTTTAAACATATTGTCGCGGACTGAGTTGGGTCCGCTGTTGGGCCGCGTTAAAAGTTCTGGAGTTCATTGAATGCATCAAACAGAGATCTGATTGGCTCTCAGTTCTGTCGCTCAGCCTGTTGTTAGGTAGTTTGGACCAATGGGGTTCAGCTATGGGCCGAATAAGGAAACAGGAGGACTGGAGCAGGAGCAGAGGAATATAAAGTTGGGAGAAGCGCTCTCGTCTCAGCGGGAGAGATTCAGGAGTTACTGAATTAATTTTACGGCGTTTGTTGCGGTCTGTAGTAACCAGAATAAAGAACCTTAAAAGAGGTTAAGGCTCCGTGCCTCAGTGTGGGAAAAGGACGCTACAATATTGTATGGCTCTTTTGAAATTACATTTAAAAATATGTGGCGTTTATGGCTCTCTTGGCCAAAAAGGTTCCCGACCCCTGACTTAAGGTAAAGGGGGTGAGAGTTTCCTTTTTGGACTTGTGTTGTTTATATAACTTTCTTGTTTCATATAATTGTATTGTATTACATAATTTTTGTCTTGTATTTTCTTATTTTTTATCCTAAACTTTTTTTCACTTGTCTAAAATAAAAAAGGTTTCTTACTTACTGCAGCTCCGATCGATCATCTGCTAGTCTCACAATCACATACAAAAGGTCCAAACAGAAACTTTTCTCCTGGTTGGAGATTTTCCTGAAAGTTCCTGTGATCCTGCAGGAGTCAGTTCTGCTCAGCCTGCAGACCAAACAGAAAAGACTCTGGAAGCTTCCACATGGGAAACTTCAAGACAAAGAATCCAAACAACAACATCTGATTGGTTGACTTTTGGAGGGAAAGCTGCAACAGTCTTCTGTGATTGGTTCAGCCGTCCCTGCCCCCACTAGTCCACTGCACAGGGGGCAACATTCCAGGGGGGGTTGGTAATCTCCTCCTTCTATTGTTTCTGCCCCACTGGCTCTTTCAAAATAAAGGCTTGTTGTAGCAGAAACCTGAATGGAACATCAGAATGGACTCAAACTGCTGCTGGTTTCAAAGCCTCGTTCTCAACTTCCAGCTGAACTCTTCATGAGTTTGAGCGTCTGTGACAAACTCTACAGTTGAACAACAGCAGGGAAAATCTCCATGGATGTTGTTGAGGGCAACAGGGGTTCCATTATATTTTCTTTTCATTATGCATTACATGGATTCTATTATGTTTTCTACGTTCTTGTTATTATGCATTTAATGGATTCTATACATGCATGTATATTGTATTGCAGAAATATGCTTGATTCCTGCTCTCAGTAGCAGATAATATGTGCTGAGGTCACCAGTAGGCCTGTTTTGGACTTTTGGTCTCTGTTTTCTTTCTGTGCTGGAGTGTTTATGGAGCCACAACACCTGCAATGTAGACTAGACAAAAACACATCATTCTAATGACGTATCTAGTATGTTGACATCTTCCCTTACTGAATAATAAAAACGCCTTTTAGCCTTGAGGACAGAGAGAGAGGACAGCCACAGAGCCTAACAGGTCGTGTTTCTCCACCTCTCCCCTTTTGGAAAAGGTTTGAAAATTCATACAGACTCTTGTGTGTCTTTTCATTTCCCAACTGCACATTTCATTTTTGGACGTCCTGAACCATCTGAATCTGTGAAGGCCGGACCGGAGGCCAACAATTTGGTGGTTGAGGATGGTTTTTCCTGAGGAATCTGGCCTGGATGAAGGGTTTCTCATTAGTGGACTGACGACACGGGTGCACCCTACAAAGGTAAGCAGAAACCTGTTTAATCAAATTCTGCAGTGGGCGTGGCCATATCAAGTGTCTGATGTCCACGAACTGAATTGTGCGTTTGGGAAAATTCGAGTTCTTTGTGAAAAGTGAAGTTGAAGTATACAGAATTAAAGTGAAGTGAAGTTGAAGAATAAAAGTAAAGTTAAAAATGTATGGAATAAAAGAAATTAGCGACTAATTGTCCTTGAGGTGGTGGCTCCAACTGTGCTCCGAAGGGGGGGTTGGTTTACTCGGTTCGTAGCCTGGGGAGTTGAGGACCCCCTGAATTTCAAAAACTGGACAGTCTCAAGATGCTAAAGATTGGTGAGAGACCAAAATCGCCAGTAGGACTAAGCGACAAAAATACCATGGTGTTGTAAATAAACACGTTTAGGCTAATAGAGGTTCTGCAGTGTTGTTTGTTTTGCCATGTGGTTTTGGTGTGAATGAAGTGCACGGCTGTGCACGTGAGTGTGGAAGCCAAGTCTAGAGTCTGGAGTAGGAGCACAGACCTCTGGATTATGATCTAGTATTAATAAACACTTAATTATTGTTGTTTAATAATAAATCTTATACAATATTTGCATTTAGGATACCGCATTAATAAACACATAAATACTGCAGTTGAATAATGGATCCTATATTATATTGGCATTTTAAGCTTGTCGAGACATATTTATAGAGTAGATAATATTGAGGGAGAATTTGACAGGGAAACTCATGACGATGGTTGGGGCCCAGATGGACCAGAGAGGAGTGTGGGGGTGCATATTTTAGAAGGATTAAAATTGGTGGTCTCTGCTGGAGGTGTGGTGGCAAAGTGCAGAACATGTGATGAGGTGAACCATTGGTCTTTAGAAATTCCATTTGGACTTCCACAGCATTCCAGAAAATCTGTTAGTCCTAAATTGTTTAAAAGAAAAAAAAGAGACCTGTCCTCTTTATGAGTCTGATGATGTTGAGAAATTCTAAATTAGAATAGGAACATTTTTTAACATCATTTTGTAAGGGAGCGGACGATTGAGGTTTTGCATGGAGAGATAGGTGCAGCTGCACGTTCCCACGTAGGTCTGCTGGTGGAGCGGGCGCACGGACGGAATCCGGGGGTGTGTGGGAATAAAAAGAAGAAAAAAAAAACTGAAAAAAGGGGAAGGACGTGAAAGTTAATACTAGTGCTAGATCCAGAAACCACAGCACATGAAGGCATTCTGTCAGCTTTTCTGGTGTGGAATCCTTGGATCTCCAGTCTTGAGCCCTGCACCTCCCTGCCTGACCCTCTCACATTATTTTTTTTTAGATAGAAATGAGAAAATCTGGTACCAAGGCCCTAACAGAAGGACAGTAATAGCAGACCGCTAGACTAAATATTTATGTAGCCTCTGAGGGGTTGCTAGCAGACGCTCTGCTCACACCCTCTCTCAAGGCGTAGTTTCTGATAGTGTACCCCACGTTTCCTTTGCATTGCATCCCAAACATAAGACTAAAGAATTAGGCGGAGTGTTAAAACGGGCCTCGGCCCAAACGGATTAGACTCCCACTCAGATGTCCCAAGTCTGGTTTTCTCTCATAGTAGAAACTTATGGTGTCATGGTTGCGGGGAGGACAAAGCCACCCTAAAACACGGTCAGGTACTTTGCTGTCATGGTCATGAACAGACTGAACATCCCCTGGCGAAGGCCCATGACTGACAGCCACCTCATCGGTGGGCTCAGGGCACCACAGATGATGGGTTGATAAATTGCCCACCGATTTGCATGCTGTATATAATATTTGGAGCACTTCAACCATTTCTGATCCTAATCCATATGTATCCCTGGCCAAACTGGCCACTCGCACTGCTGGTTTACATGCATTGACCTCGCTAATGCTTTTTTTCGGTCTGCCTCTACACCCTGAGGGGAGACATCTTATTTTCATGTGAAACCCAGTAGATGCGTTACATGTGTTTTCAACAGTGATTCGCACTCTCTCCAGGAATTTTCAATCAGGAATTAAAGGAGGTGCCTTCTCACTGTACCCCGCCAGCCAACGTCACTCTCAGTATTTGGATAAAATTCTGATAACAGCTGAAACAATTGATGCATGTTTAAACGCCACAGGCGTAATTGTTAGCCATCTAGCGGCTATAGGGTGTAAAGTTTGCAAAAATTGCAAACTAAGACTAAAAGGGCCCCAATTAGGTAAAAGAGCAGGAGTTGTCGAGCAGGATTAGCTGAAGCAGAAGGAGCAGAGCTGTTCAGAAACAGAGTGGGAGCCAGAGCCATGCTTCATTGAGGTGGTAGGATTACAAAAGGGGGGCATCAGAAAAAACAAGAAGGTTTCCAGTGGAACCAGCAACAAGGTGAGAGATCATAATTGGTTTAACAGACATGGTGACCTCCATCAGAGGTTACAGGTATGTGTTGATGTGCTTGGATGTATTTACAGGGTGGCCAGAGGTGTGGCTCACCGAGAAGGAAAATAGCAAATCACTAATAAAATGTCTATTAACCATTACGTTCAATGCCATGATTTTCCCATAAAAGCCAGGTCTGATAATGGAGCAAATTTCAGAAACCAGGACCTGCAGAAGTTTGGAGCCCTGTTAGGCCTGAAACATTCACTTGAAATGGTAAAACACCCACAATCACAAGGAGGAGGAGGTGGAGAGAGTGAACGGACAACCCAGTCTCATCCTAAAATGCGTAATAGCTACGTTTGTCCACATGGACATACGTGAGAGTTTCACAGAAACACCTCCTAAATTGTGAGCTGGACACATTTCATTTTCCTATTTCCTATTTTCTATGAGCCTTCTCAGGGTCACATGACTTTGGAGGTTTTGCTTGCCATGAACAAAAAACATGGCGGATGCTCGTTCATTTTTTGGTGGAATATCCCACAAAACAAGATATTTTGAGGACTAATTTCTATTTTGACAACATTTTCTAGTGAGAAATATACTATTTTTCTTTTAAATATGCTTTCATTTTGGACATACAGTTTGTTGTTTGCTTGTTTCGTTCAACCTTTTCTCCCAAAGGCTCTGTTTCATTCATATCTGCAGACGTGCGCGTGGGTCACGGGACTGATATGTTTCTCTTTTTTTACAGCAGAAAATGCCATAAAATAGCAGTGACTGCAGACTAATTTCTTTTTGAAAACATTTCTAGCAGTATATATACCCTTTATTTTCATAATATCCATTCATTGCAGACATGCAGTTCGTATTTGTTTGTTTGTTACGTTCAATTTTTTCCTCAAAGGATCTGAAAGTGTTGATCTTTTCCAGTCATATATGCGGGCTGATGTGGGGTCACGTGACATGACTTTCTCTTTTTTCCTGGGGAAAATCTCGTTAAAAGGTACGTTGCTATTTATTATTACTTTTATTCACATTTCTAGGGACCCGTGTATAGGTTTTGTCGTTCCGTGTTGCTGTTGGGCGATCACTAGTGATCAGGCTTTGATTGACAGGTGTGACAACAAACCGGAAGAATGTTGAGTTCAGGGACGGACCAAAGAGTTCTTTAATTTATTTTGCATTTTTTCATTTATTTTATTTTTCATTTTAATGTATTTACACTACGCTCTAAATATGTGATAATAAACTATAAATATTAAGAAAATGAGACAAAAAATTTATATGATGTGATTGATATCAAAATATCAATAGCATCTATATATTATTTTTTTCTTACGTCAATGTTTTTTTATTGTCTTCATTATTCTAGTAATACAATGAAGGTTGTAATTTATCTGTTAAAAACGTTTCAATGTTCAATTATGGATTAAGGATTCATTAGAGTTTTGTTCTCAGGAGTTATAATAATCTCCTTAATATACTCAATGGCCTTTACAGGGTCACAGAATTCCTCACTGTTGTTCTTGTACGTGATGTAAATGTGGACCCGAGGGAATTTATTTCTCTTTTGGCGGATGCACAAAAAAAGGGCAGGAGACGGAGGTACCAAAATTAAAATTAAAATGATTAAAACCAATTAAAAAATGGACCTGTTTAAAAGACACGAACACATTCAGTCTCCTGAGGACCAGAAGACTTAAGGGAGGTGGAGGCTCCCAGAGAACAGAAATAAGAATTCACCCCACTCACGTGACACACACCCCACACACACACAAACCACTCACGTGACACACACCCCACACACACACACCCCACTCACGTAACACACACCCCACTCACGTGACACACACACACACACCCCACTCACGTGACACACACCCCCACTCATGTGACACACCCCCCCACCCCACTCACGTGACACCCCCCCTCCCCCCCCACACACACACACACAACTCAGGGCTGGCACCTGAGTCCTCAGCACTGAGGGAGGGGGAAAAACAACGGTGGATTACACAATAAAATGCACAATTAAAACAGTTCTAAAAGAATTGTATAAAAAACAAAATAAAAGAAACTTTCGTGAGAGTAAGTCCCCCCGTAGGGTGCTGCTCAATGAACGGAGCGCAGCCGAGCTTTTATTCTCGATGTTGTGGAGGAGGATTCAGGCGTGATGCCTCATTTAGTCCTCTGTCGCTCAGGCTCAAAGGCAGCTGAGGAGCACCCGGGCCCGGCAGAACCCTGGTCAGAGTCCACAGGGATTCTGGACACGAGCAGTGACAGTTCCTTAAAATATTTCTAAAAATTCACTATATAAAAAGCAGCAGCTGTTCAGCAGGTGGGAGCGTTAGAAAGTCCCCGGCGCTGCAAGAACAACAAACATTACAAAAATAAAACAAAAAACAGCTTAAAGGCAAGCGCAGGACTTGACCCTCGCCGGCTTACCAGACGGACTGTTCGTCACCTGGGAGGCGCGCTCCATTGCAGAGGCTGTATTTTGCTCCAAATCTGTGCCTGCAGGTCTCATCAGGCGCTGAAAGAGTGTGTGAATATGAGGCATAGAACGAACTTCTGTCATTAGCCTACCACCGCTACATTACCTGCGGGGCTAAACTGGAGGTGTGCAAACAGGAAGTGGGCGGTTCCACTGGCCAAATGCTGCCCATGACCAAGTGAGGGCTGCTTGGCCTTTTATAGCGCCCCATGAGGCCACTACTTGTAATGATCCTCCAAGCCACACCTGAGCCAATTAATCCTACCACATTAAGTTGGGCTGGCTAGAATAATCCAAACCGCACGCGCTCCGACCGTGTAGTGCTTTTCGTACGTCAGTGAACGCAGCATGGGCTTTAGCTACACTGGCTGTGTAATCCAGGAAGATGGAAATCCTTTTACCATTGTAGACTTTTTCTCTGGCTCTCATTAGAATATCCACAGCATCTCCATCGTAGTGTAGCTTGGCAATGATGACACGGGGTCTCCCGTCTTCCTGGATGCGAGCACGCAGTGTGATCGGTTGACTCATATGCCCCGCTCCAGCTGCAGCGCCTTTCTGAGCATTTAGGAGACCTCATCTGGGCTACTGGATTCCGGCCGCTCGTCAACATTCTCCCCTCCATGTCTTCACACGTATCCCATAGTGTTGTAATTTCACTTTGAAGCTCGGCAACGGTAGTCTGACCACGTAGACAGTCCGCCTTTCACATCCTCCATGTCTGTTTCCATCGAGGCCAGCTCCGCTCGTGCAGCTGAGGGATTGCTAGAAATTTCGGTTGCACAGCCTGTAGTTCAGACCTGAGAGCTTCAAAGTCTTCTTCTTGCCTCTGGTATTTGCGATATATCATCCCTCAGTGACACTAGAATCTCGGCTTTAATGTCCTCACCCCGTCCAGGGTTATAGGCTCTTTGTCTTCTATGGTGCACTGCCTTGCGGTTCTTGCTAGCTTAGATGCAGCGTTGTTAAACTTGTATTTTCGGAGTTTCTCTGCCATTGCGCTTTGGTATAAGGTTATGTTGGTTTCTTCAGAGATTAAAATTGCTTAAGGCCGGATTCACACAACACTTGCAAGAGAAGTGCCGCTTTTCAAAAAGATATGAACAAAAGTCTGCAGGAGCTACAAACCGCACGTCCCTATTCCATCTGGACTCACCACTCCCCTAGCCATACTGTTTTGATCCAGATTCCAGCTCAGACGAGGAAAACAAAGACGTTCATGGATCTATTTGTTAATGGTTGAATCAGAATGGGGTGGAGTAGGGAGACTTTTTACTTGCTATGTCACAGATTGAAGCTTTTTCTATTGTTGCCTTTTTATATGCTCTTATTTATAGAAAGAAATACTCAGAAATGTTTTATGTATGTCCTCAATCATGGAAAAATGCTACAAGAACATTCTAAAAACACCTAAAACACAAATTTAATAGAAGTAGGTCTTTCAACACCAACTTGCATTAACATAGAAAATGTTGTCTGCCCTCTTGTGGTAAAATTAATACACTGTACCGTTGACACCTGAGCGTAATTACCTTATTTTTCCCCTGCAGATTGTGCCAGAAATGCTGAAACAATAAATTTCCCAAGCAATGTACAGCTGGTTTAATAACGGATCATTTAGGATTTATTGAGGGCCACAAAAAATCTTCCCTTGGGCCGCCATTCGCCCACGGGCCACAACCACTACAAGAGATGGGGTAGGCCAGTGTTTTTAAACTTTTTCTGAGCCACGGCACACTTTAACCCTGACAAAAATTCTGCGTCCATCTGTATTTTCTAAAAGTTGTAATGAAAGTTAAGTTAAAAGATATAAAAACTGTTTGATGTGTGTTCGTTGTGGTTTCAAGGCGTTCAAGAAAAAGACTCATTGTGCACTGAGACACCGTCACTTTCACCCAATGCATCATGGGAGATGTACTGCAAACAGCCAACGAACTCAGATAGACTCAGATCTCTGAGGTTCATTGTTTGTTCACTTGTTCCACGGTCTGACACCGGATCCCGCGGAACGCTGCACCACTAAGGACGAGCCTTAGCTGGTATTTTTGTTGGAACTGAGCGACTTCATGAGCAGAATCAGGACAAAGAAGTGAAGACTTTAACCACTTCTGATTGGTCAGACTAATGACATGTGATTAAACCTCCAAGAATGATTGGTGGAGACAGTTAAAGCGGCAGTACTTTTGCGAAAACGTCTGAAGCTAGAGCTAAATCGCGGTACCTTCATTCTTAGTAAAATGTCTTACATAGAATCAAATAAACACAAAGAAAAAAGTATTTTACGATCTATCATATTCCTAACTACTCAGTGTTTCATCAAGGCCTGTTTGGATTAACAAAAAGCTAATATCCTGGAGATGGTAAATGTTTTTAGATCAGTTAATGAGGCCAATTTCACACGGCACACTAGTGTGCTGTGGCACACTGGTTGAAAAACACTGGAGTAGGAAACACAAGATCAGTGACCACCAACTTATTACTGTAAAAGATGAGTGTGTCAGTGTGGGGAGTGTGTGTTTTATTAAAATGTATAGTAACCTATTATGAAAACTTATGAGTTTCTTTAATTAGGTGCTTAATCTACTGAAGACTGAAAGACTGACATCACCTCTAACTGTCTTATCTGTAAAAGAGAACCAAGACAGACTATTTCTTGACAATACAGAAATACCTTTAAAAGTATAAAAGTTCTCTGTTTTTGTCTTTTTGTCCCCACAGTCCTCCCTCAGCATTGTGTAAGTGAAGAGGATCTGTGCAACCAAGAAAGCAATTTAAGATAGAACACAGGGAACCAGAACCTCCACAAATTAAAGAGGAACATGAAGAACCAGAACCTCCACAGATTAAAGAGGAACATGGAGAACCAAAAACTTCACAGATTAAAGAGGAACAAGTTGAACAACAACTTCCACAAATTAAAGAGGAGCCAGATAAACTCTGCATTAGTCAAGATGAAGATCATCTTGATCTGAAGCAGGAGACTGATACCTTAATGGAAATTCCTACTAATGAGAAAGATGAGAATAGTGAAGCAGATCTAAACAATCAGCAGAGCTTTAATGTAACTGATAGTCAGGATGAAGAAGGAAACCAACATGAAGAATCAACATCAACTGCAGATGCAGAGACAGAATCAACATCCACTACAGGTGAACAGACAGAATCAACATCCACGACAGATGAAGAGACAGAATCAACATCCGCTACAGATGAAGAGACAGAATCAACATCCACTACAGATGAAGAGACAGAATCAACATCCACTACAGATGAAGAGACAGAATCAACATCCACTACAGATGAAGAGACAGACCCACAGAACAGAGATCAGAGGAAGAGGAGAGGACAGAAGTCATGTCCAAAATGGGTATGATGAAAGATATTGTGTATGTAAAAAATGTGGTAAAAGGTTTAGTGGGCGGCCTCAGTTGAAATTTCACATGAAAACTCATACAGGAAAGAAAACATTTTCTTGTAAAAACTTTGAAAAAAGTTATTTATCTAATCTCAAAATAAACATGAGACATACAGGAGAGAAGCCTTTTTCTTGTTTAGAATGCAATAAAGGTTTTAGTGATTCCATCTAGTCTCCAAATACACATGAGAACTCACACAGGAGAAAAGCCTTTTTCTTGTAAAGAATGTGATAAAAGTTTTAGTCGAGTATATCATCTCAAATCACACATGAGAACTCATACAGGTGAAAAGCCTTTTTCTTGTAAAGAATGTAATAAAAGTTTTAGTCAAGTATCTAATCTCAAAAACCACATGAGAACTCACATAGAAAAGACTTTCCCTTGCAATAAATGTGATAAAAGCTTTGGTTTTGCACATATTCTCAAAACACACATGAGAATTCATAAAACAAAAAAGCCCCTTTCTTGTAAAGCATGTGAGAAATGTTTTAGTTATGTATCTGATCTCAAAATCCACATGAGAACTCACACAGGAGAAAAGCCTTTTACTTGTAAAGAATGTAATAAAAGTTTTAGTCACACATCTCATCTTAAATCACACATGAGAACTCATACAGGAGAGAAGCCTTTTTCTTGTGTAGAATGCGATAAATGTTTTAGTCGTGTATTTGCTCTCAAAAAACACATGAGAACTCACACAGGAGAAAGGCCTTTTTCTTGTTTAGAATGCAATAAAGGTTTTATAGATTCATCTAGTCTCCAAAAACACATGAGAACTCACACAGGAGAAAAGCCTTTTTCTTGTAAAGAATGCAATAAAGGTTTTAGTGATTCATCTAGTCTCCAAATACACATGAGAACTCACACAGGAGAAAAGCCTTTTTCTTGTAAAGAATGTGATAAAAGTTTTAGTCGAGTATATCATCTCAAATACACATGAGAACTCATACAGGTGAAAAGCCTTTTTCTTGTAAAGAATGTGATAAAAGTTTTAGTCGAGTATATCATCTCAAATTACACATGAGAACTCATACAGGTGAAAAGCCTTTTTCTTGTAAAGAATGTGATAAAAGTTTTAGTCAAGTATCTAATCTCAAAAACCACATGAGAACTCACATAGAAAAGACTTTCCCTTGCAATAAATGTGATAAAAGTTTTGGTTTTGCACATATTCTCAAAACACACATGAGAATTCATAAAACAAAAAAGCCCCTTTCTTGTAAAGCATGTGAGAAATGTTTTAGCTATGTATCTGATCTCAAAATCCACATGAGAACTCACACAGGAGAAAAGCCTTTTACTTGTATAGAATGTAATAAAAGTTTTAGTCACACATCTCATCTTAAATCACACATGAGAACTCATACAGGAGAAAAGCCTTTTTCTTGTGTAGAATGCGATAAATGTTTTAGTCGTGTATTTGCTCTCAAAAATCACATGAGAACTCACACAGGAGAAAGGCCTTTTTCTTGTTTAGAATGCAATAAAGGTTTTATAGATTCATCTAGTCTCCAAAAACACATGAGAACTCACACAGGAGAAAAGCCTTTTTCTTGTAAAGAATGTGATAAAAGTTTTAGTTTTGTACATAATCTCAAATCACACATGAGAACTCATACAGGTGAAAAGCCTTTTTCTTGTAAAGAATGTGATAAAAGTTTTAGTCAAGTATCTAATCTCAAAAACCACATGAGAACTCATACAGGAGAAAAGCCTTTTTCTTGTACAGAATGTGCTAAAAGTTTTACTGAAATATCTAGTCTCAAAAGACACATTAGAACTCACACAGGAGAAAAGCCTTTCCCTTGCAATAAATGTGATAAAAGATTTGGTTTTGCACATATTCTCAAAACACACATGAGAATTCATAAAACAGAAAAGCTCCTTTCTTGTAAAGCATGTGAGAAATGTTTTAGTCATGTATCTGATCTCAAAAACCACATGAAAACTCACACAGGAGAAAAGCATTTTTCTTGTAAAGAATGTGATAAAAGTTTTAGTTTTGTACATAATCTCAAAACACACATGAGAATTCATACAGGAGAGAAGCCTTTTTCTTGTAAGGAATGTGATAAAAGTTTTAGTCGAGTATATAACCTCAAAAACCACATAAGAACTCATACAGGAGAAAAGCCTTTTTCTTGTAAAGAATGTGATAAATGTTTTAGTGAAATATCTAATCTCAAAAAACACATGAGAACTCACACAGGAAAAAAGCATTTTTCTTGTAAAGAATGTAAAAAAAAAATTTAATCAAACAGCTAGTCTCAAGACACACATGAAAACCCATTAAAGGGGACTGTCCTTTTCATGTAAAGAATGTGATAAACTATTTTAGTGTTGTATCTAGTCTCAAAACACACATAAGAATTCACACAGCAGAAAAGTGTTTATTTTATAAAGACTGTAAAAAAAAGTTATACTTTTTATTTTATCTCCAAAGACACAGGACAACTTTTTTAGTGTAAACAATACAAAACAAGTTTTAGTGATGTAGTTAGTCTCAAATCACCCTTTTTTGTGTAAAGTATTTGCCAAAAGTTTTAGTGATGTTTTGACCTTAAAAAGATAACTCATGCAGAAGAGAAACTGAACTGAGGTCAGCCATCAAAGCATCCTGATCTTTCACTTAAAGGTATATAGGCTGATGGCCTCCATATCACATTGATGCAGTATTTAGTAATAAATGGGCAGAAGGGATTATTGGATGCATTAAAGTGAACAGTTTACTGAATCTTACATGAGTGCTGAAAGCATTCTTTTTTATTCTTCTGACTTATAATTGTACATTTTTAAGACATTATTTTTTAAGTGTTTGTCATCTATAAGCCACTATGCTCACATATCTTAAATCAGGGATTGTGTAATGATTCTAAACATCATGAGTTTCACTTTTTAAGATCTTTAACTTCATGAAATTATTTTTTTTTATATACCTCTAAATAGAAATGTGCTATTTTGAATTATGAGGGTAAGATTTGATTTTATAAAAAAATGTTAATTATGTTCAATTTGTGTTGGTTGATTTTTCTTAGCAGATTTTTGTAGTTTATGATATTGTCTAAAGTTTTTGAGTTAACCATTGTGGTTGTTGTTTATGTATGGGACACAGACAGACGAAGTGTGCATTATTCTACGACGTGGAAGCCCAATCTGTTTCTTCTGCAAAGTGCATTAATTTCTCAAATTGCACACTTTGAAGACTATTAACCTGCTTATACCATGGTCACTTGCAAAAGAAATAAATATTCAATACGTTTTTAGTACTTTCTTCTTTTATTTTTTGGATTTAAATCGCGTTTTTCTCAAAAAGCGGACTATTTGTTACGTGATGTGGCGCATTCTTACTGTAATATTACGCACCGGCAGGGCCAGCACTGACTTTGACTACAGGGACAAAGAAAAGAGATATCTATGCAGATCGTCATGATGTGTTAAACAAAATCAGTTCAGAGATAAAGTTCACCTCTTACCGTTTGTTTTTGTCCAGATGATTAAGCTAAAGGTTGTGGTAAGAAACCAGCGCAGTGATGTAGAACATTAAAGCTATGTGACCGGAACTTCTTTTTAGGCGTACAGTCATCACTGTGGATTATCACTTTTTAATCTATACCCAGCTGCCAATCAGAATCAAGTATTTACCCAGACCATGGTATAAGCTAAAACAATGTTGTCTAAGTCTGTGTGTTACGAAACCAGAATTGTTTCATGCATCTCTAAATCTAACACTATATGGTTCATGAACATTTCAGTATTGTTTTAAATATAAAATTATAAAGAACCAGACTGGTGTTTGTGTCTGGTGTTCTTGTGATTCCTGTTTTCTTGTAGACTTTAGACCTGTTCCTCTGTTCTTTTTGATTCTCAGTGTTCTGTTCCAATCTTTACTGTTAAGAATAAAGTGGACTTGAACATCAGTCAGAAGTGTGGAGTCTTTCCCACAGAGTGGGTTTCTGCTGTTTGTTGGTTCTCTGTTGGTTCTAAAGATGGACTCCTCAGGTCCAGTTCTGACTGCTGAACCCATGACTGACATGAGATCACAGAGTTTCATCCAATTAGTTGATTGGTTCATCAGTCACATTGACCATTTTGTCTTTCTTAAAGATGCCTGTTTCAGCTCTGAAACATCTCCAACTCTTTACCAAACACCACTGTCTCAGAGTAGGTTTTATTGTATATCTTTATGAAGGAACGTCCAGCTGTTCCAAACGGAAGCCATTGGAAGTAGCAGTGTGAAGAGGCTGTCCACTCACTGAAACCACACTTTTTTGTATTCTGCATGGAAATGTGTTTGTTTTTCTTTTCTTTTTTTTTTTTTTTAACTTGTCCTGTCCAACAGCTGGGCAAACAGATGAGAGCTGAAGGCCTCTTGTGTTTGACATATTTTACTTTAACAACAGGGGTTATTAATCTTCAGACAAACCAGAGGAATGTCTGAATAAACCCCTTTTGTAGTTGAAACTTTATTAGATTCCATCATGTTTGAAAATCTTTGGTGCTGATGAGGAGCATGTGTTAGTTTTTCTATAGTGTTGATGTTCTTCCACTTGTTGTTTTTGTCCAATTCTGACCTATGGAGGAAGTCTGCACAGGTGCAGGCAAAGAGACAACCCAAAGGAGGACCCACTGACTGTATAAGAGATCTGGACTGAGCCAGTGTGATGTTACCCATAAAAAATATCTTACTTCCAGCTCCAAACAAAAGAAGTCAATTCAGTTGCCATTTTCCTGATGGATATGTATGGAGCCCTCAGTCGGTTTGAGTCAACGTTTCAGTGTCAACTACTGTCGCCAATCAGGATTAGGTTTGTTTGAAGTCCACACCCTTTGCACTATAAATGTGCTGAGGAGAAACTGTCACTTAAACATTTCAAATGTTTGAGGTTGGGGTATCTGATGGGTCAGTTTGTAACCTGAATAACTGGCCATGAAGAAAAAGTATAATGAGAAAAATAAGATAGGATTAGCAAAAATCATATCAGATCCAGAATGGTTATTTTGACCAATAGAATAACTAACAGCATTTTTTTTCTTTAAAGAAGTCTATGGGAGTTTGACTTCTAGGAGCCAGCGGAACTTTCTATTTGAAACGTCCAGGGGGGTGGAGTTACTCAGTCTAGTCCTCTGATACAATCAATTGGATGTTTACTGAAAAAACACTTACCTTCTCATTAGCCGCGGTTACATGGGCAACATATCTTGATCGGATCAATGGTCGGGTTAAAATCCAACCGTGCACATGAGCACAGAAAACCTTTTTCTGGTTAGAACAAACGTTCACATGGGTCACACTCTCGGTCGGAATGAATCATTTGGGCATGCGCAGTAGCGGTGAAAATACCGGAAACGGAAATGAGTCCCTTTGTAAACAAACCTTGCTGTCATATACGTGTATGCAGCAGCTCGGTAATATACGAGACAATCTTCCAAGCACGCTTTCATTAATGTTATGTATATAATGAAGCGCCTGTTTGCTCATCATTTTATTTTTAATCCGTGTGGTCAGTACTTTTTTGTGGAAGAACGTGTTAGCCTCTCCCAGGAGAAGGCTAACACGCGCTAACAACATTAGCCTTGTTTGGTGAACATAAATCCATGCGGGGAACGTTGCAGTCTGCATCCTGGCTGCACGTAAATATGTGGGAATAACATAAGCCTTTATTTTGTCGGGACACGACTGGAAACACAAATCCACGTCATTGTTTGGACATTTCGGCTTTGAAAAGCTCACACTGCCCCAAAGCAGCTGTATGAGCTAGCGCTCCGAGCTCAGCAGCCGCTAACCCAGAGCGGCGGGACGCACACATAACAAAACAACAAAACGCACACGTAACAAGACATCCTGATCCCCCCCTCCCCTCAAACACACATTAAAAAATCTGGCAGTTCTGTTCAGAGACACACAGTTCGCTCAGTCAACCGGCAACCGAACCCGGACCGCCCAGGATCCAGACGTTACGGGGCATGATGCGTTCCTCCCCGGCACCCCCCTTGTGAGGAGTGTGCGAAAGCGGAGCGGCGCTTCTCACAGAGTAGCTGGTCGGTCCCGTATGAGCTCCAAAGCTTTCTCTCAGCGAAACACCATCTATGCGTGATGTAAACCAGAGCAGTAGTGACACACGATCGGAAAGAACCGTTTACATGCAACACGATCGTATAAACGATCGGTATAACCCACCTATCTCGATCGGAAAGAAATTTTGATCCGAACGAGTCTGATCGGGGCAAACTATTCCGAGCGGCGTGTTTACATGACGCATTTTCTTTCCGATCTGGCGTTCTTTCCGATTACTTTTGCACATGTAAACGCAGCTACACTGAAAAAAAGGCAAAACCTTGATTGTAGAATTGATGCAATAGTATTATGTAACTTTGACACAATTCCTTTATGTTTTGTATCCAACGTAATAGTATTTTGTTAAACTTACATAATTTACTTGAAAAAAACACCAACATGTTTTCAATGTGTTGATTGAACTCAAATACTTCATGTAACACCAACATTAAACAGTCAATCCCACAATTTTCCCGCTTTTGGCGCTAAGAATTGTGGGAAGAAGACAGGCAGAAAGCGGCAAAACAGAACAGGAACAAGTGGTAAGTACCAATTTTTTTACGTAATGTAATTTTAGATGTGCGGAGGAAAATAATATAATTTAAAAACAAATATATTCGCGGCTTAAGTGTAATTCAAAAGCGTAACATTTTTTTTATCAGGACAAAAATATTTGGCCGTCCTGGGATGGCTATTCTGACGGTTCGGTTGCCTGGTGCGCTCCATTTTCTGAAATTCTTCAGGGATTGACCGTTTCACCGGCAGTCGGTGACGACGTTTCAGCGCCGGTGTTGTGGGTTTTATAGACAGGCCCGCTCACACAGAGAGACTGTCAAAGGGGTAAGAGAGAGTCACGCGCGCCAGCGGTTAGTCATAGCCCATATTTCAGGTTTGAGCTGCGGTCTCGGCGGAAAGAATGAGATCTGTGAATGCGCATGAAAGGCAGTGAATACACAAACCGCCACCGAGCGCGCGCGTGCCAACGTTCAGGTATGGTCATAAGCTAAAACAATGTTGTCTAAGTCTGTGTGTTACGAAACCAGAATTGTTTCATGCATCTCTAAATCTAACACTATATGGTTCATGAACATTTCAGTATTGTTTTAAATATAAAATTATAAAGAACCAGACTGGTGTTTGTGTCTGGTGTTCTTGTGATTCCTGTTTTCTTGTAGACTTTAGACCTGTTCCTCTGTTCTTTTTGATTCTCAGTGTTCTGTTCCAATCTTTACTGTTAAGAATAAAGTGGACTTGAACATCAGTCAGAAGTGTGGAGTCTTTCCCACAGAGTGGGTTTCTGCTGTTTGTTGGTTCTCTGTTGGTTCTAAAGATGGACTCCTCAGGTCCAGTTCTGACTGCTGAACCCATGACTGACATGAGATCACAGAGTTCCATCCAATTAGTTGATTGGTTCATCAGTCACATTGACCATTTTGTCTTTCTTAAAGATGCCTGTTTCAGCTCTGAAACATCTCCAACTCTTTACCAAACACCACTGTCTCAGAGTAGGTTTTATTGTATATCTTTATGAAGGAACGTCCAGCTGTTCCAAACGGAAGCCATTGGAAGTAGCAGTGTGAAGAGGCTGTCCACTCACTGAAACCACACTTTTTTGTATTCTGCATGGAAATGTGTTTGTTTTTCTTTTCTTTTTTTTTTTTTTTAACTTGTCCTGTCCAACAGCTGGGCAAACAGATGAGAGCTGAAGGCCTCTTGTGTTTGACATATTTTACTTTAACAACAGGGGTTATTAATCTTCAGACAAACCAGAGGAATGTCTGAATAAACCCCTTTTGTAGTTGAAACTTTATTAGATTCCATCATGTTTGAAAATCTTTGGTGCTGATGAGGAGCATGTGTTAGTTTTTCTATAGTGTTGATGTTCTTCCACTTGTTGTTTTTGTCCAATTCTGACCTATGGAGGAAGTCTGCACAGGTGCAGGCAAAGAGACAACCCAAAGGAGGACCCACTGACTGTATAAGAGATCTGGACTGAGCCAGTGTGATGTTACCCATAAAAAATATCTTACTTCCAGCTCCAAACAAAAGAAGTCAATTCAGTTGCCATTTTCCTGATGGATATGTATGGAGCCCTCAGTCGGTTTGAGTCAACGTTTCAGTGTCAACTACTGTCGCCAATCAGGATTAGGTTTGTTTGAAGTCCACACCCTTTGCACTATAAATGTGCTGAGGAGAAACTGTCACTTAAACATTTCAAATGTTTGAGGTTGGGGTATCTGATGGGTCAGTTTGTAACCTGAATAACTGGCCATGAAGAAAAAGTATAATGAGAAAAATAAGATAGGATTAGCAAAAATCATATCAGATCCAGAATGGTTATTTTGACCAATAGAATAACTAACAGCATTTTTTTTCTTTAAAGAAGTCTATGGGAGTTTGACTTCTAGGAGCCAGCGGAACTTTCTATTTGAAACGTCCAGGGGGGTGGAGTTACTCAGTCTAGTCCTCTGATACAATCAATTGGATGTTTACTGAAAAAACACTTACCTTCTCATTAGCCGCGGTTACATGGGCAACATATCTTGATCGGATCAATGGTCGGGTTAAAATCCAACCGTGCACATGAGCACAGAAAACCTTTTTCTGGTTAGAACAAACGTTCACATGGGTCACACTCTCGGTCGGAATGAATCATTTGGGCATGCGCAGTAGCGGTGAAAATACCGGAAACGGAAATGAGTCCCTTTGTAAACAAACCTTGCTGTCATATACGTGTATGCAGCAGCTCGGTAATATACGAGACAATCTTCCAAGCACGCTTTCATTAATGTTATGTATATAATGAAGCGCCTGTTTGCTCATCATTTTATTTTTAATCCGTGTGGTCAGTACTTTTTTGTGGAAGAACGTGTTAGCCTCTCCCAGGAGAAGGCTAACACGCGCTAACAACATTAGCCTTGTTTGGTGAACATAAATCCATGCGGGGAACGTTGCAGTCTGCATCCTGGGGAATGTGGGAATAACATAAGCCTTTATTTTGTCGGGACACGACTGGAAACACAAATCCACGTCATTGTTTGGACATTTCGGCTTTGAAAAGCTCACACTGCCCCAAAGCAGCTGTATGAGCTAGCGCTCCGAGCTCAGCAGCCGCTAACCCAGAGCGGCGGGACGCACACATAACAAAACAACAAAACGCACACGTAACAAGACATCCTGATCCCCCCCTCCCCTCAAACACACATTAAAAAATCTGGCAGTTCTGTTCAGAGACACACAGTTCGCTCAGTCAACCGGCAACCGAACCCGGACCGCCCAGGATCCAGACGTTACGGGGCATGATGCGTTCCTCCCCGGCACCCCCCTTGTGAGGAGTGTGCGAAAGCGGAGCGGCGCTTCTCACAGAGTAGCTGGTCGGTCCCGTATGAGCTCCAAAGCTTTCTCTCAGCGAAACACCATCTATGCATGATGTAAACCAGAGCAGTAGTGACACACGATCGGAAAGAACCGTTTACATGCAACACGATCGGATAAACGATCGGTATAACCCACCTATCTCGATCGGAAAGAAATTTTGATCAGAACGAGTCTGATCGGGGCAAACTATTCCGAGCGGCGTGTTTACATGACGCATTTTCTTTCCGATCTGGCGTTCTTTCCGATTACTTTTGCACATGTAAACGCAGCTACACTGAAAAAAAGGCAAAACCTTGATTGTAGAATTGATGCAATAGTATTATGTAACTTTGACACAATTCCTTTATGTTTTGTATCCAACGTAATAGTATTTTGTTAAACTTACATAATTTACTTGAAAAAAACACCAACATGTTTTCAATGTGTTGATTGAACTCAAATACTTCATGTAACACCAACATTAAACAGTCAATCCCACAATTTTCCCGCTTTTGGCGCTAAGAATTGTGGGAAGAAGACAGGCAGAAAGCGGCAAAACAGAACAGGAACAAGTGGTAAGTACCAATTTTTTTACGTAATGTAATTTTAGATGTGCGGAGGAAAATAATATAATTTAAAAACAAATATATTCGCGGCTTAAGTGTAATTCAAAAGCGTAACATTTTTTTTATCAGGACAAAAATATTTGGCCGTCCTGGGATGGCTATTCTGACGGTTCGGTTGCCTGGTGCGCTCCATTTTCTGAAATTCTTCAGGGATTGACCGTTTCACCGGCAGTCGGTGACGACGTTTCAGCGCCGGTGTTGTGGGTTTTATAGACAGGCCCGCTCACACAGAGAGACTGTCAAAGGGGTAAGAGAGAGTCACGCGCGCCAGCGGTTAGTCATAGCCCATATTTCAGGTTTGAGCTGCGGTCTCGGCGGAAAGAATGAGATCTGTGAATGCGCATGAAAGGCAGTGAATACGCAAACCGCCACCGAGCGCGCGCGTGCCAACGTTCAGGTATGGTCGTAGGCGCGAGGGAGTCTTTCGGGTCGCTAGTTTGACCATGGCGGGAAACAGCTGAGGAGATCAGTAAGAACAGCTGTGGATGCGCATGCCGCGACCTGCACGCGCCCGGTCTTTCTTGTGATTCTCAGCTGAAGACAAGCAGAGGGGCCGTAGACGCACACGCGCGTGCATGCCAGCGATCACCCTCAACCTTTGCGCCGCGGAGCGCTATTTTCAGGGGGCGTCTCGGCTTGAAACGCCACACAAGCTGCGGCTGATTCTCTCATGTGCTTTCTGGGGCAGACCAGCGCGACGGACCGTCCTGGCTTTGCCTCTTTTTTTAACTCGACAGAGTGAACAAGTAAAGAAAATGAACCAAATGGCTAATCAACTATTAATGATTTATGTCTGTTACTGAGGCAACCACAAACAGGCAATTCATGCAGCCAATGAGAGAAGAGCTTGCCACACACGTGACTGCGCACTGAAATACACTTGTGATGAGGCGGGGCAATTGTGACAGTCAGTTCCACATTATTAGTTTTTTTAAAGTAAAAATTACAGTTTACAAAAAGTTAAACAATTAAATAATAAATCAAGATGTATGCATATTTTAGTGGTATGGCTGATGTTATTAAAGTTGTTGAAATTATGCAGGTAATGCATGCGGCCAATATATGCACATTACTGCGTTGCCCGCTTATATTTTAAGTGTGGATGTTGGTTCCGTATATTTAAAGTTATAGTCCCACGGCCAAGAAAAAATTCAGCTCTAGCAGCATGTTTAAAAAAAAAAATTAGCAAAATTAGCAAAAAATTATCATTAATTATCATTAAATGTGTGTTGTTTTGTCTGTATAAACTGTTATAAGCCTGTACAATTTCATGTCACAAGTAAGTTGAATCATAGTTTACCCAAGTAATGTTGACATTTGTTTTAGCATTGTATTACTATGATGTATTTATACATGTTTTTCTTATTTTCAGTCATTGTTGGAGATGTGGCATTACAAACTCTGTCAGACTCTCCCTTCAAGTAGGTCCAAGATATTGCAACAATGGTTTATTTAAATCCACCTTTGTACCGGAAATTTTTGATTTCTGAAAAAGGTTTTCTCCTTTATTTATTATTTTTATGTGTTTTAGGTTCTCTTCAGTGTTTGTTTAAATCCATAATCCTCCCCTGCCACCCTGGCTTCTCTCCATTCTTCCAACTGAAGGAGCATTTGGACCTGCAGTGGTGTCCGAAGTTTTTTTTTTTTTTTTTAAGAACCCGTAGTGACTTAAGGCTGGCTATCCCTCTGCCGGTAGTGTGATCCGTGTGCCCCAGAGGAGAAACACATTTCTTCACGTGAGTGTGGTCTCAAGCATCGAATTTTACATTTAAATGTAAGTCATGACTTTTTGTTTTTGAATGACTTTTTAAAGTTATAAAAACAGATGTTGCTATGTATTTTCCGACTGCTGGCTGCTACGTGCAAATATAGATGACCGGCGGTGACTATTGATGATGTCATCAAGTGGTAGTAATGTCCACATTTAAACACACTATTTTTCCATATCTTTTCCGTTGGCTGGATACATGTAGGGGTAATGGTCGTGGAGGACTTTGGTTTTCTGTCCAGAGATTAATCTGTGGTTGCATCCAGGTTTGAGCCCAGTTTGTGCTCTGACCCGGAGAACTTGTCACAGTTTAGGCTTTGGTCTCAGGGCTTCAATGGCTTCAATCAAGGGCTAAACATCCTTTTGACAAGATGAATGTTTAACCAGCTTAACTACCCAATCTTAACTACTCTTTTTTTTTTCCACTAAAACATGACAGTGTAAATTCCTGATGGTCTAATAAATGTACATTTATGAAACCGATTTGAACTTTGAAAGGCCTGTTAACTTTGGTTTAGTTAGAAAACAACCTATTACAGTTACAGGTAGTTGGTTAACAGATGATTATTGACAACAATTTGTTTCTGTCTCTCTTTCTTCTATATTAAACTTCTACCTGAAACGTTCATCCAACCATGCAATATGTGGTTTTAATCACATCTTAAAGTTCCTCTCAGATCAGCTTTGGATCTATTTTCAAAGTGTTCCCAGTGGTCATTTAATTATGATGATGCCGTTTTTATGCAAAATCAAACACTTGTGTTGTTTTCTAGGACAGAGTTTCTGCAGAGCAGCAAGACTTCATAAGAAAGAAGGAGTGGGTTAAGGAGAAATCTTGTACGATCCCACCCCTTCTTTTTAACAACACCTGATGATCTGCATACGGTATTTCTATATACAGTTTTGTTCAAAACATTCACATTACATTTTGTATAGCACCCATGCAGATGTGACATTTTTGTTTTAATTGATAGTTTCTGGCCTTTAAATAAAGCAATACTCAGAAATGCAATTTTAATCTCAAAAGCTTTTTTATATGAGAAAAATGCTACAAGAACATGTTAAAAACACCAAAAACATAATTTTTATCAGAGGGGGGTCCCACTCAGATAAGGAATAATTTAAGCTTAAAATTGCTTTTTTTTTTACTTCATTTTTTTCAAATAGTGGCATACTGGGGGCAGGTGAAAAAGTACAGTTTAAAAGGCTCTCATTTGTGTTGTACAAACTGTAATGGGAGGGCCAAAGTGTCCCTGCTCAACTCCAGTCCAACACATCATCCACTTGTAGACAACTAGATCCACAAACAGTTTTGTTTTCCTGGTCTGAGCTGGAATCAGGCTCAGAACTGTAAGGCTGGATAGCTCCAATATTGCTCACTTTTTTTGTTGTATTGTTAATGTTGTCTTAGGTTTGTGGGGGTCTGTAAGCTAGTGGGAGAGTGTCAACAGATGGATGATGGGAAATATGTGAAAGCATACTTTTACGCAAACACTAGAGGTGATGTCATGATTTTCAGGCTTAGCGAACCCAGAGTAATGACAGGTGAGTTGTAGATGAGTAAAGATTTATTGTTTCTCCATGGATGATGATGATGGCTTGGCTTATATGAGGTCCGGACTTGATTTTGGCTGTTGGCGTGGCTGGAGGTGCTAACGCGGTTAGCGACAGATGCAGAGGCTGCAGGTCTCCTGATACTGATAAGCAGATGGTCCACACTCGCGTCACTCATGAAGTGGTTTCCTGAGGCATGAGAACAAGAGTTAGATTCAGGACAAGGACAAGAGCAAAGCAAAGCAAAACAGAGCATGACTGAGACCAGGCGAGTCACCGTTGAAGGGCAACGAACTGGCGACGGCTTGAAGGTTTGCAGCTCCTTAAGAAGAGGTGAGGTGATGAGGATGAGTGACTGCAGCTGGTGGTAATCAGGAGTGGAGTGGAGCAGAGCTGGAGGGGGGAGGAGTCTGACAGAGGCACCATGACAGGTGAATTTCTAATGAATTCCTGCCCCTCTGCAGAAACTACTATAGAACAGCAAAAATCTGTAGATTTTGGCTTAAAACAGCATAATCATAAATAAAAAAATCACTGGGAACATTTTGAGATGATTGGAGTGAGACTTTTGGTTTGAACCTGGACTGTATGACTTTAACCTCTAACCCTTAGGAACTGGGTTGTCAAAAGATGAAAACACATTTTTTGTTTTTCTTTTTTCATTTCTAGGATGACACAGATGCTGCCGGGGAGAATGATAAAACCACTTATGCCATATATGAATGAGGATTATGGTGTGTAATAGTCTTAGAACAAAATGTAAGTAAATAATCAATTATGTTACCATGAAAAGCACATTTATTTGGTATTTAATTTTTCTGTAAAGTAACTGTTACAATTTGTACTTTACAGAATGAAGACACCATAAACGCTACAACTGTGGGTCTGTTTGCATCCAGAGAAGATGGAATGTTGGAATACTTGGACGTTGGAATCTGTTTTGAAGGCCAGATTGTCATCAGACTTGGACAGTGTTGGACAACGTCGCCTTGGTGTTTGGAATATTTTTTGGTCTATTCTCTCAAATTGAGCTACCCACAAGGTCAGCGATGCACTTATATGTATATTTTTTTTATTGACCTGCACCCAGCTGGACTTTCTAGAAAGAATCAAAGCCTCTAAACAAAAAATGTTCATGTGATCGTTTTGAAGACGGCTGAAAGGTGACTGCTCTTTAAGTATATGTTAATGTGTTTTCTAAATTCTGTTAGCATTTTTTATTGTAAGTTGCAAAGTGGTTAGCACAGACTTGCTGTTTGTCTTTCTTTTTTTTTTTTTAATTATTTATTTATGTTTTCAGTTTTACAGTACAAAACAGTACAATAAACATTATAATTTGAATTTGCATAGAAGTTCTTAATACACAAATATAGAAAAGTGTTTTTTTTTTTTAACAAAATGTAAGAACATTGAACTATAGGGAGTGACCAGTAATTATCCATTTGTTTGTATTTTTGAAAAAATATGTGACATATTTGAATTGGTATATTGGACCCACTTTTTCCAGCATAACTTAAACCAGTTTTCTCTGTTGTTCAAATGTGCCGTTAGTTCTTCCATTTTATATATTTCTAATGTTAATTCCCACCATATTGTTAAAGTTGGTACATAATGGGAAAGCCAATTTTTAGTCAAGCACTTTTTGCTTGCAACCAACAGGGCTCCCATCAAGCATTTATCTTGTTTAGACCATTCCTGTGGCATACATCCAAAATAAACAGTCTTAATTTCAAAAGGAAATGTACATTTGAAAATCTTTTGCAGTGTTTTATGAACCTCAATCCAATACGGTTTGATGAGAGGGCAGTCCCACATGATGTGAACATGATGAGCTCTTTGGTTTCCACATTTTCTCCAACATAACGGGGGGTTTCCATCGTAATGAGTCTTCTGAAGTGGTGTGATAAAGAATCTGATCAGACTTTTCCATCCATATTCTCTCCATCTTAGTGAAGCGGTACATTTCCATTGTTGTTTCCATATTAATGTCCATTCTTCCGGTGTTATGTTCACTGCAGCCTCTTTCTCCCACAATGTCTTCACATATTCAGTTGAGTGAGGATTCTTGCTTATCAAAAATGCATACAGAGCAGAAATATGTTTTCTAATAACATTACCTTTATATGCCTTTGTAATTATGTCAACCAGATCTCCTTTAGTTTCAACCTTTATCCCAATCTTTGTGTTTATATAATGTCTTATTTGTAGGTATCTATAAAAGTTCTGCTTTTCCAAATTGTATTTTTCTTTCAACGTTTCAAAACTGATTACCTTGCCATCCTTAATCAAGCTTCCAAATGTTGATAGTCCTTTAGTGGACCAATATTTAAAACGTGAATCCAATTTGTTTGGGGCAAAATTAGAATCATAGGCATACCATTTGAATATTGAGAGGTCGTTTTCTAGTTTTAATTCTTTAACTACGTTTTTCCATATAGAGAGTGTACATTTAACCCACGGGTTACAAATATTGTCAATATGTTTTTGGATATTTGAGTCCATCAGAACTGCTTGTATGGGAATAGTGATCAAATTTTCCTCCATGTCTTTCCATTTAGCGTTACAGTTCACATCACACCAGTTAATCACCGTTTTCATTTGAGCTGCTCGAAAATAATCCTTTAGAGAAGGCAGGCCCCACCCTCCTTCATTTTTATGCAATTGTAGGGTTTTAAGGCGAACTCTGGGTCTTTTACCTCCCCATATGAAACGTGATATGATTTTATCCCATTCATGAAATTGGTTTTGAGGGATATTTATAGGTAGTGTCTGGAAAAGATAGAGTAATCTCGGTAAAATATTCATTTTGATGGATTCAATTATTGAATATAAAGAAAGAAAAGGAATCAAGTTCCACCGTTTTACATCCTCCACTATTTTCTTATGTAGTGGGATGTAATTTTCCTCATATAATTTGTTCAGGCTTTTAGGTATGTTTACTCCTAAATATTTTATTGATTTTGTCTGCCAGCTCATTGGGTATTGCGCCGCCAAAACGGCTGGAGGGCTGTAGTTGTAAGCAAGTATTTGAGTTTTGTCCATATTAACTTTATACCCAGATAAGTTTCCAAAATGTTTGCACAGATTCATCAGTTCAGGTAAAGATTTTGTTGGTTGTTCTAAATATATTAATATATCATCTGCGTAACACGCCAGTTTGTGTTCCTTTCCTTGGATGTTTATTCCTTTAATGTCCTTGTTTTGTCTAATTGATTGTGCCAGTGGTTCTAAATATAAGGCAAATAAAAGTGGAGACCAGGCGCAACCTTGTTTGTTTCCTCTCTGAATAGTAAAGCTGTTTGAGAGGTAACCATTAACTTTAACTCTTGCCGTGGAATTGACATACAGAGCCTTCACTGTTTCAATAATTATGTTATGAAACCCAAATTTAGTCAATACTCTATACAGAAAGTCCCAATTTACTGAATCAAATGCTTTTTCCGCGTCTATACTCATGAGCATAGCTTTATTTTTAGATATTTGTATCTGCTCTATTATATGCAGGGTTCTGCGTATATTATCTTGTGTCTGCCGGTTTCTTATAAATCCAGTCTGGTCGTTACTTATCAGATTGGGTAAGAATTCCTCCATTCGGCTGGCCATGATTGAGCTAAATCAAATCAAATCAAATCAAATCAAATCAAACTTTATTTATAAAATAGCGCTTATCATGCATTTCGTGCAGCTCAAAGCGCTTTAACATTAAAAACAAAAAACACGCAACATTACAATAAAAACCCAACCCACCCTTCACCCTTCCCACTCCCCTCCATTAAAACACATGACCCACGACAATGAAAATTGACATCAGTGCAAGTTAGAATAAATAAATAAATAAGCAAACAAACAAACAAGAATGGCTTGGCTCTGCTGTGAGGAAATGGTATTTGGGAATCTCCTCATACCAGGAGCCGGCCCAGCCACGGGAGCATCGCCACAGCGTCCAACCCAGACTGGGACAGCACCGGGGTCCACTTCACAGCCATGAGGCTGCAAAATTAAACCCCAGCCGCCCCAGCAAGGGCAAGAACTGCAGGAACAGCCACCGGGCAAGCCGGCAACCCTGGCAGAAAAGACTCCCACAAGAAACAAGAAACACTGGGGCTAAAATCATGATAAGATACTAAAATTATAAGATTTATTAAAAAATAAACTAAATAAATAAATAAAATAAAATAAAACTGGGAATAAGATGCATAAAATGAAATGAAATACATAAAATAGCCTATAATAAAACTAATAGAATAAATTAGCAGTTAAAATCAACTAAAAGCTAAATTAAAAAGGTGGGTCTTGAGCCTCTTCTTAAAAACCTCTACAGTCTCTGCGGCCCTGAGGTTCTCCGGCAGGCTGTTCCACAGGCGAGGACCATAATGGCAGAACGAAGCCTCACCATAAGTTTTGGTCCTCACTTTAGGAACAACTAAGAGGCCAGCACCGGAGGACCTCAGGGTCCGCGAGGGCTCATATTTTAAAAGAATATCATTCAAATAAGAAGGCCCAAGACCATAAAAACATTTATAAACCATTAAAAGAATTTTAAAATCAATCCTGAAACGCACAGGGAGCCAATGCAGCGATTTTAAAACCGGTGTAATGTGTTCCCGCCCCCTGGTCGTCGTCAGAACTCGTGCCGCTGAGTTCTGTAGAAGTTGTAGGTTTAAAATAAACTTTTTGGGTAAACCAGAGAGCAGGGCATTACAATAATCTAAACGACTGAAAATAAAAGCATGCATTAGCACCTCTGTGCTGGCAAGAGAGAGGAACGGGCGAACTCTGGCAATGTTTTTAAGATGATAAAATCCTGTCTTAACGACATTTTTAATGTGTGGGATGAAATCTAGCTCAGAGTCAAAAAGTACGCCCAGGTTTCTCACACATTGAGAAGGTTTAAAATTATGAAGATGTGGTAAAATCATCTCTCTCTTGTCTTCAGAATCGATGATTAAAACTTCAGTTTTGTCCTGGTTGAGCTGTAAGAAGTTTTCTGCCATCCATGACTTAATATCTAAAATACAGTTTAAAAGAGTGTTGACAGGTTCAAGGTCATCAGGAGACACGGCGATGTAAAGCTGTGTATCATCAGCATAGCTGTGAAAGTCAACGCCATGTCTCTTGATGACCTCCCCAAGAGGCAACATATACAAATTAAAAAGTATTGGTCCTAAAATTGATCCTTGGGGAACCCCACAACTTATTTCGTGGATTCTTGAAGAGCACGTATCCATACTTACATAAAAGTGTCGATCTGTAAGGTAAGAGTAAAACCACTTAAGAACATTTCCAGAGAGACCCACTAGACTCCTAAGTCTAAGCTAAACAGTCTGTAGTCTATATTAAGGACGGAGATTGGTCTATATGAGCCACACTCAAATTTATCTTTACCTTCTTTGGGAATGGCAGTAATAATGGCTTTGTTCCAACTTGGTGGTATTTGGGATTTCTTTAACACCCAGTTGAATGTCTGAAGAATTATAGGGATCAGCTCATCCTTAAATTCCTTGTACCACTCTGCGGTAAAGCCATCAGAGCGATTTATTGGTTTTTAGACGACTTATGGCTTTCCTAAATTCCATTTCTGTGACCTCTGCTGTCATTCTCTCATTTTGCTCTTCGTTCAGAGTTGGTAGGTTTATGGAGTTAAGAAAATGATCAATCTCGTCCTCCGTCCCACCAGTTACTTTGGAGTATAAGTTTTTATAAAATGCTTCAAACGCCCCATGCATTTCACTTAATTTGGTCATGATGTTTCCGGTTTCTGGATGTTTGATTTTGCTTACAGTGAAAAACACTTAACTTAAACTTAAAAACACTTAACCTGATTGTGTTTTTAATACTAGTTTCTCCGTTGTCTCTCTTCTTGCATACATTCAGTTGTTAGGGGAAAAGTACTCACAGACTTTAACAGGAGGACTGTTCGTCCTCACTGATCCTCTGCAGACGTGGGGGAACGCCTCCTAAAAGCTCGAAGCTTCTTGCGGATGATTTCCTCTCGGTGCTCCTCTGTGTCTCGCTGCTGCTGCTGCTGTGTTCCCATCATCTCCCAGGCTGTTCGGGACAGCTGCTCCGTCAGGGTTTCCCTCGGTGTAACATCGCTGACCTGGAAGCCTCTGGTTCTCATGTCTGTGGCCGCCTCCTCCGCAGTAGAGTACAGCACAGTTCCATCCTGGTAGAAGACCCTCAGTTTGGCTGGATATGGCGTCTGGAATCTGATGTTTTTTTGTTTTAAAGCCTTTTTTGCTTCAGCATAGTCCTTCCGTTTCCGTAGAATGGCTGGGGCATAATCCTGGTTAAAATATATTCTCCTTCCGTTCAGAAGAACAGTCTTTTTTGCCCAGGCTTTGCGTAAAACATCTTCTTTGGTTGTGAACCTGGCAAACCGTATCAGAATCGAGCGGGGAGATTCTGTTCCGCTCCTCTTTGCACCCAGGGCCCGATGTGATCTTTCAATGCCCAGATTGGTGTCTTGAGAGAGATTTAAACAATCTTTTAATGTTTTTTCCACAAATTCCTGCATGGAGGATCCCTCTGCTCCCTCAGGAACATTGTAGAGTCTTAAGTTCTTTCTCCTGGCCCGACTCTCCTGGTCCACAATTTTCTCTTCCTGTTCGCTGACAATTTTTAGCATCTTTAACATTACATGCTCCACGTTTTGTACCCGGTCTTCCACTTTATCAATTCGGATCTCCGCTTCGGCTATTTTGTTACTGATACTTGCCAAATCCGACTTGAAGTCTTGAAATTCTCGGCGGAAATCGCGTATTTCCCTGAGTATTGTGGCTAACGCTGAGTCGGGCCCTTTCTCCGGGTTAGCCATAGCATTAGCTTCTTGTTGTTGTTGTGTTGGTGGCGCAGAATGGTGAAAAGGTCAGTCTAACTGAAATGATTTGTGTTGGGACAACTCAAAGAAAAAATGCAAATTCAACCCAAAGAAATTGGGTGGAACGAGTTTCCACTATTTAATTGTGTAGCTCTAACTGAAATGATTTGTGTTAGGACAACACAACAAATTAATGCAAATTCTACGCAATAAAATAATGTAGATCTGACTGACAAAAATTGTGTTGAGACAACACAACAAAGAAATGTATATTTAACTCAAAGAAATTGTGTAGGTCTAACTGACAAAAACTGTGTTGGGACAACATAACTAATAAATGCATATTTTACTCAAAAGAATTGTGTGGGTCTAACTGAAAGGATTTGTGTTGGGACAACACAATGAAAACATGCAAATTCAACTTAAAAAAATTGGGTGGAACGGGTTTCCACTATTTAATTGTGTTGGTTCAACAAATCCTTTTTTTCAGTGTACTGATCTAGGTCATTGTGCGAGAAGAGAAGTAGAGGATATGATAAAATAAAGTTAAAAGTCTCACTAACTGTCACTTAACTGATTTTGCCCTTCACATTTGACTCCTCCCCTGGGGAGCGGTGAGATGCAGACACAGCTGGGCCATTTGGTGGTTTGACCCCCCCCAATCCAACCCCTTTAAGTTGAGTGTCCAGCAGGGAGGTTTTAGTCCCATTTTTCTAGTCTTTGGTTTGATTTGACTATGGATTTGAACTCATGACCTTCCAGTCTCAGGGGGACACTGTACTACAAGGCCACTGAGTAAGACTTTATTTTGTGCTACTACCTTAATAGGTGTTGACCATTGTTTGTTTCTGTTAAGGCCGTGGTCATTCCATATGCATTTCAGATGAATATTGATTTATTTTTTGTCTGTTTAGCCCAGTACGTTAAACCAGGGGGTATTCCAGAAAGCAGGTTATGCTAGCTCCCACGGTAAGTTTGAGGCTAAGGAAGTTGATAACCTCAGCTTTCGGTTCAAAAAATGGAGGTATGTTTTAGAGTAGGTCAAGTTACCATGGCAACTCATGCTCTGAACATAACCTGGTCTGGAGCAGGTTTAGTTGAAGCTTAGTTTGTTTTCAGAGAGGTGAAGCAGTATGGCGTGTCCATTTGAAGAGGATTTAGTGGATGAAGAAGCTCAGCTAATACTTTCTCCACCATGAGAGGGTGATAAGACCACATATGGATGTTGGAAAGATAAACTTTTTTACATTGATCTAACTTAATTATTTGCTTCAGTTAAGATAAATCTTTTTTTTTCTTAGTTAGGTCAGCTTTCAAATAACACGTAGTTATCAGACAGTTTTTCTACTTTCATTCAAATTAATTCAATTAAGTAGGTGTAACTTTGATGCTGCTGTTAGATCGGCAATCCACCAAACCGCTTCTTCTTTTTCTTCTTCAACATCGCTTATTCTGTCACTTAATTAAAATGATAAAGAAAATGGTATTTGACATTTCATTTTCAAATGCTTCTCTGGTAAATGTGAAGCAAAATTCATTTAGAAATGTCTAATTTGATCATTAAAATGGATTAATGACATGCTCTGGGCGAGCCAAGCATGTCTGATCAGTGCAGCCAGAATCTTAGTGTTTGTGTGAAGGGAAGTGAAGAGAAGGGAAGGGTGCTTTTGTAACGTTCAATGTCCGGAGGACGATTCAGATCTCAGTCTTACAGTGTCTCCTTGGAGAACCGAGTCTCTGAGCAGAGGAGAAGCTTTGAGGTGACTTTTGAAGGCGGAAGTGCCGCTTCGGGCAGTCCTGAGAAACCATGCAGTCAATTATGCAAATTTGTGTTTCCAATTGTGTCCAGAAAAAACTAAAGGCTGACGTTTTTCCCACATATTTACAGCCAAGATGCACATTGTGGCATTGCCTGCAGTATGGAGTTTAAACATCAGAAGCTAAATGTTGTTGTTGACACGTATTAGCCTGATCCTAAACCCTTCTCCCGAATCTTGTGATTTTTTTTATTTTTATTTTCATTGACACAATAATTATAAATCTGGTTTTATATTTTTCCCTCTCCTAATCTGAGCAGAGCAGTGACGTGCAGTCAGGAGAGTCATTATGGGAAGAAAAGAGTAAAAGTAAATTCATTTATTATATTTAATCAGTAATTTGTGCTTTGCAGTCATTTTCCATTTAAATGTACCATTTTTGGGTGTTTTTTCTTTTTAAAATCGCTGAATTTCCGCATTTGCCGTTCAGATACTAAGAAGTGACGTGCGATGAGGCACCAGCCCGCTGAGCCTCACCTTGGATTGCGCAATACCTATGCAGTCAGACGGTACTGCTGTCTCTCTGTATGTCGGTTCAATCACTTGTACTATATGAGCTGAGTTTACATCATTTAGCAGATGTATATGATGTACAGTGTTTGTTTTTATAAATAACTGTATGTGAGGGACGTGTTTCTTGTGCTGAGCGCTAAACGCCGGCAAAAAAGCCGCTGGGTGAGGCCAGTAGTTCTCGTGCCTCATGTTAGGGGGCGCCGGTGAGCCCTGAGATTATGACACTAAAAAATAAAAGTGATAGCAAGCGGCAAGTCATTTTCTTCAGAAGGAGCGGCTTATGGACTTTATTTACAAGTAAAGGTAAGATGATAATAAGGTTTGTGCTTTTTTCTATGCTGCAGTTTGTATATGAAAAAAAAAACATGTTGAAATGATATTTTAAACAAAACACGTTAACTGTTGTCAATCAAATGGTGAATAAGTTACTCAGTATGGTTTGTAAATCTGACTGATGACGTCAGTGCCTCACCAGCCATAAACCTCACTGCACGTCACTGGAGCAGAGGTACAGAACGGAAGTCATGTGCTCCACTGTGCAACAACAAAAACCTCATAATTATAACGGCTTACTTGTATTGAATTTTGGTACAGATTTTGTGGGGTGAATTTGAAACGCAAATGCAATCCCTTCTTTGCATTTTCGCTTTAATTATGTCACAGAATGAGTGATAGTAATGAAGAAAATGAAAAAGCATTTTGAAGGATTGCTTTTTCATTTTCATTTTAAGCCATTTGATGCAGTTACATTTTGAAAATTAAAAAGCATTTCTGTTAATGCTTTTTAATGATCAAATTAGACATTTCTAAATGAATTTGGTTATACATTTACCAGATGACTTTCTGAAAATGAAATGTCAAAACCATTTTCTTTATCATTTTAAGTAAGTGACAGATTAAGGAGTGTTGAAGAAGAAAAAGAAAAAGCATTTTGAATGATTGCTTTTTCATTTTCATTTTGAATAAAAAAAAATGCAGTCTTCATTTTGAAAATAAAAAGGCATTTCTGGTTTTGACTTTTATTTTTAATTATGCAACAGAATTACTTCCATACAGCAGCAGATCTGGAAATGCCAGTAGATTTGGTTTGAATGCTAAATCTTGGTCATTCCATTGTTCTCCAGACAGTTTCTCATTTCTCCACAACAGAATGTTCACCTCCATCTCAGCTCCTGGTTCCTCCAGAGTAGGAGTGGACATGGATCACAAAGCAGCTGTTCTGTCCTTCTACAGCGTCTCTGAAAGCAGGACTCTCCTCCACAGAGTCCAGACCAGTTTCACTCAGACGCTCCAAGCTGGACTGTGGGGTGGGTGATGTTGGAGACACAGCAGAGTTCTGTAAAGAGAATAGTTACTGAAACAAGTGAAATGTTTGTTTTCAGTAATTTCTCTGTTTTGGATCATTTTGAACTAAACGTTTGAACTGTTCAGATTCTGTGTCAGAAAAAGAGAGGAATGAAAAATCTCTAGAATGTGAGATATTTTTTGAACATGAATCTACGGAGACCTCTGGGGGTCAGTGTTTAAAAAGAAAAAAAAATGATAAACTGTAAGCACAGATTGATCAATTGTGCTTGTACATTGCATGTGCCTCCAACTGTCCCAAAGCCGCTCCGGCTGGGGGTCACAAATCTCCCAAGAGACACGATTCTCGTGAGTCCGGCAGCTCGCTTACGCAGAACAGGTGAACGGACAGCGGTCCAAAGTCTCCTCCATTGGAAACACTGTAACAAGGGGAGGAGGATTATTTAGTTGTTGCTATTTTTGCTCCTATTCTTACAATCCACTATATGTCCCGTGTTGAATTCTACTATAAAAATGTGGGAAAAAAATGTTTATCAAATCCAAATCAATTCAAAAGCCTGGAGACTGGATGGCTGTGGTCCTCCCTTTGACCTGGACAGTGGTTGCCATGGCTGCCTGCACAGTCACCAAACTGGAACTTAGAAGAAGAAAAAGAGACCAAAATGATTGATAAAGCAGGTTTTCCAGGGAAATCCCACAAAGTGCTTTCCAAGCTAGAACTAAGAATACCCAGCATGCATTTGGAAAAACTCATTAGCTTCTTGTGGAAAATGATGAGTCATTTGTTCAGAAAACTTCCTCTAAGGTTGTGGTTGTTTGGAGAAGTCCTCCTCTTCAAAGAAGTTCTCCTGACCATCTTCAAAGCCACTTTTTTTTATTTGATTTGAAATGGTTTATTTCAAGCAATCAAGTAGGAACAATACACAAAAGCAAAACAATCTGCAGTTATACATTCATACAGTAACTAATCAAACTTAGGATAATTAGACATATTAATTAATATTGCTTGAAAGGGAGTGGAGGGAAGCGAACTTATATAATCCCACCCCGTTATACTATAACCATTTTATTACATGATTTATCAATATCCGGTTCCTAGTTTTTATCAGACAGAATTAAAAATCATAAGGTATCAATAAGGCACATGAAAAAGATGAATTACTTAATTATTATGTTAAAAATAACTATTTTAGAAATCAACATGGCAAAATGCAGATCAGTTATCTAAAATATATGTTACTCATAAAAGTCATTCATATGATTAGAACATAATACTATATCAGTAAAATAGACACAACACTGTTTCAGAGATTTTCATAGTAAACTTTCATCAAGTATCAAAAGTTAAAAACATGTGCAAAATTATGTCAAATTAGGAAAGATTGTCGAATCAATGTATCCATTTTTGGAGCAAGTGAAGAAATATCATTAAATTATTATTATTATTATTATTATTATCATTCTTTTTTTTAATATTTAATAAGGTAATGCTGTACGGGAGAGAAAAAAAAAACAAAAACAAAAAAAAACAAAAATAAAAGGGTCCATATTCTGTCAATTATCCAAGGTTGGCATTTCTTCAGCTGCTGAAAAAACAGCTGATCTTCTGGGTTCAAAACAGTTTCTAGTTCTCTTCCATGTTATGTCTGCAGACATTAGATTCAGGTCCATATCCTTCTTCAGCTGATATCAGCTGCGGTGAAAGTTGAGGTCAAGTTGTCTGCAAGTCAGAAATCTCTGCTGTAGATTCAGGTGACGTCAGACAGATGGAGAAAGTGATGAATCTAGGTGTCATATTTCTTGAAGTTATTTGACTCTTTGGTTTATTACTCCATGTTGATTTAGAAGACCGTGATCAAGCACTTCTCAAAGTCTTTCATGGTGTTCACAACCAGAACCTTGGACCGGTCCGGTGGACCGAGTGGTTTGACGTAAATCCTGCAGCCTTTAACCCAAGTGTTCTCAATCTGCTTCTGCTTCCTGAGAAGCCGTGCATGTTTGGAGATTTCAGCATTCCTCCTGGTCAGATGGTCGTTCAGATAAGCAGCCGATCCTTTGAGGTTTTTACGTTGATTCATCAGAGCTAGCTTGTGTTTGTGATTCACAAACCTGATGAGGATCGCTGGTTTATCCGTCTCCTTTCTCCTGGGGAGCAGGTGGCAGGTCTCGATGGTATTGAGATCCAGGGAAATCCCTTTAGATGTGAGAAATGAATGTATTTGCTGCTCCAGAGACTCTGCACCGCGCTCCGTATTAGCACTGCTAGCTACGCTAGCGCTAGCATTAGCATTAGCAGTGCTCGCTCCTGCTGTTAGCTTCGCTCCAGGCTTGATTGGTAATCCAGTGAGAATGACATTATTCATCCTTACTTGCTGTTCCACATCGTCCAGTCTTTTCTCCAGAATGTCGACCCGGTTTTCTCGTTTCTCGTTTTGAGCCCGAAATCTTCGGAACTCTTCCATCATGTCCATTAGTGGCGTTAGCTTAGCCGACACCTGATCCATAAAAGATTTAAGCGTTTCTTGAATGCTATCGATAGCTTTTTTGAGCTCTTCATATTCCTGGGATTTCTTAGGGGGCATGGTCAGCTCTCTTTTTGGAGAAAATCAACTTTTTAAGTAATTTAAAGATAGTTGTATCCGCAGAGAGGCACTCCACGCGCCCTGCCTGTAACCCGGAACCGGAAGTACTTTCTGCTTTTTCAAACGCTACTGTTCAACAAAAACTTGGTTTCTGCCACAAAACCAACCTTAGACACTGAAACAGAATGAATCCACTGCAGAAATGTGTTGACACCTTTAATTCAAAGCTTCAATCAGTTTGAATCTCATGAAGAACATTTCAAAAATCCACATTTGGATCAGGCGTCTTCATCAGAGCACAACTCATGTTTCCAGGACTGTGACTCACCAATATATCCTCATTTCCTTTACACAATCTGTTTCCATCATTTGGATTTTTCAACCAAACTTGAGTTAGAAAAGAATTGTTGCCCCAAAATGTCCAGTTTGAATAGTTTGTTGTGTTTGGTTGCTAGGTAACAGGGTCTTTAATGTCTATGATGTCATGGTGGCTTTCAGAGTTGAACTCCTGAATATGACGGTAAACATTTGGATTGAACAAAAATGGGATTGAAGCTCATGCTAAATCCTGACATCAATGCTGAAAAAACCTCCTCCTAGATTCTGGTTGTTTGGAGAAGTCCTCCTCTTCCAAGAATTCCTGAAAAAAGCCCTGACCATCTTCAAAGCCACTTTCTGCTTTAGTTTAGTCCAAACTTGCTTTATGCTGACAACATTTACAGCCTGAATCCATCTGAAGAATCCAAGGAAACAAACCAATCTAAGTCTGCATTCATGCCACTTCAGAACCAACAAAGCATGTTTCCAGGACGCTGACTTACCAATAGAACTTGGGATTTCCTTTGCAGAATCCTTCTCCATGTGTTTTCCTTTGTTTTTCTTCCCAAAACCTAAACCAGAGATTTTTGCTGAGCTGCAGAACAAACGTCTGACTGCTTTAACCGCCGTTGATGGTTTGTTGTGTTTCCCTCTATAGCTGCTATGGTCTTGGTATGGTTGCTAGGTAACGCTGTCTTTGATGATGATGACGTCAGAGTGGCCTCTAGAATGGACTTTTTTCTTGTGTAACCAGGAGCTGTAACCTTTAGGGCACTAGGACCCAGAAAGAGGTCCAGGCAGTGACGGTGTTCAGTGACGGACTGCGCAGCCGCACTTCCTCCAAACGCCACTATTCATCAGCGTGTGGAGCGCCAGAGTCCAAACGGGCTTAAGGCGCTTTGATAAAGCGCTCTGGAATCCAGCTATGGTGTGCTAAACGTCAGGTCCAGAACGGAAGATGCCATCAATGAAGTCTGTCTGTCAGCAGCAATCCAACGCTGATGGGGTTTAGCTTGTGGAGGATTTGAATGTTCATTTGCTCTCAGGTTGGTTCTGTGCTGGAAGCCCCAACCCTCAGTTCAGTCAAGTTAGAAAGATGCTAACCAGCTGTTCCCTCTGTCACCATGGAAACACGGACCGCTTTAAAGTCAGACAGGATTTTCTCTGAGCGGACTTCTAGACGTGGAGGATAAATACTCCAAGATGAATTCATCAGTGTGAAGAGGATGGGTGTTTCACAGATCCAGGCAGTCGTGTTCCAATTGCAATCGCTTTATTTCTGCCACCCATTACCAAGAAAATAAAAAAAACACAGAATAATTCCAAACCATTTAGGAATAAATCCCTCCATCCCAAAATGCTACAAGCAATAATAAATAATATATTTACAGAAATAATTTGTTTTTCCCCCCATTTGTGTGATGACGTCATTTCCGCCCACTGCTCCCGGTCGCGTCTTAACACAGCTGATCAGGTGTCGCCTCCGTTTGAAACTCGCAGTTCTTAACGGCTCCCGGTAAAGCGCATTGAGTGTGCACCCTCAACACAACCCACCCAAGGAGCGCCTGCCTCGCGACACAGCGTCTGAAAATGCGGTGAGCGGTTAATATGTGTGGAAAAACAGCGCGTGTATGCTTTGTGTGTGGGTGCGTGTGCGCAGGTGACTGCATCTATAGGCGCTCCGTCACATCACCCTCCTCCTCTTCCAGGTTGACAATGTGTGGCAACCGTGAGAGATAGTCAGCCACCACGTTGGTCCTTTCAGCCCGATGGCTGATGGTAAACTTGAATGGTTGCAGTGCAAGATACCATCGGGTCAGTCGATTATTGTGGTTCTTCATTGACTGTATCCAGGTGAGGGCACGATGGTCGGTCTCCAAATCAAAACCTCTTCCAAGGAGATAATAGCGCAGGCTTTCCAAAGCCCACTTGATGGCTAACCCCTCCTTCTCCACTGCAGAATACCTCGTTTCTCTGGGCAGTAGTTTTCTGCTGAGGTATAGGATGGGCTGCTCAGCTCCTTCTTCTCCCTGAGCGAGGACTGCTCCGACTCCCACAGCTGAAGCATCTACCTGGACGAGAAACTTATTTTCAAAATTAGGGCTGCGAAGAACAGGAGAGGAGCATAGCTGTTCTTTTAGGCCTCTGAAGGCCTTTTCACACTCATCATCCCATGGTACCGGGTTTTTCTGTGCTTTGCTCGTGAGGGCCGTGAGGGGAGCAGCAATGGTTGCAAACTGTGGCACAAAGCGACGGTACCACCCAGCCAAACCCAAAAAGGACCGCACTTCTTTTTTGGTCCTTGGACGTTGGCAGTCGAGAATGGCCTTTACTTTGTCCACTTGGGGCCGCACCTCTCCCTGTCCCAGAAGGTAGCCTAAGTATTTTGCCTCTTTTCTTGCCCACTCACATTTTTCACTATTCAAGGTCAGCCCGGCCTGCTGAATGGCTTCCAGGACTCTCCTGAGATGCTGGAGGTGGTCTTCCCAAGTGTTACTGAAAATAACCACATCATCAAGGTAAGCTGCGCTGAAATTCTCACACCCCTGAAGGACTTTATCCATCAACCTTTGGAAGGTTGCTGGTGCTCCATGGAGGCCAAATGGCATGACCGTAAACTGGAAAAGACCTGCAGGCGTGCGAAAGGCGGTGTAGGGTCGAGATGCTGGGTCCAAAGGCACCTGCCAGTATCCCTTACAGAGGTCCAGGGTGGTGATGTATCCGGCCGCTCCGATCCTTTCGAGCAATTCATCCACCCTTGGCATAGGATACGCATCAAACTCAGAGACTGCATTCAGCTTCCTGAAGTCTATGCAGGGCCTAAGCGAACCATCTTTCTTTGGGAGGAGGATCATGGGACTGCACCACTCGGAGTCTGATGGTTCAATCACTCCCAACTCCTGCATGTTAGTGATTTCTTCACCCAGTCTTCCCACAAACTGTTGCGGGACACGGTATGGCCGTTGACGGATGGGTCTGCTGTCTTTCAATCGAATTACGTGTTTTATGAGGTTGGTACGGCCTGGCTTGCCTCTGAATAATGATGGTACCGCATGCAACACCTGCTGTATCTGCGTCTCTTGGGTCGTGGTGAGATGAGACAGTTCAGGTGTCGTCATCCTGGTGAAGTTATGCCAACCTGTGTCCTCTTTGGTCTCACCTTCTTTCACTACCAGACCAACCGGTTCTGGTGGGCTGTGGTGTGGCTCTTTCCACTCCTTCAGTAGGTTGACATGGTACGTCTGGTACTGTTTCCTCTTGTCTGGATGATGAATTTCATAAGTGACTGGCCCCATCTTCTGGCTGATGGTGTATGGCCCTTGCCACTTGGACAGTAACTTGCTGGTTGAAGAAGGGAGGAGTAACAGAACCTTCTGACCTGGTCTAAAGGCCCGGTGACGTGCCTGTTGGTCGTACCAGGTCTTCTGTGCTCTTTGAGCCTCCTTTAGGCTCATTTCAGCCTCTTTTTGGTATCTTGCTAGACGCTCCCTCATCTCTAGGATGAACTGCACCACACCAGTTTCTTTTTGGTTGCTGGTCGATCCTTCCCATGCTTTACGGAGGAGATCCAGAGGTCCTTGAACATTCCTCCCGTATAGCAGCTCAAACGGTGAGAACCCTGTAGATGCCTGAGGAACCTCTCTGTAAGCAAAGAGTAGAAAAGGTAGCCAGCGATGCCAGTCCTTACCAGTCTCAGACACAAATTTTCGCAGCATCCGCTTTAAAGTCTGGTTAAACCTTTCCACCAGTCCATCAGTCTCTGGGTGGTATGGGGTAGTTCTGAGGGATTTGATTCCCAGCTGCCTGTGGAACTGTTGCATCAAGCGTGAACAGAAGTTGGTTCCCTGGTCAGTCAGTATCTCATCAGGGATCCCGACTCTAGAAAACAGTTCAGTTAGTGCATGAATGATTGCTGATGAAGTGATTGTACGTAGGGGAAATGCTTCTGGGTATCGAGTAGCATAATCACAAACGACCAAAATGTACTGATGTCCCTGGCTGCTTTTCTCCAGTGGCCCGACAATGTCCATCGCTATCCTCTGGAAGGGTGTGGAGATGACTGGAAGCGGCTGAAGACAGGCCCGATCCAATCGGCGAGGAGCTGCTGTTTTCTGGCATATTGGACAGGTCATACAGTATGATTGAATGTCTGTGTACATACCAGGCCAATAAAATCGGGAGCTAACGCGCATGTATGTTTTGTGGCGCCCAAGATGTCCTGCCCACGGAACTGTGTGTGCTAAATGCATGATGATAGGTCTACAGTTTACCGGGATTACAAGACGTTTCTGGTTGTCATTCAAAATATACAACATCCCATTTTCAATAATAAAGCAATCCATCCCCATACTGGTTACATCATCAATATTCTTCACTTTTTTAAACAACTGTTTCAATGTGTCATCCTGTCTTTGTAACTCTGCTAAGTTTTCAGGTATTTCCCACATTTTATCAGCATTCAAACCTTGTACATTGTGTTCAGTTATGCCCAGTTGCTTTTCAAAGCGCCGTTGTCGTCTAGACTTTTTTGGCCCTTTCCCACCCCCTTCGCATAAACTTTCATCCAAGTCTGGTAGAGGCAGAACCCCTGTTTTTGCCTGGGCTCTGGTAATTACTGGGCATGATACACTGTTCTGGTGATGCCCCTGATTAGCATCCCCTGAACTTTCCCCTTGTAGTAACTGTACCAACACTGGTGTGTCTCTACCCAAAAGCAGGTCTACAGGCAGGTTATCAACCACCCCAACAGTCAGAAGATAGGGCTGTTCATCAACGTCCACAGTTATTTCAGTTTGAAGATAAGCATAATTGTCCCCATGAACACACACCACATTGGTAAGATGACCATAGTCCAGACTACCAATGGGTACCAAACGTTTGCTAATCAGTGAGGTAAAGCTACCGCTGTCAATTAAAGCCAATACCGATACCCCATTCACAGTCACTGTTTTATAAGTTCTTTTCCTGACATTGTCATTTGCTGATGGTTCCACTTCATTTCTGGGTACATAGCAAGCCCCTGCGACCTTTGCTTTTTTCAGTGGACAAACTGAAGCCTTGTGTCCAGCTTGCTGACAATAATAGCAAATCAGGGGCTTACCAGTTCCAGGCGGTGCAGTCACTGAGCTGGAAATACCTGGACGGTGTCTCACCGCTGCTTCTCGCTCTGTCCCAAGCTGCGGTGTCGGAAACACTGGGGAACGTACGTCTGTGGTGGGTTGGGCTACGTTGATGGGTCGAGTTGCCATGGTCGATCGTGTAGAAGGTCCTCCTCTCCGAGCATTGAGGTACTGAAGAGCCAATTTTGCTGCCTCTGCTCCATCCCCCGGTTCATGCTCCTTGACCCAGGTTCTCACCTCCGGCGGAAGCACGTAGAGAAGTTGTTCCAGGATGATGGCCTCCCCAACCTGCTCCTTGGTCCGCCGCTCCGGTTGAATCCAACGCCGGTAGAGTCCCTTCAGCCGATGATAGGTCTCCAGAGGGGTTTCTCCACGAGGTACAGATGCACAGCGGAACTTCTGTCGATAGGTCTCAGGAGAGATGTCAAACTTTGTTAGCAAAGCTTCTTTCAGGTCTTTGTAGGAATCAGCTTTGTCCTCATCCATGGCTGTGTATGCATCTAGGGCTTTTCCTGAGAGAAGAGGAACCAGCCTGCTCAGTCTCCGGCCATTTCCAAGTCTTGGCCATCCGCTCGAAACGTAATAGATAGTTTTCAATATCCTCTCCCTCCTGGTAGGGAGGAATCTTTGGCTGCGTGTAGTACCTGGGCCTGGGCTCAGGTCTCTGCTGGTCAGTCCCAATTTCAGCATCAGATGAGGAAGTGGAGGGGTTACCAGCACTACGACCAGCAGAGGGTGTTGGAAGCACCAATCTTGGGCTGCTGGCTGAATGCATGCTTGGTGTTGTTACTGCTGGGGCTGAAGGTTGGAGGGCCACCCTAAGATTTTGTAGCTCCTGTATGAGACCTTGCTCTCTCTGCTGCTGGGACTCCAGGAAGGTTCTCATCATGGTCACCAGGTCAATTGTTCCACCTGATGGTCCCAGGCCGGGGTGGGGCTTCTCTTCTTCCTCTTCCGAGGTCATTTCTGTGTCCCACTCGGCTTCCGCACCTGTGGCCAGGTCTGGTTTCCTTTGGGGCTGTGAGCGTAAACCACTACACCTGGGATGGCGAGCTGCCTTCTTGCCACGACTTGCCATCCCACTTCTGACACCACTTGTGAAGAGGATGGGTGTTTCACAGATCCAGGCAGTCGTGTTCCAATTGCAATCGCTTTATTTTCCTCCACAATTCCCCAAGTGCAATAATCCACAGTGAATTTTACATACGTTCAACCATTACACAGGAGAGGAGCACATCCATGTCTACCCCCATCGCCCGCCTGCGGCAACTAACCTCTCCCTCTTATATACGCTAAGCCCCTCCCATTAGGCTGGATTCTGCATATTCCTCTGATTAGTCCTTTGCTTGTCATTCTGGCAATTTCTGCCACCCATTACCAAGAAAATAAAAAAAACACAGAATAATTCCAAACCATTTAGGAATAAATCCCTCCATCCCAAAATGCTACAAGCAATAATAAATAATATATTTACAGGAATAATTTGTTTTTCCCCCCATTTGTGTGATGACGTCATTTCCGCCCACTGCTCCCGGTCGCGTCTTAACACAGCTGATCAGGTGTCGCCTCCGTTTGAAACTCGCAGTTCTTAACGGCTCCCGGTAAAGCGCATTGAGTGTGCACCCTCAACACAACCCACCCAAGGAGCGCCTGCCTCGCGACACAGCGTCTGAAAATGCGGTGAGCGGTTAATATGTGTGGAAAAACAGCGTGTGTATGCTTTGTGTGGGTGCGTGTGCGCAGATGACTGCATCTATAGGCGCTCCGTCACAATCAGACATGAATAAAACACTTTTTTTTACATAGAACAGAATGAAATCCACTGTGTTTTAGCAGCGTCTGTAGCATCACAGAGACGGTGTTCCACCAAAAACTGGGACATCAGAATCAGAATCACAATCAGAAATGGTTTTATTGCCATGTTCAGTAGAGCGCACTTTACAAAACTAGGAATTTGTCATGGTGTTTTGGTACAATTAAAATAAAGAAATAAGTTAAAGAAATTAAATTAACACAACAACACACTATATACAGTTAAGTAAGGTGGGAGCACAGGTGGGCTGGGATGGTGGGGTCTGTAAGTAGCAGCGGTAGTCCTTTGGTGGTGGTGGGAGGGGGGTCAGCTGGGGGGAGTTGGGGTACTGTTCAACAGGCTGACTGCAGAGGGGAAGAAGCTGTTCTTATGGCGCGAGGTCCTGGTCCTGATGGACCGGAGCCTCTTGCCAGAGGGGAGGGGCCGAAAAAGCTCATGTCCTGGGTGAGAGGGGTCGGCTACAATCTTGGCTGCCCGCCTCCGGGTCCTGGAGACGTGCAGCTCCTGGAGAGACGGGAGGTGGCAGCCGATCACCTTCTCTGCTGAATGGATGACTCGCTGCAGCTTGGCCTTGTCTCTGGCCGTGGCCGCAGCGAACCAGACTGTTATGGAGGACGTGAGGGTGGATTCGATGATGGCAGTGTAGAAGTTTACCAGCATCTTTTCAGGGAGGTGAAACTTCTTCAGCTGCCTCAGGAAGTACATCCTCTGCTGAGCCTTCTTGGTGATGGAGCTGATGTTCTGCTCCCACTTGAGGTCCTGGCTGATGATGGTTCCCAGGAACCGGAAGGACTCCACAGAGGTCACCGGGGAGTCACAGAGGATGATAGGTGGGAGGGGGGCTGGGGCCTTCCTGAAGTCCACTGTCATCTCCACTGTCTTTAGAGCATTAAGCTCCAGGTTGTTGGCACTGCACCATGAAACCAGCCTGGCTATCTCACTCCTGTAGGCCGACTCATCTCCGTCAGTGATGAGGCCGATGAGTGTGGTGTCGTCAGCAAACTTCAGGAGTTTGACAGACTGGTGACCAGCTGTGCAGCTGTTTGTGTACAGGGAGAATAACAGGGGTGAAAGGACACAGCCCTGGGGGGATCCGGTGCTTGTGGTCCGAGAATCTGAGACGAGCTTCCCCAGCCTCACATACTGCTGTCTGTCTGTGAGGAGGTCTGTGATCCACCTGCAGGTGGAGTCAGGCACGTTCAGCTGGGAGAGTTTGTCATGGAGCAGGGATGGAACTATTGTGTTGAACGCGGAGCTGAAGTCTACAAACAGGATCCTGGCGTAGGATCCTGGAGAGTCCAGATGCTGGAGGATGAAGTTGAGGGCCATGTTTACTGCATCGTCTACCGATCTGTTGGCTCTGTAGGCAAATTGCAGGGGGTCCAGGAGGGGGTCTGTAATGTCTTTGAGGTAGGAGAGAATGAGGCGCTCAAAGGACTTCATAACTACAGAGGTCAGGGCAACGGGTCTGTAGTCATTCAGTCCTGTAATCCTGGACTTTTTGGGGACAGGGATGATGACTGAAGATTTGAAGCAGGCTGGCACATGACAGGTCTGCAGTGAGGTGTTGAAGATGTCTGTGAACACTGGAGACAGCTGGTTGGCACAGTGCTTCAGGGTGGAGGGGGAGACAGAGTCCGGACCCGCAGCTTTGCGGGTGTTAAGCCGTTTAAAAAGTTTGTTTACCTCACCCTCTGTGATGGGGAGGGGGGAGTGGGGGGAGGGGGGCGCTGAGGTGTGAAGCTGTGTGGATGGGTCAGGTGGGGTTGTTGGGGGAAAGGATGTTGCTGGACAATGGCTGGGGGGGGAGGTGATGGGGCTGCCTGCTGTCTGCTCAAAGCAGCAGTAGGAATGTGTTCAGGTCGTTGGCCAGACGCAGGTCGTTCAGACAGTGGGGGGCTCTGGGCTTGTAGTTAGTGATTGTCTTGAGCCCTTTCCAGACAGAAGCAGAGTCGTTGGCTGAGAATTGTCATGTCACCAGTGGCGGTTTTTGATGTGGGCGAAGTGGGCAGTCGACCAGGGCGGCACTTTATAGGGGGCGGCATTTTCCGTGCATCGTGCACGTAATGTGCCACTAAATTCAAAGAGACAGCCAAGAGCTTTTATTTTGACACGCCTGCAGCTGCCGACACATTACGCTCTTATCCTGACATGTCAGACTCTTAACAATGTCTTCATCCTATTCCCTCTTCACACTTATGGTGCAAAATATAAAAGAAATAAAAAAGAAAAAGAAAAAAGGATGAAGTAACTCGGAGGGAAATAACGTAAAACAGGCACATGAAAAGGAATTAGGCAGAACAAACACCCGTGCTCAACCCAATTTCGACAAAAGCAGGCAATGGGCGCAGACCATTTTTTATGGATGGAGGTTTTTTGGAGGATTTCTACTGTTGGTGTTGCACAAAATTAGGGAAATGCCAAATATTTTTGGAATAATCCCACTGATGAGTTCTATGATTTCGTTTTTAATTTTTTATAAGACCTAAAAATAGTATTCACAATAAGTTTTATTTTTTAGATCTAATCCCTCTGATATGTTTCACAAAGACACACACAGGACGTCACACACCAAGAAATTATTGCTAAAAATGAAGCAGGAGTCCAGCTCTAAAAAAATGAAAAAAGAGAAAAGAAAACTGAATTATTTGATTTGCTATTTCTTCTTATTATTATTTCCAGGCTTCCTTTGTTTTGTCCTGCAGCATGTTCATATTTGTATAATTTTGACAGAATATATTTCTATGGAGAGCAAAATATTAAACGTTATTTAAGGTTTAACTTGAGTTATTCTGGATTAATGTTCCTGTTTTTATTCATATTTATGTTCAAAAAGTTCAGTTTAAAAGGTTTAAAAGTTTAGCTTTAGTGTGTTCAGTTAATATTTATCTTCTTCGTCCCAAAACCTAAAGCGTGTTTTTAACTTAGGCCCCTGTGTGACTGAGTTTGACCCCCCTGTAATAAGAGTCTAGAAAATTCATGCATGTTTTGTGTAAAATGGCTAAATAGAAGATAGGGAACACAACAGGATGTTGTCAAATTTTGTAAGTGTGCGGGGGGGGCTGGTGGGGTTACTCGCCCAGGGAGTAAGTTAGTGTAGAACCGCCACTGCCTGTCACATGTTGTAATGTCAATGATATAGAAGAAGAAGAGTCCAAAACATTGGACTGTTTTCATGTGATCACATGAAAACAGAAATAGGAAATCTCTAGTAAATCTGTCCTTGTATGTTTGAATTGGAGTTTACAGTTAGATGACAATAAACACGTGTTCAGACCAAGAAATTACTTTGATGCTATGTTCTTTAAAATAAATCAGAAAAAAGTTGAAATAGTAAAAGGGCTAAGGTATTTTTGTGTAAAATATCATGTTATCATGTGGCCGATAAAAATATATTGTCAAAAATTAAATGTTGTCTCCAGTGTGGAGGTATTTCAGTTCATTAAAAACTGACATAAATGAGTAACGGTCACTGCAAACTGTGCAGAAGGCGTGTTCTTTCTAAAACTGGAAATAGCACCAACCTTTTTTATCACCTGAAGCTGAGTCTCCATTTGATAATTCAATAAAAATAACATTTCATTTCCTCATTATAAAACAACTTTATTGGAGTTTACTTTGTCATTGGTCTTTTTGAGCCAAAATTCTGAAGAAATCAAAACAAAAGGCTTTTCCAACAGAATCAGAACGTTATCACATGACCTAAGTTTGTTCACTTTGTGCTAAATGTTGATTTATTTACTGTTCTGTTAATAATATCAACAGTTCTCTGTCGCCCTCTGGTGGTTCATCAGAGAACACAAACTTCCACAGACAGTGAATCAATAAACATGAGCTAATTCTTGATGCAGGTTTGAAAACACAGATGGAAAACAGCATCAATACAAATATTAGTCAATGTTTCCTTGAATGGAACAATTTCAGGATTTGTTGTCAGAAAAGTTGTGAAAAACTGTCTTGTAAAGTGTGTGGTGACGGTCCACTGTGGAAAATGACTGTTTGTGGAACATTGAGATGTGCTCAGTGATTTTGGTTTAGGACACTTTGGTTTCATTTCAAACGTTGGTTTCTCCTAAATCTACAAACTCTCTCCACAAACTGTCTCCTAACTCTCAGGGATTCCTGCTGCTGGCAAAACTCACGGCTCAAGGAACCACTTCATGAATCAGTCACGCTTTGGAATGAACTTTATTGAACAACATGTCATGGTCTGGAAGAAGCCCCAGTTCCAGCTGACAGAAGTCTGGTTCTGATCCATCAGATCTCACTAGCAACAGAACCAAACCTTCACGTGTTGCAGCAACAGTTTCCATGTTTGGGAGGATCTTCTGAAGAACAGCTCAGTTCCAGATCACATCATGATGTTTGATGTTTTCTTCATTCCAGGAAATCATCTGTGTCTCCTTTGATCTGTGCTGAGTCAGCACTTTGACTTCTTTTCAACTTTAGGTCCATTCATCATTTAGAATGAAGGGTATATTGATACTTAACAACAAATAATAAAGAGTAAATGTATTTATCATCCAGCAGTGATTGTGGTGTTTGTAAGTCTTTTATTTTGAAATTCCTCAAGGATGATCATCATGGTGGGATTTCTAGATCTGCATGAACTCATCCTGAATCCAAAAGACACTGGAGCATCAAAGAATCCAACCCATCTCTGCCAACATGAGGCTCTTACTTTGAAAAGTCTCAGACTTCCTGCAGGGAAACAGGCTTTCTGCTGCTGCACTGACAGATGTGCACGAGCTTGAAAGAGCTTCCTGACTGAGGAGCTGCAGACTTTCTCCTGCAGAGCAGCAGCTGACTTCAGCATCGTCATGGGAACACAGTCTGCTGCTGCTTCTGGAAACGTCTTCAAGGCTGTGGTGGGACTTGTTGGTCTGGAGGACAGATTCTCGGAGCAAATGCTGCTTCAGCTTCAAGCTTCAGCTCTTTTCTTCTGGCAGAGCTTAGAAGAAATGGAAACCTCCTTTGTTCTGACTGTTTGCTCCAAATCCCAGATTCAGGAATTCCTCCAAGAAGTTCAGCTCAGAGATCATCAGCAGAGAAAAGCCTGAAGTTCTGATGGAAAATGACAACAGAACATGATCAATATTATTGATCCACATGGAATCCAGAAGAAACTCTGAGGTGAAGACATGAAGACACAAGCTTCAGAGACATGAGGACAAGTCAGAGTGGATTCATTCTTAACTTTCTTCTCACATCTTCTCTTCAGAACATCTTTGTCTTTGATCCTTCAAATCTTCAGGACTCCAATTCTGAAATCTGATCATCCATGGATTGTTTTTGTGGGATCAGATCCAGAGTTGCTGAAAGTTCTGCTGCCCTCTGCTGGTCAAAGTGTCCAAACAGCAGAGAGGAGATTCTCTGGGATTCATTGGAGTCCAGATTCTCCTGGATGTGAACAGTCTCTGCTTCTGGAACAGAAGAGTCCTTCTCAGAGCAGCATTGAGGATCTGTTCTGTCCGGCTGAGAGCGCTCCCTGCTGGTAGGAGACAGAACCACATCAGCTGCTTTTCTTTGGCCGTTCAGAAATAGTCTGGAGACTCTAAAAAACCTCCACTTCCTGAAGCAAACGGATGCAGAGCATCATGTTTGATCCTCTTCCTTCAGAAACGGCTCCATTGTTCCATCGCTCAGCAGTTTGACTAAAGCAGCTGAGAGTCTTGATGCAAACAGACCTCAGCAGCTCATCCAGAACGCCATGACAGAAGCACATGCAGCAGCACATGCACGCTCCCAGAGAACAGCAGCTGATCCAAGTCCTGACTTTGAGGTGAGACCTTTCTGTTCTGCTTGGACCACACTTCAACATGAACTTCATTTCCCATCATTCCATCTGTCAGGAGAGAACACCTGCAATGAGCTTCCTTCAGGAATGACTGCAGGTAGAAGGATCTTTCATTCTTCAGCACCACCAGGACCCACATCCAGCCCATCAACAGCCAGAACATCAGTGACATCAGCGTCTGATCTTCATCACATCATCATCATCAAAGGACCACCTCTACGTTTTTACAATCTGATGGATTTCAGTCTCTCTGCAGCTTCTCATCAAGTGGAATGTCAAATATTTTCATTTCCGTTATTACTCTCAGACATGGAAAAAGCAAAAAGGTTTCAAATAAAAACATTAAGAATTTAAGAATTAATAGTTTATAGAAACTACATGTGATATTTAACTAGTTATTAAGAAGGGAAAAAAATCCTTAAGTGTTTATTTTGTGTCAACCTGAAATAATCTGTGATTTAAAAACAAAACTCCAGTTTTTTTTAAAACAAGTCTTTGAAGACGACACAAAAACAAGAAACAGCGTTGCAATCTTTGCAGAATGTTTGCATTCTAAAGATATTTCATTTGTTCGTTGTTCATTCATTTTTTCCACTTGTCTTTCATTATGTTTTATCTCAGTTAAATGTGTTAATCTAATTTAAATGAAATCTAGGAAATTTATGTATTGTTGTTTCTCCGAAAGCATTTCCAAAATATTATTTGTCTTTGTTTTTGACAACAGTTTAATGTTAATTTATACTCGTAATTATTCTCTTTAAAAAGTTATTAAAGTTTTTTTGCTGTTAAAATTCTTTTTCAAATTGTGTTTCTTTGTTCACCGAAGACATTTCTTTATCGTTTACTGTAGTTCAGGACTACATGAACAAATGTGATTAAGGTTAATTTAACCTCTGATGCGTTTTCTAGTCAAATCTGAACATAGGAGTGAGACACAGTGTGATGACGTCACAACGGCTTTGATAATGTTTCCTCGATACATTTTTTTGCTATTTTGATTTTACTTTTCATTATCTCATGAATTAAAACTTTTTAAAATTATTGGAAACTTTTTTTTTTTACCATATATAGATTTTGTTCAGCAGTTTTTACCTTTCTTTTTAAATAAAGTTTCTGCACGTGACCCGGAAGTAAACAGCGAGAGGTGCTAGCAGCGTTAGCTTGTTAGCAGGCTAGCAGCGTTAGCTTATGTTGAGAGGTCGGTGGTGTTTTGTTGGGACGTTTGTGAGGTTTTTGGACAGAAAGGACGATACGTGGTTCGTGTGGAACTCTCAGCATTTTCCAAAGTGTCGTAAATGAGTGAAGAAGTGTTGAACGGAAAGACAACGTGGATTGCTGTGATTGTGAGACTAGCAGATGATCGATCGGAGCTGCAGTGAAGAGGACGGCGGTGTTTGTGGGAGTTGGAGCTGAAGATCGGAGCAGGAACCATGTCTTCAGAACCTCAGGAAGGTTCTTTCAGAGAACAACTTTCTGCTGCTGGAGGAACCATCGTCCAGAACGAGGAGGAGCTCTGTCGTCAGCGCAGACTGCTGGATAGCAGCTGGAACCCACAGCTTCAGCTCAACGTAGTTGGTACGTTCACCTGCAGACACATAGATCCACGAACGTCTTTGTTTTCCTCGTCTGAGCTGCTATCTGGCTGATTATAACTAGATTATAGCTCCAATGGTGCTGCCGTCATAGCTTCACCTTCACCGCTAATGTTAGCTTGGAGTTGTTAGTTGGTGAACAAAGTGTAAACAAAGGCATGATGGGAAATCAGTGGGCAGTTATTCCCGCCAGGCAGCTCTGATGCTGTTTTTTTCCCCTCAGTTTTGGAAGGACCACCATTCATGTTTTAAAGAGACATTAACGGCGCTAACATAAACAAACAACAAACAAACAAATAAGCTTTAGTACAGACTCGAGGTCCATTTGCCACAAAAGTACACAAAACATATAAAAGACTTAATGATAAAAACATAACACTCAAACAGGTATCATACAGGATTACCATTGCAACAACACATCATCAGTAGGGTAAAACTAACCTGTCTCAAAAGTCTTTGTTTTTAAACAATTGGTTGGAAAATGGAATTTGGGCCATTTCTCCTTTAAATGGACAAACGTGGTAATTATCTTGATCACAACCCTTTGTGTGCAAAATATAATTTGGTCTGCCCATTGAAATAATTTGATAATTAAATCCATTCCAATTCCCACTAAAAATCTAGCCCAGCAAACAATGATGCAACAACATTATTCAGAAATGAGACCACTCTATGTGGAAGGGCTATGTTTGGGAGACAAAAAAAATAACAAACACATTTTTTCGAGAGATTTTAAATAGTTTATATTACCCTTCCCCATTAAAAAAAACACTCTGCAGAATTACAGGACCACAGAAGCTAAAAATATATGAACATTATATCAAGCATATCCTGTACCTCACAAAGCAAAAGAAGTGACCTTTTAAAATATTGAATATTGAATTGATACTTACCCGTACAATAATTTTTACGTATCTGTTTTCATTGGGATAATGATTTTGTGTATTTTGTGGAAATGATGTAGAAAATGTGGAACATAGTTTTTTTTTTTTTTTTTTTTTTTTAATTTTTACATGTAAAAGAGTTTCGGTCGTATTTTAATAATTGGTTGAAAACGCAAAATTTTATCATAAACCCTTTAAATTGGAATACCATTAAAATTTGATTACTATTAATTGATAAAAATCTTTACTTTCTGATTAATGTATTGATTGTGATTTAAAAGCATTTCATACACAACTGTAAATTTTTAAAGTTGAAACCTCACATTAATGGATCAATAAACAGGGGTTGACATAGCCCAGAAATTTGCACTGGTCCACAGGGCCAGTAGTTTTTGAAAGTTACTGGCCCTGCCTGAAAGTTACTGGCCCGACTCCGCGCACAGCGCGACCCGCAGGTGCTTGCAACTTTAGGGGGGTCCGGGGGCATGCCCCCCCTGAAAATTTTAATATGGTGCAATTTGGTGCATTCTGGTGACATCTAGCACTTATTTATACACTTTTCAATGACTGAAAATAGTAGTCTGTAGTCTGTTTCAGATGTTTTGAAGAGAGCACTGCAGTGTAGTAGGTAACACTAGTTCAGAAGTTTTCATGCTGCTTCTAATCACTGCTATTTCACATTTGTTCCTAATCAATAGAAGTTTTATTTATTTTTTTGCTCTGACTGCCTTGAGGTTCTGCTTTTTGTTACTGTTGCAAAGTTACATTTACTTTAGTTACTTAATTAAATGAAATAATTGAAAAATTAAATTACTGAGATCATTCAGCTAACTAGAAATACTTACTGCTTACATTGTTGTAAAGAAAAACAAAATGAAGTACTTTGACATTATACTGCATTAGAGTCTGAGATTCAGGTATTTGGAGTTGCCTTTGATTCTTTACATTCAGCTTAAAGCTTAGTGCATACAGTTTCATCTTCAATGCATTCATTATATATATTGCTGTCCATACTACTAATTCCACCCATTACTCCATCTAACATATTCCTATCTATTCCTGCCATGTCTTCCACATCTCTGACATGCTTCAGTCTCTCTTCAGTGACGGTGTCGGATTTTTGATCATCGCGGTGAAAAACCACCGGGGGGCGCGCTGATGTGTGTGTCAGTTTCAATTTATCTGCGTAAAATGTAATAATAACCCACTGGCTTGTTCTTTCATTGTTGCTGTTTAACATTTTTTTGTATTGAATTGTTACATTCAATAAAGTTTAAAAAAAAAAAGAAGAGTGAGCGCGTGCCGCGTGGTGCTCGGCAGTGACAGCTGCTCGCGCAGGTGGGAGTGAAGAAGAAGAGTGATCAAAGGTTTCCCATAGAAACCCTTGAAGTCTGAACACAGGACTAGCAGAAAAAGTTAATTATGAAGACCAGGTAAATCTACACTTTTCCGCAAAATATACTTTATTGAAAAAGGTGATAAATATATTAACCGTTAGATATTTTAGTGGCCCGAGCGGACAAGTGAAAAATAAAGTCTTGTGGTCCGTACTGCTCGGAAAACAGGACCGGGCCAGCGGACAAATGGCTATGTCGAGCCCTGGATAAACCATCTCAAACTATTCTGTAAATCTTTGCATTACATGAATCACAAGAAAGCCCAGACGTGTAATTTATTTGATCTATTTAGGCTTTGGTAAACTATAAATTTGCTTATATTTGTTTTTCACTACCTTCATCTCATTGATATTGATGTCATTGACAGAAATGCCATGATTGTTTGTTAAATATTTGCTTCAATAAAAAAAAAACACACACACACAGACATTTGCATGAATACCTTTAATGGACTAGTAGGGATGGCCCATTTGACACAGATGCTCCACCACTTGTTTCACCTTCATGAAACAGAGTGTTTCAGCATAATGTTTCGGGGCGTGTGTCAACTAGCACATATCACGTTGTTGATGACGTATGAAGCACCAAATGCATCGTTTGGTCGAAACACGGTTCAGGGGCCTCATTTATAAAACTTTGCGTAGGATTTGCGTCAGAAGTGGCGTACAGATGAAACATAGGACGTGCGTACGCACAGAAATAGTCGGATTTCCTACGGATTTTTACCTTAATAAATCACAATCAATTCTAAATGCTGCGCAGCTTTTGCGGCTTCATGACACGCCCATAGTTGCCCATAAATAGTCAGTGAAATGCCCACAAATGAATATTCATTGATTGCAATACCATGGCAAACACAGAGAGGAAATAAAAAAAACGTAACTTCACTCAATGTGAAGTAGAAGTTATCGTTGGCGAGGTGGAAAAGAGGAGAAAAATGTTGTTTGGAGGGCACAGTGTGGACATTACTAATGCCAAAAAGGCACTTGAGTGGCAAACGGTGGCAGACGCCGTAAATGCTGGAGCCTCACAACCTCGGACCGTGGCCGAAATAAAAAAGAAATGGTCGGACATCAAAGTCGAGGCAAAAAAAACGTCTGGCGCGCCATCGCCAGAGTGTGTCTGCCACGGGTGGGGGAAAGGGGACACCAGAGCTGACCCCTCTTGATGAGAGACTGGCGGCTATTATTGGGGAATCCCTATTAAGTGGAGTGGTGACTGAGGCGGAGGGGGACACCGACGCACCAGATGCACCGGGTGACACAGGTAAGAGAAATAATTAAAATGAATGCAGTCAAGTCACATGTATGCAGGCTACACAATTACAGTTTATTAACCCTTGTGTGGTGTTCATATTGTTGTTACTCAGCCAGTGTTCGTGGGTCTGTTGGACCCGTTGCATGTTTTGGTTTTTAATGCCTCACAATCAAAACACTTTGATGTCAAAATAGTTGACAGATGTTTACCTCATCCAATTACAAGCAGTATATTTGGTTAATATTTCCCCTTTACCTTTGTTAGATCACATTCTTAACTCATTGTTTAAAACGTGATATGGAAAATCAATTAAAATCAAGATATGAGTGGAAACAAATTTTCTAGTGAAGCAAGGGTTTTCAAATTTACTGACTTTTATTTATTTGAACACAGAAACTGAACCCATTCAGGTGCACAACACAAGCTGAACACATAGAGTAAACATATTAGTCAAGACAAAACATCAGCCAAATTGAACTCATGGCCTTCTAGCCACTAGCCTATACAACACATGACAGGCAGAGTTGTATTGTGTGTGTGTTGGAAATGTACTCTTTGCACTTGATGCATGCATATTGAGTTTTTCTGTCCATCTTGGGTCCACACACTTGGCACTGCTTCTTTTTGTTGCTGGTGTTCACAAACTAGAATAATGTAGATATCAGAAATTTTACTAACTCCTCTCTCTCTCTCATAAAGACATGAATGACAGACATGTACTGCAACAGCAGCACACACTTCAGGTTCTGCAGATTGTGGTTCTGTAGGTTGAGTGGATTGGGCACCAGCATCCTCCTCCTGAATCCTCCTCATGATGGCTGCAAAGGCTGGGGTTCTGAGGACATGTTGTCTTTCCCCAATTTGTGGTCTCACCAATGCCTTTCCCAGATGCTTGAGAACGAGCATCTTCTGGAGCTTCCCTTTGTTCCACTCTGGGTTCATTGCCATCCAAATTACAAGGCATTGTATGCTGAGATGTCCAACATGGCCCTGGTTGCATTCTAATAACATTAGCAGCCTTGCGGGGTGGCTCTTTTCCTGGGCGAGAAGACCATCCAATTTCAATATTTTTTGAAATCCATATTTCCTCACTTGCTCCATGCTGACTGTCTTGTTCTGGTCCTGTGGTCGGGATGCTGACGGCTTCGTTTTGGAACTGGCTGATGCTCAATCTCATCATCATCTTCAGAGTCACTGTCGGACTGCGCAGAGTGTGTTTTGGCCATTATTATCAGTTTTGATAAGAAACCACACTGGCAAAGCTATATTTATAGTGTCCCGCCTCCAATTTGTAGCAGATAAAGAGTGAGAAATTAAAGATTCCCGCAAGAAAGTCAAAATTTCAAATGTGAATAATGAGAGCAAATGGAGTTGATGCTTGAATTTTGCAACAATTTTGCAACGTTGTGCGGGAACCGCAGGTGCAGAAACGCAGAACTCACATTTACAGTCAATCTTTCTCTCTCTGCCACTCTCTCTCTTTCTCTCTCTCTTTCTCACTGGTCACTCCCACACACGCACACACACACACCCACACACACAGCAGGCCCAGACAGGTGGAGGACAAAGTGTAGGTACACAAACGTCAATTTCCACACTTCTATTAGCCCTGGGTCCAGTGGACCCGAACATCTTATATGTAATAGAAATGTGTTGGGGGGGTGTACGGTGTGTGGTCATTAAAAATGTATCCTGATATATGTCTTCACAGAAATGAGCCAAGGCCAGTGAGTCTGAGTTTGAAAAATTAATTAATTGTATCATTTTTTCTTTTAATAAAAAATGAAAACGGGGTCCCACAGACCCGAACACCACATAAGGGTTAATATAGAA
>CM043707.1:23451516-23539645 GCA_023969325.1 Oryzias curvinotus
CACTTTTATTTTAGTTGCTGGGTGTTCCAGCGGGGCCAGTGGTTACGATGCTGCAGCTGAGCAGCCGTCTGGACCCAGCGTCTCCACGGCACGCGGCTCACCGATGCAGTCCTTGAAATGCAGAGGGAAGTCAGTAGTTCAATCAGAGAGGTGGAAAGGAGTTTGGTGAAATCAAGACTGCCCTGTCTGAAATAAACTGCACGATGAGGGAATTCTTGAATAAATGATATTTTCCACACCTCTTGTTGTTCTTTATAAGCGACACATCACTTCCAAACGTGTGGGGATGGGGTTCAGGGTCGGGGCCAACACAGCAATAACTGTATTATTTATGAGGATGAATTGCACAACATGCCAATATTGCAGAACATATTTCACTTATCTTTTTGCAAATATGTGTTCATTTGAATTTCTTTTGTAATTTTCGTTTGATTTTTTTTGTTGTTTTTTTTTTGTTTCACTGCTGATCGTGTAGACCAGGGGTCGGGAACCTATGGCTCGCGAGCCACATATGGCTCTTTTGATGGTCACGTATGGCTCGCAGACAAATCTTTATTTATACCATTTTTTTTTCATTAGACCAGTCCTTCTCATGCGCGATGCGATGCCAGAGGCGCGCAGTAGTAGCGGTGCTTGGAGAGAAAAATCTGCGCCAGCACTCAGTTTACTATTATCTACTATTTCACAGAGTTTATTCCAGCAGGAAACCTATTAATTGCCGTGCCTAAACCTGCGCGCTCCCGTCTCTGAGAAAGAGCGCGCAGATGCGGGGACGGGATGTGAGGAAGAAAGCAGAGGGTGGGGGTGCCCCCCACCCTCTGCTTTCTTCCTCACAGGCAGCAGGTGAATCGCGCAGGGATTCTAGAAACGTAAAACCCGCTGCCCGTCACTCACTGCAGTGTGTGAGTGTGTGTTTGTCTCCAGGTCTGCATGTGAGTCTTTGTCACATCTACAGAACATTCAGACCTACGATCACGTTTAAAGTCTCAACGCCTGCATGAAGCAGAAACTCACCACGGATCAACCAGACTAGACCATCAGCAAAACCACCACGAGAAATACTCATCATTTATTAGCAACAGCATAACCATGTTATTAAAAAGAATCCACAGATTTATTGTACTTTAAAAATGTTGAAATTACATCAAATGCTCACATTCACTTGTATATTTAGTTTTAAACATATTGTCGCGGACTGAGTTGGGTCCGCTGTTGCGCCGCGTTAAAAGTTCTGGAGTTCATTCAACACATCATGCAGAGATCTGATTGGCTCTCAGTTCTGTCGCTCAGCCTGTTGTTAGGTAGTTTGGACCAATGGGGTTCAGCTATGGGCCGAATAAGGGAAATGGGAGGACTGGAGCGGGAGCAGAGGAATATAAAGTGGGAGAAGAGCTCTCGTGTCAGCGGGAGAAATTGAGGAGTTACTGTATTAATTTTACGGCGTTTGCTGCGGTCTATTGTAACCAGAATAAAGAACTTTAAAAGAGGTTCAGTCTCCATGCCTCAGTGTGGGACAGGGACGCTACATTATTGTATGGCTCTTTCGAAATTACATTTAAAAATATGTGGCGTTTATGGCTCTCTCGGCCAAAAAGGTTCCCGACCCCTGCTGTAGACTGTTAATTGTAAGACTTGCTTTGTGAAGTCTTCATGTTATTTATGAGAGTCAGTATTGTCATTTTCACGTGTTTCTTCCATCTGCAGACGGTGTCGCCGTTTCTCATTTCACCTGTTTTTGTGCGTACGCCTGGGTCAGAGCTTGCGTGAAGGACTGCACGTTTTCCCGTCACGTTTGCTTTCTATAAATGTCAACTATTGCATAGAGTGGCGTACGCCTTCTTTTGTGTGTGCGCAACGTTTATAAATGAGGCCCCAGATGTCACTTGTGTCTGAAAAGTTTGGCGCGCTATTCTCTATAAATACAAATGAATCCCAAACGTTTCCCAACCACTTCTATTGTTTCTTCTGTATTTGATTCAGCGTCAGTTCACTGCACTTTACCCTGGTTCCTGGTAAAAAAAAATGTACTGTGGCTCAGGATCGTTTCAACTAGGGTTGTGCCGATGGACGATACCATCGTCCATCTTGATGGGTGACTGACATCACGATGGAGAGACAGCATCGTGATGCCACGCCCACGCCACGCTGCGAGTAGACACCATAAGCCGCAGTTACATGAGCAAAATATCTTGATCGGATCATTGGTCCGATTAGAATCTAACCGTGTACATGGGCCCAGAAAAACTTTTGGGATTATAAATAACGTTCCCATGGGTCACACTTTCCATCGGGATAAATCATTCGCACATGCGCAGTAGTGTTTTAAAACCGAAATAGAAAGTTAGTTCCACCAAGCGGCTACTTACATAGATATGGCAGCTCGGTAATATACAAGATGATCTTCTAAACGTGCTTTTATGTTACGGTTATTATAAAGCGCCTGTTCGCTCATCATTTTAATTGTAATCCGTATGGTCAGTGCTTTTTCTGTTGAAGAGCGAAGCTGGAAAGAAACCCATATTAGCAGTATGCTAACAACATGTGCTAACAACATTAGCATGACCATATAATGTATCCATGCGGGAAAGGCTGCAATCTGCATCTTGGCTGCACGTAAATATGTGGGAATAACATCAGCCTTTATTTTGTTGGGACACGACTGGAAACACAAATCCATGTGATTGTTTAGACAGTTTCTAAGGACTGAGTGACATTTCTGCTTTGAAGCTTACAGCCTCCCACAGCCTCTGTATGTGTGCTTCCACTTCAAGCTCTGCCCCAACACACACTTTTACCTGGACACCTGGTTCTCCTAAATTCGGTAGCTCGCTCACATAGAGCAGCGGGACGATCACAGTCCTAAGTCTCCAACACGTAACCAACCCCCCCCCCCCTTCCCCTCAAAAAGCTATAAGTCCGTCCGCTCTGCTAGAGACACAGTCGCTCGCTCCACTGGTCCACCTGACTAATCAAGTGCAGGAGCGGACTACTTCTTTTCTATTTTGTTTGGTTTACTTTTTTTAAAGTCACTTCCCTCAGTTTATACTTGATCACCGGGGATGAGTCATTATTTGGGAAATAAAATAAAGTAAAATAACGAACAATAATTATATAATAACGAAAAATTATCCCCGCCCCCCCCGACGATATCATCATCCATCCCGATAGTTGACTGCAAACATTGTCAACTGCCAATTTAAGGGACATCGCCCAACCCTAGTTTCAACTCAATTTCTCCAAATAAGACAAAACACTATGAACGTTATCAATGATGAAAATACTTTTACGAATATAGGCCGACATATTACAACATCTATCTTTTTCTATTCTTCAAGAAAAACCTATTTTAGAGCCTGGATGGAGAGTGATGCTCAACTTGTTCTTCAGAATTCCCCACAGGTGTTGGATTAGGTTCAAATCAGGAGACATACTTGGCCGTTCAATCACCTTCACCCTGTTCTTCCTCAGAAAATACAGCAGTAGCTTTAGAAGTGTGTTTTGGATCATTGTCGTGTTGGAAAAATGCTCAATGACCAATGAAGTAATGGCAGCATCTTCTTCAGTGTAGAGCACTGCAATGTTGAGTTCATGATCCCATCAATGAAATGCAGCTCCCCCACACCAGCAGCACTCATACAGCCCCACACCAGGACACTGCCACCACCATGTTTCACTGTAGGCATTTATCTTTGATCTGTGTCACCCGGTGCATCTGGCGCGTCGGTGTCCCCCTCCGCCTCAGTCACCACTCCGCTTAATAGGGATTCCCCAATATTTGCCGCCAGTCTCTCATCAAGAGGGGTCAGCTCCGGTGTCCCCTGTCCCCCACCCGTGGCAGACACACTCTGGCGATGGCGCGCCAGACGTTTTTTTGCCTCAACTTTGATGTCCAACCATTTCTTCTTGATTTCGGCCACGGTCCGAGGTTGTGAGGCTACAGCATTTATGGCGTCTGCTGCCGTTTGCCACTCAAGTGCCTTTTTCACACTGTGCCCTCCAAACAACATTTATCTTTTGGCATTCTTTGTTAAGAAATGCCCTTTTATGGTCACCTGTGTGTTTAAATAAGTCATTAGACTCAACTGTGGTTGGATGCCTGTTAATTAGAAATCTGTAGTCTTAAGTTCGTCTTTTGTCATAAGACTATGACTGAGGTGTACTCATTTTTGCAACATGGGTTTGAATTAATTTGTTAGGAAATCAATTTTTTGTATGTAAATTAACAGATCCTGTTTGCAATCACTGGAGTATTTTGTAATCTAGTATTTCACAGAAAATGTTGATTCTGAAAGGATGCTAAAGGTTTTCTGACACATTTAGTGAGGTGTATTCATTTATGCTGAGCATTGTATTTATTTTAATTTGTCCCACACTGGACCAGAAAATTATTAAAAATGTCATGAAGAAACTTTAAGGTGCTTTTTAATTACTATTTAAGCATTTATGTTTTGATTTGAAATTTTATTTATTTACTGACAATTTTAACTGAATGAATGACGCATTTATTCAATTGTTTTATATTCGATTTATTTATTTCAATGAGTCTCTTCTGGTCCTCCAGACTCCTCAGACATTTTCTTCAATGATCACAGAGTTTATTGATGCTTGAAAAAACCCAAAAGTTCTGGAAAGATAGAAAAGGTATAAACTATAAAAGGTATAAAGAAAATGTTTAAGTGTGTTTTTGTTTTTGTGTCCCTGCAGTCCTACCCCAGCATTGGATGTCTGAAGAGGAAGATCTCTGCAACCAGCAGAGTAACTTCAGAGTGAAACAAGAGGAACCAGAACCTCCACAGATTAAAGAGGAACAAGTGGAACCAGAACCTCCACAGATTAAAGAGGAACAGGAGGAACCAGAACCTCCACAGATTAAAGAGGAACAGGAGGAACCAGAATTTTCACAGATTAAAGTGGAACAGGAGGAACCAGAACCTCCACAGATTAAAGAGGATCAGCAGAGCTTTAATGTAACTGATAGTCAGGATGAAGAAGGAAACCAACATGAAGAATCAACATCAACTACAGATGAAGAGACAGACCCACAGAACAGAGATCAGAGGAAGAGGAGGGACAGAAGTCATGTCCAAAGTGTGGACAGCTCTCACATGTCAGCAGGTCAGTGTGACTCTGATCTTCATCTCCACACTATCGGTATGTTCACTTCAACAACGGTTCTATCTTGAGCTTCAAGCTCTCCAAACATGCAGTCCATCAACAGCGTGTCCTGGAAGAGTCTCTTCTGTCCCTTCCAGTTGAAAAGACAGAAGACATTGTTGGTCAGTGCAGCCCACAACATTCTTCAAGTCATATGATCTTAGTTAGTCCCTCCAGCTAACGACAAACAGGAAACCTTAACAGATCAAAGAGAAAATTGTTGCAGATAAAAAAGTCCAATCTGTTTTGTCGTCTGTGGTTCTAAGTTTGTAGTTCAGTTCTTTTCAGCAGATTTCTCTGTCAAACCCAAAATCCATCTAAACCTCTTTGATGTCTCCATGTCTCCAATTCCAGACATTCAGACAGATTCTATTTCCAAAACTACATTTCAAGCTAAAACCCAAAGACAGGGTCCTGCTCATGGATCTGCAGACAGAAAAGATTCAAACCTGAACACATCAGTGAAAAACTGCTTAGTGTCAGAATTGTTCTCCATCTTTTTCTGGACTGATTCTTCCTCCAGTGCAGCTTCATCTTCATCAAACTGCTCCTCATTGGTTGGTGGAAACACAACAGGGAGGTTTTTCTGTGTCCAGTTCAGCTCCATGAATGTTCAGCTGTTTAATGTCAGTGATTTCAGTTTAGAAAAACTGCATCTCCCTTGGGGGGTCCTGGCTCGTACCTGGGGTTGGGGCGGGGGGACGCCCGGAACTCCTGGGTGGTGATGAGTTGCTCATCTGGGGCTGTGTGCACCCTTCTCGGGTGGGGCCCTGCGTCGGGCCCTCCCGGCGCCGTGGGCTGCTCCTCTGGTTGGGCTGGGGCGGCGCTCTCTTCCCCCCATGCCTCCCTGCTCTCTGTCTCTGGGGGCCTCGCGGCAATCCTGCTGGCCCTAGCCTGGGTGGCGGATGTAGTCGCCCGGGGGGTGGTGGTTCTCTGCCTGCTGCCGTGTTGCGTTGGGGGTCTTGGTGTGGGGATGGTTGGAGACGCCCCTTCAAACTCAAACTCAAACTTTATTTATTTATATAGCGCCTTTTATTTTGGTTAAAAACACAAAGCGCTTAACATAAAAACAGATAAAACAGTCATAAAAAAATGAAAGTTGTTAAAAACAGAAAACAAAGGACAATCACACAAAGAAGGTACCCCTCCCTCACCACCCCCCACCCCCACCCACTCAGTTACCCCAGTAGAACCATGAACAGAAACAAAGAACGGCAGTTGAAGAAGGTCTGGCTTGGTACTGCTGTGAGGAAACGATATCATGGGGATCCATTCATTCCAAGGCCCAGCCCGACCACAGGGGCCATTACCGCAGCGCCCGCCCAACACAGGGCAGCCCAGGGCCCCATCCATGGCTATTAGACCACAGAGTGGGACCCAAGCCCGCCCAATGAGAACGGGCACCACAGCAACGGCACCCCCTACAGGTCAAGCTGGTGGTGCCCAAGAACGATGGATCCCCAAGAGGAAACACTGGAGTAAAAAACATCAGAATAAAAAATAAAAATGATCATAAAATAACAACAATAAAAATAGAAAAGATAAAAAATAAAATAAGATATAAGTATGTTAGTAAAAATGTAAAAATAAAATACGTCAGTGATTAAAACATAACCTAAGTATCATTGGTAAAATAACAATAAAAAGAATTGCATATTAGAAACAGAGATAGTAATAGTCCTTACAAGAAAATAAATAAATAAATAAATATGTAAAAAAAATACCTCAATTAATAAATAGATGAATAATAAAAGACATAAGGAATAATCAAAGTCATATAAAAGCCAGACTAAAAAGGTGGGTCTTGAGCCTCTTCTTAAAAATGTCCACAGTCTCTGCAGCCCTGAGGTTCTCCGGCAGGCTGTTCCACAGGCGAGGACCATAATGGTGGAACGAAGCCTCACCGTGTGTCTTGGTCCTCACCTTAGGGACAACTAAGAGGCCAGTGCCAGAGGACCTCAGGGTCCGCGAGGGTTCGTATTTTAAAATAATATCATTTAAATAAGAGGGCCCAAGACCATTAAAACATTTGTAAACCATTAAAAGAACTTTAAAATCAATCCTGAAACGCACAGGGAGCCAATGCAGCGATCTTAAAACCGGTGTAATATGTTCCCGCCCTCTGGTCCTCGTCAGAACTCGTGCTGCTGAGTTCTGTAGAAGTTGTAGATTTGAGATCGACTTTTTGGGTAAACCAGAGAGCAGGGCATTACAATAATCTAAACGACTAAAAATAAAAGCATGCATTAGCACCTCTGTGCTGGCAAGAGAGAGGAACGGGCGGACTCTGGCAATGTTTTTAAGATGATAAAATCCTGTTTTCACAATGTTTCTGATGTGAGGAGTAAAATTCAGCTCAGAGTCAAAAAGAACGCCCAGGTTTCTCACACACTGAGAAGATTTAAAATTCCTAAGTTTGGGTAAAATCATCTCTCTCTTGTCTTCAGGACCAATGATTAAAACTTCAGTTTTGTCCTGGTTGAGCTGCAAGAAGTCCTTCTTTTCACATTCCAACATCCATTTAGAAGATCATAAACACTCACCTGAGCACAGGTGTTAGCTCACCTTTACACTAGTAGTTTGCATGATTGAATGAATGAAATATTTCACACCAGTTGGTTTGAAGGCATAAGTATGTGTGTGTGAACACTATCTGTATTGTGTACATGTTGACATGTGGACATTTCTACAGCTAGCAGGTGTGTTTATAACATTTGAGTGTGTGTGTGGACAGGCCCCGCCCTTTGAGATTTGTACTACATCTGAACCTTACCGTAATGATAAACATCCAGTAAAGTTGTTGCTTTATGCTGCTTCATGGTTTTAAACCCCCCCCCCCCCCCCCCCTGCTATTATCACCTTCCTATCCCCGCCTCCCTCTCTCTTCCTCCCTCCTTTCCTTTTCCATCCGGTCCAACACCAAAGATTTTCAAATATGATTGACATGAATAAAGTTTGGCCTCGATTCCAAAAGGGGTTTATTCAGACATACCTCTGTTTTGTCTGAAGATTAATAACCCCTGTTGTTAAAGTAAAATATGTCCAACACAAGAGGCCTTCAGTTGTCATCTGTCTGCCCGGCTGTTGGACAGGACAAGTAAAAAAAAAAACTGCATCTCTGCTGAGATTTGCTTCACTTCCATAAGAACCTCAGCAGCATCAGGATCATTTTGTTGATGGTTTGTCTGTGGAATGACATTTCATATTCATAGCTTCAGTGGAGATCAAGAGTCTGAAACCTTTAACACAAAAAAAAAAAAAACATTTGATCCTCTTTCTTCCAGACCAAAACCCAACAAGAACCACAAAGTTCCACTTCACTGTTTAACAAAATACTTTTTATTTATGTTTTTCTGGCTGTTGAGACAATCATTTATAAAATGTAGCTTTTAAAAATGTAAAAAAAAAAGAATTATGACAGTTTTATTAGAACTGTCTGTGACAACGAGCAGTTGATTAATTGACAGAGTTTATTAGCAGGGCTCCAGACTGCGACCAAATGGTCGCATTTTGCGACCAAAATTTGAGAGTGTGCGACTGAATTTTACATCCAGTCGCACATGCGCGACCAGTAAATTTGCCTCCCCCACCCTACGTATTTTTCATACATTAAACGTGGAAGGGGCACGTCAATGATCAATCAAATAATCAATGTGACGCGAGCGCACACGCACGCAGGCAGACACACACACTCGCGCACATACTCATGAAACGCGAGCACACACTCGCGTGATGCCCGTCTGTGAGGCGGCCACTGCGTGTGAGAAGAAAAGGGAAAGCCGCTGTAAGTGGCTAAAATGCGTGGAGGGGGAGGGGCCTAGAGACAATCGAGCGCGCGTAAAAATCTGTGGGAAGGAAACGGAGACAAATATCATCACAACCTGATATGTGCGTCTGAGCTATGAGTAAGTGAACTATTGATTCATTCTTCCGACCTGCGGCTAGTGTACCAGTGATAGAACTACAGCAGGGGTCTCAAACTCGCGGCCCGCGGGCTATTTGCAGCTTCCAAGATGATATTTTGCAGCCCCCGCCTTAATGTGGAAGTTTAATGTTACTGCAGCCCGTCAGTTTTAATGAATGACACTTTTTCATTGTCGTGCACGGAGCTGACCAACCAATCACAGTGGGGTAAATGACTCTTAGGGGCGGGACAATGACAGGGCTTGAAAGCAGAACACCTGACAGCCCCCAGGTGTTCCTTACTTTCCTTTTTAGAACGTATCTATTCGCTCGTAATTTTCTAAATACATGCAGTCCGTGCTGAGCTTTTCTCTGGGTCACACAGAACCGGAGGAAGGTTAAGTTGGAGTTGTCCTTAACATTACATTTAGTTTTAATATTCCTCTCCCCCTTAGTGTGATCTGTGTTATTATATATTATATGATTATTTTAATGTTTTGTAATGTATGTAGCCTTTTTTTAATGAATTGATATTTTAAATTATTTTAATTGATCACTCAACTACAAAAACCATCAGGACACATGTCCCATAATGCATTGTTTTGTAGTCTGTAGGGCAGCTTTCAGTCAGTTCAGTTTCCAGCTGTGTCCGGGTAGGTTTGCCCCTTGCTCCCACCCCTTTCTCGCGATATTTTTGTGATGATTGACAGTTGATGTTGGAGCAAAAACAAAAATATATGTCTCACACCAGGTGATCTGCGCAGCGTTGAGTTCACCTGGGTGATCTCAAACACGCTTATTGTGCATCTTGGCTGCACTTATTTGGTGTCACAAAGATAAATTTCCATCTGTTTTCTTTACTATTTGTACTGTCATGACAGTGATGGTTCTGTCAGTTTACCTTGTTGTTGCATCTTCAAAAGTGCAGAATAAAATGTGACACAATTTGAAACAGCACATTGTAATTTCTGCATCTATTATTAAAGTATTTATTAGTAATACAGTGGAAATTAGTAGATTTGGTTTGCATGTTGGTTTACGGTATGCGCCCCTAAATTTTCTGGTTGTGCCCCTAACATTTTCAGTTAGGGGCCACAGTGCTCCTAGTGAAAAATGTTAGTCTGGAGCCCTGATTAGTTTAATGCAGTTAAACTTAAACAGCAGCAGCAACGTTCTTCCAGGTCAGGAGCACCTGTGAAAGCACATACATTTAAATATTTACGTTTTACAGCTGCTGCATGTCTGTGTATGCCTTGTCTGATTGTGGTGACTCACCTCTGTTTTCTGTCAGGAATGGTCCGCCAGCAAAAGAGGTCCCTAGGGGTACAAGGACCTTAAATTGGTTCCAGGGAGGGAACCAAAATTATTGTAAAGTTAACAGGGGAGATTTAGATGAGTATTTTTATTATTGGAGTGAATTATTGAAATGTTTTAGGAACAGTCTGTGAATTCTATTTTTGCATGGGGAAATTATCTATTTTTATAGGGGTTGGGGAAACTTTGAAGGTACATATTTTAATATTTTGTGTAAATAGATTTTCTGTGGGAACCTGGGTGGATGGTAGTTCCCAAAGTGAAATCCTATAAAGGTGGGAGTTGTAACCATTGGGAGGTTGTTGTTGGTTGGTGGTTAGAGCTGGGCCATGACTATGAAATGCCAACAGAGGAAACTGGAAAATAAAGTTTGAGTTAAAATCAAGTCCTGAGACTCCGCCTGTGCTTCTACCATGAGGATGGCATCCGAGACTACGAGCTGAACGTGACACTGTCATGAGATTAATTTGTACAATTAATCAATCATTACCTGTTATTAAATAATTTATTGAATCTATTTTTAATCTAACCTAATAATTTCTGTGAAAAGCCTGATCTTGAGGTATTTTTATTGAAATCTGTGATGTTGTGGTGAAGAAAAAGATCTTAATACTAAGAAGCATCTTTTTAATGTCTCTTATCAAATCAGACTTCCAACCTCTACGTTTACACCAACAAGGTGTATTTAGGGCCTGAGCACGTAGTGCAAGGACCCTATTTTATCTTTTAGGTTTATTTGTTTTCTTCTGCTTTTTTTTCTACTGCTGGAAGAGTCACATTTTTGAGGCCTTTAAGAAACCCCAAAACTCACCAAATTTTGCACACACATCAGGAGTAGCGAAAAATTTAGTATTTTATAATAGACCAGCATGGGTGCACAAAAATGGCTCGATAGCGCCACCTACAAAATTTGTTTTTGAGAGCCCCGCCACATGCTTTAACGTAAGCCAACCATAACATTACGTTGTAAGATACAGTATCTTTTACAGCTATTAATAATTTTGACCAATCGTGATCTATATTTGAAAGAAAAAAAAATAATTGATTGACATACAGTAATCTTTGTTGTAGTAGGACAACAGGGTCATGATTGGTCAGTACAGAAAGTTTGGTGAAAATAGCTTCAGTATCTTCAGAGCTTTTGAGCATCTTTATTATGAGTCATATCTCTATTAAAATTTGATAAAATATATACAATAAAAAATATTGACTTTTTTTAACAAAATATTTATTGTAGCATGAATATGGTGACATGTCTTCATTACCATATAAATGTAGAAATTAATTTGCTTTAGAGAGATGAGTGATTTTTACAGAATCCTCTTTCCTCGAATATTGCACTTTTTTGACAACGGTCTCTTGGCAGCCGTCTCTCTGCCATGTCTCCATTTACACCTCAAAAGATTACTTCTCATTAAAAGTCAGGAAGAAAAAAACATATTTTATTCTTTTGAAATGTACCGTATTTGTAGTTTACTCAGTTGTAGCATGCTGTGAATCACAGCAGCAGATTCAAGCAGTTAAAATCACTGATTTGAGGTTGTAACTCTAAAGAACACATGCAAATGGTAATTTGTCAGTTGTGATTTTATTTGTCAAACTTTACAGCAAAACATTTATACATTCTATTTTTACGTTTTTAAGTTCTCACATCAAATCTTGAAGCTCGTCCATTTTGACACATTATTACCGTATTCGCTGCCAACAGCACCTCCAGGCTAACACACACACATAAACACACCCACCAACACCACCACTGGCAAGTTTCTGACCCAATTAATGGAGCCCCAGACCTCTGTCCTGGAGATGACGTCTAAATAAAATAAATACAGTAACAGACATGTGAATGTAACTTTATTAGCAGTATATTCCTAACATAACACAGCTGGTGTTGTACTGAAATAAGCCTCAGAGACTGTGTCAAATATCTACTATAGATGCCTGCATCTTTATTGTCAATAATAACAGGAATCTAAAACATTATATTTGTTTTCAGACTGTTTTCCTTTTTATAATTTAAATAAAAATAATTGGAGACAGAATCAGGTTAAAAGTACATTTTCTGTCAATCCCACGTCCCCTTTCTGTCCTATTTATCTCAGCATGATTTAATTTGAGTATACAGTTATATAACATTAAATACCTTCTTGTACCATTTATGAATTACTTATCTGCAATTTCCTTTCCTTAAAAAAACAACAAAAAAATTTCCTAAGGAAAAAAATTTCCTTTCCTTAAATAACAAGAAAATCACTGTATTTAATTAAAAGAAATGTGATTGAAGTTACTTTTTTGTTTTGTTTTATTTTCTGTCTTTTTACACTATGCATTTCAACATTTCTGTAATGAGTTTGATAAATATGTGTAAATTCTTTATTGCTTTGACTACAATGCTTGAAATAAATCAATAAATCAAAAATCAATCAATCAAAAATATTATTTTCTATCTTTAACTGGTTCAGAAGTTATTGACTGAAACTGCTCTCCTTATAGGTGGTAGGTGTAGAGGACAGTTTTATACTGTTGTGCTAAAGAAAACAAGAAACTCATTTTAACACAATAAAAAAATTTTATTGTGCATATTCTGAATGATTCTATTTAAAATTGTATTGGTACTTAACAATGCATAAAGTCACCATAACATATAAAGGGGCCTCTACTTGTGTTTTTGCAGACCTCCCCCAGTGCTTGATGACTGAAGAGGAAGATCTCTGCATCCAGCAGAGGAACTTCAAAGTGGAAAAGGAAGAACCGGAAAGTCCACAGATCAAAGAGGAACAGGAGGAACCAGAACCTCTACAGATGAAAGAGGAACCAAGGGAGCTCTGCATCAGTCAGGATGAATATCAGATTGATCTGAAGCAGGAGACTGATACCTTGATGGAGATTCCTACTTATGAGGAAGATGAGAACAGTGAAGCAGATCTAAACAATCAGCAGAGCTTTAATGTAACTGATAGTCAGGATAAAGAAGGAAACCAACATGAAGAATCAACATCAACTACAGATGACGAGACAGACCCACAGAACAGAGATCAGAGGAAGAGAAGAGACAGAAGTCATGTCCAAAGTGTGGACAGCTCTAACATGTCAGCAGGTCAGTGTGACTCTGATGTTAGAAAAAATCCCAAGAAGACAAATCTTGGTAAGAAATATAAACAATCTAAAAAAGAAGAGAAACTTTCCTCTATCAAGTCTGGTAAAAACTCAAGAATAATTACTAACCCGTCTGACTACATGGAAACTGGGTCTGATGAAAGATGTTATATCTGTAAAGAATGTGGTGAAAGCTTTTGTAACATATCTCTGTTCAGAATTCACGCAAGAATTCATGCAGAAGTTAAGCAATTTTCTTGTAAAGAATGTGAGAAAAGTTTTAGTCACAGATCTAATCTCAGAAGACACATGAAAACTCACACAGGAGAAAAGCCTTTTTCTTGTAAAGAATGTAAAAAAAAATGTAGTGGTATATCTGATCTCAAATCACACATGATAACTCACACTGGAGAAAAGCCTTTTATTTGTAAAGAATGTAAAAAAAGTTTCCGTAATGTATCTTATCTCAAAACACACATGAGAATGCACACTGGAGAAAAGCCTTTTTCTTGTGAAGAATGTAAAAAAAGTTTTAGTCAAATATCTAATCTCAAAAAACACATGAGAATTCACACAGGAGAAAAGCTTTTTTTTTGTAATGAATGTAAAAAAGGTTTTCATGATGCATCTACTCTCAACAAACACATGAGAACTCACACAGGAGAAAAGCCTTTTTCTTGTAAAGAATGTGATACAAGTTTTATTGATTGTTATACTCTTAAAAGACACATGATAATTCATACAGGAGAAAAGCCTTTTTCTTGTAAAGAATGTGATACAAGTTTTCGTGATGCTTCTGGTCTCAAAACACACATGAGAACTCACACAGGAGAAAAGCCTTTTTCTTGTAAAGAATGTAGAAAGTGTTTTAATCAAATATCTAATCTCAAAAGACACATGAGAACTCACACAGGAGAAAAGCCTTTTGCTTGTAAAGAATGTAAAAAAAGTTTTAATGATTTATCCAACCTCAAAACACACATGAGAACTCACAAAACTTTCTCTTTACAAACAATGTAATAAAGGATTTAGTGTAAACTCTAAATTCTATACTTTTCTGATAAGAGGTGGACACCTCAACCTCTGCATCACAGTCAAAGACTTTATTTTACAGGAGGGAAAAATCTGATGGCCTCCATACCATATTGATGAAGTAACTTCATTAGAGGGAGGTACAAGTGAGTATTTAATGTGTAGAAATGAAGTTTTCTACAAATGTATTGTTATAATATGATATTCTTACTTTCTAGAATTCTTTTTAGGTTTTCATCTTTACATCAAAAGCAAAAAAGTAATGGATCAATACATTTCAATCTTTGTGTAATGATATTAGACAAAGAGTTTTACTGCTGACAAAATATGTACAACTTTTCCACAAAATGAATTGTTTTAGATGTACCTGCAAAAAGAAATAAGTTGTTTGTTTTTGAGTCATTAGAGCTAATTCTTGGATATCTTCATTATGGTTTAAATGTTTTTTATACATCTTTAATTCTAACACTTTTAATGTGATCAGTGAACATTATATATATATATAAAAAAAAAAACGCCCCTCTCACCCTCCGCGGGTGGTTTCTCCTCCAAGCTCGGGTCCTCTACCAGAGGCCTGGGAGCTTGAGGGTCCTGCGCAGTATCTTAGCTGTTCCTAGCACTGCGCTTTTCTGGACTGAGAGGTCTGAGGTCTTTCCAGGTATCTGTTGTAGCCACTCCTCAAGCTTGGGGGTTACTGCCCCGAGTGCTCCAATTACCACAGGCACCACCTTCACCTTCACTTTCCAGGCTTTCTCCAGTTCTTCTCTGAGTCCCTGGTATTTCTCCAGTTTCTCATGTTCCTTCTTCCTGATGTTCCCATCGCTTGGCACTGCCACATCCACCACAACGGCTTTCCTCTGTTCTTTATCCACCACTATGATGTCTGGTTGGTTCGCCATTACCATCCTATCAGTCTGGATCTGGAAGTCCCACAGGATCTTTGCCCTCTCATTCTCTACCACCTTCGGAGGTGTTTCCCATTTTGACCTTGGGGTTTCCAGTCCATATTCTGCACACATGTTCCTGTATATTATTCCAGCCACTTGATTGTGCCGCTCCATGTATGCTTTACCTGCCAGCATCTTACATCCTGCAGTTATGTGGTGGATTGTTTCAGGCGCCTCTTTGCACAGCCTACACCTTGGGTCTTGTCTGGTGTGGTAGATCTGAGCCTCTATCGCTCTGGTGCTCAGGGCTTGTTCCTGAGCTGCCAGGATGAGCGCTTCAGTGCTGTCTTGTAGGCCAGCCCTTTCTAGCCATTGGTAGGACTTCTTGATATCAGCCACTTCAGTTATGGTCCGGTGGTACATCCCATGGAGGGGTTTGTCCTCCCATGAGGATCTGTCCTCCAGCACTGTATCCTCTGCTCTCCATTGCCTGAGACATTCACTGAGCACACTGTCAGTTGGGGCCTTGAGCTTGATGTATTCATGCATCTTGGATGTTTCATCCTGGATAGTGGCTTCTACGCTCACTAGTCCTCGGCCTCCTTCCTTACGGCTAGCATACAGTCTCAGAGTGCTGGATTTGGGATGGAACCCTCCATGCATGGTGAGGAGCTTCCGTGTTTTAACATCCATGGTCTGTATCTCTTCCTTTGGCCATCTTATTATTCCTGCAGGGTATCTGATAACTGGCAGTGCATAGCTGTTTATTGCCCGGGTCTTGTTCTTGCCATTGAGCTGGCTTTTCAGGACTTGCCTTACTCGTTGAAGGTACTTAGCTGTTGCAGCTTTCCTTGTTGCCTGCTCCAGGTTGCCATTTGCCTGGGGAATTCCAAGGTACTTGTAACTGTCCTCAATGTCTGCTATTGTTCCTTCTGGGAGTGAGACCCCCCCTGTGTGGACTACCTTGCCTCTCTTTGTCACCATCCGGCTGCATTTCTCGAGCCCGAATGACATCCCAATGTCATTACTGTAGATCCTGGTGGTGTGGATCAGGGAGTCAATGTCACGCTCGTTCTTAGCATATAGCTTGATGTCATCCATGTAGAGGAGGTGACTGATGTTGGCCCCATTTCTGAGTCGGTATCCATAGCCAGTCTTGTTGATTATTTGGCTGAGGGGGTTCAGACCTATGCAGAACAGCAGTGGGGACAGAGCATCACCTTGGTATATCCCACATTTGATGGACACTTGTGCAAGTGGTTTCCCATTGGCTTCAAGGGTGGTTTTCCACAGCTTCATTGAGTTTCTTATGAAGGCTCTTAGAGTCCTGTTGATGTTGTACAGCTCCAAGCATTCAGTGATCCATGTGTGTGGCATTGAGTCATAGGCCTTCTTGTAATCAATCCAGGCTGTGCACAGGTTGGTGTGTCGTGACCTGCAGTCTTGGGCGACTGTTCTGTCGACCAGGAGTTGGTGTTTGGCTCCTCTGGAGTCTCTACCAATGCCCTTCTGTGTGTTACTCATGAATTGATCCATGTGCCTATTTATCTTGGTTGCAATGATGCCTGACATGAGCTTCCATGTTGTGGAGAGACAGGTTATTGGCCGGTAGTTGGATGGGACTGCACCCTTTGAGGGATCCTTCTGGATTAGGATCGTTCGCCCTTCCGTTAGCCATTCGGGGTGAGTCCCATCTCTTAGCAGCTGGTTCATTTGTGCTGCCAGGCGTTCGTGGAGTGTGGTAAGCTTCTTTAGCCAGTAGGCATGTATCATGTCAGGGCCCGGTGCTGTCCAGTTCTTCATACCTGAGACTCTTTCTTGGATGTCTGCCACTGTGATGGTTACTGGATTCTGTTCAGGGAGGTTGCTGTGTTCTTTTCTCAGAGAGACCAGCCACTGGGCATTGCTGTTATGTGCTGTCTCTTTCTCCCATATACTTTTCCAGTACTGTTCAGTTTCTAGCCTTGGTGGGTCTGCTCGGCTGTTTTGACCCTGCCACTGAGCGTACACTTTCGCTGGTTGAGTTGCGAACAGCCTGTTTATTCGTCTGGCTTCATTGTCTCTTGTGTATCTCTTTAGGCGGCTACTCAAGGCTAGGAGCCTTTGTTTGGCAGTTTCCAGGGCTTCAGGTATGGGCATCTGGCTGTATCTCTTAGGTACTTGCTTTCTCATTGTACCTCTTTGAGCCTCTGTCAGCTTACTCACATCCTTCCGAGTTGCCTTGATTTTGGCCTCTAACCGTTGCTTCCATGGTGGGTATTGTTTTCTTCCATGGTTGCTCTTATAGCCAAGCATCTCAAGGATCACTGCTGCTGAAGTGTAAACCAGTTCATTGGTTTCTGTGATGGTTGTGGTAGGAATTGCCCTCAATGCTTCATTCACAGTTTCCAGTAGACTTTCAGGCAGTACATCACTTAACCGTTGTAGCTGGTGTCGGGGTTGCCTAGTGTTCATTCTAGACATGATCTTGTCTTTCAGGTCAGTTGCTGCCTCGCTCAGCGTAACTGTGGTTGTTGGGGTTGTGTACCCAATCTCAGGGTGTGAGTGTGGTATAACCTCCTCTCTGACCTGTTGTTCTGGCTCTCCCGTGGTATTGGCATTGTACTGTATCAATTCAATCTCAAGCTGTGATAGGAGTTGGCGTTTGTGGATATTCGAGCATTGGGCTACCAGTTGTTTGGCAGTTAGCCTTGATTGTGGGTTTCGAAGCATCCATTCATTCCACATTCTCTGCATGTACCCCCTCTGGGTTGGATTACTTGAGTAGTAGCATTCCAACAGATCCTTGTTCTCGCATCTAGTCCATTTCCGTCTTGTTCCAGTAGCCCACTTTCCATCAGAGTGCTCTGGTCCCCCAGCACCTGACGCAGACCTTGTTTGGCCGGGCGACGTCTGAGCCGGCATGACATGTGGTTCATTATCTCTCATGTAGTGAGGTAGGCATTCGCGTTAAGGGTCTTGCCCAAGGACCCTCACTGGGTGATGTTAATTGCCCGTCATTGTTATGGCATTTGCCCCATTCCATTAATCACCATTAATTGTTCATTCCGCCGTGGGAATCGAACCCGGGTTTCCAGCATGACAGTCCTGCACCTTACCAACCGAGCTACCCAGCCGGTATATATATATATATATATATATATATATATATATATATATATATATATATATATATATATATAGATAGATATATATATATATATATATATATATATATATATATATATATATATATATATATATATATATATATATATATATATATATATAAAAGTCCTGAAAAGCCAGCTCAATGGCAAGAACAAGACCCAGGCAATAAACAGCTATGCACTGCCAGTTATCAGATACCCTGCAGGAATAATAAGATGGCCAAAGGAAGAGATACAGACCATGGATGTTAAAACACGGAAGCTCCTCACCATGCATGGAGGGTTCCATCCCAAATCCAGCACTCTGAGACTGTATGCTAGCCGCAAGGAAGGAGGCCGAGGACTAGTGAGCGTAGAAGCCACTATCCAGGATGAAACATCCAAGATGCATGAATACATCAAGCTCAAGGCCCCAACTGACAGTGTGCTCAGTGAATGTCTAAGGCAATGGAGAGCAGAGGATACAGTGCTGGAAGACAAATCCTCATGGGAGGACAAACCCCTCCATGGGATGTACCACCGGACCATAACTGAAGTGGCTGATATCAAGAAGTCCTACCAATGGCTAGAAAGGGCTGGCCTACAAGACAGCACTGAAGCGCTCATCCTGGCAGCTCAGGAACAAGCCCTGAGCACCAGAGCAATAGAGGCTCAGATCTACCACACCAGACAAGACCCAAGGTGTAGGCTGTGCAAAGAGGCGCCTGAAACAATCCACCACATAACTGCAGGATGTAAGATGCTGGCAGGTAAAGCATACATGGAGCAGCACAATCAAGTGGCTGGAATAATATACAGGAACATGTGTGCAGAATATGGACTGGAAACCCCAAGGTCAAAATGGGAAACACCTCCGAAGGTGGTAGAGAATGAGAGGGCAAAGATCCTGTGGGACTTCCAGATCCAGACTGATAGGATGGTAATGGCGAACCAACCAGACATTGTAGTGGTGGACAAAAAACAGAGGAAAGCCGTTGTGGTGGATGTGGCAGTGCCAAGCGATGGGAACATCAGGAAGAAGGAACATGAGAAACTGGAGAAATACCAGGGACTCAGAGAAGAACTGGAGAAAGCCTGGAAAGTGAAGGTGACGGTGGTGCCTGTGGTAATTGGAGCACTCGGGGCAGTAACCCCCAAGCTTGAGGAGTGGCTACAACAGATACCTGGAAAGATCTCAGACCTCTCAGTCCAGAAAAGCACAGTGCTAGGAACAGCTAAGATACTGCGCAGGACCCTCAAGCTCCCAGGCCTCTGGTAGAGGACCCGAGCTTGGAGATGAAACCACCCGCGGAGGGTGAGAGAGGCGTTGTTTTTTTTTTTTTTTTTTATATATATATGTATATGTATACAAACTAATCTGAAAAACTGAATACTAAACTGAAACTTAACTCAGCAAAATCAAAGATAGGAAAAAAGTGTGGTGTCACACAATGCATGCAAAAACATGCATGTTTTTGAAAGCAAAAAAAAGTAAAGCAGAATAAAGACATTTAAAGACAAAGAATTTAAAGACATATCCTGGTGAGTTGAAGATTGTTCTTTTTAATAAGCTAACCACAAGTTGGACGAGTTAGCATGCTAACGAGCTAGCATGATGAAGCCAAGAGGAGAAAGGTTGCTTATATGTTTCTGTAATTACCTTTTTATTGAGGCAAATATGTTTATATCTCTGAAATATCTTTCAGCCTATTGATATGATCATTGTGTTTTACAGAGCTGGTAGTCCTGTTCATTTTTTCTCCTTTTTTATGTGCTGATATGATATGTGCTGAGATGGCTGACTTACAATCTTTATAAATATAGCAGAGTGTGGTAAAAATGCATTTGGGAGTAATGTTGTATTGCTCTGAAATGCAGAATAATGTTGGATTTTAAGTTTTCTAACCAAAATAAAGTCTAAAGCTTGCTGACATAACTTCACTTCAAATTACTTCCAATAGACATAAGTTATACTTTTTCAGTTTATTAAAACAAGTTTGTGAAACTTCTAGGTCTTATCTCTTCATACATGATGACAAAAATAACAAAAACCAAACCAAATCAGTCAGGTCTGTAGTTTGAACTTGTATTAGAAATGAGAAGGGCGACACTCTCTGGCTGTATCCAGAACTGCATCTTCTGGTCATAAAAGTGTTGAAAAACCTCAATTGTGTCTGTAAAACGTCTGCAGCTTTTTTGTCTGAAGACATGAATAAAGTCTGGATTTGATCCTTAATGAATCTTCATATTTCTTTGTCCTTCAGTCTTTCTTTCAGTCTCAAACACACTGGCTCATTTGATCCTAATGAGAACATGTGTGAGGCTCCAACATGGTTGCCTTCACTGCAGGTTCCTCTTCACAGCATGTGTTTGTGGATCAACACACAAACAACAACAGGTGCAGGTGAGGAAGTGTTGCTGTTGTTGCCTTTGCCTGCTTCCAGCCTACAGGCACAGTTTTCTGCTCCATATGAGGTGGAAAAGAAAATGAATGACACCAATTTTAGGATCCCAACTCCTGACAAAGAGAAGAAATGTGGAGTTTGTCACGTCAACATGCTCAAGCCTTCTTTTTCCAGAGGGGAGTCCAACTGTCCTTCTGGTGATGCTCCGGTAGTTTCAGTCTGCATGTGTTCTCGTCCCTCAGAAGATCAGATTTCAGAGGATGGGCTTGGAGAGAAAAGTGGAGTTGTGCTACTGCTTGTTTGGGAAACTCTGAAATCTGAAGCCAACTAGAGAATTTCTGCTCATATCTGTCTCCACCTGCCGGTGGTGACATCATGGTTTGATGGAGGAGAATTTGTTGCTGTTTTCTGATCCTCCTGGGGGGTATTCCAGAAAGCAGGTTATGCTAGCTCTCACGGTAAGTTTGAGGCTAAGGAAGTTGATAACCTCAGCTTTCGGTTCCAGAAATGGAGGTATGTTTCAGGATAGGTCAAGTTGCCATAGCAACTCATGCTCTGAACATAACCTGGTCCGGAGCAGGTTTAGTTGAAGCTTAGTTTGTTTACAGAGAGGTGAAGCAGCATGGCGTGTCCATTTGAAGATGATTTAGTGGATGAAGAAGCTCAGATAATACTTTTTCCACCATGAGAGGGTGATAAGACCACGTATGGATGTTGGAAAATTAAACTTGTTTACTTTGATCTAACTTTATTATTTGTTTCAGTTAAAATAAATCATTTTTTTGTAAGTTGGTTTAAAAATTACACATAGTTTTCAGACAGTTATTTTACTTTCATTCAAAGTAATTCAATTAAGAAGGCGTAACTTTGGTGCTGCTGTTAGAGCGGCACCGCAAAGGATTCTGGGATATCATTCCCTTTGCCTGTCTGGACGGATTTGGGTTTAAGTGTGGGTTTTTGACCAAATGTGTTTAGTTGTTTAGCTGTTTTACTGTGTTTTGCCATGCTTCGCCGAGTTATTTTGCCCTACAGAGCTTACGTCTCTGCACCATGAGTGAGAGTGAAGGAGAGGATGATGAGTTTATATAGCACCCCTACAGCTTGTAATTGTAATGGCAATCATGGGAACTTCTTTAACGAATTTTTGCACTCCGTGCATTATTCCCCCCGTCTTTTTTATTGTTATAGAAATGATCATATCTGCCGGCTCAAACTTAGGCATTTGAGAGTTCAAGAAATATAATTAATTGAGATGGAAAAAAATATTAATTGAATTGGAGTAATATGACATTTAGTTAGATAAATACATAAATTTGAGTTGTATAAACAATTATTATAGACGTAAGAAATTAGGTTGAATAAATTTAACTCAATTTTTTTTGTTACCAATAGAAGTAATTCATTTAAGTTGGCAAAATTGGACAAGTTATATATATGTGCGTCACAAGGAAAATGGATATAAGATCAGAAACTCGTGCGTTTACTTTGTCTGCTCTTTTTCTACACGCAGAAAGTCTTTTTTTTTTATGATGCAGCCGTGTTACTTTTTTGATGGTCGTGTAATCTTCATACGCCGTCATTAAAACCTCAGACTCCGTCTCACTGAAGTACAGCGTTTTCTTTTTTTTTCACCACGCGTTTCCATGGTGACTCCAGAAATCGGCGATCCATTGAGAATGTCTTTATGTACCTGCCGTGCACGCCCATTAACTCAGGGTTACCAAGTCGAGCGTAATTACGCCAACTCATATCCGGTCTTTTGGAACCGACATACCCAGAGTAAGCAAGTTCAGGCGGATTTCAGCCAGAGTTCAGGCTTAGAGTCAGGCTAGTTTAAACATGCTTCCTGGAATACCCCCCTGGTCAGGCTGGAAACAGCCTGGAGATGTTGTTCATCCATCACAGGGTTTGGTCCAAAGCTCCAGTGCAGCCTCTCACCTCCTCCACCTTCCTCTTTGAGGGAGGCAGCAGAAGCTCCTCCTCTTCTTCAGCTGGATGATGCTGTCCTCCACCTGCAGCTGGACCTGGATGTTCTCACAGACCATGTGGCCTCATGGATCAGAAGGTTGAGGGTTCAAGTCCCTTCATGGTTGAAGTCAGACAGAAGAAGAGTTTGGTTTGGATCCTTTCTTGTGTTTCTGTTCTCATTTAGTCTCTTCTAGTTCCAGGTCTGGTTCAAATAGTGGAATCATCCAAAAGGATGAAAACAGTCCTCCAAGCAGACGTCAGATTGAAAAGCTCATCAAAGAACACATCCAACTAGCCAATCAGCAAAGCACTGACAAGCTGGACTTGTGCTCTCCTTCAGTGAAGAACCTCCTCCTGCTGCTCCTCCATCTTTAGCTCTGACTTTGGAAGTCTTAGCTCCTCCTCCTCACCATCACTGTGACTGTTGACGTCTTCCAACTCCTCCAGAAAGCTGTTTTCTGATGAAGGTCTAACATCTCCTCCCTGTTGCTGCTTTCAGTCCAAACTCACTCTGTTCATGTCAATTCACTCCAGAGAAAATCTTTTTTCTGGGAAGAATTTGCTCCAAGTTTTCCTCCAACTAAGAATCTGCAAACCCAGATGAGAACTCCCAGCAGGAAAAGAATTCATCTGCAGGAAACTAGAAAAAGGCCTTTTTGTGGGAGGAAACCATTCCAGATCTTTACAAACACCAGAAATCCCAACTTTTCCTCCACTTAGCCTGAGTTTGGGTTCCAGGAAGCGGTGTGTGTCAAGCTCCGCCCCCAGCAGCATCTCATGAAGCCCCTCCTCCAACATGAGGCCACTGGGGAATTCTGAATGAACCTTTACATTTCAACAGAAATTTCAAGCTAAAAACAGGAAAAAAAAACTCTCTTCATGTTTGAAAACAATCAAACATTCAAACAGGAAGAGAAAACAACGTTTGTCAGGAAATCAACAGATTTGATTGATTGTAAATCTTCTTCCTGTTGGAGTTTGATGAATGGAAGTAGAATCTGTAGAAAGTCAGTTGATGTTTTCCATTTCAGTAAATGAAGGTTTGATCTGCAGATTTCCTGATCACTTTCTGACTGGGATCCAGACCTGATCTAGACGTGACTCATGAGGAACCAAACAGCACAGAAACTGCTCTGAATGTTCCCTCTTCTTCACTTTCTGTCTGACTTCAACCATGAAGGGACTTGAACCCTCAACCTTCTGATCCATGAGGCCACATGGTCTGAGAGAACATCCAGGTCCAGCTGCAGGTGGAGGACAGCATCATCCAGCCGTCACAGACTGGGGGCGGAGCCTGCAGATGACTGCTGAAGGTCAGAGGGCGGAGCTTCATCAGGATGAAGGTGCTGCTTGGATTCTGCTTTGATGTCCGTCTGTTCTCAGTCCCTTCATGGCTGCTGCTCAGAGCTGTTTCTGGATGTTTCTGGAGAATTCATGTCTTTACTGATCCAAATGTGGGATTTCTGTTTTTCTTTGGACTTTTCTTTATTTCAGGCTTTTAGCTTTTGGAACTTTCTTTGTTTCTATGCTTTAACTTCCAAACAGGTTTATCTAAGACAATCTGATTGTTTTTCATTTGACTTTCTATGAAGTTTCTGTTTCATCTTTGAGGATTTGGACTTTTGAAAGACTTTTAGCTGCAGTTTCATCCTTTGAACCAGATGGATCTGAATCTAGAGTCAAAGATTCTAAGGAAATCATGGATTCACAGACATTTGATTGAATTTCTGTCTGGATCAGAAACCAACAGCAGACATTTCAAGCCGTCATCTGTTCCTAATGTTCATTCCCCGCCATCATTAGCCGCGTTTACATGGGCAAAATATCTTGATCGGATCAATGGTCGGGTTAAAATTCACCCGTGCACATGGGCACAGAAAACCTTTTTCCGATTAGAACAAACGTTCCCATGGGTCACACTTTCCGTCGGAATGAATCATGTGGGCATGCGCAGTAGTGTAAAATCACCCGTATGAGGAAGTAGGTCCCGTTGTAAATACACCATTGCTGCCACAGACTTTTATGCAGCAGCTCAGTAATATACGAGACGATCTTCCAAACGTGCTTTTATTAATGTTATGAATATTATGAAGCGTCTATTCGCTCATCATTTTATATTTAATCCGTGTGGTCAGTGCTTTTTTTGAGGAAAAACGGAGAGCCCAGTGTTAGGAGAGGCTAACAACATTAGCCTTTTGATGGACACAAAATCCAGGACCATGCGGGGGGGGAAACGCTGCAATCTGCATCTTGGCTGCACGTAAATGTCTGTGAATAACATCAGCCTTTATTTTGTCGGGGCTCAACTGGAAACACAATTCCATGTGATTTTTTGAACTGTTTCTAAGGACTGAGTGACATTTCTGCTCTGAAAAGTTCACACAAAGCCCCAAGCCGCTCCGCTGTGTGAGCTGGCGGCTCGTGCTCTACTCTGTCCTCCTGAGTCCTGCAGCCGCTAACCCAGAGCGGCGGGTCCGCTCGCAGTTCGAATTCTCACACATAATGAAATAACAAAACGCACACGTAACAAAGCACCCCCCCCCCCCAAACACATTAATAAATCCGCCTGCTCTGCTCAGAGAGGTTCACTCGGTCCACTGGCACTGGAGCCCGAACGCAGAGCTCGGGTGCCGGGTCCAGACGTCGTGGGTACGCATCCCCCCCGCATCTCCCTCGTGAGGGGTGAAAGAGAGGGGAGAGCCAGCGGGGCGAGAGCGGAGCGGCGCTTTACGCGGGGCCTCCTGGTCGGTCCTGTATGCGCTCCAAAGCTTTCTATCAGCGAAACACCGTCTATGAATGACGGAAACCAGAGCAGAAGTGACACACGATCGGAATGACCGTTTACATGCTCCACGATCGGATAAAGGATCGGTATAACCCACCTATCTCGATCAGAAAGAAAGTTTGATCCGAAAGAGTCTGACCGGGGCAGAGTATTCCGAACGGCGCGTTTACATGACGCATTTTCTTTCTGATCAGGCGTTCTTTCCCATTACTTTTGCCCATGTAAACTGGTAGGACATGTAAATGTCCTACCAGCTACACTCTGGATTTGGGACCAAAAACCTTTGAAGATGTTGGAGTATTGTTGCAGAATAGACTAACGAGATGCTTGACCATGCCCCCCAAGAAAAGCCAGGAATACGAAGACCTTAAAAAGACTCTTGATGATATCAAAGCAACGCTGTATCCCTTTATGAAACTAGTGTCCGCAAAAGCTAGGAACCGGATATTGATAAATCATGTAATAAAATGGTTACAGTATAACGGGGTGGGATTATATAAATTCGCTTCCTTCCACTCCCTTTCAAGCAATATTTATTAATATGTCTAATTATCCTAAGTTTGATTAGTTACTGTATGAATGTATAACTAATGATTGTATTGTTTTTGTGTATTATTTCTAGTTAATTGCTTGAAATAAACCATTTCAGTCAGACAACTCTTTGCAGTAAGAAATATTTATTTGACATTTTCCACATACTTTAGTTGGCATTCACAACTTTTGGTTTGGCATAAGGCTCCGTTCAATTCCATGAGAGATTTCCATAAAACTTTTTGGGTAACAAAACCCCCCCTTTACGGAGCCCACAGGTGGAAGCCGGGGAGGAGGGTGGGGCGAAGAATGAGCGCTGAAGGTAAGAAAGAGAATGAACGCCTGCGCACCTGGGCTTAAATAGGACGCTGAGCAGGTGCGTTAATTGACTGGACCGCCCTAGGGTAAGCTGGAAACACTGCTACGAGTTGTCGCCCGAAATACGATTACATCGTCATTTCAAATCAAAATCAGAATAGACTGACAACATTTGTTTGGAAGAAAGATTGACCTTTGACCCCTCCCTCATGTGTTCCACATCCAGCTGCAGACACACCACTACAGCTCACATTCCACTTCTGATCCAGCAGTTAGAACCAGAGCCTGCATTTGCAGCAGGTTCCAACCCACTGACCACTGATCCACACAGGGGGACGTCCTAAGGGGCGGAGTCAGCCACTGGAGAGACCAAAAAGGAGAAATGGGTGTCACTGTGGGCCTCTCTGTGTCTGGACCTTCAGAGGGACAGTGGTTTGGTCCAGAACACGGATGCTAAACTAGCTCTCTGGAAACGTGAACTTGTTGAATGGGAAACTTCCTGAAATCTTCTTCATCTGTTGACTTGTTCTTTCTTCATTTGAATGAGCTCAGTCCTCTCCCAAATCCAACTCCATCTATCTTCAGTGCTTTGGACTGAGTTGGACCAGAACTAGAGCTTTCTCCAGATGTCCTAGTACTTTTAGATCAGTGTCTTCCAATATTTGGAGCCCAGGTTCACTTCTTTCCCTGACAAAAACAATGAAATTGCAGGAAATATGCTGGATACAAACAAGACTTCATTGTTTCAGGATCCAATAAAAATTCCATAAAGTTTCAGTACAAATCAAGATTTTTAGCATTTATTGGATTTTTCTGTCTTTCTTTCTCATTTTAGTGGCAGAAATATCTCTTCTTAGTTTCAGAGTCTGTCTTAAATTAAATGATGTCTGACTGTTGCTGCTAAAACACGTTTGTTGATAAACATGAAGAACTTTGGACTTTGTCTTTATCATGATCTTTGACTGACAGCTAAACCAAGAAATGTCTTCAGTGAAATCCCAGACTGTCCTGGACTCTGATCCTGAAATCTTCCTGATGACAAAACCTTTGAAAGTTCAGAGTCTGGAATGGAAACAAGCTGTGAGGAAAGTGCAGAAAGAACTGCAGCTTCTTCAACTGGAACTCTGCAGCCAAATGAGCAGGAAGGATCTGGATGAATGTAGCTTCTGCTGTTCCATCTGTCTGGATCTGCTGAAGGATCCGCTGACTATTCCCTGTGGACACAACTACTGCATGAAGTGTCTTCAAGGACTGTGGGATGCAGAGGAGAACGTCCACAGCTGTCCTCAGTGCAGGAAGACCTTCACATCGAGGCCTGTTCTGGGGAAAAATGTCATGTCAGCAGCTTTAGTGGAGCAGCTGAAGAAGAGCGGACTCCAAGCTGCTGCTGCTGATCTCTGCTCTGCTGGACCTGAAGATGTGGTCTGTGACGTCTGCACTGGAAGAAAACTGAAAGCCATCAAGTCCTGCTTGATCTGTCCGTCCTCTTCCTGTGAGGAACACCTTCAGCCTCATTTGAAAGCAGCTGCATTGCAGAAACACAGACTGGAACCCTTCAAGAACCTGCAGGAGAACATCTGCTCCCGTCATGATGAGGTGATGAAGATGTTCTGATCAGAAGAGCATCTGTTCTCTCTGCTCTGTGGAAGAACAAGAGGGACATCAAACAGTCTCAGCTGCAGCAGAAAGGACTGAGAAGCAGAGAGAGCTGGAGGAGAGTCAGCAACAAATCCAGCAGAGAATCCAGGACAGAGAGAAGGAGGTGAAGCTGCTCCAACAGGAGGTGGAGCCGTCAATCACTCTGCTGATCAAACAGGGAGAAGATCTTCACTCAGATGATCCGTCTCCTCCAGCAAAGAAGCCGTGATGTGGAGCAGCAGATCAGACCCCAGCAGAAACTGAAGGGAGGCGGGTCAAAGGTCTTCAGGAGGAGCTGGAGCAGGACATGGCTGAAGAGGAGGGAGGCTGATGAAGAGGAGGGAGGCTGAGATGAAGAGGAGAGACGCTGATGAAGAGGAGAGATGCTGAGATGAAGAGGACAGACGCTGAGATGAAGAGGAGAGACGCTGAGATGAAGAGGAGAGACACTGAGATGAAGAGGAGAGACGCTGAGGAGGAGGTTCAATCAGTTTGAATCTCATGAAGAACATTTCAAAAATCCACATTTGGATCAGGCGTCTTCATCAGAGCACAACTCATGTTTCCAGGACTGTGACTCACCAATATATCCTCATTTCCTTTACACAATCTGTTTCCATCATTTGGATTTTTCAACCAAACTTGAGTTAGAAAAGAATTGTTGCCCCAAAATGTCCAGTTTGAATAGTCTACAGTTTGTTGTGTTTGGTTGCTAGGTAACAGGGTCTTTAATGTCTATGATGTCATGGTGGCTTTCAGAGTTGAACTCCTGAATATGACGGTAAACATTTGGAAAATGACTGTTTGTGGAACATTGAGATGTGCTCAGTGATTTTGGTTTAGGACACTTTGGTTTCATTTCAAACGTTGGTTTCTCCTAAATTTACAAACTCTCTCCACAAACTGTCTCCTAACTCTCAGGGATTCCTGCTGCTGGCAAAACTCACGGCTCAAGGAACCACTTCATGAATCAGTCACGCTTTGGAATGAACTTTATTGAACAACATGTCATGGTCTGGAAGAAGCCACAGTTCCAGCTGACAGAAGTCTGGTTCTGATCCATCAGATCTCACTAGCAACAGAACCAAACCTTCACGTGTTGCAGCAACAGTTTCCATGTTTGGGAGGATCTTCTGAAGAACAGCTCAGTTCCAGATCACATCATGATGTTTGATGTTTTCTTCATTCCAGGAAATCATCTGTGTCTCCTTTGATCTGTGCTGAGTCAGCACTTTGACTTCTTTTCAACTTTAGATCCATCATTTACAATCAAGGATTCATTGATAAATATGATTTATTGACAGAAAATAAGGAGTAAATGTATTTATCATCCAGCAGTGATTGTGGTGTTTTTAAGTCTTTTATTTTGAAATTCCTCAAGGATGATCATCATGGTGGGATTTCTAGATCTGCATGAACTCATCCTGAATCCAAAAGACACTGGAGCATCAAAGAATCCAACCCATCTCTGCCAACATGAGGCTCTTACTTTGAAAAGTCTCAGACTTCCTGCAGGGAAACAGGCTTTCTGCTGCTGCACTGACAGATGTGCACGAGCTTGAAAGAGCTTCCTGACTGAGGAGCTGCAGACTTTCTCCTGCAGAGCAGCAGCTGACTTCAGCGTCGTCATGGGAACACAGTCTGCTGCTGCTTCTGGAAACGTCTTCAAGGCTGTGGTGGGACTTGTTGGTCTGGAGGACAGATTCTGGGAGCAAATGCTGCTTCAGCTTCAAGCTTCAGCTCTTTTCTTCTGGCAGAGCTTAGAAGAAATGGAAACCTCCTTTGTTCTGACTGTTTGCTCCAAATCCCAGATTCAGGAATTCCTCCAAGAAGTTCAGCTCAGAGATCATCAGCAGAGAAAAGCCTGAAGTTCTGATGGAAAATGACAACAGAACATGATCAATATTATTGATCCACATGGAATCCAGAAGAAACTCTGAGGTGAAGACATGAAGACACAAGCTTCAGAGACATGAGGACAAGTCAGAGTGGATTCATTCTGGACTTTCTTCTCACATCTTCTCTTCAGAACATCTTTGTCTTTGATCCTTCAAATCTTCAGGACTCCAATTCTGAAATCTGATCATCCATGGATTGTTTTTGTGGGATCAGATCCAGAGTTGCTGAAAGTTCTGCTGCCCTCTGCTGGTCAAAGTGTCCAAACAGCAGAGGTGTTTCATCATTCTATCTTTCAGTCACAAACACACTGGTTATATTTTATACTATTAAACCTGTTATAAGATATATAAGGCTTTATAACGGCTGTCTTTACTGCACACAAATTGTGTTTTGTGAACAAACTCGTGAAAGAAAGTAAACAGTTCAGTTCAACATTAGATATCTCTGCTCAGCAGATGGTGAACATTAGTCCAATAGAAACAGGAAAAACAGTTGTTCTAAAGTGTGATTCTGATTTTTAGGTAAATGTGATATTTTTCACAGATATTAAAAAAGAAAAATGCTTCAGTCTCCATCTAGTCTAAAAGTTTAAACATTTATTCTCCTTAAAAGTCATTTCATGCTTACGTCTTTGAATAAATACATGTTTCACAGTGAATGCAGTCCTTCATATTTAAAGTTCCATTCAAATTTGGAACCAAAAGTGTAGAACATCAATTAATTTACCCTTAAACTTTTTTGGAACAGAGTCCAGCTTTGGAACCAGCAGAGAACTAACAAACAGCAGAAACCCACACTGTGGGAAAGACTCCACACTTCTGACTGATGTTCACGTCCACTTTATTCTTCACAGTACAGATTGGAACAGAACAATGAGAACTAAATAGAACAGAGGAACAGTTCTAATGTTTACTAGAAAACATGAATCACAAGAACACCAGACACAAACACCAGTCTGGTTCTTTATCTGCTTTTTCCTTCATGTGTTTTTAGGAAATTCTTTTCCTCACTAAATGGTAGAGATGTGGTTCTACTAAGACTGTGGATTGTTCCTTAGGTGGCAATCCGATTCAATTCATGAATCAAGCTCAACGGCTCACAGGTCGAACCACGATTCTTGCTTTTTAATAGAATATGTTTGTACAGTTACTATAGGTATGTAATTTTACAGGATGTTTAAAAAAGTTTAAATTATATGTATTAAATCAGCATCATTTAGAACCGAAGATCAAAATCAACAAAAGTGATACAAACACAAAGATTTATATAGAAAGAAAGAAAGAAAGAAATGGGGTTTGTAACTTCAAACAAGTTTCCATCAACATTCTGGTTACGTTCAGCAGTAACATAAACAAAAAAACATAAACATAATTGTTGTCGGGTTGCACGGTGGTGCAGTGGTTAGCGCTCTTGCCTCAAAGCCACAAGGCCCTCGGTTCAAGTCCTGGTTGGGATCTGACAACAGTAGAGTTTGCATGTTTGCCCCTGTGCATGTGTGAGATTTCTCTGGGGATTCCAGCTTCCATGCCAAAACATGCTTCATAGATCGATTGGTTGGTCTAAATTGTCCCTAGATGTGAATGTGAGAGTGCATGAAAAGCAAAGACCTGAACTACCCCCAACTGGAAGATACTGAGTGGGTGGAAAACCTGCACTTTTTGGTGGATATGACTGTGAGAAGCCACTTAAACGAGCTGAATCAAAGTCTCCAGGCGCCGCAAAAGCTGTTCTGTCATTCGAGCGCAAGCTGACTGTATTTGCCAGAGATGTACAGCGAAAGAAGACGATGCTGCTGTGTTTTACCTTTGCACTGACTTGCTTGGCATTTGCACAGAAATCAAACTCAACTGTATTCATTTGATTTTATAAACTTTACCTTTCAAAAGGCTGCTGTTCTCTTTTTTATAAACGCAGACTGCGTTTTATTGCACTTTGTTTAGTTAGTTTAGAGAGGGGCACGTCACGCATGTTCCATTTTGTTGTTTATTGTTCAAATCCTCAAAATAAAAAGGACATCAAAAATCGTATTTCTTTATTACATTTCTTTAATTTTATCAATTTATATTCATTGATATTGTAATGCAGTTAAACTTGAACAACAGAGCAGTCACGTCGTTCTCCGCTGAATGCACTGCAGGGCAAATAAACATTTAATCGTTAATGCTCATTATGTATTTGTAGCAACTTAGTCATATTGATAGTAGGCTAATATAGCTAATGTTGTGTCACTTTTGGCTTTTCCCATTAGGGGTTGCCACAGCGAACGAGTCGCATGGTAAGCTTGGCAATGTTTTACACCGGATGCCCTTCCTGACGCAACCTTCTCAAGGCAACCGGGCTTGGGACCGGCACAGAGGTAGAGAAGGAAACAGGGAGCAGCTCGGATTTGAACCTGGGTTTCACAGAGGGAAGGCACTGCAAACCAGCACGAGCTAAACCGGCTCCCAGGCTAATATAGCTAATATAGATACATATTGCATGTGTTGCCTTCATTATACAGCTTAAATAGGGCTTTTCATATTTTGTGGCTCCAGACATGTTTTTTGTTTTTTTCATCCAATTTGGCTCTTTCAACATTTTGGGTTGCCGACCCCTAGTCTAGTGGGTCTAGATGACCCAACTCCCAACGGCAAAATGCCTAAGATAGCACAAGGGTTAAACATGATCACTAAATGTTTTTGACATTTGACTTTTTTTCCTGAACAAAGAATATGGTTTTATTTAAACTTATACATTAAATTCACTAAATTAAACTAAGGCTTGAAATATTCCAACATTTTCCTTTTTTTGTATAAAAAAGTTCTTTCTTTTAAAAGCAAAACAAAAACGACTAAATGGCATTTAAACAATATTTTCCCATATACTGTACAAGTTTTCTGCTCTAAGTTTTTCTGTTTTCGAAGTTGATATTTTTCTCTAAATCCTTTATTAAAAAAATGTTTTCGTTTCAAAAGAAAAGCTTCTCACCCGTGTGTGTTCTAATGTATTTTACTAAATTACATTTATGACTGAGCCATTTATCAGCCATAAAAACTATCTCTCACCTGAATGAGTTTTCATGTGTGTTTTTAGAATAGATTTTCGACTAAAACTGGCATCACATTTATTGCAAGGGAAAGGCTTTTCTCCTGTGTGAGTTTTCATGTGTGTTTTGAGATTAGATATTTGACTAAAACTTGTACCACATTCTTTACAAGTAAAAGGCTTTTCTCCTGTGTGAGTTCTCATGTGTGTTTTCAGATAAGATCTGTTACTAAAACTTGTATCACATTTATTGCAAGGGAAAGGCTTTTCTCCTGTGTGAGTTCTCATGTGTGTTTTGAGATTAGATATTTGACTAAAACCTTTATCACATTCTTTACAAGTAAAAGGCTTTTCTCCTGTGTGAGTTCTCATGTGTATTTTGAGACTAGATCTGTGACTAAAACTTGTATCACATTCTTTACAAGTAAAAGGCTTTTCTTCTGTGTGAGTTCCCATGTGTGTTTTGAGATGAGATATTTGATAAAAACTTGTATCACATTCTTTACAAGTAAAATGCTTTTCACCTGTGTGAGTTATCATGTGTGTTTTGAGACTAGATCTGTGACCAAAACTTGTACCACATTCTTTACAAGTAAAAGGCTTTTCTCCTGTGTGAGTTCTCATGTGTATTTTGAGATTAGATATTTGACTAAAACCTTTATCACATTCTTTACAAGTAAAAGGCTTTTCTCCTGTGTGAGTTCTCATGTGTGTTTTGAGACTACATCTGTGACTAAAACTTGTATCACATTTATTGCAAGGGAAAGGTTTTTCTCCTGTGTGAGTTCTCATGTGTCTTTTTAGAGTAGATAGTTGACGAAAACCTTTATCACATTCTTTACAAGAAAAAGGCTTTTCTCCTGTGTGAGTTCTCATGTGTGTTTTGAGATTAGATATTTGACTAAAACCTTTATCACATTCTTTACAAGAAAAAGGCTTTTCTCCTGTGTGAGTTCTCATGTGTATTTTGAGACTAGATCTGTGACTAAAACTTGTATCACATTCTTTACAAGTAAAAGGCTTTTCTCCTGTGTGAGTTTTCATGTGAAATGTCAACTGAGGCCGCCCACTAAACTTATTACCAGATTTTTTAGAATCACAATATCTTTCATCAGACCCATTTTGGACATAACTTCTGTCCCTCCTCTTCCTCTGATCTCTGTTCTGTGGGTCTGTCTCTTCATCTGTAGTTGATGTTGATTCTTCACCTTGGTTTCCTTCTTCACCCTGACTATCAGTTACATTAAAGCTCTGCTGATTGTTTAGATCTGCTTCACTGTTCTCATCTTCCTCATAAGTAGGAATCGCCATCAATGTATCAGTCTCCTGCTTCAGATCAAGCTGCTCTTCATCCACTTCCCCTGGTTCCTCTTTAATCTGCGGAGGTTCTGGTTCCTCCTGTGCCTCTTTAATCAGTGAAGGATCTGATTCTTTCTGTTTCACTCTAAAGTTCCTCTGCTGGTTGCAGAGATCTGCCTCTTCAGTCATCCAATGCTGGGGGAGACCTGCAGGAATACAAACAAAAGAAAAAGCCCTTTTATACTTTTAAATTAGTTTGTGTATTGACAAACACCAATAAAAGTCAAAATCTGCTCAGTCAGGAACCTTGTAGTTGAAATTTTTAAATGTAAACTATGAAAAACTGTTCATTCCAGCAACGCTGGATGGGATGCCCATCTGCACCTGGGGCTGGGATCAGTCCTTCCCTGGCTCTGGGACAGGGCGGGGCAACCCTCTTGGGGCCCACGGTCACTCTGGGTGACATCCACCAGGTCTGCGGGGTCTGGGGGGGGGCTTTGTTGGCCCTGTCCTTTGGGGGGCTGTCTGGAAGAGGGAGAGGGCCCACTATAGGTGCGGGACCTTGAAGGTTTGGGATGGGGCCCCTGGGCTGAAGGGACCTGGGCCCTATACTGAGAGGGGGGGGGGGGTATTAGGGTGATGGGGGTGTCAGCCTGCGTTGCACCTTGGGGGAAGGAGCTACTTGGCAGTGGTCCCCCTCCAGTGGTTGCCGTATGTAATAGTCCCCCCCTTCTCGGTTTTATTTGCACCGAAGACATGTAGGACCCTTAGTAAGGGGCGTGCTTGGACATCACTGCCAGCAAGCAGCAGATGTCCTTTAGCGCCCTACCTGCCAATTCTAACTACACTGTAGACATTTAGGGCCCCTTGGTGGGGAGGGTGATGGGACATCACTGAGTAATCAGGAGATGTCCCCTCAGTGCCCTACCCACCAATTTTAACTGCACCCCCCAAATATACATTCCAACATAAACACACACACATGCACACACCCTCACAAACACACACGCACCCATTTGGTTTGGTTTTATTTGGTTTGAAATGGTTTCACAAGGAAGGTGGGACCTTGGACCATCTGTCCCCTACCCCATCCTTGGTAGGGGGTACTGGGCCCTTGGCGACGGCGGCCGTGTTCCCTGGGTGCTGGTTTCCTGGGCCCGGCGGTCTTCTCTCTACGCAGGGAGCGGGATCCCTGAGCTTTCTGGCAAGGCCAAGAGCTGGGGATCACATCACAGCTAAGCCGGGGGGTGTCCGTGTCCCTGTGTTGTGGGGTCTGGTCTTTGCCCCCGGGCGTTGGGCCTCGCCAAATTTCCAAATGTGGACGACCCTGCTCTTGCAATGTTTGCAACACCCCTTGTGTGGACCCCCTCTTCTCCTGGATGTCTTCATCCTGGGCAGGAGCGGCTGGCCCCTTGCCTTGCTCCTTCCTGGACCAACCGTGGGCCGGGTGGGTGGCTGCATGGCGCGCGGGCTGGGTCTCCCTTGGGGGGCCCTGGCTCGTACCTGGGGTTCAGGCGGGGGGATGCCCAGAACTCCTGGGTGGTGATGAGGTGCTCATCTGGGGCTGTGGGCACTCTTCTGGGGCGGGGCCCTGGGGCGGGGCCCTGCGTTGGGCCCTCGCTGCGTGGCGGGGGGCTGCTCTCCTGGTTGAGCTGGAGCTGCACTCTCTGTCCCCTGCCCCCATGCCTCCCTGCTCTCTGGCTCTGGGGGCCCCGTGGGCGGTCCTGTGGGGGGCTCTGGCTGCCACAGCTGCTGTGGCAGGGGTCTTGGTGTAGGGATGGCTTGGCGCTTTCCCTCCTACTTTTCACCTTCCCTAATGCATTTTTTAGAGGAACATAAACACTCACTTGAGCACAGGTGTTAGTTCACCTTTGTACTAATATTTTGCGTGGTTTAATGAAATATTTCACACCAGGGGTGGGCAAACTACGGCCCGTGGGCTGGATCCAGCCCGCCCCCATGTTTGGTCAGGCCCACTGAACAATATCAGAGACCCATATTTTGATTTGTTTTTATCTCCCACATGATCAAGAAGTGATATTTTCTTCCCCCTTCTGCAGTCTGTGCTCCAACCTGAGTTCCTCTAAAATTCCTGTCAAACAGAACAGAAGACAGTCTTCCTTTCTACGTTGCAGTTCATCTGTACCGGTTTAGGTCATTCTTTTAGAGCGATTATGCTGCGTTTTTTAAAACAGCACCCTGTTCTGTGTCCTGATTGGCAGGAGACCCTGTCAATCAATCTCCTCAGTCCGTGCCGTGTCTCCTGTACGTGGAGCTCTTCATATCTATGGAGTGATATTTCTGCCACCGCTTTCAAAAACGTTTTTTGCGTTTGCAAAACACATTTTTTCGTGTGCGTTGTGTCAAATCTCGCTCTTGTCCTATCTTTGATTTTGCTGACTACTTTGAGGGAGACTTAGCGTGATATGACTGCCACTGGCATCGCCAAAAAGAAATTTGCATGCACTTTTTTCCTATCTTTGCTGAGGTAAGTTTTGGCTTGACGTGACCAAGCTGCCATCAAACAGCTGCTGATTGGTCCAGATTCTAACCAATCAAGTGTCTCTGTCTCATATTGACGGTACTCCGAGGCAGACATGGACTTTGGACTTTGTGCCAGTTCTGATCGTACGGCGTTCTGCCGTTTTCAACGATTCTGGCCCATTTCTCTCAGAGTAAAACCCAGAAAGAGCAGCAGAGCAGCTAAAATCAAACAGAGTTTAGTTTTTTTTCATGTCAGTGTAGTGATGAACGTGTTTAAAATGTCTGCAGCAGAAAAAAACATGTCCAAACTCTGACTCCGTCCAGCAGGGAAGCAACACTTTTTAAGATTTGTATCTGAACTATTGTTTTATTTTAGTCAAAAATTGTTGAAATATTAAGAGAAAATAGCATTTTTTATGACCAATATTTTTTAACTTTGGACAAATGCTTACAAGTTCTAAAACCTAAATGATAATAAAAGTAAAAAAATGCCTCTTCTGTGTTATATACATTGAGTTTACTGTGGTAAGCCATCATTCTTCTGCTCATTATTGCTGTTCATCTAATCCCAAACACGTGTGCAGCATTAAATAATATGTGCTTTTAATCTTTTTTTGTTTTTGTTTTAACAAACAGATCTTAAAGAAAATCACACTTTTCACTAATAATTTGCTCTGCAGGATTCACAGATCACACGCAGGCCTGTTGATTTAATGTCAGCAGATAAACTTTACAGTTTCAGGAGATCCTCAGCCATAAATTCACAATATCTGACTTAATAAAAATGAACGAATGCTAAAAAAAGAAAGTATGAATTATTGTTAAAATTATATTTAAAAAAATGAAAACGTCTTCATCCAAAAATTACAAAAATGAGGGTAAAAAGAGCTGGTTCAGCCTCTGAGCCTTGGCAGCAGACACCATGTTAGATTCATATGGCAATGTGATTGGTTAGAATCTGGACCAATCAGCAGCTGTTTGATGGCAGCTTGGTCACGTCAAAACGAAACTTAATTCAGCAAAGATAGGAAAAAAGTGCATGCAAATTTCTTTTTGGCGATGCCAGTGGCAGTCATATCACGCTAAGTCTCGCTCAAATTAGTCAGCAAAATCAAAGATAGGACAAAAGCGAGGTTTGACTCAACGCACGCAAAAAATGTGGCTTCGAAAACGCAAAAAACGTTTTTGAAAGCAAAAAAAAAATTTTTGAAAGCAAAAAAAACAATTTTGAGCAAAAAACTTAGAAAGTTTTGTGTTAAACTTGGTGGTGGCAGAAATATCACTCCATACATATCTACAGAAATCTTTGATCCATCAGATCTTTGTTTTTATTCTAAGACCCTGGACTTAATTTCCATGAAAGTTTGAGATTTCAAACAAGAGAAAAGGATGAAAATGTTCATGTCTGTCTGAGAAAAGTGTATGTAGGCAGTGAGGAGTTTTACTGTCATAAATTTCTGTATTCAGACTCCATGGATTTCAGCGATCATGGTTATTTTTAGAAAGAAACTCCTGCAATAAAATGGGGGAACTCTGTACTGGTGAAAAGGTACAGCAGATATATGCGTAGCTGCAGCAGAACATGTAGAAATGTTGATAACCTTTTCATAATTATGTCCCCTAAATTGGCAGTGGACGATGTTTGCTGTCAACAACCGGGATGGACGATGATATCGTCGGTGGGTATTTTTTAATTTTCCGTTCTTATCTAATTGCTATTTGTTATTTTACTTTATTACTTTATTTATTTTATTTCCCAACTAATGACTCATCTGTGATGATCCAGAATAAACTGAGGGAAGTGACTTTAACAAGAAAAGTAACAAACAAAATAGAAAGAAGTCCGCTTAGCACTTGATAAGTCAAGTGGACCGGCGGAGTGCGGACTTACAACTTTGTGTTTGATAGGAGGGGGGGGTGCTTTGTTACATGAGCGGTATCAGGGCACCAGACTAACTTTTTTCACTAGTAGCACTGTGGCCCCCAACTGAAAATTTTAGGGGCACAACCAGGAAATGTAGGGGCGCATACCGTAAATCAACATGCTAACCAAATCTACTAATTTCCACTGTATTACGAATTTCAAATCAGTGTCACATTTTATTGACTGTGAAATGACCTAAAGGTTACTACGGTAATCATAGTAAATAAAATACCATACATTCAGAATAAAAAAAAAGTTCTTAGTAACAAAGTGATTACCGCAGTAACCGTTCGGTCATTTCACAGATACAAACAATACTTAAATGTATGTAAACATTAGGGGATGGAAATTCAAGGTGGCCAAGATGCACAAAAAGCGTGTTTGAGATCACCCAGATGGTCGCAACGCTGCGCAGATCACCTGGTGTGAGACATATATTTTTGTTTTTGCTCCAACATCACCAGTCAATCAAAACCAGAAAATATCACAAGAAAGGGGTGGGAGCAAGACGCCAACCTACGCGAACACAGCTGGAAATTTAGTACTGAACTGACTGAAAGCTGCCCTACAGACTACAAAACAATGCATTATGGGACATGTGTCCTGATGGGTTTTTGTAGTTCAGTGATCAATTAAAATAATTCAAAATACCAATTGATTAAAAAAAGGCTACATACATTAAAATAATTAACAACATTAAAATAATTATAAAAGATATAATATCACAAATCACAGATCATACTAAGGGGAAGAGGCATATTAAAAGAAAATTGAATCTTAAGGACAACAACTTCCTGTTCTCCTTCAGTCTCGCTTTAGCTTCGCATTCATGATTTAGGACTGCTATCCGTCCTGCAGCTCTAGGGGAACAACCTACCAAACTCGGGTCTAAAAGTGTGTATGAGCACAGCAGAGCTCGGATCGTGAGCACACACAGTGGTTTGAGCTTCTAAGCAGAAATGTCGCTCAGTCCTTAAAAACCGTTCAATTACGTGGATTTGTGTTTCCAGTCGTGTCCTGACTAAATAAAGGCTGATGTTATTCCCACATGTTTACGTGCAGCCAGGATGAAGATTGCAGCACCACCCAAAGCTAATGTTGTTAGCCCGTGTTAGCATACTGCTAATCCTGGCTTCATTTCCAGCTCCGTTCTTCAACAGACAAAGCTCTGACCACACGGATTAAAAATAAAATGATGAGCGAAGACGGGCGCTTCATAATAATTGTAACATTATTAAAAGCACATTTAGAAGATCGTCTCGTATATTACCGAGCTGACATGTCAGTGTATATAGCCGCTCGGCGGAACTGATATCCGCTTCCGGTTTTTCAAACCCTACTGCGCATGTGCAAATGATTTATTCCGACCGAAAGTGTGACCCATGTGAACGTTTGTTATATTCTGAAAACGTTTTTCTGGGCCCATGTACACGGTTGGATTCTAATCCGACCATTGATCCAATCAAGCTATTTTTCACATGTAACTGCGGCTCATAGTGTCTACTCGAAGCGTGGCTGGGGCGTGGCATTAAGATGGTGTCTCTACATCGGGATGTCAGTCCCCCATCACGATGGAAGATGGTATCGTCCATCGGCACAACCCTACTAGGAACCGTGTAGCATAATCACAAACCACCAGGATGTACTCGTGACCACTGCTGCTCTTAGGTAAAGTACCAACAATGTCCATGGCTATTCTCCTGAATGGTGAGGAAATGAAAGTAAGTGGGTGCAGTAATGCTCTGTCTGACTTATGTATAATGACAGTTTTCTGGCAGGTAGGACATGTTGCACAGTACGTCTGAATATCAGTGTACATAGATGGCCAGAAAAAACATGAACTAACACGATATGTTTTGCGACGACCCAGGTGACCCACCCATGGGAGTGCGGGTGCTAAGAGCATGATGCCTGAGGTGGTTGGAACAACTAACCGTTGGTGTTCACCTTCACCTGCACACAGAACATCATCAACAACAATAACCTGCACATTTCCCAAACATGTGTTACTTTCCATCGTTACTTTGGCGAACGAAGGTTTTAAAGTTTGGTCTTCATTTTGTAAAGCTAGAATGTCAGCTGGTATTTCAAATGTTTCTGCTGCGGTTGGGATCTCAGGATCTGGCAACTTAATTTTTTTTTTCAAAGCGTCTCTTGACTTTTTTTGCATTTCTTTGCTCCCATCAAAGAAACTGTCATCCATGTGTGGAAGACTTTGCTTCCCAGCTTTAGCCTGAGCTCTAGTAAGCATGGGTGCTGACACACTAACAGCTAGCTCAGCTTAGCTTTAGCTTTTTCAGTAGCCTCATTCAATAAGTCCCCCAACATCAACATTGGTAAATCACACCCCAAAATCAAATCAACAAGGCAGGTTCTCTACCACCCCAGCAGTCAAAAGACATGATTGTTCATTTATGGTCACAGTTACATCCGCTTTTGTGTACAAATGTTTGTTGCCATGTACACACACAACATTTGTTTGCCTGCCATAATCAAGTCCACCAAAAGGGATTCAACTCTGTTTGACCATTCATTCATTTTCTTAGCCGTTTTTCCCTTTCGGAGTCACGGGAATAACGGAGCCTGTCCCGGCCACTTGTGGGGGAAGGCAGGGGACAACCTGGATAGGTCGCCAGTCTGTCACAGGGTAGAATGTCCACAATCCGTTCACTCTCACAGTCATACCTAGGGACAATTTAGAGTTGCCAATTAACCTATGAGGCATGTTTTGGGAGGAAGCCGGCGAAAAATGGAATCGTTGATGCTGCCACGGCCCCATGTTGCGTCCGGTTACTTCGCAAGTGGAAAAAAAACACTCGTCTTGAAGTGCTGTGAGTCAACTCCTCTAACAGCCGCTCAAAAGACAGCATGGCAACTGCAGATGCAGGAGACCCATCGACAGAACTCGAATCCCCTCCTCTTTCACTGAAGTCGCTGGTGTGGAAGTATTTTGGATTTCCACCAGTGAGACATGTTGACAACGTTCGCGTTGTCGAAAAAAAAAAAAACTCTTTGCAAGCTGTGCTATATATGTGTATATAATATGTACCATATTCTCTCACTGGCGTTACAACAAACATGGCAGGGCATCTCTGCAGGCACCACAAAAACATAGATTTATTTATTTATCTGTTAAACCAGTGCTTCTCAAATAGCGGGGCGTGCCCAGATGCGATGCTGGGGGGCGCGCCCAGCAGCAGCGGTCTTAGGCAAAGGTGCGAAAATTTAACAGGGGTCGGCGGTGACAGCTGTGCCACTGTTTGTTTCTTCTTATCTCTTATATCACAGAGTTTCTAACAGCCTGAAACAGTGAACTGCCGTCCCTGCAGGTGCGCGCTCCCGTCTTCTGTCACACGCCGCTCTCATGTGAGAGAGAATGAAAGGGGAGGGGTGGTGGGATCCGGCTGAGAGTCGGAACGTGCCTTTAGATTCCCCAGCTCATGCTAATAATGTCATTCTATGAACTATTGTAGCCATTTTGGTGACGTAAACAGCTGCACTTTATGAAATCAGAAATAAACAATCATTTAGAATCAGCACAATGTTTTTACCTGTTTCTTCAGACTAAAATCCTTAAATATATTGGTGCTGCTGTGTTCATGTTTTCAGATCAATTTACATTAATATTATTTATTGATTGAATTATTTTTCTCTGCATCAAATGGTTCAGTTGGCAGGGGTTGACATGGCCCAGAAATTTGCACTGGCCCATAGGGCCAGTAGTTTTTGAAAGTTACTGGCCCTGCCTGAAAGTTAATGGCCCGACACTGCGCACAGCGGGACCCGCCGCTCCGCAGGTGCTTGCAACTTTAGAGGGGTCCGGGGGCATGCCCCCCCGGAAAGTTTTAATATAGTGCAATTCGGTGCATTCTGGTGACATCTAGCACCTTTTTCTACACTTTTCAATGACTGAAAATAGAGCATATCAAACTATAATCTGCTCTAGTCTGTTTCAGATGTTTTGAAGAGAGCACTGCAGTGTAGTAGGTAACACTAGTTCAGAAGGTTTCATGCTGATTCTAATCACTGCTATTTTACATTTGTTCCTAATCAATAGTTAAGAAGTTTTATTTACTTTTCTGCTCTGACTGCCTTGACGTTCTGCTTTTTGTTACTGTTGCAAAGTTACATTTACTTTTAAGTTACTTTAGTTACATAATTAAATTAAATAATTGAAAAATTGAATAAAAATAAATTACTGCGATTAGGCCTGCACAATATACCGCAAATTTATCGTTATCGCAAAATCCTGCGCTGCACTATGCATATCGCAAAAGACGGCAAATATCTTAATAAATCATAAACCTTAAATGTGTTAAAACAATCTAATGGCAGCTTGAACCATTTAACAAATCAAATAAATCCCTTAATGCATTTGACCAATCAGATGGACGCCTTCACATTGTTGACCAATCTGATGGAGCCCTATTATGTTAGATGTTTGTCACCTATGTCAATGAGGGTCATTTGGAGTATAATTTTTAAACTGTTGCAATGAAATGGGAATGGTTATTTGGTTATTTTGCTATTTGTTTATATACTGCAAATTATATCGTTATCGCAATTTTAATCTCTAATATCACATATCCCAAGTTTTCCTCATATCGTGCAGGTCTAACTGAGATCATTCAGCTAACTAGAAATACTTACTGCTTACAGTGTTGTAAAGAAAAACAAAATTAAGTAGTTTGACATTATACTGCATTTGAGTCAGATTCGAGATTCAGGTATTTGGAGTTGCCTTTGATTCTTTGTTTTTCAGCTTAAAGCTTAGTGCATACAGTTTCATCTTCAATGCATTCATTAAATATCTTGCTGTCCATACTACTAATTCCACCCATTACTCCATCTAAAATTCCTATCTACTCCTGCCATGTCTTCCACATCTCTGACATGCTTCAGTCTCTCTTCAGTGACGGTGTCGGATTTATGATCAAATGTAATAATAACCCACTGGCTAGTGCCTTCGTTGTTGCTGTTTAACATTGTTTAGTATTGAATTGTTACATTCAATAAAGTTTGAAAAAAAAAGTAGTGAGCGCGTGCCGCGTGGTGCTCGGCAGTGAAAGCCACGCGCAGCAGGCGGGAGAGAAGGAGAAGAGTGATCAAAGGTTTCCCATAGAAACCCTTGAAGTCTGAACACAGGGCTAGCAGAAAAAGTAAATTATGAAGACGAGGTAAATCTACACGTTTTCGCAAAATATACTTTATTGAAAAAGGTGAAAAATATATTAACCGTTAGATATTTTAGTGGCCCGAGCGGACATACGAAATAATTAATTCCAACAAAATAATAATCTGATATACAGTCAGGTCATTAAATATTGAGACAGGAACAATTCCAACAATTTTGGCTCTATAAATCACCACAATGGCTTTGAAATGAAACCAACAAGATGTTCATTAACTGCAGACTGTCAGTTTTAATTTGAGGGTATTTACATCCAGATCAGGTGAGCGGTGTAGGAATTAAAACTGTTTGCATATTTGCCTCCCACTTGTTTAGGAACCAAAAGTAATGGGCCAATTGCCTTCTCAGTTGTTCCATGGCCAGGAGGGTGTTATTCCCTCATTGTCACAATTACAGTGAGCAGATAAAAGGTCCAGAGTTTTGATGTTTGGTGCAAGCATTTGGAATAAGAGCTGTCACTATCAGTGAACCAAGGCATCATTAGGCTGAAAAACAAAGGAAAACCATCAGAGAGATAGCAAAAATATTAGGTGTGACCAAAATGCCTGTTTGGAACATTCTTAAAAAGAAGGAACGCACAGGGGAGCTCAGCAACGCCAAACGACCCGGGAGACCACCGAAAACAACTGTGATGGATGAAGGAATAATTCTGTCCCTGGTGAAGAAAACTCCCTAAACGGAGGGTTTACCACAAGATGTAAAACCTTAGTGAGCCTCAAAAACAGGAAGGCCAGACTAGAGTTTGCCAAACAACATCTAAAACAGTCTTCCCAGTTCTGAAACAACATCCTATGGACAGATGAGACCAAGATCAACTTGTACCAGAGTCATGGAAAGAGAAGAGAATGGAGAAGGAAAGGAACTGCTCATGATCCAAAGCATACAATCTCATCAGTGAAGCATGGTGGTGGTAATGTCATGGCGTGGGCATGCATGGCTGCTAATGGAACAGGTTCTCTTGTATTTACTCATGATGTGACTGCTGGCAAAAGCAGAAGGATTAGTTCTGAAATGTTTCGGGCAATATTCTCTATGGAAGCATTTGTGTAGCATAATTTAAAAAAATCAATACCGGAAATGCTTTTTGATTTTCGAAATTAAGCTGCATTTGTCGACTCAAAATTAAAAAGAAAAAGAAATCCACTAAACCGCTTCTTCTTGTTCTTCTACACCACTCATTTTGTCACTTAATTAAAATGATAATGAAAATGGTATTTGACATTTTATTTTCAAAAAGTTCTCTTCTAAATGTGTAGCAAAATTCAGTTAGAAATGTCTAACTTTAAAATTATAATAAATTAAGAGAAATGCTTTTTCATTTTCTACTTAAAAATTCGCTTCATCTTTCTCATAATTAAAACAAAAATGCAAAGAGGGGATTGCATTTTTGTTTCAACATCCACCCTGCGAATAGTGTTGCAAAACGCAATTTCAGTTAGCTTTTCCAGGAGGGAGGCGGGGCGATGATGTCAGTGTGTGTTAGTCCAACCGGCAAATGCCAAAGTTTAGCATGGTGAAATCTGCTAGAGCCGTTCATGGGGCTGTAGCTGTCCTGGAACAGCAGAATCAGCGTGAACCTGCAGTAGAATATCTTCTAAATGTGCTTTTATTAGTTATGATTATTATTAATGACCTGCTCGCTCATAATCTTTTAAATCTGTGCGGCCAGTGCTTCTGTCTTGGCTATAAGAAGGGTTAGCATCAGGCTAATACGTGCTAAAAACATTAGTGGTGGAGGAACACATCTTGTTTGTTGCATTTCAAATCCAAAAATGCTGACAATGAGTCACTGTCCCAATATTTATGGCCCCTCCTGTGCATTTGAATGCACCACAGTTAAGGGACACGATGATTGATCGATATGCATTTTGGGACATGAGTGATGCATGATGGGATACGTAGCATGTAGCCCTCAGATGTAAAGTTACTGCTAACTCCTAAAGAGTATGTTCATAAAAGCTAAGTTACCTCAGCACGTCCTGAATATCATTATTCCTGTTCGACCCTAAAGTACAACACCCAATACTGCAGACGTTCTCAGTCTGCCGGCCAGACGCCCGGATGATTCATGACAAACAGAAGAGCTCCAAGGCCAGAGCTTCGGAGCTCGCCCACGGCCAGCTGGACAAAAATAGCTCACACCGCGGCCAGCCGGAGCTCGTTTGCTTGGTTTCTGGAATGAAATAGAAATATTTAAATCTATTTTCTCAACTGCAAGACAAATCAATGAACCGATAACACCAGAGTAGAGCCCTGCCCGGGACTATTTTCTTCATCCCGCTCCCGCCCGCACCCGCCGAATTTCTGACCAATCCCGCCCGCTCCCGCAATATGTATGTCCACTCCCGCCCGCACCCGCAAAACTCAGAGAATTTAGTCCCGCACAGTAATAGAGATGCATTGATTTTGTATCGTCTCCAGTCCCGCAGGAAAAAAACACGTATTTTTATTGATATTATTACAGAGATTCATGTTCTCCTCCAGCCTCATCTTTTCATGCATTCCTCTTTGTGTAATGTGCAACTTAATTATTAAATATATTTTCACAAACCCTGTTCGGTAAAAAAGTGTGGGTGTGTGCGCGTGCAGACAGACGGCCTGAAGCGCTGAAGCAGCTGGTAAAGATGCAGGACAAAGTCATTTGAATTTATGGAGGAAGAAAAACATTAATGGTTCAACAGAGCAGAAAATCTATGAATTAATTTTTTCCTGACGGAAAAATACTTTTTTTTAGCTTCAGCCTTTTCCCGTTTTTGCTGTTTTGCACCTCAGTGGGGCATCAGCAGGCAGATCTGAACAGCATGCGTGTCTCACCATGAACCTCGTTTGAGGTTCTTTTCTGCTTTATCCATTGACATCATGTCCCTGTCAGGTAACCTCTGCTTCTTCCTTAAGGCCCGTACACACCGGGACGAATATTCGCCAGGCGTTATTCGCCAGCGTTTTTCGCCACGTCTTTTGTGTTCACACCCAGGCGATTTTCGCTGACGATGAGCCGACTGAACATGCAATTTCATTCCCTGACATTAGATGGCGCTGTACACAAGGTAGTCGCTTGTCACTCAGAAGAAGAGAGCCACTATTTACGCGCTTGTCAGAAGAACATGGTGAGTTTTATCGACTGGTACAAGAGCTGAAAATGTCTCATGAGCGTTTTCGGGGATATTTTAGAATGTCTGTCATTATTTCTTTGCAGCAGTGTAGACGCTACTTGGCGTCTATCTTCTTTGCTGGTATGTGTGCTCAGAAAGGCAGTGTTGTGTTTGAGCGCCCCCAAGTTGTGTTTTACTGTAACTTCAGAAGCTCCAGACACGTGAGCAAAAGCGCCATTCTCATTGGTTGAATGGATTTCGACGCGAGGCGTCAAAAAGAAAAAACGAACCCGAGGCGTTTTTTTTTTTGACGCTTTGACGCGTGGCGTTTTTTCGCGTCGGTGTGCACACTCTCATTGGTGCCCTTTGTTTAGTCACGAGGCGAATTTCGCCGACGAAAATCGCCGGCGAAATTCGTCCCGGTGTGTACGGGCCTTTATCCCGCGCAGTGTTGCCAGATAGATTGACAGCTCTGTCATCTTTCTGTTGCGCTAGAGCGCCCTGACTAACGTGTTATGCTATGACCATATTTAGCGCTCTCTGTGTAGAATACACTGGGAGCGCGGGGGAAAAACTCTCAGCTGCAGAGGATATGAACAGGTGAACAGGTAGAGAGGAAAAGCAGGTAAAGAGGTGGGGGAGGGGCTTTGGCTTTAAACTGTCAGATGAATACACACGGGCGTCAGATTGAGACGCAGCTTTCACTGCGGGAGGTGAAGCAGAGACTTTCTCTCGAATGATTCTATGAACTCAAACATAGAAACATGATTACCAAGCAGAACTCTTCAAAATAATAAACCTGATCTCTCCACATTCTTTGTGTCTACCATGCATTGATGCACACATCGCTCCACGTAGCGATCAGACCAGAACTTTAGCTGATAGCTCCGCCCATACGCGACCGCGATATCAGGCTTTAAATAACACAATTTCTAAGAGGCGGGGCGCACCCCCAACATCAGGTTAGATGACAGTGGCCATTGGGCGTCTCTACCTGGTGCGTTCACGGAGCTTCAGTACATAAGACTCCAACAGCCGCTCAGCCTAACGTAGTCCGCTGATACATATTCATGAGATATTCATGGCAGCACTGATCCCGCGGAGTTTTTTTTTTTGCCGCCCGCTCCCGCCCGAAGTACAATTCAAACCGCCCAATCCCGCGAGATTTGGGTTGGCGGGACCCAATCCCAATGCAGCCCTCTAGTTGGTAGTCTGATATGCTAATTTTTTTAAGTTGCTTTTTTTTAGTTTTAACGAATTTCACAGATTTCAATAAAGGTACCTCAAAAATCAGGCTTTTCACAGCAATTATTAGGTTAGATTATAAATAGATTCATTAAATTACTTAATAACAGGTGATGATTGATTAATTTATCTCATGACAGTTCTAATAACACTGTCATAATTCCATTTTTTTACATTTTAAAATCTATATTTTATAAATAATTGTCTTAACAGAAAAACAGAAATAAAAAGTATTTTGTTAATCAGTGAAGTGGATCTTTGTGGCTCTTGTTGGGTTTTGGTCTGGAAGAAACTGGACCAAATGGTTCTTTTAGTGTTAAAGGTTCCAGACTCTTGATCTCCACTGAGGCTATGAGTATGAAATGTCATTCCACAGACAAACCATCAACAAAATGATCCTGATGCTGCTGAGGTTCTTCTGGAAGTGAAGCAAATCTCAGCAGAGATGCAGTTTTTCTAAACTGAAATCACTGACATTAAACAGCCTGAACATTCATGGAGCTGAACTGGACACAGAAAAACCTCCCTGTTGTGTTTCCACCCACCAATGAGGAGCAGTTTGATGAAGATGAAGCTGCACTGGAGGAAGAATCAGTCCAGAAAAGATGGAGAACAATTCTGACACTAAGCAGTTTGTCACTGATGTGTTCAGGTTTGAATCTTTTCTGTCTGCAGATCCATGAGCAGGACCCTGTCTTTGGGTTTGAGCTTGAAATGGAGTTTTGGAAATAGAATCTGTCTGAATGTCTGGAATTGGAGACATGGAGACATCAAAGAGGTTTAGATGGATTTTGGGTTTGACAGAGAAATCTGCTGAAAAGAACTGAACTACAAACTTAGAACCACAGACGACTAAACAGATTGTACTTTTTTATCTGCTAACAATTTTCTCTTTGATCTGTTAAGGTTTCCTGTTTGTCGTTAGCTGGAGGGACTAACTAAGATCATCTGACTTGAAGAATGTTGTGGGCTGCACTGACCAACAATGTCTTCTGTCTTTTCAACTGGAAGGGACAGAAGAGACTCTTCCAGGACACGCTGTTGATGGACTGCATGTTTGGAGAGCTTGAAGCTCAAGATAGAACCGTTGTTGAAGTGAACATACCGATAGTGTGGAGATGAAGATCAGAGTCACACTGACCTGCTGACATGTGAGAGCTGTCCACACTTTGGACATGACTTCTGTCCCTCCTCTTCCTCTGATCTCTGTTCTGTGGGTCTGTCTCTTCATCTGTAGTTGATGTTGATTCTTCATGTTGGTTTCCTTCTTCATCCTGACTATCAGTTACATTAAAGCTCTGCTGATTGTTTAGATCTGCTTCACTGTTCTCATCTTCCTCATAAGTAGGAATCTCCATCAAGGTATCAGTCTCCTGCTTCAGATCAAGCTGATCTTCATCCTGACTGTTGAAGAGTTCCTCTGGTTCTTCTTTAATCTGTGGAGGTTCTGGTTCCTCCTCTTCCTCTTTAATCTGTGGAGGTTCTGGTTCCTCCTCTTCCTCTTTAATCTGTGGAGGTTCTGGTTCCTCTTGTTCCTCTTTAATCTGAGGAGGTTCTGGTTCCTCCTCTTCCTCTTTAATCTGTGGAGGTTCTGGTTCCTCCTCTTCCTCTTTAATCTGTGGAGGTTCTGGTTCCTCTTGTTCCACTCTGAAGTTCCTCTGCTGGTTGCAGAGATCTTCCTCTTCAGTCATCCAATGCTGGGGCAGAACTGCAGGAACACAAACACAACAAGGAGCCTTTTATACGTTTCCAGGACTTTATTTTTTAAGCAATAAAACAATCAATAAAAACATCAATAAACTCTGTGATCATTCGAGAAAATGTCTGAGGACCAGAAGAGACCAATTGAAATAAATAAATATGCAGAGATGAGTAGTAACGTGTTACAATTACTTAAGTAACTTTATGTTGAATTGTTCTTGTGAGAGTAAGACAAGGCAATTTTATTTGTATAGCAAAATTAGTACACAAAGGAAAACAGGAAAATGATTGGTTTATCGCCCGGGGAGTAAGCTAGTGTAGAACCACCACTGAGTGACAGACGGGTCCCCAAAAAGAAAAGCATGAAGCTCAAAGGTCTTCTCTGTTTCTGTGATGAAGGTCACATACCTATGTGGTGGAGCTGCAGCTGTGGTTTCCAGATGACATCCAGCAGTCTGCGCTGACGACAGAGCTCCTGCTCGTACTGGACGATGGTTCCTTCACAGAGTCTGCAGATTTCTTCAGCAGCAGCAGCTAGTCGCTCGTTGATCAACTCTCTCAGAGACTGAAGGGAAGACATGGTTCCTTCAGCAGCAGAAAGTTGTTCTCTGACAGAACCTTCCTGAGGTTCTGAAGACATGGTTCCTGCTCCGATCTTCAGCTCCAACTCCCACAAACACCGCCGTCCTCTTCACTGCAGCTCCGATCGATCATCTGCTAGTCTCACAATCACAGCAATCCACGTTGTCTTTCCGTTCAACACTTCTTCACTCATTTACGACACTTTGGAAAATGCTGAGAGTTCCACACGAACCACGTATCGTCCTTTCTGTCCAAAAACCTCACAAACGTCCCAACAAAACACCACCGACCTCTCAACACAAGCTAACGCTGCTAGCCTGCTAACAAGCTAACGCTGCTAGCGTCTCGTGTTGTTCTTCTTCTTCGTTTGGCTAACAGCGTCATGGTGCTTTAGCGCCACCAGCTGGTGTGGAGTGTTTTCTGTCGCTCACATAATGAAGGCGGCATGAAATCGCTTTTTTTTTTTTCAACTTTACTGGCAAATAAAAGAAACAGTGGCAGTTTTCATTAACAAAATTGTGGTGTGACTAATCTTTTTCGACCAGAAAAAGAGCAACCTAAAAGTAGAAAGGGGAACGGGGCGTGACTTCCGGTTCCGGCTAATGATGTAAGTCGCCATTTTGTCGTCTGCAGCCAAAATCTTCTTGGGCTTATTTAACCCAAAGAAAACGAAGAGTAATATTTTTCCTAGACAACTCATATCCTCACGAACTGAAATATGCAATAATCTTATAATTATTACATAAACTATTGGTAGGAAAAGTAACGTCAAGTATTTTCAGTGTTTTTGAAAAAAAAAAAGTTTAAATATTATATTATAAATAAATATATTCAACCAATTTCCCACGTATCAATAAAGCAATTCTGATTCTGATTATCCATCCAATTTACTTTCTGTATTGACTTTGTTTATTTTTAGTGTCATCAAATTTTAAACAATTTTAAAATGAAAAACATAATAATAGAGGTGGATCTTTACTTCTAACAAAAATCGTTTTTGCATTTTGTTTGATCCTACCAAATTAAAATAAATAGAAATTATTAATAAAAATATTATTTTGTTTGTTTAAGTCACAAGGGTTTTCCTCTTTTAACTCAGTACATTTTTTTTTAGATTTAAACATGTAAACACCATAAATGCTCAAGTGTGTAAGAGGAAAACTAATTGGGAATAGTAAATAATAACAACAATGATAATAATAACAATAATATAATAAAACATTAGAGCCAAAGAAAGTGGTCTGAGAAGAAGCAGCTCTGAAGCTCTGCAGCTTCAGGACTCATGAGGAGGACCACACTGCAGCGCCTCCTGCTGGAGCATCAGAGAGTCTGCAGACAGAAGATCATGAGGAACCAAACAGCACAGAAACTGCTCTGAATGTTCCCTCTTCTTCACTTTCTGTCTGACTTCAACCATGAAGGGACTTGAACCCTCAACCTTCTGATCCATGAGGCCACATGGTCTGAGAGAACATCCAGGTCCAGCTGCAGGTGGAGGACAGCATCATCCAGCCGTCACAGACTGGGGGCGGAGCCTGGAGATGACTGCTGAAGGTCAGAGGGCGGAGCTTCATCAGGATGAAGGTGCTGCTTGGATTCTGCTTTGATGTCCGTCTGTTCTCAGTCCCTTCATGGCTGCTCAGAGCTGTTTCTGGATGTTTCTGGAGAATTCATGTCTTTACTGATCCAAATGTGGGATTTCTGTTTTTGTTTGGACTTTTCTTTATTTCAGGCTTTTAGCTTTTGGAACTTTCTTTGTTTCTATGATTTAACTTCCAAACGGGTTTATCTAAGACAATCTGATTGTTTTTCATTTGACTTTCTAGGAACTTTCTGTTTCATCTTTGAGGATTTGGACTTTTGAAAGACTTTTAGCTGCAGTTTCATCCTTTGAACCAGATGGATCTGAATCTAGAGTCAAAGATTCTAAGGAAATCATGGATTCACAGACATTTGATTGAATTTCTGTCTGGATCAGAAACCAACAGCAGACATTTCAAGCCGTCATCTGTTCCTAATGTTCATTCCCCGCCATCATTGAAAGCTTTTGGAATAGTCCCTAAAGCCAGCGATTGGGCCGCTTTGGAGCATGAACTCATCACTCGCTGTCACGGTGGCAGAGAGATGACAGATCCCAAATCTGAGGCTGAAATGATCACATCCTACCAGCTACACTCTGGATTTGGGACCAGAAACCTTTGAATATGTTGGAGCATTGTTGGAAAATAGACTAACGAGATGCTTCCGGTTCCTGGTTACGGCAGGACGCGTGCGTGGCTCTCTGCCGATACAACTATCTTCAAATGACTTAAAAAGTTGATTTTCTCCAAAAAAGAACGCTGACCATGCCCCCCAAGAAAAGCCAGGAATACGAAGACCTTAAAAAGACTCTTGATGATATCAAAGCAACGCTGTATCCCTTTATGAAACAAGTGTCCACAAAAGCTAGGAACCGGATTTTGATAAATCATGTAATAAAATGGTTACAGTATAACGGGGTGGGATTATATAAATTCTCTTCCTTCCACTCCCTTTCAAGCAATATTTATTAATATGTCTAATTATCCTAAGTTTGATTAGTTACTGTATGAATGTATAACTAATGATTGTATTGTTTTTGTGTATTATTTCTACTTAATTGCTTGAAATAAACCATTTCAAAATCAAAATCAGAATAGACTGACAACATTTGTTTGGAAGAAAGATTGACCTTTGACCCCTCCCTCATGTGTTCCACATCCAGCTGCAGACACACCACTACAGCTCACATTCCACTTCTGATCCAGCAGTTAGAACCAGAGCCTGCATTTGCAGCAAGTTCAAACCCACTGATCACTGATCCACACAGGGGGACGTCCTAAGGGGCGGAGTCAGCCACTGGAGAGACCAAAAAGGAGAAATGGGGGTCACTCTGGGCCTCTCTGTGTCTGGACCTTCAGAGGGACAGTGGTTTGGTCCAGAACACGGATGCTAAACTAGCTCTCTGGAAATTGGAACTTGTTGAATGGGAAACTTCCTGAAATCTTCTTCATCTGTTGACTTGTTCTTTCTTCATTTGAATGAGCTCAGTCCTCTCCCAAATCCAACTCCATCTATCTTCAGTGCTTTGGACTGAGTTGGAGCAGAACTAGAGCTTTCTCCAGATGTCCTAGTGCTTTTAGATCAGTGTCTTCCAATATTTGGAGCCCAGGTTCACTTCTTTCCCTGACAAAAACAACGAAATTGCAGGAAACAAGCAGGATTGACCTCAAACTCCTGTTGTTCACCTTCAAGGCCGTCCACAACCTCATTCCCCAATTCTGTCCTTAACAGCATCTTTTACCAACATCCTCCTCTCATTGTGTCCCAATCATCTCAATCTGCTTCCCTGCATTGATCTCCAACACTTTCAACACAACGCTGACACACAGCACTTGAATTGGTTGAGATCAATCCTGCATTTGACAGGAAGTCAGTGGAGCTAAAAAGTGGATACAAACAGGACTTCATTGTTTCAGGATCCAATACAAATTCCATAAAGTTTCAGTACAAATCAAGATTTTTAGCATTTATTGGATTTTATTCTGTCTTTCTTTCTCATTTTAGTGGCAGAAATATTTATTCCTTCATAGTTCTATAGTCTATCTTAAAGCAGTGTTTTTCAACCTTTTTTGAGCCACGGCACACTTTACCCTTGACAAAAATCCCGCGGCACACCAGCATAAAAAAAAAAAAAAAAAAAGCACAAACTCATAGTCTGTTTTGATGTACAGCCCCCCCCCCACGGCTGCCGCCGCCGCAATCTGACGCGTATTTTTGTGATAATTGTGCCAGAAAAAGCTGGAAGTTGCAGCTGTTTTTTTCTAAGAGATGTAATAAAGGTTACGTTAGGAAATTTACAAACTGTATGTTCGTTGTGGTTTAAGACGTTTAGCAAGGTCGACTCATTAGCCGCGTTTACATGGGCAAAATATCTTGATCGGATCAATGTTCGGGTTAAAATTCACCCGTGCACATGGGCACAGAAAACCTTTTTCCGATTAGAACAAACGTTCACATGGGTCACACTTTCGGTCGGAATAAATCATTTGGGCATGCGCAGTAGTGTAAAAACTCCCGGAAGGAAGTGTCCCGTTGTAAACAAACCTTTGCTGTCACATACATTTATGCAGTAGCTCGGTAATATACGAGACGATCTTCCAAACTTGCTTTTATTAATGTTATGAATATTATGAAGCGTCTATTCGCTCATCGTTTTATATTTAATCCGTGTGGTCGGTGCTTTTTTGTGCAGGGGGAGCTTGAAGCCAGGGTTAGGAGAGGCTATAAACACGGGCTAACAACATTAGCTTGGCTGCACGCAAATGTTTGGGAATAAGCCTTTATTCAGCCTTTATTTTGTCGGGACACAACTGGAAACACAAATCCACGTGATTGTTTGGACAGTTTCTAAGGACTGAGCGACATTTCTGCTTTGAAGCTCACACACCGACCCAAATGTCCCAAATGTGTGAGCTGGCGGCTCGAGCTCTGCTCTGTCCTCCTGAGTCCTGCAGCCGCTAACCCAGAGCGGCGGGTCCGCTCGCAGTTCGAATTCTCACACATAATGAAATAACAAAACGCACACGTAACAAAGCACACCCCCCCCCCCCCAAACACATTAATAAATCCGCCTGCTCTGCTCAGAGAGGTTCACTCGGTCCACTGGCACTGGAGCCAGAACGCAGAGCTCGGGTGCCGGGTCCAGACGTCGTGGGTACGCATCCCCCCCGCATCTCCCTCGTGAGGGGTGAAAGAGAGGGGAGAGCCAGCGGGGCAAGAGCGGAGCGGTGCTTTACGCGGGGCCTCCTGGTCGGTCCTGTATGCGCTCCAAAGCTTTCTATCAGCGAAACACCGTCTATGAATGACGTAAACCAGAGCAGAAGTGACACACGATCGGAATGACCGTTTACATGCTCCACGATCGGATAAAGGATCGGTATAACCCACCTATCTCGATCAGAAAGAAAGTTTGATCCGAAAGAGTCTGACCGGGGCAGAGTATTCCGAACGGCGCGTTTACATGACACATTTTCTTTCTGATCAGGCGTTCTTTCCAATTACTTTTGCCCATGTAAACTGGTAGGACATGTAAATGTCCTACCAGCTACACTCTGGATTTGGGACCAAAAACCTTTGAAGATGTTGGAGTATTGTTGCAGAATAGACTAACGAGATGCTTGACCATGCCCCCCAAGAAAAGCCAGGAATACGAAGACCTTAAAAAGACTCTTGATGATATCAAAGCAACGCTGTATCCCTTTATGAAACTAGTGTCCACAAAAGCTAGGAACCGGATATTGATAAATCATGTAATAAAATGGTTACAGTATAACGGGGTGGGATTATATAAATTCGCTTCCTTCCACTCCCTTTCAAGCAATATTTATTAATATGTCTAATTATCCTAAGTTTGATTAGTTACTGTATGAATGTATAACTGATGATTATATTGTTTTTGTGTATTATTTCTAGTTAATTGCTTGAAATAAACCATTTCAAATCAAAATCAGAATAGACTGACAACATTTGTTTGGAAGAAAGATTGACCTTTGACCCCTCCCTCATGTGTTCCACATCCAGCTGCAGACACACCACTACAGCTCACATTCCACTTCTGATCCAGCAGTTAGAACCAGAGCCTGCATTTGCAGCAGGTTCCAACCCACTGACCACTGATCCACACAGGGGGACGTCCTAAGGGGCGGAGTCAGCCACTGGAGAGACCAAAAAGGAGAAATGGGGGTCACTCTGGGCCTCTCTGTGTCTGGACCTTCAGAGGGACAGTGGTTTGGTCCAGAACACGGATGCTAAACTAGCTCTCTGGAAACTTGAACTTGTTGAATGGGAAACTTCCTGAAATCTTCTTCATCTGTTGACTTGTTCTTTCTTCATTTGAATGAGCTCAGTCCTCTCCCAAATCCAACTCCATCTATCTTCAGTGCTTTGGACTGAGTTGGAGCAGAACTAGAGCTTTCTCCAGATGTCCTAGTACTTTTAGATCAGTGTCTTCCAATATTTGGAGCCCAGGTTCACTTCTTTCCCTGACAAAAACAACGAAATTGCAGGAAACAAGCAGGATTGACCTCAAACTCCTGTTGTTCACCTTCAAGGCCGTCCACAACCTCATTCCCCAATTCTGTCCTTAACAGCATCCTTTACCAACATCCTCCTCTCATTGTGTCCCAATCCATCTCAATCTGCTTCCCTGCATTGATCTCCAACACTTTCAACACAACGCTGACACACAGCACTTGAATTGGTTGAGATCAATCCTGCATTTGACAGGAAGTCAGTAGAGCTGAAAAGGATCCAATAAAAATTCCATAAAGTTTCAGTACAAATCAAGATTTTTAGCATTTATTGGATTTTATTCTGTCTTTCTTTCTCATTTTAGTGGCAGAAATATTTATTCCTTCATAGTTCTAGAGTCTGTCTTAAATTAAATGAAGTTTGACTGTTGCTGCTAAAACACGTTTGTTGATAACATGAAGAACTTTGGACTTTGTCTCTTTCATGATCTTTGACTGACAGCTAAACCAATAACTTCTTCAGTGAAATCCCAGACTGTCCTGGACTCTGATCCTGAAATCCTCCTGATGACAAAACCTTTGAAAGTTCAGAGTCTGGAAGGGAAACAAGCTGTGAGGAAACCTTCAGTGCAGAAAGAACTGCAGCTTCTTCAACTGGAACTCTGCAGCAAAATGAGCAGGACGGATCTGGATGAATGTAGCTTCTGCTGTTCCATCTGTCTGGATCTGCTGAAGGATCCGCTGACTATTCCCTGTGGACACAACTACTGCATGAAGTGTCTTCAAGGACTGTGGGATGCAGAGGAGAACGTCCACAGCTGTCCTCAGTGCAGGAAGACCTTCACACCGAGGCCTGTTCTGGGGAAAAATGTCATGTCAGCAGCTTTAGTGGAGCAGCTGAAGAAGAGCGGACTCCAAGCTGCTCCTGCTGGTCTCTGCTCTGCTGGACCTGCAGATGTGGTCTGTGACGTCTGCACTGGAAGAAAACTGAACGCCATCAAGTCCTGCTTGATCTGTCCGTCCTCTTCCTGTGAGGAAGACCTTCAGCCTCATTTGGATGCAGCTGCATTGAAGAAACACAAACTGGAACCCTTCAAGAACCTGCAGGAGAACATCTGCTCCATCATGATGAGGTGATGAAGATGTTCTGATCAGAAGAGCATCTGTTCTCTCTGCTCTGTGGAAGAACAAGAGGGACATCAAACAGTCTCAGCTGCAGCAGAAAGGACTGAGAAGCAGAGAGCTGGAGGAGAGTCAGCAACAAATCCAGCAGAGAATCCAGGACAGAGAGGAGGAGGTGAAGCTGCTTCAACAGGAGGTGGAGCCGTCAATCACTCTGCTGATCAAACAGGGAGAAGATCTTCACTCAGATGATCCGTCTCCTCCAGAAAAGAAGCCGTGATGTGGAGCAGATCAGATCCCAGCAGCAACTGAAGGGAGGCGAGTCAAAGGTCATCAGGAGGAGCTGGAGCAGGACATGGCTGAAGAGGAGGGAGGCTGATGAAGAGGAGGGATGCTGAGATGAAGAGGAAAGACGCTGAGATGAAGAGGAGAGACACTGAGATGAAGAGGAGGGACGTTGAGCTGAAGAGGAGAGAAGCTGAAGAGGAGGTTCAATCAGTTTGAATCTCATGAAGAACATTTCAAAAATCCACATTTGGATCAGGCGTCTTCATCAGAGCACAACTCATGTTTCCAGGACTGTGACTCACCAATAGATCCTCATTTCCTTTACACAATCTGTTTCCATCATTTGGATTTTTCAACCAAACTTGAGTTAGAAAAGAATTGTTGCCCCAAAATGTCCAGTTTGAATAGTCTACAGTTTGTTGTGTTTGGTTGCTAGGTAACAGGGTCTTTAATGTCTATGATGTCATGGTGGCTTTCAGAGTTGAACTCCTGAATATGACGGTAAACATTTGGAAAATGACTGTTTGTGGAACATTGAGATGTGCTCAGTGATTTTGGTTTAGGACACTTTGGTTTCATTTCAAACGTTGGTTTCTCCTAAATCTACAAACTCTCTCCACAAACTGTCTCCTAACTCTCAGGGATTCCTGCTGCTGGCAAAACTCACGGCTCAAGGAACCACTTCATGAATCAGTCACGCTTTGGAATGAACTTTATTGAACAACATGTCATGGTCTGGAAGAAGCCACAGTTCCAGCTGACAGAAGTCTGGTTCTGATCCATCAGATCTCACTAGCAACAGAACCAAACCTTCACGTGTTGCAGCAACAGTTTCCATGTTTGGGAGGATCTTCTGAAGAACAGCTCAGTTCCAGATCACATCATGATGTTTGATGTTTTCTTCATTCCAGGAAATCATCTGTGTCTCCTTTGATCTGTGCTGAGTCAGCACTTTGACTTCTTTTCAACTTTAGATCCATCATTTAGAATCAAAGATTCATTGATAAATATTATTTATTGACAGAAAATAAAGAGTAAATATATTTATCATCCAGCAGAGATTGTGATGTTTGTAAGTCTTTTATTTTGAAATTCCTCAAGGATGATCATCATGGTGGGATTTCTAGATCTGCATGAACTCATCCTGAATCCAAAAGACACTGGAGCATCAAAGAATCCAACCCATCTCTGCCAACATGAGGCTCTTACTTTGAAAAGTCTCAGACTTCCTGCAGGGAAACAGGCTTTCTGCTGCTGCACTGACAGATGTGCACGAGCTTGAAAGAGCTTCCTGACTGAGGAGCTGCAGACTTTCTCCTGCAGAGCAGCAGCTGACTTCAGCGTCGTCATGGGAACACAGTCTGCTGCTGCTTCTGGAAACGTCTTCAAGGCTGTGGTGGGACTTGTTGGTCTGGAGGACAGATTCTGGGAGCAAATGCTGCTTCAGCTTCAAGCTTCAGCTCTTTTCTTCTGGCAGAGCTTAGAAGAAATGGAAACCTCCTTTGTTCTGACTGTTTGCTCCAAATCCCAGATTCAGGAATTCCTCCAAGAAGTTCAGCTCAGAGATCATCAGCAGAGAAAAGCCTGAAGTTCTGATGGAAAATGACAACAGAACATGATCAATATTATTGATCCATATGGAATCCAGAAGAAACTCTGAGGTGAAGACATGAAGACACAAGCTTCAGAGACATGAGGAGAAGTCAGAGTGGATTCATTCTGGACTTTCTTCTCACATCTTCTCTTCAGAACATCTTTGTCTTTGATCCTTCAAATCTTCAGAAATCTGATCATCCATGGATTGTTTTTGTAGGATCAGATCCAGAGTTGCTGAAAGTTCTGCTGCCCTCTGCTGGTCAAAGTGTCCAAACAGCAGAGGTGTTTCATCATTCTATCTTTCAGTCACAAACACACTGGTTATATTTTATACTATTAAACCTGTTATAAGATATATAAGGCTTTATAACGGCTGTCTTTACTGCACACAAATTGTGTTTTATGAACAAACTCGTGAAAAAAAGTAAACAGTTCAGCTCAACATTAAATATTTCTGCTCAGCAGATGGTCAACATTAGTCCAATAGAAACAGGAAAAACAGTTGTTCTGGAGTGTGATTCTGATTTTTAGATAAATGTGATATTTTTCACAGATATTAAAAAAGAAAAATGCTTTAGTCTCCATCTAGTCTAAAAGTTTAAACATTTATTCTCCTTAAAAGTCATTTCATGCTTACGTCTTTGAATAAATACATGTTTCACAGTGAATGCAGTCCTTCATATTTAAAGTTCCATTCAAATTTGGAACCAAAAGTGTAGAACATCAATTAATTTACCCTTAAACTTTTTTGGAACAGAGTCCAGCTTTGGAACCAGCAGAGAACTAACAAACAGCAGAAACCCACACTGTGGGAAAGACTCCACACTTCTGACTGATGTTCACGTCCACTTTATTCTTCACAATACAGATTGGAACAGAACACTGAGAACTAAATAGAACAGAGGAACAGTTCTAATGTTTACTAGAAAACATGAATCACAAGAACAATAACCCAAACACCAGTCTGGTTCTTTATCTGCCTCTTCCTTCATGTGTTTTTAGGAAAATCTTTTCCTCGCTAAATGGTAGAGATGTGGTTCTACTAAGACTGTGGATTGTTCCTTAGGTGGCAATCCGATTCAATTCATGAATCAAGCTCAACGGCTCACAGGTCGAACCACGATTCTTGCTTTTTAATAGAATATGTTTGTACAGTTACTATAGGTATGTAATTTTACAGGATGTTTAAAAAAGTTTAAATTATATGTATTAAATCAGCATCATTTAGAACCAAAGATCAAAATCAACAAAAGTGATACAAACACAAAGATTTATATACAAAGAAAGAAAGAAATCGGGTTTGTAACTTCAAACAAGTTTCCACCAACATTCTGGTTACGTTCAGGAGTAACATAAACGAAAAAACATAAACATAACTGTTGTCGGGTTGCACGGTGGTGCAGTGGTTAGCGCTCTTGCCTCAAAGCCACAAGGCCCTCGGTTCAAGTCCTGGTTGGGATCTGACAACAGTAGAGTTTGCATGTTTGCCCCTGTGCATGTGTGAGATTTCTCTGGGGACTCCAGCTTCCATCCCAAAACATGCTTCATAGATTGATTGGTTGGTCTAAATTGTCCCTAGATGTGAATGTGAGAGTGCATGAAAAGCAAAGACCTGAACTACCCCCAACTGGAAGATACTGAGTGGGTGGAAAACCTGCACTTTTTGGTGGATATGACTGTGAGAAGCCACTTAAACGAGCTGAATCAAAGTCTCCAGGCACCGCAAAAGCTGTTCTGTCATTCGAGCGCAAGCTGACTGTATTTGCCAGAGATCTACAGCGAAAGAAGACGATGCTGCTGTGTTTTACCTTTGCACTGACTTGCTTGGCATTTGCACAGAAATCAAACTCAACTGTATTCATTTGATTTTATAAACTTTACCTTTTCAAAAGGCTGCTGTTTTCTTTTTTATAAACGCAGGTTGTGTTTTATTGCACTTTGTTTAGTTAGTTTAGAGAGGGGCACGTCACGCATGCTCCATTTTGTTGTTTATTGTTCAAATCCTCAAAATAAAAAGGACATGAAATATCGTATTTCTTTATTACATTTCTTTAATTTTATCCATTTATATTCATTGATATTGTAATGCAGTTAAACTTGAACAACAGAGCAGTCATGTGACGCGTCGTTCTCCGCTGAATGCACTGCAGGGCAAATAAACATTTAATCGTTAATGCTCATTACGTATTTGTAGCAACTTAGTCATATTGATAGTAGGCTAATATAGCTGATATAGATACATATTGCATGTGTTGCCTTCATTATAAGGCTTAAATAGGGCTTTTCATATTTTGTGGCTCCAGACATGTTTTTTGTTTTTTTCGTCCAATTTGGCTCTTTCAACATTTTGGGTTGCCGACCCCTAGTCTAGTGGGTCTAGATGACCAAACTCCCAACGGCAAAATGCCTAAGATAGCACAAAGGTTAAACATGATCACTAAATGTTTTTGACATAAACATTTGTTAGAATGGTTTTTTTTTTCCTGGACAAAGAATATTGTTTTATTTAAACTTATACATTAAATTCACTAAATTAAACTAAGGCTTGAAATATTCCTACATTTTCCTTTTTTTGTATAAAAAAGTTCTTTCTTTTAAAAACAAAACAAAAACGACTAAATGGCATTTAAACAATATTTTCCCATATACTGTACAAGTTTTCTGCTCTAAGTTTTTCTCTAAATCCTTTATTATGTAATGTTTTCGTTTCAAAAGAAAAGCTTCTCACCTGTGTGTGTTCTAATGTATTTTACTAAATTACATTTATGACTGAGCCATTTACCAGCCATAAAAACTATCTCTCACCTGAACGAGTTTTCATGTGTGTTTTTAGAATAGATTTTCGACTAAAACTGGCATCACATTTATTGCAAGGGAAAGGCTTATCCCCTGTGTGAGTTCTTATGTGTGTTTTGAGATGAGATATTTGATAAAAACTTATTTTACATTCTTTACAAGTAAAAGGCTTTTCGCCTGTGTGAGTTCTCATGTGTATTTTGAGATTAGATCTGTCACTAAAACTTGTACCACATTCTTTACAAGTAAAAGGCTTTTCTCCTGTGTGAGTTCTCGTGTGTGTTTTGAGATGAGATCTGTGACTAAATCCTTTATCACATTCTTTACAAGAAAAAGGCTTTTCTCCTGTGTGAGTTCTCATGTGTATTTTGAGATTAGATATTTGACTAAAACCTTTATCACATTCTTTACAAGAAAAAGGCTTTTCTCCTGTGTGAGTTCTCATGTGTGTTTTGAGACTAGATATTTGACTAAAACTTGTATCACATTTATTGCAAGGGAAAGGCTTTTCTCCTGTGTGAGTTCTCATGTGTGTTTTGAGACTAGATATTTGACTAAAACTTGTACCACATTCTTTACAAGAAAAAGGCTTTTCTCCTGTGTGAGTTCTCATGTGTTTTTTGAGATTAGATATTTGACTAAAACCTTTATCACATTCTTTACAAGAAAAAGGCTTTTCTCCTGTGTGAGTTCTCATGTGTGTTTTGAGATGAGATCTGTGACTAAAACCTTTATCACATTCTTTACAAGAAAAAGGCTTTTCTCCTGTGTGAGTTCTCATGTGTGTTTTGAGAGTAAATATACGACTAAAACTGGCATCACATTCTTTACAAGTAAAAGGCTTTTCTCCTGTGTGAGTTCTCATGTGTGTTTTGAGTTTTGATTTTTCCCTAAAAACTTTATCACATTCTTTACGAGTAAAAGGCTTTTCTCCTGTGTGAGTTCTCATGTGTATTTTGAGATGAGATTTTTGACTAAAACATTTTTTACATTCTTTACAAGTAACAGGCTTTTCTCCTGTGTGAGTTTTCATGTGAAATGTCAACTGAGGCTGCCCACTAAACTTATTACCAGATTTTTTAGAATCACAATATCTTTCATCAGACCCATTTTGGACATAATTTCTGTCCCTCCTCTTCCTCTGATCTCTGTTCTGTGGGTCTGTCTCTTCATCTGTAGTTGATGTTGATTCTTCACGTTGGTTTCCTTCTTCATCCTGACTATCAGTTACATTAAAGCTCTGCTGATTGTTTAGATCTGCTTCACTGTTCTCATCTTCCTCATAAGTAGGAATCTCCATCAAGGTATCAGTCTCCTGCTTCAGATCAAGATGCTCTTCATCCACTTCCCCTGGTTCCTCTTTAATCTGCGGAGGTTCTGGTTCCTCCTGTGCCTCTTTAATCAGTGAAGGATCTGATTCTTTCTGTTCCACTCTAAAGTTCCTCTGCTGGTTGCAGAGATCTTCCTCTTCAGTCATCCAATGCTGGGGGAGACCTGCAGGAATACAAACACAAGAAAAAGCCCTTTTATACTTCTAAATTAGTTTGTGTATTGACAAACACCAATAAAAAACAAAATCTGCTCAGTCAGGAACCTTGTAGTTGGAATTTTTAAATGTAAACTATGAAAAACTGTTCATTCCAGTGACGCTGGATGGGATGCCGATCTGCACCTGGGGCTGGGATCAGTCCTTCCCTGGCTCTGGGACAGGGCGGGGCAACCCTCTTGGGGCCCACGGTCACTCTGGGTGACATCCACCAGGTCTACGGGGTCTGGGAGGGGGGGCTTTGTTGGCCCTGTCCTTTGGAGGGCTGTCTGGAAGAGGGGGAGGGCCCACTATAGGTGCGGGACCTTGAAGGTTTGACGGGTCGGGGTCTCCACTGATGCAATCGGCGGTCGCCCCGGCTGGCTGCCTCGGTCCCGTCGAGGCCTGACCAGAGTTCTCCCAGGGGCGCGGACCTGGACTTGCTCCGGGGGGCAGGGCTTTCTGGCTTCTCTCTCTCTCTCTCTCTGTGCGGTGGCGGCGCCTCTTGGGATGGGGCCCCTGGGCTGAAGGGACCTGGGCCCTATTCTGGGAGGGGGGGGGTATTAGGGTGATGGGGGGGGATCAGCCTGCGTTGCACCTTGGGGGAAGGAGCTACTTGGCAGTGGTCCCCCTCCCATGTCTCCGAAGACATGTAGGGCCCTTAGTAAGGGGCGTGCTTGCACATCACTGCCAGCAAGCAGCAGATGTCCTTTAGCGCCCTACCTGCCAATTCTAACTGCACCGTAGACATTTAGGGCCCCTTGGTGGGGAGGGTGATGGGACATCACTGAGTAATCAGGAGATGTCCCCTCAGTGCCCTACCCACCAATTTTAACTGCACCCCCAAATATACATTCCAACATAATCACACACACATGCACACACCCTCACAAACACACACGCACCCATTTAGTTTGGTTTGATTTGGTTTGAAATGGTTTCACAAGGAAGGTGGGACCTTGGACCATCTGTCCCCTACCCCATCCTTGGTAGGGGGTACTGGGCCCTTGGCGACGGCGGCCGTGTTCCCTGGGTGCTGGTTTCCTGGGCCCTGGTTTCCTGGGCCCGGCAGTCTTCTCTTTACGCAGGGAGCGGGATCCCTGAGCTTTCTGGCAAGGCCAAGAGCTGGGGATCACATCACAGCTAAGCCAGGGGGTGTCCATGTCCCTGTGTTGTGGGGTCTGGTCTTTGCCCCCGAGGGGGGGGGGTATTAGGGTGATGGGGGGGGATCAGCCTGCGTTGCACCTTGGGGGAAGGAGCTACTTGGCAGTGGTCCCCCTCCCATGTCTCCGAAGACATGTAGGGCCCTTAGTAAGGGGCGTGCTTGGACATCACTGCCAGCAAGCAGCAGATGTCCTTTAGCGCCCTACCTGCCAATTCTAACTGCACCGTAGACATTTAGGGCCCCTTGGTGGGGAGGGTGATGGGACATCACTGAGTAATCAGGAGATGTCCCCTCAGTGCCCTACCCACCAATTTTAACTGCACCCCCAAATATACATTCCAACATAATCACACACACATGCACACACCCTCACAAACACACACGCACCCATTTAGTTTGGTTTGATTTGGTTTGAAATGGTTTCACAAGGAAGGTGGGACCTTGGACCATCTGTCCCCTACCCCATCCTTGGTAGGGGGTACTGGGCCCTTGGCGACGGCGGCCGTGTTCCCTGGGTGCTGGTTTCCTGGGCCCTGGTTTCCTGGGCCCGGCAGTCTTCTCTCTACGCAGGGAGCGGGATCCCTGAGCTTTCTGGCAAGGCCAAGAGCTGGGGATCACATCACAGCTAAGCCAGGGGGTGTCCATGTCCCTGTGTTGTGGGGTCTGGTCTTCTGGGCCTCGCCAAATTTCCAAATGTGGACGACCCTGCTCTTGCCATGTTTGCAACACCCCTTGTGTGGACCCCCTCTTCTCCTGGGTGTCTTCATCCTGGGCAGGAGCGGCTGGCCCCTTGCCTTGCTCCTTCATGGACCAACCGTGGGCCGGGTGGGTGGCTGCATGGCGCGCGGGCTGGGTCTCCCTTGGGGGGCCCTGGCTCGTACCTGGAGTTGAGGCGGGGGGATGCCCAGAACTCCTGAGTGGTGATGAGGTGCTCATCTGGGGCTGTGGGCACTCTTCTGGGCCGGTGCCCTGTGTTGGGCCCTCGCTGCGTGGCGGGGGGCTACTCTCCTGGTTGAGCTGGAGCTGCACTCTCTGTCCCCTGCCCCCATGCCTCCCTGCTCTCTGGCTCTGGGGGCCCCGTGGGCGGTCCTGTGGGGGGCTCTGGCTGCCACAGCTGCTGTGGCAGGGGTCTTGGTGCAGGGATGGCTCGGCACTTCCCCTCCAACTTTTCACCTTCCCTAATGCATTTTTTAGAGGAACATAAACACTCACTTGAGCACAGGTGTTAGTTCACCTTTGCACTAATATTTTGCGTGGTTTAATGAAATATTTCACACTAGTTCAGGGGTGGGCAAACTACGGCCCGCGGGCTGGATCCAGCCCGCCCCCCATGTTTGGTCAGGCCCACTGAACAATATCAGAGACCCATGTTTTGATTTGATCTCAAGAAGTGACATTTTCTTCCCCCTTCTGCAGTCTGTGCTCCAACCTGAGTTCCTCTAAAATTCCTGTCAAACAGAACAGAAGACAGTCTTCCTTTCTACGTTGCAGTTCATCTTTACCGGTATAGCTCATTCTTTTAGAGCGATTATGCTGCGTTTTTTAAAACAGCACCTTGTTCTGTGTCCTGATTGGCAGGAGACCCTGTCAATCAATCTCCTCAGTCCGTGCCGTGTCTCCTGTACGTGGAGCTCTTCATATCTATGGAGTGATATTTCTGCCACCGCTTTCAAAAACGGTTTTTGCGTTTGCAAAACACATTTTTTCGTGTGCGTTGTGTCAAATCTCGCTCTTGTCCTATCTTTGATTTTGCTGACTAATTTGAGCGAGACTTGGCGTGATATGACTGCCACTGGCATCGCCAAAAAGAAATTTGCATGCACTTTTTTCCTATCTTTGCTGAGGTAAGTTTCGGTTTGACGTGACCAAGCTGCCATCAAACAGCTGCTGATTGGTCCAGATTCTAACCAATCAAGTGTCTCTGTCTCATATTGACGGTACTCCGAGGTTGACATGGACTTTGGACTTTGTGTCGGTTCTGTTCGTATTCATGTCAGTGTAGTGATGAACGTGTTTAAAATGTCTGCAGCAGAAAAAAACATGTCCAAACTCTGACTCCATCCAGCAGGGAAGCAACACTTTTTAAGATTTGTATCTGAACTATTGTTTTATTTTAGTCAAAAATTGTTGAAATATTGAGAAAAAATAGCATTTTTTATGACTAATATTTTTTAACTTTGGACAAACGCTCACAAGTTCTAAAACATAAATGATAATAAAGGTCAAAAAATGCCTCTTCTGTGTTATATACATTGAGTTTACTGTGGTGAGCCATCATTCTTCTGCTTATTATTGCTGTTCATCTGATCCCAAACACGTGTGCAGCATTAAATAATATGTGCTTTTAATCTTTTATTGTTTTGTTTTAACAAACAGATCTTAAAGAAAATCACACTTTTCACTAATAATTTGCTCTGCAGGATTCACAGATCCCACACAGGCCTGCTGATTTAATGTCAGCAAATAAACTTTACAGTTTCAGGAGATCCTCAGCCATAAATTCACAATATCTGACTTAATAAAAATGAACGAATGCTAAAAAAAGAAAGTATGAATTATTGTTAAAATTATATTTAAAAAAATGAAAACGTCTTCATCCAAAAAATACAAAAATGAGGGTAAAAAGAGCTGGTTCAGCCTCTGAGCCCCGGCAGCAGACACCATGTTAGATTCATATGGCAATGTGATTGGTTAGAATCTGGACCAATCAGCAGCTGTTTGATGGCAGCTTGGTCACGTCAAAACGAAACTTAATTCAGCAAAGATAGGAAAAAAGTGCATGCAAATTTCTTTTTGGCGATGCCAGTGGCAGTCATATCACGCTAAGTCTCGCTCAAATTAGTCAGCAAAATCAAAGATAGGACAAAAGCGAGGTTTGACTCAACGCACGCAAAAAATGTGGCTTCGAAAACGCAAAAAACGTTTTTGAAAGCAAAAAAAAAATTTTTGAAAGCAAAAAAAACAATTTTGAGCAAAAAACTTAGAAAGTTTTGTGTTAAACTTGGTGGTGGCAGAAATATCACTCCATACATATCTACAGAAATCTTTGATCCATCAGATCTTTGTTTTTATTCTAAGACCCTGGACTTAATTTCCATGAAAGTTTGAGATTTCAAACAAGAGATAAGGATGAAAATGTTCATGTCTGTCTGAGAAAAGTGTATGTAGGCAGTGAGGAGTTTTACTGTCATAAATTTCTGTATTCAGACTCCATGGATTTCAGCGATCATGGTTATTTTTAGAAAGAAACTCCTGCAATAAAATGGGGGCACTCTGTACTGGTGAAAAGGTACAGCAGATATATGCGTAGCTGCAGCAGAACATGTAGAAATTTTGTTAACTTTTTCATAATTATGTCCCCTAAATTGGCAGTGGACGATGTTTGCTGTCAACGACCGGGATGGACGATGATATCGTCGGTGGGTATTTTTTAATTTTCCGTTCTTATCTAATTGCTATTCGTTATTTTACTTTATTACTTTATTTATTTTATTTCCCAACTAATGACTCATCTGCGATGATCCAGAATAAACTGAGGGAAGTGACTTTAACAAAAAAAGTAAACAAAATAGAAAGAAGTCCGCTCAGCACTTGATTAGTCAGGTGGACCGGCGGAGTGCGGACTTACAACTTTGTGTTTGATAGGAGGGGGGGGGTGCTTTGTTACATGAGCGGTATCAGGGCTCCAGACTAACTTTTTTCACTAGTAGCACTGTGGCCCCCAACTGAAAATTTTAGGGGCACAACCAGGAAATGTAGGGGCGCATACCGTAAATCAACATGCTAACCAAATCTACTAATTTCCACTGTATTACGAATTTCAAATTCAGTGTCACATTTTATTAACTGTGAAATGACCTAAAGGTTACTACGGTAATCATAGTAAATAAAATACCTTACATTTAGAATAAAAAAAGTTTTTAGTAACAAAGTGATTACCGCAGTAACCGTTCGGTCATTTCACAGATACAAACAATACTTAAATGTATGTAAACATTAGGGGATGGAAATTCAAGGTGGCCAAGATGCACAATAAGCGTGTTTGAGATCACCCAGATGGTCGCAACGCTGCGCAGATCACCTGGTGTGAGACGTATATTTTTGTTTTTGCTCCAACATCACCTGTCAATCAAAACCAAAAGATATCACGAGAAAGGGGTGGGAGCAAGGCGCCAACCTACGCGAACACAGCTGGAAATTTAGTACTGCACTGACTGAAAGCTGCCCTACAGACTACAAAACAATGCATTATGGGACATGTGTCCTGATAGTTTTTGTAGTTCAGTGATCAATTAAAATAATTTAAAATACCAACTCATTAAAAAAAGGCTACATACATTAAAATAATTAACAACATTAAAATAATTATAAAAGATATAATACCACAAATCACAGATCATACTAAGGGGAAGAGGCATATTAAAAGAAAATTGAATCTTAAGGACAACAACTTCCTGTTCTCCTTCAGTCTCGCTTTAGCTTCGCCTTCATGATTTAGGACTGCTATCCGTCCCGCAGCTCTAGGGGAACAACCTACCGAACTCGGGTCTAAAAGTGTGTGTCATTCTGAGCACAGCAGAGCTCGGATTGTGAGCACACACAGTGGTTTGAGCTTCTAAGCAGAAATGTCGCTCAGTCCTTAGAAACCGTTCAAACACGTGGATTTGTGTTTCCAGTCGTGTCCCGACTAAATAAAGGCTGATGTTATTCCCACATGTTTACGTGCAGCCAGGATGCAGATTGCAGCACCACCCAAAGCTAATGTTGTTAGCCCGTGTTAGCATACTGCTAATCCTGGCTTCATTTCCGGCTCCGTTCTTCAACAGACAAAGCTCTGACCACACAGATTAAAAATAAAATGATGAGCGAACAGGCGCTTCATAATAATCGTAACATTATTAAAAGCATGTTAAAGGGCACACCGGGACGAATATCGGCGCACGTTATTTACCAGCGTTTTTCGACACGTTTTTTTGTGTTCACACCCAAGCGATTTTCGCTGACGACGAGCTGAGTGAACATGCAAATTCATTCCCTGACATTAGATGGCGCTTACTATAAAACAGAAAAACTCCTGTACACAAGGTGGCCCTGCGCAACTTTACGCTTCTTAAACTTGCTTTTCACTCAGAAGAAGAGATTATTTATTTACACGCTTGTCAGAATCATACAAAGAAAACATGAATATTTCAAGCACCAGTAGCTTCAGCTCCAGTTCCAGCAATGAAGAAATTACAAGACCTGAAAATGTATCATGAGCGTTTTCGGGGATGTTTTAGAATGTCCGTCTTATTTCTTCGCGGCAGTGTAGACGCTACTTGGCGTATATCTTCTTCGCCGTTACGTATGTGTGCTCAGCAAGACAGTTTTGTGTTGGAGCGCCCCCAAGTTGTGTTTTACTTTAACTTAAGAAGCTCCAGACACGTGTGCAAAAGCGTAATTTTCATTGGTCGTAAAGTTTTTGAAGCAAGTAGTCACGAGGCGTTAAACGTCAGCGAATATCGCGCATGAAATTCGTCCCGGTGTGAACAGACCTTAAGAAGATTGTCTCGTATATTACCGAGCTGACATGTCAATGTATATAGCTGCTCGGCACTGTTTAACATTGTTTTGTATTGAATTGTTATATTCAATAAAGTTTGGAGGAAAAAAATAACCGCTCGGCGGAACTTATATCCTCTTCCGGTTTTTCAAACCCTACTGCGCATGTGCGAATGATTTACTCCGACCGAAAGTGTGACCCATGTGAATGTTTGTTATATTCTGAAAACATTTCCCTGGGCCCATGTACACGACTGGATTATAATCCAACCATTGATCCGATCAAGATATTTTGCACATGTAACCGCGGCTCATAGTGTCTACTCGAAGCGTGGGGGGGGCGTGGCATCACAATGGTGTCTCTCTATCGGGATGTCACTCACCCATCACAATGGACGATGGAATCACAGCACAACCCTAACGCACAGGACACAGTGTAGCTGCGCAAATCGTGAGAAGTGACGCAGCCCTCAAAGTCTCTGTGGAATTATCACGGGAGAGGATTGACTATCAGAAAACAAGTGGAGGGAGACCAAATATCCAAACAGTCATAGTCATAACGAAACCACTCAAAGCATCGAGAATTAGAGACCAAAAACAAGACAGAAACATCCAGAACAACAGGAACACGGAGGTCCAGGACTGAGCTACCCAGAACAAGAAAACAACATGGCCATGGGGAAAAATGCACATAGCAAAATTCAGGTGGCCCAACAGAGGCAAATTCTTAATTATACAACCAAAGATTGAATTAACGTTGTGCTGCATAATCGCAAGAGATGACAAAGTGGCAGAGAGGCATCCATCAATAAACCGGAGCTCCATGGCAGGAATGATTCCAGATGGGCAGAGGACCATACGTCTTACTTAAACAAAGCGGACTCCTAGATTCGAAAATGAGTCGCGACCACAGAAATGCAAAACACTGTTGATAATGGAAAAAAATAGAACACATCAAGAAGATGCAAAACAAAGGGGAGCCCATAGGATTACACCAAGTCCAGCACAGGACTTCTGAGAAATGTTGTCGAAAACATGACTGATATGACAGCCAAAAGCTAAACTGATACAAAACACTTTGAGTGCCACCTGAAGCCAAAAGACGCCACTGGGAGGGATGGTGAGGCCAAACAGTGAGAACATCAATATCAGCCTCCCCCAGCCATGCGCTGCGTCCGCTGGAATTAATCATGGAGATGGCCTGGTCAGCACAGTGCAAAAACAAAAAACCGGAAGGATCACAAGGAATTAGGCTGGTGATGCCCAAAATGAATGAACCGCGAGGCGCCAACAGTTCTCACATACAGTCACCTTGACGGCAGTGATGCCAAGCTGCTGTTGGAAAAGTTTCATCAACCGGGAGGTGAAGTTGGTTCCCAGGTCTGTCAGAATTTCATTAGGTATTCCTAACCAGGAGAAAAACTGAATAAACGCTCTCATGACTGCAGGAGCTGTAATTGTGTGCAGGGGAAAAGCTTCTAAGAAGTATGGTTGGGCGATGTCCCTTAAATTGGCCGTTGACGATGTTTGCTGTCAACCATCGGCGGGATGGACGATGATATCGTCGTGGGGGGGTCTATTTTTTAAATTTTTCATTCTTATATAATTACTATTCGTTATTTTACTTTATTTATTTTATTACCCAACTAATGACTCATCCACGATGATCCAGTATAAACTGAGAGAGGTGACTTTAACAAAAAAAGTAACAAACAAAATAGAAAAGAAGTAGTCCGCTCCTGCACTTAATCAGTTGAGTGGACCGGCGGAGCACGGACTTACAGCTTTGTGTTTGAGGAGAAGGGGGTGGGGGGTGCTTTGTTACATGAGCGGTATGTGTGGGAGATTTAGGACTGCGATCCGTCCTGCAGCTCTAGGGGAACAAGCTACGGAACTCGGGTCTAAAAGAGTGTGTATGAGCACAGCAGAGCTCGGATCGTGAGCAAACACAGCGGTTTGAGCTTTGAAGCAGAAATGTAGCTTAGAAACGATTCAATCATGTGGATTTATGTTTCCAGTCGTGTCCCGACTAAATAAAGGCTGATGTTATTCCCACATGTTTACGTGCAGCCAGGATGAAGATTGCAGCACCACCCAAAGCTAATGTTGTTAGCCCGTGTTAGCATACTGCTAATCCTGGCTTCATTTCCAGCTCCGTTCTTCAACAGACAAAGCTCTGACCACACGGATTAAAAACAAAATGATGAGCGAAGACGGGCGCTTCATAATAATCGTAACATTATTAAAAGCACATTTAGAAGATCGTCTCGTATATTACCGAGCTGACATGTCAGTGTATATAGCCGCTCGGCGGAACTGATATCCGCTTCCGGTTTTTCAAACCCTACTGCGCATGTGCAAATGATTTATTCCGACCGAAAGTGTGACCCATGTGAACGTTTGTTATATTCTGAAAACGTTTTTCTGGGCCCATGTACACGGTTGGATTCTAATCCGACCATTGATCCAATCAAGCTATTTTGCACATGTAACCGCGGCTCATAGTGTCTACTCGAAGCGTGGCTGGGGCGTGGCATCACGATGGTGTCTCTCCATCGGGATGTCAGTCACCCATCACGATGGAAGATGGTATCGTCCATCGGCACAACCCTACTAGGAACCGTGTAGCATAATCACAAACCACCAGGATGTACTCGTGACCACTGCTGCTCTTAGGTAATGTACCAACAATGTCCATGGCTATTCTCCTGAATGGTGAGGAAATGATAGGAAGTGGGTGCAGTAATGCTCTGTCTGACTTATGTATAGTGACAGTTTTCTGGCAGGTAGGACATGTTGCACAGTACGTCTGAATATCAGTGTACATAGATGGCCAGAAAAAACATGAACTAACACGATATGTTTTGCGACGACCCAGGTGACCCACCCATGGGAGTGCGTGTGCTAAGAGCATGATGCCTGAGGTGGTTGGAACAACTAACCGTATGTGTTCACCTTCAGCTGCACACAGAACATCATCCACAACAATAACCTGCACATTTCCCAAACATGTGTTACTTTCCATCGTCACTTTGGCGAACGAAGGTTTTAAAGTTTGGTCTTCATTTTGTAAAGCTAGAATGTCAGCTGGTATTTCAAATGTTTCTGCTGTGGATGGGATCTCAGGATCCGGCAACTTAATTTTTTTTTTCAAACCGTCTCTGGACTTTTTTTGCATTTCTTTGCTCCCATCAAAGAAACTGTCATCCATGTGTGGAAGACTTTGCTTCCCAGCTTTAGCCTGAGCTCTAGTAAGCATGGGTGCTGACACACTAACAGCTAGCTCAGCTTAGCTTTAGCTGTATCAGTAGCCTCATTCAATAAGTCCCCCAACATCAACATAGGTAAATCACACCCCAAAATCAAATCAACAAGGCAGGTTCTCTACCACCCCAGCAGTCAAAAGACATGATTGTTCATTTATGGTCACAGTTACATCCGCTTTTGTGTACAAATGTTTGTCGCCATGTATACACACAACATTTGTTTGCCTGCCATAATCAAGTCCACCAAAAGGGATTCAACTCTGTTTGACCATTCATTCATTTTCTTAGCCGTTTTTCCCTTTCGGGGTCACGGGAATAACGGAGCCTGTCCCGGCCACTTGTGGGGGAAGGCAGGGGACAACCTGGATAGGTCGCCAGTCTGTCACAGGGTAGAATGTCCACAATCCATTCACTCTCACAGTCATACCTAGAGACAATTTAGAGTTGCCAATTAACCTATGAAGCATGTTTTGGGAGGAAGCCGGAGACCCCGGAGATAACCCAAGCATGCACGGGGAGAACATGCAAACTCCACACAGAAAGGCCCCCCGTTGATGTTGTTTTTCACGTCCCCCAGCCGGGACTTGAACCAGGGGCCCTCTTGCTGTGAGGCAAGAGCACTAGCCACTGCGCCACCGTGCAGCCCTGTTTGACCAAAGAAACAAAACTGCCAGTGTCCAGCATAGCAGTAACCTGCTGTCCATTCACAGTCACAGATTTAAGTGGCTGGAAAATGTCTTTGTCCGTGTGAACAGGTGCTGCTCCTGCAACAGTCTCTGGCCTGGGTGCGTAGCAAGTACCTGTGAATTTAGTCTTGCAAATTGGGCATACGGAGGCTTTGTGACCAATCTGCTGGCAATAGTAACATCCACAAACTAGAGGTGTCACGATTTCGACTTTAAATCGAAAACGATCAAAATTAAGTCACAGTCTCGAACTCCGAATTAAAAAATGGAATCGTTGATGCTGCCACGCCCCCATGTTGCGTCCGGTTACTTCCCAAGCGGAAAAAAACACTCGTCTTGAAGTGCTGTGAGTCAACTCCTCTAACAGCCGCTCAAAAGACAGCATGGCAACTGCAGATGCAGGAGACCCATCGACAGAACTCGAATCCCCTCCTCTTTCACTGAAGTCGCTGGTGTGGAAGTATTTTGGATTTCCACCAGTGAGACGTGTTGACAACGGTCGCGTTGTTGAAAAAAAAAACTCTTTGCAAGCTGTGCTATATATGTGTATATAATATGTACCATATTCTCTCACTGGCATTACAACTAACATGGCAGGGCATCTGGCACCACAAAAACATAGATTTATTTATTTATCTGTTAAACATGTGCTTCTCAAATAACGGGGCGCGCCCAGATGCGATGCCGGGGGGCGCGCCCAGCAGCAGCGGTCTTAGGCAAAGGTGCGAAAATTTAACGGGGGTCGGCGGTGACAGCAGCTCAGTGCTTGGTAAAAATCTGTGCCACTGTTTGTTTCTTCTTATCTCTTATATCAGAGTTTTTAACAGCCTGAAACAGTGAACTGCCGTCCCTGCAGGGGCGCGCTCCCGTGTCCTGTCACATGCCGCTCCCATGTGAGAGAGAATGAAAGGGGAGGGGTGGTGGGATCCGGCTGAGAGTCGGAACGTGCCTTTAGATTCCCCAGCTCATGCTAATAATGTCATTCTATGAACTATTGTAGACATTTTGGTGACGTCTTTATTTTCCATCAATATTTTCTTTGTCTGCCTGTTGTGTAGTTGGTGTCCGTATTTGACATAAAGACAGCAGGTAATGCAGGAAAACATCTGCACTAGGGCTGCACGATATGAGGAAAACTCGCGATATGCGATATTAGAGAATAATATTGCGATAACGATATAATTTGCGGTATATAAACAAATAGCAAAATAACCAAACAGCCAATTTCTTTCCTTTCATTGCAACAGTTACTCCAAATGACACTCATCGACATAGGTGACAAACATCTAACATAATAGGGCTCCATCTGATTGGTCAACAACGTGAAGGCGTCCATCCGATTGGTCAAATGCATAAAGGGATTTATTTGATTTGTTAAATGGTTCAAGTTGCCATTAGATTGTTTTAACACATTTAAAGTCTTACGATTTATTGCGATATTTGCCGTCTTTTGCGATATGCATATTGCAGAGCTGGATTTTGCGATAACAATAAATTTGCGGTATATTGTGCAGGCCTAATCTGCACTTTATGAAATCAGAAATAAACAATTATCATTTAGAATCAGCACAATGTTTTTTACCTGTTTCTTCAGACTAAAATTCTTACATATATTGGTGCTGCTGTGTTAATGTTTTCAGATCAATTTACATGAATATTATTTATTGATTGAATTATTTTTCTCTGCATCAAATGGTTCAGTTGGTCAAAATGTTTCTAGTTTAAATAAGGACTAACAGATATATTTATTTTAAGCTTTTCTTCTATTTTAGACTATAACAGGGTTTCTGTGTGGCTAAATAAAGTTAATATTTGTTGAAAGTGGATTTACATTGCTTTTTTTTCTTTTTTTATAGTTAAAAGATACAATTTTAGGTATACTTACACAATGTTTATAGATACTAACCTAATACATTGTCTTCGCGGTTGTGTGTGTGTCTGAGTGTGTGTGTGAGGGGGGGGAGCGAAATATTTTCTTTTTCCTAGGGGGGGGCCTTGCAAAAAATAATTGAGAAGCACTGTGTTAAACCAACAACTACACAAACTACTCTTCTGTCTTCGTTTGGAATTAAACTTCCAAGCATCTCAACTCGTGCAAATGCGATTACGCGTGCGGTAGGAGTATTCATAGTGGTGGACATGCAACCTTATTCAGTGGTGGAAAACTCGGGTTTTAGGCATTTAATTAGCGTGCTAGAGCCACGTTACGGATACCCAAGTAGAACGCATCTCACAGCTACGGTGATTCCCTCTATGCTCAATAATGTAAAAGAGAAAGTTATTGAAGTTCTCCTTCCATATTCCTCTTTAAGAAGAACTTAAAACTGCAAAACTGTTACAGTTGTCTTGTGTTGTTCTATTATAAAAAATGTTAATGTTTTTGACAACTCAAAGAGAAGCTCTAAATAACATATCCATCTTTAGGAAGAGGATGAAAGAATGAAAAAATACAGTCATCATTCTCAGGGGATAAAGTAGTTATCAGTGTGATACATGTTCATCTGTTCAGAAATAGTTTAAGACACTTAGTTGTTCAGAGACTATGGACATGTCTGTTTTATTGTTTTTGTTTAATTTGTTGTGAACTTGAATGTCATCTTTTGTGAAGAAGACTGCACTCACAAAAGAGAAACTGAATGTCAGTTAATTTTACATTTTCAATTGACTAAAGATATAAGTTATTGTTACATTATGTTGTTAATAAAAGTTTTACATTTGACAATGTAGTGTGGTACATTGCAAACAAAGGTCAGATATTATATTGCATTAAAGTCTAGTTTAAAAAATGACAATCTGGGCTTTAAAAAGAATAAATGTAAAAATCGAGAATCGAATCGAACAGTGACCTTAGAATCGAAAATGCAATCGAATCGAGGATTTGGAGAATCGTGACACCCCTATAAATGAAAATGCAAAATGTTTTTTTTTTTGCATTGGAAAATGCAGTTTTTATCTGTAAATCCTCATGCTATTCTCTCAGAGCTCTGCTCTACTCTGTAGCTAACACAGCTCCGCTGTTTGTGCTCACAGATCCAGTCTGTCGTCACATCTGTTTCCCTTACACGCCATCACTGTAGCGGCTCCCGGGAAGCGCTAACAGCCAACAGAGCCAGCCCGCTCGGGACTCCTGAACCTTATATTTTTTATTTTCATGGAGACAATAATTATAAATCATTTTATTGTTCCCTCTAGGGTTAAAGCGGGACAGCAAGCTTTCAAACTCAGCCAGAGAGAGATGGAAAAACCGCTGAAGCGGCCGTTATCAAGGGAGCTGAAGCTGGGATGATGTCATGAACTCAAACTTGGAAGCATGATTACCATTTAGAACTCTTCTAAATTAAAACCTGATCTCTGAACATTCTCCGTGTCTACCATGCAAAGTGACATAAACACAGACACTGCTACATGGCCATGACCAGGCTACAAACATTAGCTGGTAGCTCCTCCCACACACATCCTGGTGCGTTCACAGATCTCCAGTACATAGAAGATTAGAGGCATTCCAACAGCCTCCCAGCCCAACGTTGTCCGCTACTATATTTCATGAGAAAAAAAACAAAGGCAGAACCAACCCTAAAAACTTATATAGCCAATTTTCATCCGCAAATTTAGAACCAAAATCGACCAGATCTGGTAAGACTGTGGATGTGTTGAGGTGCATACTCCCCCCTAGTGTTGAGGTGCATGCTTTGCACCGTCACGTTCACTGATGCATCTTCCATCGATGTAGTCAGGGTGCTGCTGCTTATGTCTGAGTAAAGGAGTAGCCAATCACAAATGTGTCTCCGCCTTTTCTGGTTTGATTGACAGACTCATTCTGCTGAAAAAGCTCATTATGAAATAAATAAGTCATTCTGAAAAACAGCAACATGAAATAAAGACAAAGATACTTTGGAAAATATTGATTTGGAGATCTGATTTTCTGAAAAAAGCCATAAAATTATAATAATATTCAACCATGATTAAAATTAATATTTTAAAATGGTGTTTTAAAATAATGCACAGGTTTCTAAAGCAAAACGAAAAATACTTAATAATATAATGGCTAATTTATTTTTCACAATTTCACGATCTTTTGATATATTGATAAGAGACTTATTGTGATTGTGTATTTGCATGAGGTCATATTTATTTATTCAATTATGAACAGTTTGGGACTCCATACATGATTGGTCCAAAATGCTTAACAGCTCTAAAAGATACCGAAGCCAACAACATAATGTTCTGATATAATCTTTGTTGTCAATAACAACAAATCCAATCGCCAATTTGAGCCAGGCAACAGTAGCCGCGTTTAAATGGGCAAAAGTAATCTGAATGAACGCCTGATCAGAAAGAAAATGCGTCATGTAAACGCGCCGTTCGGAATACTCCGCCCCAAACAGACTCCATCGGATCAGAATTTCTTTCCGATCGAGATAGGTGGGTTATACCGATCGTTGTTCATGTAAACGGTCATTCCGATCGTGTGTCACTGCTGCTCTGGGTTACGGGACGACCAGCTCTGCGGACGCCCCGTGAAAAGCGCCGCTCCGCTCTCGCCCCGCTGGCTCTCCCCTCTCTTCCACCCCTCACGGGGGAGATTCGGAGGAGGAGCGCTTTGTGCCCCCCCCGATGCTCACTCGGTCCACTGGCACCCGAGTGAGCAGAGCAGCTGGATTAATAATTTTGTGTCGGGGGGGGGGGGGGGGGGGGGGGGGGGGCTTTTTTACGTGTGCGTTTTGTTGTTTTGTTATGTGTGGGAGAATTCAGACTGCGAGCCGTCCCGCCACTCTGGGTTAGCGGCTGCAGGACTCAGGAGGAACCATGTTCGAACAGAGCTCGGGCCGCTAGCTCACAGAGTGGCTTTGGGGCGGTTTGTGTGAACATTTCAGAGCAGAAATAAATGTCGCTCAGCCCTTAGGAAGCTCCAGATTGCTGCGTTTCTCGCACAGTCATGGATTTTGTGTCCATCCATCAGGCTAATGATGTTAGCCCGTGTTAGCCTGTCCTAAGCTTTCGTCTATCTTAATTCTTCCACAAAAAAGCACTGACCACACAGATTAAATATAACGATGAGAGAACAGGCGCTTCATAATATTCTTAACATTAATAAAAAGCACGTTTGGAAGATCGTCTCGTATGTTACCGAGCTGCTGCATAAATGTCTGTGGCAGCGGTTTGTTTACATCGGGACCTATTTCCGCATCCGGGTGATTTTACACTACTGTGCATGCCCAAATTATTCATTCCGAACGAAAGTGTGAGCCATGGGAACGTTTGTTCTAATCGGAAAAAGGTTTGCTGTGCCCATGTGCACGGGTGAATTTTAACCCGACTATTGATCCCATCAATATATTTTGCCCATGTAACCGCGGCTAGTGATTAGTCAGGCGGTCTGAGTCACATTTTTAGGGCAACCAGTTGCCAATCATGATAAGCTAGTTCAAAGTCCACGCCCCCCATCACTGAAAGCTGCTCAGAAGAAGCTGTCAATCAAACATTCGAGGTGGGGCCAGTGGGCACCTTTTACCGAGGCATCTGATTGGTCAGTTTATAACTTGAATAACTAGCAATAAAGAAAACATATTATGAAAAACAAACACAAAGATTAGCAACAATATATTAAGAAAAATGTTTCACAGCAAGAATAGTAATTCTATCTATTTAGAATGAGTAACAGCTGCATGTTTATCTATAGACGTCTAATGGAGTTTGGCTTCTTAGAGACAGCAGCTACTTCCTATTTGGAACCCGGGGGGGTGAGGGATGGGGGGTGCTCTACTGTCCAGTGATGATATAGTCTATGCTTTTTAGCATAGACCCCTTTTAGACAGCTCCTCATGGTTTGACTACTAACTAATAAACAGTGTTGGGTTAATGAATTACATAGTAACAGTACTTACTAACAGTAGTTACTTTGGTCAGTAATGGAGTATTTCAGATCACAGGCTCCGCAGTAATACATTACTACTTATATATACGAAATACTTAATTCCAACAAAATAATAATCGGATATACCGTCAGGTCCATAAATATTGAGACAGGATCAATTCCAACAATTTTGGCTCTATAAATCACCACAATGGCTTTGAAATGAAACCAACAAGATGTTCATTAACTGCAGACTGTCAGTTTTAATTTGAGGGTATTTACATCCAGATCAGGTGAGCGGTGTAGGAATTAAAACTGTTTGCATATTTGCCTCCCACTTGTTTAGGAACCAAAAGTAATGGGCCAATTGCCTTCTCAGTTGTTCCATGGCCAGGAGGGTGTTATTCCCTCATTGTCACAATTACAGTGAGCAGATAAAAGGTCCAGAGTTTTGATGTTTGGTGCAAGCATTTGGAATAAGAGCTGTCACTATCAGTGAACCAAGGCATCATTAGGCTGAAAAACAAAGGAAAACCATCAGAGAGATAGCAAAAATATTAGGTGTGACCAAAATGCCTGTTTGGAACATTCTTAAAAAGAAGGAACGCACAGGGAGCTCAGCAACGCCAAACGACCCGGGAGACCACCGAAAACAACTGTGATGGATGAAGGAATAATTCTGTCCCTGGTGAAGAAAACTCCCTAAACGGAGGGTTTACCACAAGATGTAAAACCTTAGTGAGCCTCAAAAACAGGAAGGCCAGACTAGAGTTTGCCAAACAACATCTAAAACAGTCTTCCCAGTTCTGAAACAACATCCTATGGACAGATGAGACCAAGATCAACTTGTACCAGAGTCATGGAAAGAGAAGAGTAGGAAGGAAAGGAACTGCTCATTATCCAAAGCATACAATCTCATCAGTGAAGCATGGTGGTGGTAATGTCATGGCGTGGGCATGTATGGATGCTAATGGAACTGGTTCTCTTGTATTTACTCATGATGTGACTGCTGGCAAAAGCAGAAGGATGAGTTCTGAAGTGTTTCGGGCAATATTCTCTATGGAAGCATTTGTGTAGCATAATTTAAAAAAATCAATACCGGAAATGCTTTTTGATTTTCAAAATAAGCTTCATTTGTCGACTCAAAATTAAAAAGAAAAAGCAATCCACTAAACCGCTTCTTCTTCTTCTTCTACACCACTCATTTTGTCACTTAATTAAAATGATAATGAAAATGGTATTTGACATTTTATTTTGTGTAGCAAAAATCAGTTAGAAATGTCTAACTTTAAAATTATAATAAATTAAGAGAAATGCTTTTTCATTTTTTACCTAAAAATCGCTTCATCTTTCTCATAATTAAAACACAAATGCAAAGAGGGGATTGCATTTTTGTTTTAACATCCACCCTGCGAATAGTGTTGCAAAACACAATTTCAGTTAGCATTTACAGGAGGGAGGCGGGGCAATGATGTCAGTGTGTGTTAGTCCAACCGGCAAATGCCAAAGCTTAGCATGGTGAAATCTGCTAGAGCCGTTCATGGGGCTGTAGCTGTCCTGGAACAGCAGAATCAGCGGGAAGCTGCAGTAGACAATATTCTAAATGTGGTTTTATTAGTTATGATTATTATTAATGACCCGCTCGATCATAATCTTTTAAATCTGTTCAGCCAGTGCTTCTGTCTTGGCTATAAGAAGGGTTAGCATCAGGCTAATACGTGCTAAAAACATTAGTGGTGGAGGAACACATCTTGTTTGTTGCATTTCAAATCCAAAAATGCTGACAATGAGTCACTGTCCCAATATTTATGGCCCCTCCTGTGCATTTGAATGCACCACAGTTAAGGGACACGATGATTGATCGATATGCATTTTGGGACATGAGTGATGCATGATGGGATACGTAGCATGTAGCCCTCAGATGTAAAGTTACTGCTAACTCCTAAAGAGTATGTTCATAAAAGCTAAGTTACCTCAGCACGTCCTGAATATCATTATTCCTGTTTGACCTTAAAGTACAACACCCAATACTGCAGACGCTCTCAGTCTGCCGGCCAGACGCCCGGATGATTCATGACAAACAAAAGAGCTCCAAGGCCAGAGCTTCGGAGCTCGCCCACGGCCAGCTGGACAAAAATAGCTCACACCGCGGCCAGCCGGAGCTCGTTTGCTTTGTTTCTGGAATGAAATAGAAATATTTAAATCTATTTTCTCAACTGCAAGACACATCAATGAACCGAACACCAGAGTAGAGCCCTGCCCGGGACTATTTTCTTCATCCCGCTCCCGTCCGCACCCGCCGAATTTCTGAGCAATCCCGCCCGCTCCCGCAATATGCATGTCCACTCCCGCCCGCACCCGCAAAACTCATAAAATTTAGTCCCGCACAGTAATAGAGATGCATTGATTTTGTATCGTCCCCCGTCCCCCAAGGAAAAAAACACGTATTTTTATTGATATTATTACAGAGATTCATGTCCTCCTCCAGCCTCATCTTTTCATGCATTCCTCTTTGTGTAATGTGCAACTTAATTATTAAATATATTTTCACAAATCCTGTTCGGTAAAAAAGTGTGCGTGTGTGCGCGTGCAGACAGACGGCCTGAATCGCTGAACCAGCTGGTAAAGATGCAGGTCAAAGTCATTTGAATTTATGGAGGAAGAAAAACATTAATGGTTCAACAGAGCTGAAAATCTATGAATTAATTTTTTCCTGACGGAAAAATACTTTTTTTTTTTAGCTTCAGCCTTTTCCTGTTTTTGCTGTTTTGCACCTCAGTGGGGCATCAGCAGGCAGATCTGAACAGCATGCGTGTCTCACCATGAACCTCGTTTGAGGTTCTTTTTTGCTTTATCCATTGACATCATGTCCCTGTCAGGTAACCTCTGCTTCTTCCTTATCCCGTGCAGTGTTGCCAGATAGATTGACAGCTCTTTCATCCTTCTGCTGCGCTAGAGTGTCCTGACTAACGTGTTATGCTATGACCGTATTTTGCGCTCTCTGTGTAGAATACACTGGGAGCACGGGGAAAAAACAACTCTCAGCTACAGAGGATATGAACAGGTGAACAGGTAGAGAGGAAAAGCAGGTAAAGAGGCGGGGGAGGGGCTTAGGCTTCAAACTGTCAGAGATGCAAACACGGGCGTCAGATTCAGACGCAGCTTTCACTGCGTGAGGTGAAGATGAGACTTTCTCTTGAATGATTCTATGAACTCAAACATAGAAACATGATTACCAAGCAGAACTCTCCAAAATAATAAACCTGATCTCTCCACATTCTTTGTGTCTACCATGCATTGATGCACACATCGCTCCACGTAGCGATCAGACCAGAACTTTAGCTGATGGCTCCGCCCATACGCAACCGCGATATCAGGCTTTAAACAACACAATTTCTAAGAGGCGGGGCGGGGCGCACCCCCAACATCAGGTTAGATGACAGAGGCCTTTGGGCGTCTCTACCTGGTGCGTTCACGGACCTTCAGTACATGTACAGTACAGTACCGCCCGCTCCCGCCCGCAGTACAATTCAAACCGCCTAATCCCGCGAGATTTGGATTGGGTCCCGCGGCAGGACCCAATCCCAATGCAGCCCTCTAGTTGGAAGTCTGATATGCTAATTTTTTTTAAGTTGCTTTTTTTAGTTTTAACTAATTTCACAGATTTCAGTAAAAATACCTCCAAAATCAGGCTTTTCACAGCAATTATTATGTTAGATTAAAAATAGATTCATTAAATTACTTAATAACAGGTAGTGATTGATTAATTTATCACATGACAGTTCTAATAACACTGTCATAATTCCATTTTTTTTACATTTTAAAATCTATATTTTATAAATAATTGTCTTAACAGAAAAACAGAAATAAAAAGTATTTTGTTAAACAGTGAAGTGGAACTTTGTGGTTCTTGTTGGGTTTTGGTCTGGAAGAAACTGGATCAAATGGTTCTTTTAGTGTTAAAGGTTCCAGACTCTTGATCTCCACTGAAGCTATGAGTATGAAATGTCATTCCACAGACAAACCATCAACAAAATGATCCTGATGCTGCTGAGGTTCTTCTGGAAGTGAAGCAAATCTCAGCAGAGATGCAGTTTTTCTAAACTGAAATCACTGACATTAAACAGCCTGAACATTCATGGAGCTGAACTGGACACAGAAAAACCTCCCTGTTGTGTTTCCACCCACCAATGAGGAGCAGTTTGATGAAGATGAAGCTGCACTGGAGGAAGAATCAGTCCAGAAAAAGATGGAGAACAATTCTGACACTAAGCAGTTTTTCACTGATGTGTTCAGGTTTGAATCTTTTCTGTCTGCAGATCCATGAGCAGGACCCTGTCTTTGGGTTTTAGCTTGAAATGGAGTTTTGGAAATAGAATCTGTCTGAATGTCTGGAATTGGAGACATGGAGACATCAAAGAGGTTTAGATGGATTTTGGGTTTGACAGAGAAATCTGCTGAAAAGAACTGACTACAAACTTAGAACCACAGACGACTAAACAGATTGTACTTTTTTATCTGCTAACAATTTTCTCTTTGATCTGTTAAGGTTTCCTGTTTGTCGTTAGCTGGAGGGACTAACTAAGATCATATGATTTGAAGAATGTTGTGGGCTGCACTGACCAACAATGTCTTCTGTCTTTTCAACTGGAAGGGACAGAAGAGACTCTTCCAGGACACGCTGTTGATGGACTGCATGTTTGGAGAGCTTGAAGCTCAAGATAGAACCGTTGTTGAAGTGAACATACCGATAGTGTGGAGATGAGATCAGAGTCACACTGACCTGCTGACATGTGAGAGCTGTCCACACTTTGGACATGACTTCTGTCCCTCCTCTTCCTCTGATCTCTGTTCTGTGGTCTGTCTCTTCATCTGTAGTTGATGTTGATTCTGTCTCTTCATCTGTAGTTGATGTTGATTCTTCATGTTGGTTTCCTTCTTCATCCTGACTATCAGCTACATTAAAGCTCTGCTGATTGTTCAGATCTGCTTCACTGTTCTCATCTTCCTCATAAGTAGGAATCTCCATCAAGGTATCAGTCTCCTGCTTCAGATCAAGCTGATCTTCATCCTGACGATGAAGAGTTCCTCTGGTTCTTCTTTAATCTGTGGAGGTTCTGGTTCCTCCTGTTCCTCTTTAATCTGTGGAGGGTTCTGGTTCCTCCTGTTCCTCTTTAATCTGGTGGAGGTTCTGGTTCCTCCTGTTCCTCTTTAATCTGTGGAGGTTCTGGTTCCTCCAGTTCCACTCTGAAGTTCCTCTGCTGGTTGCAGAGATCTTCCTCTTCAGTCATCCAATGCTGGGTCAGAACTGCAGGAACACAAACACAACAAGGAGCCTTTTATACGTTTCCAGGACTTTATTTTTTTAAGCAATAAAACAATCAATAAAAACATCAATAAACTCTGGTGATCATTCGAGAAAATGTCTGAGGACCAGAAGAGACAATTGAAATAAATAAATATGCAGAGATGAGTAATAACGTGTTACAATTACTTAAGTAACTTTATGTTGAATTGTTCTTGTGAGAGTAAGACAAGGCAATTTTATTTGTATAGCACAATTAGTACACAAAGGAAAACAGGAAAATGATTGGTTTATCGCCCGGGGAGTAAGTTAGTGTAGAACCACCACTGAGTGACAGACGGGTCCCCAAAAAGAAAAGCATGAAGCTCAAAGGTCTTCTCTGTTTCTGTGATGAAGGTCACATACCTATGTGGTGGAGCTGCAGCTGTGGTTTCCAGATGACATCCAGCAGTCTGCGCTGACGACAGAGCTCCTGCTCGTACTGGACGATGGTTCCTTCACAGAGTCTGCAGATTTCTTCAGCAGCAGCAGCTAGTCGCTCGCTGATCAACTCTCTCAGAGACTGAAGGGAAGGCATGGTTCCTTCAGCAGCAGAACGTTGTTCTCTGACAGAACCTTCCTGAGGTTCTGAAGACATGGTTCCTGCTCCGATCTTCAGCTCCAACTCCCACAAACACCGCCGTCCTCTTCACTGCAGCTCCGATCGATCATCTGCTAGTCTCACAATCACAGCAATCCACGTTGTCTTTCCGTTCAACACTTCTTCACTCATTTACGACACTTTGGAAAATGCTGAGAGTTCCACACGAACCACGTATCGTCCTTTCTGTCCAAAAACCTCACAAACGTCCCAACAAAACACCACCGACCTCTCAACACAAGCTAACGCTGCTAGCCTGCTAACAAGCTAACGCTGCTAGCGCCTCGTGCTGTTCTTCTTCTTTGTTTGGCTAACAGCGTCATGGTGCTTTAGCGCCACCAGCTGGTGTGGAGTGTTGTCTGTCGCTCACATAATGAAGGCGGCATGAAATCGCTTCTTTTTTTCCCAACTTTACTGGCAAAGAAAAGAGACAGTGGCAGTTTTCATTAACAAAATTGTGGTGTGACTAATCTTTTTCGACCAGAAAAAGAGCAACCTAAAAGTAGAAAGGGGAACGGGGCGTGACTTCCGGTTCCGGCTAATGATGTAAGTCGCCATTTTGTCGTCTGCAGCCAAAGTCTTCTTGGGCTTATTTAACCCAAAGAAAACGAAGAGTAATATTTTTCCTGGACAACTCATATCCTCACGAACTGAAATATGCAATAATCTTATAATTATTACATAAACTATTGGTAGGAAAAGTAATGCCAAGTATTTTCAGGGTTTTTGAAAAAAAAAAAGTTTAAATATTATATTATAAATAAATATATTCAACCAATTTCCCACATATGGGATCAATAAAGTAATTCTGATTCTGATTATCCATCCAATTTACTTTCTGCATTGACTTTGTTTATTTTTAGTGTCATCAAATTTTGAACAATTTTAAAATGAAAAACATAATAATAGAGGTGGATCTTTACTTCTAACAAAAAATGTTTTTGCATTTTGTTTGATCCTACCAAATTAAAATAAATAGAAATTATTAATAAAAATATTATTTTGTTGTTTAAGCCACAAGGGTTTTCCTCTTTTAACTCAGTACATTTTTTTTTTTAGATTTATACATGTAACACCATAAATGCTCAAGGTGTGTAAGAGGAAAACTAATTAGGAATAGTAAATAATAAAACAATGATAATAATAACAATAATATAATAAAACATCAGAGCCAAAGAAAGTGGTCTGAGAAGAAGCAGCTCTGCAGCTTCAGGACTCATGAGGAGGACTACACTGCAGCGCCTCCTGCTGAAGCATCAGAGAGTCTGCAGACAGAAGATCCTTCCAACAGCAAAGAGGTCTGCAGGAGCTCTTTCCACCACCAGCAACAACCTGAACCAAGCAGGACCTACAAGAAGTTCAGCCACTAAACTTCCACAACTCTGTCATTTCCTTTCAGAAGCCTGAGCTCCTGAGTCTGCAGAGATGCTGAGCTCCTCAGCTGCTGCAGCTCCCACAGTCACATGAAGGTCTGCAGCTGCAGCAGTCTGGTGCTGTTGAACATCTACAACTTCGGTCCATGATTCAGAGGAACTGCGAAAGATACTCCTCCCACTTTGGTTTTGGTCAATGTAGAAAAAAAAAAACAACAAATCAAACAATTTGATCAATTCTGGCAGAAACTTTTCAACTTTCAGGAAAAAAAGCTTCAAAGAAATGATCTATTTTGAATCTATGAAGACACACTGACTGGAA
>CM043707.1:23544145-23672828 GCA_023969325.1 Oryzias curvinotus
TGGAGATCAAGAGTCTGGAACCTTTAACACTAAAAGAACCATTTGATCCAGTTTCTTCCAGACCAAACCCAACAAGAGCCACAAAGTTCCACTTCACTGTTTAACAAAATACTTTATATTTCTGTTTTTCTGTTAAGACAATTATTTATAAAATATAGATTTTAAAATGTAAAAAATGGAATTATGACAGTGTTATTAGAACTGTCATGAGATAAATTAATCAATCATCACCTGTTATTAAGTAATTTAATGAATCTATTTATAATCTACCTAATAATTGCTGTGAAAAGCCTGATTTTTGAGGTACCTTTATTGAAATCTGTGAAATTCGTTAAAACTAAAAAAAGCAACTTAAAAAAATTAGCATATCAGACTACCAACTAGAGGGCTGCATTGGGATTGGGTCCCGCCAACCCAAATCTCGCGGGATTGGGCGGTTTAAATTGTACTTCGGGCGGGTGCGGGCGGCAAAAAAAAAAACTCCGCAGGATCAGTGCTGCCATGAATATCTCATGAATATGTATCAGCGGACTACGTTAGGCTGAGCGGCTGTTTGATTCTTACGTACTGAAGCTCCGTGAAGGCACCAGGTAGAGACGCCCAATGGCCACTGTCATCTAACCTGATGTTGGGGGTGCGCCCCGCCCCGCCTCTTAGAAATTGTGTTATTTAAAGCCTGATATCGCGGTCGCGTATGGGCGGAGCTATCAGCTAAAGTTCTGGTCTGATCGCTACGTGGAGCGATGCGTGCATCAATGCATGGTAGACACAAAGAATGTGGAGAGATCAGGTTTATTATTTTGTAGAGTTCTGCTTGATAATCATGTTTCCATGTTTGAGTTCATAGAATAATTCGAGAGAAAGTCTCTGCTTCACCTCACGCAGTGAAAGCTGCATCTCAATCTGACGCCCATGTGTTTCCATCTGACAGTTTAAAGCCAACGCCCCCCCCACCTCTTTACCTGCTTTTCCTCTCTACCTGTTCACCTGTTCCTATCCTCTGCAGCTGAGGGGCGCGCACCTGCAGGGACGGCAGTTCACTGTTTCAGGCTGTTAAAAACTCTGTGATATAAGAGATAAGAAGAAACAAACAGTGGCACAGCTGTCACCGCCGACCCCTGTTAAATTTTCGCACCTTTGCCTAAGACCGCTGCTGCTGGGCGCGCCCCACGGCATCGCATCTGGGCGCGCCCCGCTATTTGAGAAGCACTGGTTTAACAGATAAATAAATAAATCTATGTTTTTGTGGTGCCTGCAGAGATACCCTGCCATGTTAGTCGTAACGCCAGTGAGAGAATATGGTAAATATTATATACACATATTAGGGCTGGGCGATATGGCCTAAAAATAAAATCTCCGATTTTATTTTTTTTAATTCGATTTCCGATTTTTTTCCCGATTCCCCCCCCCCCCCCCCCCCCCCTACTTAAGGAAAGCAATAAGTACAAACGGCAGACAACTTAAAGCAAATGTTGCTTTTATTTAATCAAATGCAAGACAAATGTAACCCCCATTTCTGGTATGAATAATAAATAAATAAAAACACTCTTGGAATCAAAGTTAAGTATAAAATTTTTCTTCTTCTCACTCCCTTTTGGACTTGTGTTTATATAATTTTGTTGTGTTTTACATAATTTTTTCTTGGTTTTATATAATTTTTGTCTTGTTTTTTTTTATTTTGTTATTCTACTCTTGTTTTCACTTGTCCAAAATGAAAAGGTTACTTACTTACTTCAAGTCCCAGCTGTGTTTTTAGTCACACTTTGTAGTCTAGACTAAAATGAGACAAACATTCACCTCTCTAAAAAGTTATCAATACAGCTCATATCTGGGTCTAAAGTTTTAAATAAATTATAAACCCTGTCTTGATGAAGCAGCAGGAGTCGCGGTTACCCCCCCCCCCCCCCCGTCCTCTCCCGAAACAAAATCCTACGGTGGCCGCGTCGCAAATGAATATACAAGTAATAATACAACGCAGTATTCTTTATTAACAAATTACAAGTAAAAAATAATCTAACTAATGAACTAACTATACAGGCGTTGGTAGAATGAGTATGTGTGTCAGGTCGCGTGTGTGTTAGGGCGCGTGCATGTGTAAGTAGACTGAGCGCGCGCCACGCGACCGCGCGTGAGAGCCTTTGACTCCGATGAGCTCCTTTAGGTAAATGTTTGCAGCGTGGGGACTCCTTCCTCCACGTCTGTGATAGTAAAAGCCACACCAGTTCCACACAACAGATGAGTTTATTTCTTTCTTAGGAACAAACTGCCCACTCTCACCGGTAGCCATGCTGTCGCGTGCTGTGTGAAACTAACGCTACGGAAGCTCTGAGGAGCCAAAAATGCGCCACATTAAAAACTCGATTTAGTTATTTTGAAATCGCCCGTAACAAAAAATTCGAATTAATTCATTTGATCGATTTATCGCCCAGGCCTAACACATATATAGCACAGCTTGCAAAGAGTTTTTTTTTTTTCAACAACGCGAACGTTGTCAACATGTCTCACTGGTGGAAATCCAAAATACTTCCACACCAGCGACTTCAGTGAAAGAGGAGGGGATTCGAGTTCTGTCGATGGATCTCTTGCATCTGCAGTTGCCATGCGTCTTTTGAGCGGCTGTTAGAGGAGTTGACTCACAGCACTTCAAGACGAGTGTTTTTTTTCCGCTTGGGAAGTAACCGGACGCAACATGGGGCCGTGGCAGCATCAACGATTCCATTTTTTAATTCGGAGTTCGAGACTGTGACTTAATTTCGATCGTTTTCGATTTAAAGTCGAAATCGTGACACCCCTAGTTTTTGTATGTTACTATTGCCAGCAGATTGGTCACAAAGCCTCTGTATGCCCAATTCGCAAGACTAAATTCACAGGTGCTTGCTACGCACCCAGGCCAGAGACTGTTGCAGGAGCAGCACCTGTTCACACGGACAAAAACATTTTCCAGCCACTTAAATCTGTGACTGTGAATGGACAGCAGTTTACTGCTATGCTGGACACTGGCAGTTTTGTTTCTTTGGTCAACAGGGCTGCACGGTGGCGCACAGCAAGAAGGCCCCTGTTCAAGTCCCGGCTGGGGGGACGTGAAAAACAACATCAACGGGGGGGCCTTTCTGTGTGGAGTTTGCATGTTCTCCCCGTGCATGCGTGGGTTATCTCCGGGGTCTCCGGCTTCCTCCCAAACATTCCTCATAGGTTAATTGGCAACTCTAAATTGTCCCTAGGTATGACTGTGAGAGTGAATGGATTGTGGACATTCTACCCTGTGACAGACTGGCGACCTGTCCAGGTGTCCCCTGCCTTCCCACACAAGTGGCCGGGACAGGCTCCGTTATTCCCGTGACCCCGAAAGGGAAAACGGCTAAGAAAATGAATGAATGGTCAAACAGAGTTGAATCCCTTTTGGTGGACTTGATTATGGCAGGCAAACAAATGTTGTGTGTATACATGGCGACAAACATTTGTACACAAAGCGGATGTAACTGTGTCCATAAATGAACAATCATGTCTTTTGACTGCTGGGGTGGTAGAGAACCTGCCTAGTTGATTTGATTTTGGGGTGTGATTTACCTATGTTGATGTTGGGGGACTTATTGAATGAGGCTACTGAAAAAGCTAAAGCTAAGCTGAGCTAGCTGTTAGTGTGTCAGCACCCATGCTTACTAGAGCTCAGGCTAAGCTGGGAAGCAAAGTCTTCCACACATGGATGACAGTTTCTTTGATGGGAGCAAAGAAATGCAAAAAAGTTCAAGAGACGCTTTGAAAAAAAAAATTAAGTTGCCGGATCCTGAGATCCCAACCGCAGCAGAAACATTTGAAATACCAGCTGACATTCTAGCTTTACAAAATGAAGACCAAACTTTAAAACCTTCGTTCGCCAAAGTGACGATGGAAAGTAACACATGTTTGGGAAATGTGCAGGTTATTGTTGTGGATGATGTTCTGTGTGCAGCTGAAGGTGAACACCTAGGGTTAGTTGTTCCAACCACCTCAGGCATCATGCTCTTAGCACCCGCACTCCCATGGGTGGGTCACCTGGGTCGTCGCAAAACATATCGTGTTAGTTCATGTTTTTTCTGGCCATCTATGTACACTGATATTCAGACGTACTGTGCAACATGTCCTACCTGCCAGAAAACTGTCATTATACATAAGTCAGACAGAGCATTACTGCACCCACTTCCTATCATTTCCACACCATTCAGGAGAATAGCCATGGACATTGTTGGTACTTTACCTAAGAGCAGCAGTGGTCACGAGTACGTCCTGGTGGTTTGTGATTATGCTACACGGTTCCTAGTAGGGTGGTGCCGATGGACGATACCATCTTCCATCATGATGGGTGACTGACATCCGATGAAGAGACACCATCTTAATGCCACGCCCCAGCCACGCTTCGAGTAGACACTATGAGCCGCAGTACATGTGAAAAATAGCTTGATTGGATCAATGGTCGGATTAGAATCCAACATGTACATGGGCCCAGAAAACGTTTTCAAGAATATAACAAACGTTCACATGGGTCACACTTTCGGTCGGAATAAATCATTGCACATGCGCAGTAGGGTTTGAAAACCGGAAGCGGATATCAGTTCCGCCGAGCGGCTATATACACTGACATGTCAGCTCGGTAATATACGAGACGATCTTCTAAATGTGCTTTTAATAATGTTACGATTATTATGAAGCGCCTGTTCGCTCATCATTTTATTTTTAATCCGTTTGGTCAGAGCTTTGTCTGTTGAAGAACGGAGCTGGAAATGAAGCCAGGATTAGCAGTATGCTAACACGGGCTAACAACATTAGCTTTGGGTGGTGCTGCAATCTTCATCCTGGCTGCACGTAAACATCTGGGAATAACATCAGCCTTTATTTAGTCGGGACACGACTGGAAACACAAATCCACGTAATTGAACGGTTTCTAAGGACTGAGCGACATTTCTGCTTAGAAGCTCAAACCACTGTGTTTGCTCACGATCCGAGCTCTGCTGTGCTCATAATGACACACACTTTTAGACCCGAGTTCGGTAGGTTGTTCCCCTAGAGCTGCGGGACGGATAGCAGTCCTAAATCATGAAGGCGAAGCTAAAGCGAGACTGAAGGAGAACAGGAAGTTGTTGTCTTTAAGATTCAATTTTCTTTTAATATGGCCTCTTCCCCTTAGTATGATCTGTGATTTGTGATATTATATCTTTTATAATTATTTAATGTTGTTAATTATTTTAATGTATGTAGCCTTTTTAATGAGTTGGTATTTTAAATTATTTTAATTGATCACTGAACTACAAAAACCCATCAGGACACATGTCCCATAATGCATTGTTTTGTAGTCTGTAGGGCAGCTTTCAGTCAGTTCAGTACTAAATTTCCAGCTGTGTTCGCGTAGGTTGGCGTCTTGCTCCCACCCCTTTCTTGTGATATTTTCTGGTTTTGATTGACTGGTGATGTTGGAGCAAAAACAAAAATATGTCTCACACCAGGTGATCTGCGCAGCGTTGCGACCATCTGGGTGATCTCAAACACGCTTTTTGTGCATCTTGGCCAACTTGAATTTCCATCCCCTAATGTTTACATACATGTAAGTATTGTTTGTATCTGTGAAATGACCGAACGGGTACTGCGGTAATCACTTTGTTACTAAGAACTTTTTTTTTATTCTGAATGTATGGTATTTTATTACTATGATTACCGTAGTAACCTTTAGGTCATTTCACAGTTAATAAAATGTGACACTGAATTTGAAATTCGTAATACAGTGGAAATTAGTAGATTTGGTTAGCATGTTGATTTACGGTATGCACCCCTACATTTCCTGGTTGTGCCCCTAAAATTTTCAGTTGGGGCCACAGTGCTACTAGTGAAAAAAGTTAGTCTGGTGCCCTGATACCGCTCATGTAACAAAGCACCCCCCCCCCCTTCCTATCAAACACAAAGTTGTAAGTCCGCACTCCGCCGGTCCACTTGACTTATCAAGTGCTAAGCGGACTTCTTTCTATTTTGTTTGTTACTTTTTTTGTTAAAGTCACTTCCCTCAGTTTATTCTGGATCATCACAGATGAGTCATTAGTTGGGAAATAAAATAAATAAAGTAATAAAGTAATATAACGAATAACAATTAGATAAGAACAGAAAATTAAAAAATACCCACCAACGATATCATCGTCCATCCCGGTCGTTGACAGCAAACATCGTCCACTGCCAATTTAGGGGACATAATTATGAAAAAGTTATCAACATTTCTACATGTTCTGCTGCAGCTACGCATATATCTGCTGTACCTTTTCACCAGTACAGAGTGCCCCCATTTTATTTAGGAGTTTCTTTCTAAAAATAACCATGATCGCTGAAATCCATGGAGTCTGAATACAGAAATTTATGACAGTAAAACTCCTCACTGCCTACATACACTTTTCTCAGACAGACATGAACATTTTCATCCTTTTCTCTTGTTTGAAATCTCAAACTTTCATGGAAATTAAGTCCAGGGACTTAGAATAAAAACAACGATCTGATGGATCAAAGATTTCTGTAGATATGTATGGAGTGATATTTCTGCCACCACCAAGTTTAACACAAAACTTTCTAAGTTTTTTGCTCAAATTTGTTTTTTTTTGCTTTCAAAAATTTTTTTTTTTGCTTTCAAAAACGTTTTTTGCGTTTTCGAAGCCACATTTTTTTGCGTGCGTTGAGTCAAACCTCGCTTTTGTCCTATCTTTGATTTTGCTGTCTAATTTGAGCGAGACTTAGTGTGATATGACTGCCACTGGCATCGCCAAAAAGAAATTTGCATGCACTTTTTTCCTATCTTTGCTGAGGTAAGTTTCGGTTTGACGTGACCAAGCTGCCATCAAACAGCTGCTGATTGGTCCAGATTCTAACCAATCACATTGCCATATGAATCTAACATGGTGTCTGCTGCCGAGGCTCAGAGGCTGAACCAGCTCTTTTTACCCTCATTTTTGTATTTTTGGATGAAGACGTTTTCATTTTTTTAAATATAATTTTAACAATAATTCATACTTTCTTTCACGCCCCTTACTAAGGGTCCTACATGTCTTCGGTGCAAATAAGGGGGGGCTATTACATACGACAACCACTGGAGGGGGACCACTGCCAAGTAGCTCCTTCCCCCAAGGTGCAACGCAGGCTGACCCCCCCCATCACCCTAATACCCCCCCCCCCCTCCCAGTATAGGGCCCAGGTCCCTTCAGCCCAGGGCCCCATCCCAAGAGGCGCCGCCACCGCACACAGATGAGAGAGAGAGAAGCCAGAAAGCGCCGCCCCCCGGAGCAAGTCCAGGTCCGCGTCCTGGGAGAACTCTGGTCAGGCCTCGACGGGACCGAGGCAGCCAGCCGATTGCATCAGTGGAGACCCAGACCCGTCAAACCTTCAAGGTCCCGCACCTATAGTGGGCCCTCCCCCTCTTCCAGGACAGCCCCCCAAAGGACAGGGCCAACAAAGCCCCCCCCCCAGACCCTGCAGACCTGGTGGATGTCACCCAGAGAGACCGTGGGCCCCAAGAGGGTTGCCCCGCCCTGTCCCAGAGCCAGGGAAGGACTGATCCCAGCCCCAGGTGCAGATGGGCATCCCATCCAGCGTCGCTGGAATTAACAGTTTTTCATAGTTTACATTTAAAAATTTCAACTACAAGGTTCCTGACTGAGCAGATTTTGACTTTTATAGGTGTTTGTCAATACACAAACTAATTTAAAAGTATGAAAGGGCTTTTTCTTGTGTTTGTATTCCTGCAGGTCTCCCCCAGCATTGGATGACTGAAGAGGAAGATCTCCGCAACCAGCAGAGGAACTTTAGAGTGGAACAGAAGGAACAAGATCCTTCACTGATTAAAGAGGCACAGGAGGAACCAGAACCTCCACAGATTAAAGAGGAACCAGGGGAAGTGGATGAAGAGCAGCTTGATCTGAAGCAGGAGACTGATACCTTGATGGAGATTCCTACTAATGAGGAAGATGAGAACAGTGAAGCAGATCTAAACAATCAGCAGAGCTTTAATGTTACTGATAGTCAGGATGAAGAAGGAAACCAACATGAAGAATCAACATCAACTACAGATGGAGAGACAGACCCACAGAACAGAGATCAGAGGAAGAGGAGGGACAGAAATTATGTCCAAAATGGGTCTGATAAAAGATATTGTGATTCTAAAAAATCTGGTAATAAGTTTAGTGGGCGGCCTCAGTTGACATTTCACATGAAAACCCACACAGGAGAAAAGCCTGTAACTTGTAAAGAATGTAAAAAATGTTTTAGTCAAAAATCTCATCTCAAAATACACATGAGAACTCACACAGGAGAAAAGCCTTTTACTTGTAAAGAATGTGATAAAGTTTTTAGGGAAAAATCAAAACTCAAAACACACATGAGGACTCACACAGAAGAACAGCCTTTTTCTTGTAAAGAATGTGATAAGGTTTTAGTCAAATATCTACTCTGAAAAGACACATGAGAACTCACACAGGAGAACAGCCTTTTTCTTGTAATGAATGTGATAAAGGTTTTAGTGAAAAATCAAAACTCAAAATACACATGAGGATTCAAACAGGAGAAAAGGCTTTTACTTGTAAAGAATGTGATACAAGTTTTAGTCACAGATCTAGTCTCAAAATACACATGAGAACTCACACAGGAGAAAAGCCTTTTTCTTGTAAAGAATGTGATACAAGTTTTAGTCACAGATCTAGTCTCAAAATGCACATGAGAACTCACACAGGAGAAAGGCCTTTTTCTTGTAAAGAATGTGATAAAGGTTTTAGTCAAATATCTACTCTAAAAAGACACATGAGAACTCACACAGGAGAAAAGCCTTTTTCTTGTAAAGAATGTGATAAAGGTTTTAGTCAAATATCTAATCTCAAAATACACATGAGAACTCACACAGGAGAAAAGCCTTTTACTTGTAAAGAATGTGATACAAGTTTTAGTAACAGATCTAGTCTCAAAATACACATGAGAACTCACACAGGAGAAAAGCCTTTTTCTTGTAAAGAATGTGATAAAGGTTTTAGTGAAAAATCTGAACTCAAAAGACACATGAGAACTCACACAGGAGAAAAGCCTTTTTCTTGTAAAGAATGTGATAAAGGTTTTAGTCAAATATCTAATCTCAAAATACACATGAGAACTCACACAGGAGAAAAGCCTTTTACTTGTAAAGAATGTGGTACAAGCTTTAGTCACAGATCTAATCTCAAAACACACATGAGAACTCACACAGGAGAAAAGCCTTTACTTGTAAAGAATGTAAAATAAGTTTTTATCAAATATCTAATCTCAAAACACACATGAGAACTCACACAGGAGAAAAGCCTTTCCCTTGCAATAAATGTGATGCCAGTTTTAGTCGAAAATCTATTCTAAAAACACACATGAAAACTCATTCAGGTGAGAGATAGTTCTTATGGCTGATCAATGGCTCAGTAGTAAATGTAATTTAGTAAAATACATTAGAACACACACAGGTGAGAAGCTTTTCTTTTGAAACGAAAACATTTTTTTAATAAAGGATTTAGAGAAAAATATCAACTTCGAAAACAGAAAACCTAGAGCAGAAAACTTGTACAGTATATGGGAAAATATTGTTTAAATGCCATTTAGTCGTTTTTTGTTATGTTTTTAAAAGAAAGAACTTTTTTATACAAAAAAAGGAAAATGTAGGAATATTTCAAGCCTTAGTTTAATTTAGTGAATTTAATGTATAAATTTAAATAAAACAATATTCTTTGTCCAGGAAAAAAAGAACATTCTAAAAAATGTTTATGTCAAAAACATTTAGTGATCATGTTTAACCTTTGTGCTATCTTAGGCATCTTGCCGTTGGGAGTTTGGTCATCTAGACCCACTAGACTAGGGGTCGGCAACCCAAAATGTTGAAAGAGCCAAATTGGACGAAAGAAACAAAAACATGTCTGGAGCCGCAAAATATGAAAAGCCCTATTTAAGCCTTATAATGAAGGCAACACATGCAATATGTATCTATATCAGCTATATTAGCCTACTATCAATATGACTAAGTTGCTACAAATACATAATGAACATTAACGTTTAAATGTTTATTTGCCCTGCAGTGCATTCTGCGGAGAACGACGCGTCACGTGACTGCTCTGTTGTGCAAGGTTAACTGCATTACAATATCAATGAATATAAATTGATAATATTAAAGAAATGTAATAAAGAAATACGATTTTTGATGTCCTTTTTATTTTGAGGAGTTGAACAATAAACAACAAACACTTTCAATTGTTTGTTCGCCGCTTCGAAGACGCACCGTACCGTTCTTATAATAATCTTCGTAGATTTTGAAATCCTGCGGTTTCAGGTCGTCGTTCGTGCGGTACGGGAGGAATAATTGGAGTATGCTCAAATGAAACCACTCCAGATTTTTGTGCTCGGAGAAGCATGAATAACGGACAACTGCAGGTTTAGTGCGTGTGCGTTTTACAACCAGACCGCAATTATTTTGGAGCTCTATCGCATTTTTTGAGCTTTAGATTTTGGACAATAGCCGATATTCAGACACGGATGTAGAGATTCACAGGTCGTCAAATTCCTGATCGTGTGGCCTATTTTGGTACCGGTCCACGATGTTTAGCATCCACTGGGACCCGGACTCGTCTTGCTGCTGCAGAACAGCAAGCGGTTGGCTCATCCTAATGATGTTGTCCCCGGTTGGAATGAACACAACTTTTCTGGAGCATTCTTTAGGTGCATATTAGCCAATCTATACACTGCTTCTTGAGCCGACACGTGCCGATTGTGTAAATATATGGTGCCTAATTTCTTCAGCGTCTCTTTTGCACTGGTGTTTCCTTTACAGCGTCTTTTTGGGTGTTCCGTAACAACGGGCCAATTTTGCGCTCTTCTTTTGAAATGTACGAGATGATGTACACGACGCAAGCGAACGCATCAACGATGTACTGAATGTCCATGTTTGCATTCCAACATTTTAACAGGGATTTGTTTTAGGGATTAATCCAGATTTCATTTTTGTTTCTTTTTAGGACGACCTGGCTTCTCCGATGGCAGGCCCTGAACAGTTTCTCATAGATTTCCTGGTTAATTTGGAAATACTCAAAGATCTGCTCCAGGGTTTCGAATTCTGATTTTTCGTCGTTTACAATGCGGTTAATTTCTGTCAAAAGTTCAAATGCCTCCTCAGCAATCTGCTTCTTCGTGTCAATCTTCCAGCAGATGCATTCTAATTTGGATTCTTGGCCGGCCTTGACCTTCGGGTCCATTTGGAGCATTTCACAATCTTTTCATCGTCAATTACAAATGTGCGGCCGGATGCTGTTTTAAGAAAGTTGAAGCGACATTTGGTCCCCCCCTTCTTACATGACTTAGTGTGGTTCCTGGAATGCTGCTGGACAGCCAGAACCATTTCCTTCAACACTTCATCATCCTGAGGAATCTCACAGGTGACGTATCTATCAATGAACGCTGCAACCTCCTCTTCCGTCTCTTTCCCTAACCGTGGAGTCCCCTCAATCCAAAACAAGACATGCACGTGTGGGGACCCACGCTGCTGGAACTCAATCCTGTAGAAGAAATTGACTATTTTTCTGATCGAATTAGCCGGAGACATCAGGACCACCCTCAGGAAACGGTGCCAGCGGAAGTCAAACATGCGTGCCGCTGTGATGCTGTTCCTGCGCAACAATTCACATCTTTCAGCCCAATCTAACTGGTCAGCTGTCTGGGTTTTCTCCCCAACGCATGTGGGCTGCAGAGAACGAACAGAACCACGTTGGAATACCCAGCTGACGAACACAGGCCAACAGGTCCTTCTGTGTTGCCTGCCAGGATGCCGGAGTGCCTCGAATAGGCCGGAGGAAACAAAAGCCCTGATCTGCTTCCAGCAGCTTCTTCAGGGATTTCTCAGAACGTGCACTTACACCTTCAGATGCACTTCCTGATTTCTCTTTTCTGAGAGCCACAGACACACTAGAAAGAACTTTCTCCACCTCCGACATGTTCTGTGCAAAGAAGATGTACTCGACGTTCTGTGCAAACCTACCGTCAGCATGGAGGATCCTGTTGTTGAAGTAACGCGAGAGAGTCAATTTGAACTTTCTGTTTTTGTGGTAAGCGTTTTACCATCAGGAAAGATGACAGGGAAGCATTTAGCTTCATTTTCCCGATTGGTCAACAGTTGGACCGGATTATTTCCTTCTGCCAGGGCCAAATTCAAAAGCCCTCAAAATACTGATCCAGGACTTCTTGACCTGGAAGTTCAGTCACTCTCAGAAAACCTGCAGAGTCAGTGATTTTGTTCTGTCTCTGCAGGTCCGAGTAAACCTGATCTCCAGCAAGCAGCACATAATCTAACTCACTACTGTCCCACTGAAAAACACTTTTAACAGTGTGCTTGGCAGCAGCCACCAAAGAGATGGCCATGCACTGCCGCCCACTGTTGCTGCCAAACAGCTCACTGCCCTGGTGGAACGATCCTCTGATGCTGGGGAACTTTAACGTACCAGCAGCAGGAACAGGACCAGGCTCCTGGACCTCAGATGTTACCAGCTCATCATCTGAGGAGCCAAGCGTCACACCGAACTACAGTCTGACACAGCCTCAACACTACAACTGGCAGGAGCAGGAACCACCTCACTAAAGCATTCTGAAGGACCAAACAAGATGACAGTATCTGAACGTGGCTGAACCTCACAACAGATGCAGAAAGGAGAACAGCTCTTACCTTTGCTGCTCTTCTTACCTCTGGCAGCAGGCCGTCCACGCTGCTGCTGGTCCTTTAGAAAAAGAGGAGAAAAGAAAGACATTACTGTCAAGGAAAAAACATGATTTTGACTTTCCCTTTTTCTATAATAAATAATAAATCAATCCTAAACACTTAAAAATGAATTAATTCATGCACTGGTCAAGAGTTTAAGGCTTTGGAAGCATTTTGATCATACTTGCCCAAGAATCATGTCTGCTTCTAAAGGAGCACACAACAAAAGCTTAAGTAGGAACAAAAACAAACATGTCAAACTTAAAATGACCATAAATACATTAAAACATCCCTCCTAAATGCAATATTTGCACCCAGTTAGCAGGAACACACGTGATTGGGCCGTGTACACCGTTCTTCCCACCTTTAGGCAGAGCAAGCATCTTCATGAAAGGTATATGCAGTGCAATCAGATGCTGCTCTAAGCTATTTAAACACGCCAACTCAGGTGGGACAGGACACACCTCCAAGTGTTTATCGACCCACTCAGACGGGGTCAGACCTCTCTTTAACTTGGAGTCACAGCAGTGGCAAATCCACAGAGCGCTCCTCACCGTCCCTACAAACAAACACGGGCTCTCACAGTCCATGTTGCAGCGGTGCAGGTAGTCCTCACTAATGCACACATCTGCAATCTCTGTCATCTTTGCAGATTTGCTGTACGTCTCCCTGACACACAGCAAAACCTGGTGATGAAACAGAAGTCTGTTGCAAACACAGCAAACAAACTCTGGACCCTTTTCCACCTTTTTTAGGAAGTCCTGCATGACTTCCTGAAAACTCTCTGCCTTCTTTCTTAACAACTGCCTCTTCTGTTGAACATGACACTCTTTCTGAATGCAGGATTCTCCCTGTATCACTTTTTGTTTGGAGTCCTAAATTTAAGTTTTTGCCTTTTATCTGTTTTATATTTGCCAATGCTCTGAGCTTTCACCTTGGTTCTGTGAGCGGAATCGTCTCTATATTTTGTTTTCTCTTTTGACTTTAACATTTCTCTGTGATCCTCATTTTTTAAATATGTTGCTTCTAGTCGCCTCCTATTTATTAACTTGACTTTCCGTCAGTAACTCTCATCTTTTATGTATTATTTCCGAATAACGTGCTTCACCGTTCTCTATCGTTTTCCGTGTAGATTTTTCCTTTAAACTTTTTTGCTGTTTGTTTCTTTCAGCTCCACTTCTATTTTCTGCTCCATTTTCTTGTCAAGACTTCAAATAAAAGTTTTCCTTTGTGTTTTGACAGGGCACAACACTACATTTGGAATAATATCACATATCAGTGAACTTCCTGCTCAGCCAAATGGTTGAAAACATATATTTTAAAAACCTTGTTTTTTTGTTTTTTATGTTTTTTTTTAGGTTTTTAAGAAACATTAATTAAATGTTTTTCATTAATATTTTTTATTTTGTTAAAAAATCGTTCTTGTGTCAAAAAACATAAAGAAAATCCTGTCCTGATAAACAGAAACAGTTTATAAAAGCTTGTAGATTAAAAACTAAACTCTGCAGGACACAGTCTCTCTGCTCTGCTCCATTCTGATCCTCCTGCAAACAAATAGATCCATGAAAGTCTTTGTTTTCCTGGTCTGAGCTGTTATCTGGATCTAAACTCTGTCATTTTAACTGTTTGGAGAGTAAATTTGACTTTAACTCTAACACTTTTAATGTGATCAGTGAACATTTAATAAATATTTATAAACACAAAGTAATGACTGCAGTATATACTTTGTTAGGTCAAGGAATAGGGGTGTAACGGTACACATAGTTGTACCAAAACGTTACGGTATGGCACTTTCGGTTCGGTTCACCTTTGTACTGTTTTGATTCTTAAATTTTATTTATTTTTTTTGTTTTTTTCCCCCCTAATGTGTTAAATTTGCGTTGAGACAGAACTAATGGTAATCGTGAGTTTTTGCCGAGACGCCAATAGGTGACGGACAGTTAGCATGTCAACTATTACTATGGCTAATGCAGACGCGTAGACCAGAACTTGAGGACCCACCCATCTCTTTACGCTCTCCTGTGTGGGAACACTTTTGATTTGTTGTGAGCATCCATGAAGGGAAACGACAGTTGGATAAGTCGAACACCGTGTGCCGACATTGTTTCACGAAGATCGCGTATCCCGCTGTAAAACATCTAAGCTGCTGATGCACTTAAAACGGCATCACCGGATTGTCTGTAATTATTAATGACTGAACTGTTTGGCGAAGTCTTTCAGATGCTGGTGGAAAATAAGTCTGTTATTTCAGAGGAGATAAAGGTAAAGGTTACCAAATACAGAGCAACAGGATGCATCCCTCTGGATGCTAACCCTCTTGAATTGGGAAGAACCAATGAGACCAGCTAGAAGCATATTGCAAAATTGGCAAAGAGGCATCTCTCCATTTCTGCAACCTCTGTCCCAAGTGAGAGAGTTTTTTTCTACTGCTGGGGACATCGTTACAGCTCCTTGTTCCTGAAAATGTTGACAAACTAATCTGAAAAACTGAATACTAAACTGAAACTTAACTCAGCAAAATCAAAGATAGGAAAAAAGCCAGATTTGACACACAACGCATGCAAAAACTTTTTTGGCGCTGGCAGTGGCAGTCATATCATGCTAAGTCACGCTCAAAGTGGTCAGCAAAATCACAGATAGGTCAAAAGCGACATTTGATACAATGTATGCAAAAACATGCATTTTGCAAATGCAAAAAGAACCTTTTTGAAAGCAAAAAAAAGTGAAGCAGAATAAAAAATTATTAAAAAGCAAATATTTAATATTTTCACTTGCAACTTAAAAAGTTTTGTGTGCAACATGGTGGCAGAAATATCACTCCATATTTTCAAGATTTTTTCCATCTGCGACGACTCGGTGAGATGAGAGGACATCAGTGTGCTTCTGGAACACGTACAGAAATAGGAACTTGGCACGAATCGACACTGAAGGAGTATTCTCAAGATTTTCAAACAGTTTAAAGAGATATCCTGGTGAGTAGAAGATTGTTTTTCAGTTTTTTTAATAAGCTTAACCACAAGTTGGACGAGTTAGCAAGCTAACAAGCTAGCATGCTAGCGGATGATGAAGCCAAGAGGAGAGAGGCTGCTTATATGTTTCTCTCATTACTTCAACTTTTTTCTGCATTTGCTTTAAGGAAAAATTCAATTTGAAATGTATGTTTTCCTTGTTAATATTGAGAATGTGCTAGATATTATTTTTTTTAAGTTGACCCAAGTACAGAAGCTGGAGTTGGCTAACTGCCTGACACGTGTGTGTAGCTGTTTTCTTTCTTCCCCGACTGCTTCAAGGAGTGGACTGATACATGTAGCGTTATTTGGAACTATGAAATTAAATGTTAAAAAAATATGAGTGCGTCTTTGTAATAATTTACTCACTTCAATGTAATAACTTAGATAAACAGTGCAGTAAAGAACCAAATATATCAAATGACCTCCTCATTGCAAATAACAAGAACAATGGAAATTCAAGTGCACAATGTTGTGTTTTAATTAATTTTACACTTTGTGTTCTGTAATTTATTACTGAGGTGAAATATGATCTTTCAGCCTATTGATATGATATGATCATTGTGTTTTACAGTGCTGGTAGTCCTGTTCATTTTCTCTCCTTTTTCATTTGCAACGTCTAAGATAGCTGTCTCGCAATCTTTATAAATATAGCAGAGTGTGGTAAAAATGCACTTGGGAGCAATGTTGTGTTGCTCTGAAATGCAGAATAATGTTGGATTTTAAGTTTTCTAACCAAAATAAAGTCTAAAGCTTACTGACATAAGTTCTGAAAAAGAAAACACATGTGCTTTGACACAGGGGCTTTATCTCCAGTGTTTACATTCTTTTTGTTCCAGTAACTATTCAACTATTCTCTCTCCATCTCTCTCTCTCTCTCTCTCTCTCTCTCTCTCTCTCTCTCTCTCTCTCTCTCTCTCTCTCTCTCTCTCTCTCTCTCTCTCTCTCTCTCTCTCTCTCTACGTTTGCAGCTGCAGGAGTGTTGACTTGGTCTCAGCCACAGACTGCTGACATGTTAGCTGATGTTTCAGCTGAGTCAGCTCTTCTCTCCAAGCTGATGTTTCCTGCAGAGATTCCTGCAGGAGTTCCTCCTGCTCCTTTATGGAGAGAAATCTGCTTTGTTTCTTGTTGTCCTGTCTGGATCAGACACCAACAGCAGACATTTCAAGCCGTCATCTGTTCCTAATGTTCATTCCCCGCCATCATTGAAAGCTTTTGGAATAGTCCCTAAAGCCAGCGATCGGGCCGCTTTGGAGCATGAACTCATCACTCGGTGTCACGGTGGCAGAGAGATGACAGATCCCAAATCTGAGGCTGAAATGATCACGTCCTACCAGCTACACTCTGGATTTGGGACCAAAAACCTTTGAAGATGTTGAAGCACTGTTGGAGAATAGACTGACAACATTTGTTTGGAGGAAAGATTGACCTTTGACCCCTCCCTCATGTGTTCCACATCCAGCTGCAGACACACCACTACAGCTCACATTCCACTTCTGATCCAGCAGTTAGAACCAGAGCCTGCATTTGTTTGGTCCTCCCTTTGACCTGGACAGGAACAGCGGTTGTTTTCATGTCTGATGAGGGTTTTTACATCAACTGAATGGGATTTTTGTCATCCAGAACATTTGACATCATTGATCAAGAAGATCCAATCGGAGCTTTTCTGCGTCTCCACTCTTGTAATGTGCTGTTTCCACCAGCAGGGGGTGTTCAGTGTTCAGCTCCTGCTCCAACTTTAAGATTAGATTAGATTAGATTAGATTAGATTAGATTAGATTCAACTTTATTGTCACTGCACATGTAGGTACAAGGCAACGAAATGCAGTTAGCATCTAACCAGAAGAAGTGCAATAAGCAGTAAGTATAGAATAAAGGTCTATAATATGTACAATAACTATACAGGTAAGTATTATGGACATAATTTACAGATGTTAAATACTATAAGCAAGATATACAGATAGGTGTACTATGAACATACTATTCAGATGGTTTATGTAAAAGTGTATGAACACTATAGGCAGAGCTATGAACATAATTTACAGTATTGCAATGGACAGTAAAGTGCATAGAAAATATTACAATGGGCAAATGGACAGTAGTGCAAATAATAAGTTACTGTTTTTGCTTGTTGTGAGTAAATAAATAATACAGAGTGTTGAAGAGGGGGATGGGTCTATGGTGGTGTGGGGGGTGTTGAGGGGTGTCAGAGGGAAGAGTTCAGCAAGGAGACAGCTTTAGGGAAAAAGCTGTTCCTGAATCTTGTAGTCCTTGTTCGGAGGCTCCTGAAAAGCCTCCCGGAGGGGAGGAGGTTAAACAGCCCGTGGTCAGGGTTAGAGGAGTCCTTGAGAATGCTGCAAGCTCGTCATAGACAGCGTTTCCTCTGGATGTCCTCAAGAGCAGGAAGTGGTGTCCCTGTGATGCGCTGGGCAGTTTTCACCACCCTCTGCAGTGCCTTGCGGTCAGCCACTGAGCAGTTCCCATACCAGACTGAGATGCAACTTGTAAGGATGCTTTCAATCGCACACCGGTAGAAGTTCACCAGGATGGATGAAGACAGCTGGTTCTTCTTCAGTGTCCTGAGGAAGAAAAGACGCTGGTGAGCCTTCTTGACCAGGCTGGAGGTGTTTGTGGCCCAGGACAGTTTCTCCGAGATGGTGATTCCCAGGAACTTGAAGCTGGAAACACGTTCAACAACCGTCCCGTTAATGTGGATGGGGTCATGAGTGCTTCCATTCTTCTTCCTGAAGTCCACAATGAGCCCCTTGGTTTTATTGGTGTTAAGGAGCAGGTTATTGTCAGCGCACCATGTGACCAGGTGCTGTACCTCTTCTCTGTAGGCAGTCTCATCGTTGTCACTGATGAGGCCAATCACCGTGGTGTCATCTGCAAACTTAATGATGGAGTTGGATCCATGCACAGGCTTGCAGTCGTGGGTGTAAAGGGAGTAGAGGAATGGGCTCAGCACACAGCCCTGTGGTACGCCAGTATTAAGTGTGATGGTGGTGGAGTGGGTGTGACCTGACCGAACATGCTGAGGCCTGTTGGTCAGAAAGTCCATAATCCAGTTGCAGAGGGAGGTGTTGATGTCCATGTCTCCAAGTTTTGTGGTCAGCTTGGAGGGAATGACGGTGTTAAATGCTGAACTGAAGTCAACAAACAACATCCTAACATATGTGTTGTTATTGTCCAGGTGTGTGAGTGCAGAGTGCAGCACTGTGCATACTGCATCCTCTGTGCTCCTATTTCTGCGGTAGGCAAATTGGTGTGGGTCCAGTGTGGGTGGGAGGCAGTCTTTGAGGTGTGCTAGGACCAGTCGCTCGAAGCACTTCATAATGATGGGTGTGAGTGCCACGGGGCGATAGTCATTCAGGCACGTTGGGGAGGAGTGTTTCGGTACTGGCACAATGGATGTGGATTCAAAACATGTTGGCACAGTTGCCTGGGAGAGGGACAGGTTGAAAATGTCTGTGAAGACCCCTGCAAGCTGCTCTGCACATGCCCTAAGCACACGTCCAGGAATGCCATCCGGGCCAGCAGCCTTGCGTGCGTTGATCCGGCTCAGTGCAGTGTGGACATCTGAGTGGGTGAGTTTAAGGGGTTGGTGGTCTGCTGAGGGTGAGATTTTGGTGGCCGTCTCCTTGCTGTCGCTGTTGAAGCGAGCATAGAAGTCATTTAGCTCGTTAAGGAAGGAGACGTCCGTGACTGTTGGTGTGGAGTTGCTTGACTTGTAGTCACTGATGATCTGGATGCCCTGCCACATGCGTCGGGGGTCAGAGTTGGAAAAGTGTTCCTCTACCTTCAGCTTGTAGCAGTACTTGGCCTTTTTGATGCCCCTTTTCAGGTTAGCCCTGGATTTACTGTAGGCTGCAGCTGCTTCTGCTCCAGCAGCCGCTCCCTCTGCTCCTCCTCCTCTCCTCCTCTGGGAGCTCCTGCATCCTCCTGCGCTTCTCCCTGTTCTCCAGCATCATCAGGAGGCTTTCAAAAGGCTTTCTGGAATGTTCCAAAGCAGAAACCTTCATCATTTGAAGATGGAGGAAGACTCCAACACAGACAGACAGACAGGAAGTCTCCTGGTTTTTCTGCTTCAGAAGGTTTTTGGGAAACTGCAGAGTTTTCTTTGTGGAGCTAAAGAGCTGCTGTCAGTCTGCTTTGGTCCATCAGGAATGAAGGTCAGGACTGAGAGGAACCTGAAGAAAGTGACTCTTCATCATCTGCTGCTGAAGAAGACAGAGGAAGATCCACTGTGAGAGCAGCTGCAGAAAGCTTTCTGCTGTTTTTCTCCTCTGAGAGAGTTTGGAGTTCCCAGCAGTTTGAGTGGAGCTGAAGCAGCAGAGCTGAAACAGACGTTCTTCTGCTCCCATTCAGCATGAACAGACAGATCCACTGAAGGCCGGCCTGAAGCTCTGGCTTCCAACACGTCTGCATGGATCCAAGCGTGTGCAGTGTGTGCTGACATGCTGTTCTCTGAGGAACATGTTGGTGTCTGACTGGATCTGAGGACACAAACAGCTGCTCACATCTGAGAGGGTCAAGCTGCAGAGTGGCTCCTCAAAGCTCACGTCTCTGTGACAAACATGATGCTGCTTCTGTCTGTGCTCCACCACTAAAAGGACTGTCCAGAGTTGGTCCTGATCTGGTTCTAGTCTTTCTGTCTCCAACTTCTCCTTCCTGTCAGGAACCCTTCATGTTCTGCATTCCTCACATTTCTGTCTTCTCTCTGGGCTTGAAGCCTAAAAGGAGCTGAAAGCTGCTGACTTCAGTCTGATCCCATGTTCTGGATCATCCGTGTTCCTGAAACACGCTGCTGGACCCGTGATCAGAGGAACCGAGGAACCGGAGAACTTCCCAGAACATGCACACACATGTGGAACTGTTCTGATCATCTGTGTGTGTTGACAGTGAAGGAGAGCTTTGTCCTTCAAGAACTTCATCTATGAAAAAACTTTATTGACTCTTGACAGAGTTTCAGTTTGAATCCATGTGGTTTTCATTCTTCCATTGAAGTTGTCTCCAGAAACTAAAGATCTGCTGAATCAATGCTCCTCTGAGAACGTTGGAGCTTTTCTCTGCATCTGTTCCACACTTGAATGTGCAGAAGATCAAAGCGCCGGACGCTCTGAGCTTCAGCGTTCCAGTCAGCAGCTGCTGAACCAAACCCAGCAGCAGGTGAGGATCTGGGCCTCAAAGCCAACTGACAGAAAGATGAATGGAAGAAGGGATGGAGTCCCAGTGTTGAAGACATCAGCTGGAGAAGCTCTGAGGCTCTTTCAGGTGGGCGTGGCAGCGCTGCTGCTTTCCAGCAAACCAAGCAAACTGCAGCATCTGTGATCTGAGAGGCTGTTGGTGAAGAAGAGCATCATCAGCATAGAACTGTGGGCCGTTTGGGTTCAGAAGAACAGCTTCATGATGTGGAAAGAATCTGTGTCCTTCAACAGGTCCAGAAGATCCCAAACATGGAAACTGGAAGCAGTTTGGATTCCGGTTTCTTCCTGAACTTTGAGGATCCAAATGCTGAAAGTGGAAGCTGACAGAAAATGCAGCAGACTTTACCAATGTGCTCAGAACACTAGAACATCCACAGAAGAAGAAAACACTGTTCTAGTGGAACATCTACAACTTCTGTCCATGATTCAGAGGAACTGCAGAAAGATGACTCCTCCCACTTTGGGTTTGGTCAAATGTAGAAAAGACAAAACAACCAAATCAAAACAATTTGAATCAATTCTGGCAGAAAATGTTGTAACTTTTCAACTTTCAGGAAAAAAAGCTTCACAGAAATGAATCTATTTTAGAATCTATGAAGAACACTGACTGGAAAACAGCACCATACTGTTGCAGCTGCAGACCTTCATGTGACTGTGGGAGCTGCAGCAGCTGAGGAGCTCAGCATCTCTGCAGACTCAGGAGCTCAGAGCTTCTGAAAGGAAATGACAGAGTTGTGGAAGTTTAGTGGCTGAACTTCTTGTAGGTCCTGCTTGGTTCAGGTTGTTGCTGGTGGTGGAAAGAGCTCCTGCAGACCTCTTTGCTGTTGGAAGGATCTTCTGTCTGCAGACTCTCTGATGCTTCAGCAGGAGGCGCTGCAGTGTAGTCCTCCTCATGAGTCCTGAAGCTGCAGAGCTGCTTCTTCTCAGACCACTTTCTTTGGCTCTGATGTTTTATTATATTATTGTTATTATTATCATTGTTGTTATTATTTACTATTCCTAATTAGTTTTCCTCTTACACACTTGAGCATTTATGGTGTTTACATGTATAAATCTAAAAAAAAAAATGTACTGAGTTAAAAGAGGAAAACCCTTGTGGCTTAAACAAACAAAATAATATTTTTATTAATAATTTCTATTTATTTTAATTTGGTAGGATCAAACAAAATGCAAAAACATTTTTTGTTAGAAGTAAAGATCCACCTCTATTATTATGTTTTTCATTTTAAAATTGTTCAAAATTTGATGACACTAAAAATAAACAAAGTCAATGCAGAAAGTAAATTGGATGGATAATCAGAATCAGAATTACTTTATTGATCCCATATGTGGGAAATTGGTTGAATATATTTATTTATAATATAATATTTAAACTTTTTTTTTTTTCAAAAACCCTGAAAATACTTGGCATTACTTTTCCTACCAATAGTTTATGTAATAATTATAAGATTATTGCATATTTCAGTTCGTGAGGATATGAGTTGTCCAGGAAAAATATTACTCTTCGTTTTCTTTGGGTTAAATAAGCCCAAGAAGACTTTGGCTGCAGACGACAAAATGGCGACTTACATCATTAGCCGGAACCGGAAGTCACGCCCCGTTCCCCTTTCTACTTTTAGGTTGCTCTTTTTCTGGTCGAAAAAGATTAGTCACACCACAATTTTGTTAATGAAAACTGCCACTGTCTCTTTTCTTTGCCAGTAAAGTTGGAAAAAAAGAACCGATTTTATGCCGCCTTCATTATGTGAGCGACAGACAACACTCCACACCAGCTAGTGGCGCTAAAGCGCCATGACGCTGTTAGCCAAACAAAGAAGAAGAACAGCACGAGGCGCTAGCAGCGTTAGCTTGTTAGCAGGCTAGCAGCGTTAGCTTGTGTTGAGAGGTCGGTGGTGTTTTGTTGGGACGTTTGTGAGGTTTTTGGACAGAAAGGACGATACGTGGTTCGTGTGGAACTCTCAGCATTTTCCAAAGTGTCGTAAATGAGTGAAGAAGTGTTGAACGGAAAGACAACGTGGATTGCTGTGATTGTGAGACTAGCAGATGATCGATCGGAGCTGCAGTGAAGAGGACGGCGGTGTTTGTGGGAGTTGGAGCTGAAGATCGGAGCAGGAACCATGTCTTCAGAACCTCAGGAAGGTTCTGTCAGAGAACAACTTTCTGCTGCTGAGGAACCATGTCTTCCCTTCAGTCTCTGAGAGAGTTGATCAGCGAGCGACTAGCTGCTGCTGCTGAAGAAATCTGCAGACTCTGTGAAGGAACCATCGTCCAGTACGAGCAGGAGCTCTGTCGTCAGCGCAGACTGCTGGATGTCATCTGGAAACCACAGCTGCAGCTCCACCACATAGGTATGTGACCTTCATCAGAGAAACAGAGAAGACCTTTGAGCTTCATGCTTTTCTTTTTGGGGACCCGTCTGTCACTCAGTGGTGGTTCTACACTAACTTACTCCCCGGGCGATAAACCAGTCATTTTCCTGTTTTCCTTTGTGTACTAATTGTGCTATACAAATAAAATTGCCTTGTCTTACTCTCACAAGAACAATTCAACATAAAGTTACTTAAGTAATTGTAACACGTTATTACTCATCTCTGCATATTTATTTATTTCAATTAGTCTCTTCTGGTCCTCAGACATTTTCTCGAATGATCACAGAGTTTATTGATGTTTTTATTGATTGTTTTATTGCTTAAAAAAATAAAGTCCTGGAAACGTATAAAAGGCTCCTTGTTGTGTTTGTGTTCCTGCAGTTCTGCCCCAGCATTGGATGACTGAAGAGGAAGATCTCTGCAACCAGCAGAGGAACTTCAGAGTGGAACTGGAGGAACCAGAACCTCCACAGATTAAAGAGGAACAGGAGGAACCAGAACCTCCACAGATTAAAGAGGAACAGGAGGAACCAGAACCTCCACAGATTAAAGAGGAACAGGAGGAACCAGAACCTCCACAGATTAAAGAAGAACCAGAGGAACTCTTCATCAGTCAGGATGAAGATCAGCTTGATCTGAAGCAGGAGACTGATACCTTGATGGAGATTCCTACTTATGAGGAAGATGAGAACAGTGAAGCAGATCTGAACAATCAGCAGAGCTTTAATGTAGCTGATAGTCAGGATGAAGAAGGAAACCAACATGAAGAATCAACATCAACTACAGATGAAGAGACAGAATCAACATCAACTACAGATGAAGAGACAGACCCACAGAACAGAGATCAGAGGAAGAGGAGGGACAGAAGTCATGTCCAAAGTGTGGACAGCTCTCACATGTCAGCAGGTCAGTGTGACTCTGATCTTCATCTCCACACTATCGGTATGTTCACTTCAACAACGGTTCTATCTTGAGCTTCAAGCTCTCCAAACATGCAGTCCATCAACAGCGTGTCCTGGAAGAGTCTCTTCTGTCCCTTCCAGTTGAAAAGACAGAAGACATTGTTGGTCAGTGCAGCCCACAACATTCTTCAAATCATATGATCTTAGTTAGTCCCTCCAGCTAACGACAAACAGGAAACCTTAACAGATCAAAGAGAAAATTGTTAGCAGATAAAAAAGTACAATCTGTTTAGTCGTCTGTGGTTCTAAGTTTGTAGTTCAGTTCTTTTCAGCAGATTTCTCTGTCAAACCCAAAATCCATCTAAACCTCTTTGATGTCTCCATGTCTCCAATTCCAGACATTCAGACAGATTCTATTTCCAAAACTCCATTTCAAGCTCAAACCCAAAGACAGGGTCCTGCTCATGGATCTGCAGACAGAAAAGATTCAAACCTGAACACATCAGTGAAAAACTGCTTAGTCAGAATTGTTCTCCATCTTTTCTGGACTGATTCTTCCTCCAGTGCAGCTTCATCTTCATCAAACTGCTCCTCATTGGTGGGTGGAAACACAACAGGGAGGTTTTTCTGTGTCCAGTTCAGCTCCATGAATGTTCAGGCTGTTTAATGTCAGTGATTTCAGTTTAGAAAAACTGCATCTCTGCTGAGATTTGCTTCACTTCCAGAAGAACCTCAGCAGCATCAGGATCATTTTGTTGATGGTTTGTCTGTGGAATGACATTTCATACTCATAGCTTCAGTGGAGATCAAGAGTCTGGAACCTTTAACACTAAAAGAACCATTTGATCCAGTTTCTTCCAGACCAAAACCCAACAAGAACCACAAAGTTCCACTTCACTGTTTAACAAAATACTTTTTATTTCTGTTTTTCTGTTAAGACAATTATTTATAAAATATAGATTTTAAAATGTAAAAAAATGGAATTATGACAGTGATATTAGAACTGTCATGGGATAAATTAATCAATCATCACCTGTTATTAAGTAATTTAATGAATCTATTTTTAATCTAACATAATAATTGCTGTGAAAAGCCTGATTTTTGAGGTATTTTTACTGAAATCTGTGAAATTAGTTAAAACTAAAAAAAGCAACTTAAAAAAAATTAGCATATCAGACTTCCAACTAGAGGGCTGCATTGGGATTGGGTCCTGCCGCGGGACCCAATCCAAATCTCGCGGGATTAGGCGGTTTGAATTGTACTGCGGGCGGGAGCGGGCGGTACTGTACTGTACATGTACTGAAGGTCCGTGAACGCACCAGGTAGAGACGCCCAAAGGCCCTCTGTCATCTAACCTGATGTTGGGGGTGCGCCCCGCCCCGCCTCTTAGAAATTGTGTTATTTAAAGCCTGATATCGCGGTCGCGTATGGGCGGAGCTATCAGCTAAAGTTCTGGTCTGATCGCTACGTGGACCGATGTGTTTATCAATGCATGTTAGACACAAAGAATGTGGAGAGATCAGGTTTATTATTTTGGAGAGTTCTGCTTGGTAATCATGTTTCTATGTTTGAGTTCATAGAATCATTCGAGAGAAAGTCTCTGCTTCATTTCCCGCAGTGAAAGCTGCGTCTGAATCTGAGGCCCGTGTGTTTCCATCTCTGACAGATTTTGAAGCCTAAGCCCCTCCCCCGCCTCTTTACCTGCTTTTCCTCTCTACCTGTTCACCTGTTCATATCCTCTGTAGCTGAGAGTGGTTTTTCCCCGCGCTCCCAGTGTATTCTACACAGAGAGCGCAAAACACGATCATAGCATAACACGTTAGTCAGGACGCTGTAGCGCAGCAGAAGGATGAAAGAGCTGTCAATCTATCTGGCAACACTGCGCGGGATAAGGAAGAAGCAGAGGTTACCTGACAGGGACATGATGTCAATGGATAAAGCAGAAAAGAACCTCAAACGAGGTTCATGGTGAGACACGCATGCTGTTCAGATCTGCCTGCTGATGCCCCACTGAGGTGCAAAACAGCAAAAACGGGAAAAGGCTGAAGCTAAAAAAAAGTATTTTTCCATCAGGAAAAAATTAATTCAATTCAGCGGGCGGGAGTGTAACGCATACGTTGTTTTGCAACACTATTCGCAGGGTGGATGTTGAAACAAAAATGCAATCCCCTCTTTGCATTTTTGTTTTAATTATGAGAAAGATGAAGCGATTTTTAAGTAGAAAATGAAAAAGCATTTCTCTTAATTTATTATAATTTTAAAGTTGGACATTTCTAACTGAATTTTGCTACACATTTGGAAGAGAACTGTTTGAAAATATAATGTCAAATACCATTTTCATTATCATTTTAATTAAGTGACAAAATGAGTGGTGTAGAAGAACAAGAAGAAGCGGTTTAGTGGATTTCTTTTTCTTTTTAATTTTGAGTAGAGCACCCCCCATCCCTCACCCCCCGGGTTCCAAATAGGAAGTAGCTGCTGTCTCTAAGAAGCCAAACTCCATTAGACGTCTATAGATAAACATGCAGCTGTTACTCAGTCATTCTAAATAGATAGAATTACTATTCTTGCTGTGAAACATTTTTCTTAATATCTTGTTGCTAATCTTTGTTTTGTTTTTTTTTTCATAATATTTTTTCTTTATTGCTAGTTATTCAAGTTATAAACTGACCAATCAGATGCCTCAGTAAAAGGTGTGGTGCCCACTGGCCCCACCTCGAATGTTTGATTGACAGCTTCTTCTGAGCAGCTTTCAGTGATGGGGGCGTGGACTTTGAACTAGCTTATCATGATTGGCAACTGGTTGTTCTAAAAACGTGACTCAGACCGCCTGACTAATCACTAGCCGCGGTTACATGGGCAGAATATCTTGATCGGATCAATGGTCGGGTTAAAATTCACCCGTGCACATGGGCACAGAAAACCTTTTTCCGATTAGAACAAACGTTCCCATGGCTCACACTTTCGTTCGGAATGAATAATTTGGGCATGCGCAGTAGTGTAAAATCACCCGGATGAGGAAATAGGTCCCGTTGTAAACAAACCGCTGCCACAGACATTTATGTAGCAGCTCGGTAACATACGAGACGATCTTCCAAACGTGCTTTTTTATTAATGTTAAGAATATTATGGAGTGGCTGTTCGCTCATCGTTATATTTAATCTGTGTGGTCAGTGCTTTTTTGTGGAAGAATTAAGATGGACGAAAGCTTAGGACAGGCTAACACGGGCTAACATCATTAGCCTGATGGATGGACACAAAATCCATGAGCGAGAAACGCAGCAATCTGCAGCTTTCTAAGGACTGAGCAACATTTATTTTTGCTCTGAAAAGTTCACACAGACCGCCCCAAAGCCACTCTGTGTGCTAGCGGCCCGAGCTCTGTTCGAACACGGTTCCTCCTGAGTCCTGCAGCCGCTAACCCAGAGCGGCGGGACGGCTCGCAGTCTGAATTCTCCCACACACAACAAAACAACAAAACGCACACGTAAAAAAGCACGTTCATAATTGAATAAATAAATATGACCTGATGCAAATACACAATCACAAGAAATCTCTCATCAATATATCAAAAGATCGTGAAATTGTGAAAAATCTACACACTGATTTTAAATTAGTCATTATATTATTAAATATTTTTCATTTTGCCTTAGAAACCTGTGCATTATTTTAAAACACCATTTTAAAATATTAATTTTAATCATGGTGAATATTATTATAATCTTATGGCTTTTTTTAGAAAATCAGATCTCCAAATCAATATTTTCCTAAGTATCTTTGTCTTTATTTCATGTTGCTGTTTTTCAGAATGACTTGTTTATTTCATAATAAGCTTTTTCAGCAGAATGAGTCTGTCAATCAAACCAGAAAAGGCGGAGACACATTTGTGATTGGCTACTTCTTTACTTAGACATAAGCAGCAGCACCCTGACTACATCGATGGAAGATGCATCAGTGAACGTGAAGGTGCAAAGCATGCACCTCAACACTAGGGGGGAGTATGCACCTCAACACATCCACAGTGTTACCAGATCTGGTCGATTTTGGTTCTAAATTTGCGGATGAAAATTGGCTATTGAAGGTTTTAGGGTTGGTTCTGCCTTTATTTTTTTCTCATGAAATATAGTAGTGGACTACGTTGGGCTGGGAGGCTGTTGGAATGCCTCTAATCTTCTATATACTGGAGCTCTGTGATTTTGAAGAGTTCTACATGGTAATCATGTTTCCAAGTTTGAGTTCATGACATCATCCCAGCTTCAGCTCCCTTGATGACGGCCGCTTCAGCGCTTTTTCCATCTCTCTCTGGCTGAGTTTAAAAGCTTGCTGTCCCGCTTTAACCCTAGAGGGAACAATAAAATGATTTATAATTATTGTCTCAATGAAAATAAAAAATATAAGGTTCAGGAGTCCCGAGCAGGCTGGCTCTGTTGGCTGTTAGCGCGCTTCCCGGGAGCCGCTACAGTGATGGCGTGTAAGGGTAACAGATGTGACGACAGACTGGATCTGTGAGCACAAACAGCGGAGCTGTGTTAGCTACAGAGTAGAGAAGAGCTCTGAGAGAATAGCATGAGGATTTTCAGATAAAAACTGCATTTTCCAATGCAAAAAAAAAACCTTTTGCATTTTCATTTATAGGGGTGTTATGATTCTCCAAATCCTCGATTCGATTGCATTTTCGATTGTAAGGTCACTGTTCGATTCGATTCTCGATTTTTACATTTATTCTTTTTAAAGCCCAGCTTGTCATTTTTTAAACTAGACTTTAATGCAATATAATATCTGACCTTTGTTTGCAACGTACCACACTACATTGTCAAAGTAAAACTTTTATTAACAACATAATGTAACAATAACCTATATCTTCAGTCAATTGAAAACTTAAAATTAAATGCCATCCAGTTTCTCTTTTGTAAGTGCAGTCTTCTTCACAAAAGATGACATTCAAGTTCACAACAAATAAAAAAAAAACAATAAAACAGACATGTCCATAGTCTCTGAACAATTAAGTGTCTTAAACTATTTCTGAACAGATGAACATAAACCACACTGATAACTACTTTATCCCCTGAGAATGATGACTGTATTTTTTCATTCTTTTATCTTCTTCCTAAAGATGGATATGTTATTTAGAGCTTCTCTTTGAGTTGTCAAAAACATTAACATTTTTTATAATAGAACAACACAAGACAACTGTAACAGTTTTGCAGTTTTAAGTTCTTCTTAAAGAGGAATATGGAAGGAGAACTTCAATAACTTTCTCTTTTACATTATTGAGCATAGAGGGAATCACCGTAGCTGTGATATGCGTTCTACTTGGGTATTCGTAGCGTGGCTCTAGCACGCTAATTAAATGCCTAAAACCCGAGTTTTCCACCACTGAATAAGGTTGCATGTCCACCACTATGAATACTCCTACCGCACGCGTAATCGCATTTGCACCAGTTGAGATGCTTGGAAGTTTAATTCCAAACGAAGACAGAAGAGTAGTTTGTGTAGTTGTTGGTTTAACACAGTGCTTCTCAATTATTTTTTGCAAGGCCCCCCCTAGGAAAAAGAAAATATTTTGCCCCCCCCCCCACACACACACACAGACACACACACAACCGCGAAGACAGAAGAAAAGCTTAAAATAAAAATATCTGTTAGTCCTTATTTACACTAGAAACATTTTGACCAACTGAACCATTTGATGCAGAGAAAAATAATTCAATCAATAAATAATATTAATGTAAATTGATCTGAAAACATTAACACAGCAGCACCAATATATTTAAGGATTTTAGTCTGAAGAAACAGGTAAAAAACATTGTGCTGATTCTAAATGATTGTTTATTTCTGATTTCATAAAGTGCAGCTGTTTTCCTGCATTACCTGCTGTCTTTATGTCAAATACGGACACCAACTACACAACAGGCAGACAAAGAAAATATTGATGGAAAATAAAGACGTCACCAAAATGTCTACAATAGTTCATAGAATGACATTATTAGCATAAGCTGGGGAATCTAAAGGCACGTTCCGACTCTCAGCCGGATCCCACCACCCCTCCCCTCCCCTTTCATTCTCTCTCACATGAGAGCGGCGTGTGACAGAAGACGGGAGCGCGCACCTGCAGGGACGGCAGTTCACTGTTTCAGGCTGTTAAAAACTCTGTGATATAAGAGATAAGAAGAAACAAACAGTGGCACAGATTTTTACCAAGCACTGAGCTGCTGTCACCGTCGACCCCGTTAAATTTGCGCATCTTTGCCAAAGGCCGCTGCTGCTGCTGCCCCCCCCCGGCATCACATCCGGGCGCGCCCTGCTATTTGAGAAGCACTGGTTTAACAGATAAATAAATAAATCTATGTTTTTGTGGTGCCTGCAGAGATGCCCTGCCATGTTAGTCGTAACGCCAGTGAGAGAATATGGTAAATATTATATACACATATATAGCACAGCTTGCAAAGAGTTTGTTTTTTTTTCGACAACACGAACGTTGTCAACATGTCTCACTGGTGGAAATCCAAAATACTTCCACACCAGCGACTTCAGTGAAAGAGGAGGGGATTCGAGTTCTGTCGATGGGTCTCCTGCATCTGCAGTTGCCATGCTGTCTTTTGAGCGGCTGTGAGAGGAGTTGACTCACAGCACTTCAAGACGAGTGTTTTTTTCCGCTTGGGAAGTAACCGGACGCAACATGGGGCCGTGGCAGCATCAACGATTCCATTTTTTAATTCGGAGTTCGAGACTGTGACTTAATTTCGATCGTTTTCGATTTAAAGTCGAAATCGTGACACCCCTAGTTTTTGTATGTTACTATTGCCAGCAGATTGGTCACAAAGCCTCCGTATGCCCAATTAGCAAGACTAAATTCACAGGTGCTTGCTACGCACCCAGGCCAAAGACAGTTGCAAGAGCAGGACCTGTTCACACGGACAAAGACATTTTCCAGCCACTTAAATCTGTGACTGTGAATGGACAGCAGGTTACTGCTATGCTGGACACTGGCAGTTGTTTTTTCTTTGGTCAAACAGGGCTGCACAGTGGCGCACGGCAAGAAGGCCCTTGGTTCAAGTCCCGGCTGGGGGACGTGAAAAACAACATCAACAGGGGGCCTTTCTGTGTGGAGTTTGCATGTTCTCCCCGTGCATGCGTGGGTTATCTCCGGGGTCTCCGGCTTCCTCCCAAAACATGCCTCATAGGTTAATTGGCAACTCTAAATTGTCCCTAGGTATGACTGTGAGAGTGAATGGATTGTGGACATTCTACCCTGTGACAGACTGGCGACCTATCCAGGTTGCCCCCTGTCTTCCCCCACAAGTGGCCGGGACAGGCTCTGTTATTCCCGTGACCCCGAAAGGGAAAAACGGCTAAGAAAATGAATGAATGGTCAAACAGAGTTTAATCCCTTTTGGTGGACTTGATTATGGCAGGCAAACAAATGTTGTGTGTATACATGGCGACAAACATTTGTACTCAAAAGCGGATGTAACTGTGACCATAAATGAACAATCATGTCTTTTGACTGCTGGGGTGGTAGAGAACCTGCCTTGTTGATTTGATTTTGGGGTGTGATTTACCTATGTTGATGTTGGGGGACTTATTGAATGAGGCTACTGAAAGCTAGCTGTTAGTGTGTCAGCACCCATGCTTATTAGAGCTTAGGCTAAAGCTGGGAAGCAAAGTCTTCCACACATGGATGACAGTTTCTTTGATGGGAGCAAAGAAATGCAAAAAAGGTCAAGAGACGCTTTGAAAAAAAAAATTAAGTTGCCGGATCCTGAGATCCCAACCGCAGCAGAAACATTTGAAATACCAGCTGACATTCTAGCTTTACAAAATGAAGACCAAACTTTAAAACCTTCGTTCGCCAAAGTGACGATGGAAAGTAACACATGTTTGGGAAATGTGCAGGTTATTGTTGTGGATGATGTTCTGTGTGCAGCTGAAGGTGAACACCTACGGTTAGTTGTTCCAACCACCTCAGGCATCATGCTCTTTGCACCCGCACTCCCATGGGTGGGTCACCTGGGTCGTCGCAAAACATATCGTGTTAGTTCATGTTTTTTCTGGCCATCTATGTACACTGATATTCAGACGTACTGTGCAACATGTCCTACCTGCCAGAAAACTGTCATTATACATAAGTCAGACAGAGCATTACTGCAGCCACTTCCTATCATTTCCACACCATTCAGGAGAATAGCCATGGGCATTGTTGGTACTTTACCTAAGAGCAGCAGTGGTCACGAGTACATCCTGGTGGTTTGTGATTATGCTACACGGTTCCTAGTAGGGTTGTGCCGATGGACGATACCATCTTCCATCGTGATGGGTGACTGACATCCCGATGTAGAGACACCATCTTAATGCCACGCCCCAGCCACGCTTCGAGTAGACACTATGAGCCGCAGTTACATGTGCAAAATAGCTTGATTGGATCAATGGTCGGATTAGAATCCAACCGTGTACATGGGCCCAGAAAAACGTTTTCAGAATATAACAAACGTTCACATGGGTCACACTTTCGGTCGGAATAAATCATTTGCACATGCGCAGTAGGGTTTGAAAAACCGGAAGCGGATATCAGTTCTGCCGAGCGGCTATATACACTGACATGTCAGCTCGGTAATATACGAGACGATCTTCTAAATGTGCTTTTAATAATGTTACGATTATTATGAAACGCCCGTCTTCGCTCATCATTTTATTTTTAATCCGTGTGGTCAGAGCTTTGTCTGTTGAAGAACGGAGCTGGAAATGAAGCCAGGATTAGCAGTATGCTAACACGGGCTAACAACATTAGCTTTGGGTGGTGCTGCAATCTTCATCCTGGCTGCACGTAAACATCTGGGAATAACATCAGCCTTTATTTAGTCGGGACACGACTGGAAACACAAATTCATGTGATTGAACGGTTTCTAAGGACTGAGCGACATTTCTGCTTAGAAGCTCAAACCGCTGTGTGTGCTCACGATCCGAGCTCTGCTGTGCTCATAATGACACACACTTTTAGACCCGAGTTTGGTAGGTTGTTCCCCTAGAGCTGCGGGACGGATAGCAGTCCTAAATCATGAAGGCGAAGCTAAAGCGAGACTGAAGGAGAACAGGAAGTTGTTGTCTTTAAGATTCAATTTTCTTTTAATATGCCTCTTCCCCTTAGTATGATCTGTGATTTGTGATATTATATCTTTTATAATTATTTTAATGTTGTTAATTATTTTAATGTATGTAGCCTGTTTTTAATGAGTTGGTATTTTAAATAATTTTTAATTGATCACTGAACTACAAAAACTATCAGGACACATGTCCCATAATGCATTGTTTTGTAGTCTGTAGGGCAGCTTTCAGTCAGTTCAGTACTAAATTTCCAGCTGTGTTCGCGTAGGTTGGCGTCTTGCTCCCACCCCTTTCTTGTGATATTTTCTGGTTTTGATTGACTGGTGATGTTGGAGCAAAAACAAAAATATACGTCTCACACCAGGTGATCTGCGCAGCATTGTGACCATCTGGGTGATCTCAAACACGCTTATTGTGCATCTTGTTCAACTTGAATTTCCATCCCCTAATGTTTACATACATGTAAGTATTGTTTGTAACTGTGAAATGACCGAACGGGTACTGCGGTAATCACTTTGTTACTAAGAACTTTTTTTTTATTCTGAATGTATGGTATTTTATTTACTATGATTACCGTAGTAACCTTTAGGTCATTTCACAGTTAATAAAATGTGACACTGAATTTGAAATTCGTAATACAGTGGAAATTAGTAGATTTGGTTAGCATGTTGATTTACGGTATGCGCCCCTACATTTCCTGGTTGTGCCCCTAAAATTTTCAGTTGGGGGCCACAGTGCTACTAGTGAAAAAAGTTAGTCTGGAGCCCTGATACCGCTCATGTAACAAAGCACCACCCCCCCCCTTCCTATCAAACACAAAGTTGTAAGTCCGCACTCCGCCGGTCCACTTGACTTATCAAGTGCTAAGCGGACTTCTTTCTATTTTGTTTGTTACTTTTTTTGTTAAAGTCACTTCCCTCAGTTTATTCTGGATCATCACAGATGAGTCATTAGTTGGGAAATAAAATAAATAAAGTAATAAAGTAAAATAACGAATAGCAATTAGATAAGAACGGAAAATTAAAAAATACCCACCGACGATATCATCGTCCATCCCGGTTGTTGACAGCAAACATCGTCCACTGCCAATTTAGGGGACATAATTATGAAAAAGTTATCAACATTTCTACATGTTCTGCTGCAGCTAAGCATATATCTGCGTTACCTTTTCACCAGTACAGAGTTCCCCCATTTTATGGCAGGAGTTTCTTTCTAAAAATAACCATGATCGCTGAAATCCAAGGAGTCTGAATACAGAAATTTATGACAGTAAAACTCCTCACTGCCTACATACACTTTTCTCAGACAGACATGAACATTTTCATCCTTTTCTCTTGTTTGAAATCTCAAACTTTCATGGAAATTAAGTCCAGGATCTTAGAATGAAAACAAAGATCTGATGGATCAAAGATTTCTGTAGATATGTATGGAGTGATATTTCTGCCACCACCAAGTTGAACACAAAACTTTCTAAGTTTTTTGCTCAAAATTGTTTTTTTTGCTTTCAAAAAAAATCTTTTTGCTTTCAAAAACGTTTTTTGCGTTTTCGAAGCCACATTTTTTTGCGTGCGTTGAGTAAAACCTCGTTTTTGTCCTATCTTTGATTTTGCTGACTAATTTGAGCGAGACTTAGCGTGATATGACTGCCACTGGCATCGCCAAAAAGAAATTTGCATGCACTTTTTTCCTATCTTTGCTGAATTAAGTTGCGTTTTGACGTGACCAAGCTGCCATCAAACAGCTGCTGATTGGTCCAGATTCTAACCAATCACATTGCCAAATGAATCTAACATGGTGTCTGCTGCCAAGGCTCAGAGGCTGAACCAGCTCTTTTTACCCTCATTTTTGTATTTTTGGATGAAGACGTTTTCATTTTTTTAAATATAATTTTAACAATAATTCATACTTTCTTTTTTTAGCATTCGTTCATTTTTATTTAGTCAGATGTTGTGAATTTATGGCTGAGGATCTCCTGAAACTGTAAAGTTTATCTGCTGACATTAAATCAACAGGCCTGTGTGGGATATGTGAATCCTGCAGAGCAAATTATTAGTGAAAAGTGTGATTTTCTTTAAGATCTGTTTGTTAAAACAAAACAATAAAAGATTAAAAGCGCATATTATTTAATGCTGCACACGTGTTTGGGATCAGATGAACAGCAATAATAAGCAGAAGAATGATGGCTCACCACAGTAAACTCAATGTATATAACACAGAAGAGGCATTTTTTGACCTTTATTATCATTTATGTTTTAGAACTTGTGAGCGTTTGTCCAAAGTTAAAAAATATTAGTCATAAAAAATGCTATTTTCTCTTAATATTTCAACAATTTTTGACTAAAATAAAACAATAGTTCAGATACAAATCTTAAAAAGTGTTGCTTCCCTGCTGGACGGAGTCAGAGTTTGGACATGTTTTTTTCTGCTGCAGACATTTTAAACACGTTCATCACTACACTGACATGAATAAATACTAAACTCTGTTTGATTTTAGCTGCTCTGCTGCTCCTTCTGGGTTTTACTCTGAGAGAAATGGGCCAGAATCGTTGAAAACGGCAGAACGCCGTACGAACAGAACCGACACAAAGTCCAAAGTCCATGTCTGCCTCGGAGTACCGTCAATATGAGACAGAGACACTTGATTGGTTAGAATCTGGACCAATCAGCAGCTGTTTGATGGCAGCTTGGTCACGTTAAACCGAAACTTACCTCAGCAAAGATAGGAAAAAAGTGCATGCAAATTTCTTTTTGGCGATGCCAGTGGCAGTCATATCACGCTAAGTCTCCCTCAAAGTAGTCAGCAAAATCAAAGATAGGACAAGAGCGAGATTTGACACAACGCACACGAAAAAATGTGTTTTGCAAACGCAAAAAAACGTTTTTGAAAGCTGTGGCAGAAATATCACTCCATAGATATGAAGAGCTCCACGTACAGGAGACACGGCACGGACTGAGGAGATTGATTGACAGGGTCTCCTGCCAATCAGGACACAGAACAGGGTGCTGTTTTAAAAAACGCAGCATAATCGCTCTAAAAGAATGAGCTAAACCGGTACAGATGAACTGCAATGTAGAAAGGAAGACTGTTTTCTGTTCTGTTTGACAGGAATTTTAGAGGAACTCAGGTTGAAGCACAGACTGCAGAAGGGGGAAGAACATGTCATTTCTTGATCATGTGGGCAGATAAAAACAAAACAAAACATTGGTCTCTGATATTGTTCAGTGGGCCTGACCAAAACATGGGGGCGGGCTGGATCCAGCCCACGGGCCGTAGTTTGTGTTCAAACGTCTTCTTTATTCCAACGCACTCAACAACCGACTACAATCACTCGTCTCCTCCTTCCCCTCTTCCTTTCACAATAAGAGCATGTATGTGCAACTACCACAAAACAAGTAAAGACATATTTATTTAACAGTTCCTGTATTTATAACTTAAACTCAGTCTTTTTTTTTTATTTTTTTATTTTTTTTTAGTTTACCAGGTCAAATGAGCAAAACAAAACAACATAATGAACCATTTTCATTGAACTTGCTGTTACTGCATTTGAAGGCCCGTACACACCGGGACGAATATTCGCCAGGCGTTATTCGCCAGCGTTTTTCGCCACGTCTTTTGTGTTCACACCCAGGCGATTTTCGCTGACGATGAGCCGACTGAACATGCAATTTCATTCCCTGACATTAGATGGCGCTGTACACAAGGTAGTCTCTTGTCACTCAGAAGAAGAGAGCCACTATTTACGCGCTTGTCAGAAGAACATGGTGAGTTTTATCGACTGGTACAAGAGCTGAAAATGTCTCATGAGGGTTTTCGGGGATATTTTAGAATGTCTGTCATTATTTCTTTGCGGCAGTGTAGCCGCTACTTGGCGTCTATCTTCTTTGCTGGTATGTGTGCTCAGAAAGGCAGTGTTGTGTTTGAGCGCCCCCAAGTTGTGTTTTACTGTAACTTCAGAAGCTCCAGACACGTGAGCAAAAGCGCCATTCTCATTGGTTGAATGGATTTCGACGCGAGGCGTCAAAAAGAAAAAACGAACCCGAGGCGTTTTTTTTTTTTTGACGCTTTGACGCGTGGCGTTTTTTCGCGTCGGTGTGCACACTCTCATTGGTGCCCTTTGTTTAGTCACGAGGCGAATTTCGCCGACGAAAATCGCCGGCGAAATTCGTCCCGGTGTGTACGGGCCTTAACATTAACAAAGTTCCCATTGTCCTTCACTCAAGGCTTCAAGTAACTTGCATGCAGATGCACCCTTTTTGGTAAGGCAGTCTGCTAGTTGTTCTTTCGTGTTGTACCACAACACTCGCTCAACTCGCTGTGCTTGGATGAGCTCCTTGACGGCACTTATTTCCAGAAGAAGTCTTTTTTCTGAGACAGACTTAGTAGATTTCAGTGCGTCAGCCAGTGAACGACTGTCTGTGACACAGATTATGGGTGGAGCATGTTCAGCACTTTCAGTTGTTAGCTCAGAGAACAGTGTTGCTAGAAAATATCCATTGTCAATTCCATCAGACATTGCTAATGTTTCTCCAGCAAGTGTACTTCTCACAATCCTCCTCACTCTCTTTGACTGCCATGAGAGCGGTGAAAACTTTCCATGTTCACCCATAAGAACTATCAGGTGTCCTCCTTGAGCCTTGAGTGCCTCCATCTGAAAGATTGCCAAATGAGGCATCGCTGAACACCATCATCTTGAGGGCTGTGTCTCTCCAGTGTGCGTCTCTTTAAGCGTACACACCCACCTAGCGGAGATGCATTTCTGTCCTTCATCCTGAACTTCTACAAACACATCATTGTCTTTCCAATTTTGTATTTCTTTGACTTTGGCTTGGTCAAATGTTAAGTCTCCTGTCATAAATATGTCATCATTAACATCTGCTACATCACCAACAGCAACAGTTGGTTCTATCTGAAGGCTCTCCAGCTGTGTAATGTCAACTGAACATGTGCTACCTGCAACTTTACTGGGCTCCATGATTACAAGATTATACCAGTTTTTATATTTTCCTGTAGCTTTTCCTCCACGCCCCATGACTTGTGCTGTGTATACAACACCACTGTCATCATCTTTGTATTTCAAAACTTGTCCTTTTTTGGGCTGAACATCACAATCTCCTTCCACAACTTTGTGTTGCCTGGTGTTGTCATTGGTGTTTTGTTCTGCTTCATTTTGTATCACAGATGTGCCTCCTGCTGGTGAAGTGTCCTCCAAGCTGTCATCAGAAACCTCTGACACAATTTGTTTTCTCAAAGGTTTTTTTTCCACTTCTGCATTATCTTTAATGTGGTGATCTTGACTCGACATTTTTGCTTTTTTAAGGCTGAGATGATTTTGATTTGATTTGATTTGAAATGGTTTATTTCAAGGAATCAAGTAGAAACAATACACTAAAGCAATATAATCTTCAGTTGTACATTCATACAGTAACTAATCAAACTTAGGATAATTAGACATATTAATTAATATTGCTTGAAAGGGAGTGGAAGGAAGCGAACTTATATAATCCCACCCCATTATACTATAACCATTTTATTACATGATTTATCAATATCCGGTTCCTAGCTTTTATCAGACAGAATTGAAAATCATAAGGTATCGATAAAGCAACATAATACTTAATTATTATGTTAAAAATAAAAAATAAAAATTACTCTTTTAGAAATCAACATGGCAAATGCAGATCAGTTATCTAAAATATATGTTACTCAATAAAGTCATTCATATGATTAAAACATAATACTATATCAGTAAAATAGACACAACACTGTTTCAGAGATTTTCATAGTAAAATTTCATCAAGTATCAAAAGTTAAAAACGTGCAAAATTATGTTACATTAGGAAAGATTTTTGAATCAATTTATCAATTTTTTTTTTTTTTTGGAGCAAGTGAAGTAATATCATTAAACATCGATCAATTTAACCATTTTCAATAAGTGATTAATCATTTGTTTTACTTTTTTTTATTATTCTTTTTAAATATGTTTTCTTTTTTTTCTTCTTTTTTTTTTAATATTTAATAAAGTAATGCTGTAATGGAAAAAGAAATAAAAGGGTCCATATTCCGTCGATTATCCAAGGTTGGTATTTCTTCTTCTTCTGAAAAAACAGCTGATCTTCTGGGTTCAAAAACAGTTTCTAGTCTCTTCCATGTTATGTCTGCAGACATTAGATTCAGGTCCATATCCTTCTTCAGCTGATATCAGCTGCGGTGAAAGTTGAGGTCAAGTTGTCTGCAGGTCAGAACTCTCTGCTGTTGATTCAGGTGACGTCAGACAGATGGAGAAAGTGATGAATCCAGGTGTCATATTTCTTGAAATTATTTGGTTCTTTGGTTTATTACTCCATGTTGTTTCAGACAACCGTAAACAAGCACTTCTCAAAGTCCTTCATGGTGTTCACAACCAGAACCTTGGACCGGTCCGGTGGACCGAGTGGTTTGACGTAAATCCTGCAGCCTTTAACCCAAGTGTTCTCAATCTGCTTCTGCTTCCTGAGAAGCCGTGCATGTTTGGAGATTTCAGCATTCCTTCTGGTCAGATGGTCGTTCAGATAAGCAGCCGAACCTTTCAGGTTCTTTCGTTGATTCATCAGAGCTAGCTTGTGTTTTTGATTCACAAACCTGATGAGGATTGCTGGTTTATCCGTCTCCTTTCTCCTGGGGAGCAGGTGGCAGGTCTCCATGGTATTGAGATCCAGGGAAGTCCCTTTAGATGTGAGAAAGGAATGTATTTGCTGTTCCAGAGTCTCTCCACCGTGCTCCGTATGACCAGCCCTGCTAGCTACGCTAGCGCTAGCATTAGCATTAACAGTGCTTGCTCCAGCGTTCAGCTTCGTTCAAGGCTTGATTGGTAATCCAGTGAGAATGACATTATTCATCCTTACTTGCTGTTCCACATCGTCCAGTCGTTTCTCCAGAATGTCGACCCGGTTTTCTCGTTGCTCGTTTTGAGCCCGAAATCTTCGGAACTCTTCCATCGTCTCCCACAGTGGCGTTAGCTTAGCCGACACCTGATCCATAAAAGATCTAAGCGTTTCCTGAATATCATCAAGGGTCTTTTTGAGCTCGTCAGATTCCTGGGTTTTCTTAGGGGCCATGGTCAGCTCTCTTTTTGGAGAAAATCAACTTATTAAGTCATTTGAAGATAGTTGTATCCGCAGAGATCTGCGACCACGCGTCTTGCCGTGACCCGGAACTGGAAGTCATGATGTACTCTGATGCATGTTCCTCCATGTCTGACAAACACCACAGCACCATCCTGGCCAATGACAACTCCTGGGCCTTTCCATTCATGGCAGTCCACTCTTTTATAGTAGACCTTTTCCCCTAGTTCATATTTTTCATCTGAGTGGCGTATTTGTTTACGCAATGCTCTCCGTATTCTTTCAGAACATTCTGCTTCTGTAAAGGCCTTCCTTGATGCATGCAAAGCAGAATTGTGTTTAGCAACCCACTCACTCTTTGTGGTGCCTTCTAAAGCTGGAGGCTTGTCAGTCAGGACAGAGGGCAAGTTGGGATTCTGTCCAAACACCAGCTGATAAGGACTGAAGCCATGTACATTCTGCATTGTGTTCTTGGCCATAAGGGCCCAGTCTAGTGCAGTATCCCAGTCACAAGCATTGGAGGTTTTTACTTTCATTAAAATCTCAGTAAGTGTTTGATTGTGTCTTTCCATAAGTCCATTGCTCCAGGGGCTGTATGCTGCTGTTGTTTTCATTTCAATTTTAAAGTTTTCTGCCATATCTCTCATCTCATCATTGTTGAATTCTCCTCCATTGTCACTGAACAGTTTCTGAGGAGGCTCATGCACACTTATCCAGGCATGAATGAAGTGCTTCACTATCTCAGATGACTTCTTTGTGGTCAGAATACTTCCTGCACTAAATCGTGTGAACTGGTCAACAATATGAAGATACCACATACCTGGCTGGAGTTCATGAAGATCAACTGCTACAGTTTCATTGTACTGAGATGCCAATGGTAAACCAACAACAGGTCTTGGTTTGGTTCTGCTATATCTCTGACATGGTTCACATTCTTCAACAATTCTTTTCAGGGTGATTTCACATTCTTTATCCTTGTTGCCTGAGCTGATCAGAAGTTTCTGAAGTCTTTCTACAGAAGCATGACCGAACTGTTGATGAAGCTTCATCAAGATCTTTTGTTTTTCTGATGTAGTCATGTTTTCTGAGATTGCCAGTATTTCCTCCTCATGCTGACTCTCCAGTTCTTCATTTGTGTTCTCTTGTTGAATAACATTCTCATTGGCTATCAAAATGTGATCATTGTCCATAACCTTCAAAATCCATAATGTTCACACAGTAATGACCTGAGCTTGTAAACTCAAGTTTTACAGGGTGGTTAAACATCACTGCGCGGTCATTTTCCATATCCAGCACAGTTCCTGCTCTTTTCATAGATTCTTTGCTCAGAAGAAGGGGAATCTTTGCTGGAACAACTTCAGTTTCAATATGACATTTTGTCTGCCCAATTTTAGCAGGAATCTTGAGTCTTTTGGTGGAGTTGACCACTTTTCCATCTCCAAATCTGAAAGGTCTGCAACTGTGCATTTCAGACTTCTTTAGATGTTTTACTCCATTTTGATTTAGCTGACTAGTGAAGTTGTCCAACCATTCTTGTCCACACACCGACCTTGTGCATGCAGTGTCAATTATTGCAGAACCAAAACACTCTGTCATAAAGATTTCTGCTTCAGTGGGTGACTCTTTTGTGTACAACGTAACATTGCACTCTTCTACATCATTTGCTTTATCTTCAGTCAGTTTAATTTGCTCACCTTTGTGTGGACAGTCCTTGACCCAGGGGAATGTGCTTTGACAAATAGCACATTTTGATCTGCGACCATATCTATCCAGAGGATTAGTGCCTGGCCATGGTGTCTTCTGCTTATCATTGTGGGACCATGATTTGTTTAACTGTCTTCTCTGTTCAGTTATATAGGCAGCATCCTGGTTAATTCCCACCGTTGAGCCAGACATTTTCCCTCCAAAAATCCTCTTCAGTGCAGATTTCATGGCGGCAAATGTCAATTCTGCACACGCTGTTAGAGCTAACTGTCGATCTTTCACATCCAAACAAGCAGTGTCCAGTAGTTTGAATGCTAATACTGGATCCGGAAGTTCCATCTTGTATTTACGCATTCGGGCATACCGCTGTTCAAAATCAATTATATAATCCGTCATGGACACGTTACTGCTTCTTGTTATCCGATCAAAACTCGAGTAAGCCTCGTAGATCCTGTCTTTGAGAAACAGATCATCTAGCTTCACGAGTAAAGTTTCCATGCCTGTGTCTTTGTTCAAATCCTCCACCGATATTTCCATCGCCACTTCTCTCGCTCGCCCAGAAAGCGCCAAAGCTACGGCGCTACAGATCTTTTCAAGATCTGTAACTCGGGTCCACACCACGACTTCATTTTTCCAGCTTTCGTACGGTTTTTCTTCGTCAAAAGGTGGTGGGACTCTGTAGTTGCTAACCATCCTCTGCTACCAATGTTCAAAAAAGATTCAAATTCACTTGGCTTAACGTCTTCTTTATTCCAACGCACTCAACAACCGACTACATTCACTCGTCTCCTCCTTCCCCTCTTCCTTTCACAATAAGAGCATGTATGTGCAACTACCATAAAACAAGTAAAGACATATTTATTTAACAGTTCCTGTATTTATAACTTAACAGTTTGCCCACCCCTGAACTAGTGTGAAATATTTCATTAAACCACCCAAAATATTAGTGCAAAGGTGAACTAACACCTGTGCTCAAGTGAGTGTTTATGTTCCTCTAAAAATGCATTAGGGAAGGTGAAAAGTAGGAGGGGAAGCGCCGAGCCATCCCTACACCAAGACCCCTGCCACAGCAGCTGTGGCAGCCAGAGCCCCCCACAGGACCGCCCACGGGGCCCCCAGAGCCAGAGAGCAGGGAGGCATGGGGGCAGGGGACAGAGAGTGCAGCTCCAGCTCAACCAGGAGAGCAGCCCCCCGCCACGCAGCGAGGGCCCAACGCAGGGCCCCGCCCCAGAGGAGTGCCCACAGCCCCAGATGAGCACCTCATCACCACCCAGGAGTTCTGGGCATCCCCCCGCCTGAACCCCAGGTACGAGCCAGGGCCCCCCAAGGGAGACCCAGCCCGCGCGCCATGCAGCCACCCACCCGGCCCACGGTTGGTCCAGGAAGGAGCAAGGCAAGGGGCCAGCCGCTCCTGCCCAGGATGAAGACATCCAGGAGAAGAGGGGGTCCACACAAGGGGTGTTGCAAACATGGCAAGAGCAGGGTCGTCCACATTTGGAATGTTGTCGAGGCCCAACGCCCGGAGGCAAAGACCAGACCCCACAACACAGGGACACGGACACCCCCCCGGCTTAGCTGTGATGTGATCCCCAGCTCTTGGCCTTGCCAGAAAGCTCAGGGATCCCGCTCCCTGCATAGAGAGAAGACCGCCGGGCCCAGGAAACCAGCACCCAGGGAACACGGCCGCCGTCGCCAAGGGCCCAGTACCCCCTACCAAGGATGGGGTAGGGGACAGATGGTCCAAGGTCCCACCTTCCTTGTGAAACCATTTCAAACCAAACCAAATGGGTGCATGTGTGTTTGAGAGGGTGTGTGCATGTGTGTGTGTTTATGTTGGAATGTATATTTGGGGGTGCAGTTAAAATTGGTGGATAGGGCACTGAGGGGACATCTCCTGATTACTCAGTGATGTCCCATCACCCTCCCCACCAAGGGGCCCTAAATGTCTACAGTGCAGTTAGAATTGGCAGCTAGGGCGCTAAAGGACATCTGCTGCTTGCTGGCAGTGATGTGCAAGCACGCCCCTTACTAAGGGCCCTACATGTCTTCGGTGCAAATAAAACCGAGAGGGGGGGCAACGCAGGCTGACCCCCCCCTCCCCCATCACCCTAATACCCCCCCCCCCCCCTCCCAGTATAGGGCCCAGGGGCCCCATCCCAAGAGGCGCCGCCATCGCACACAGAGAGAGAGAGAGAAGCCAGAAAGCGCCGCCCCCCGGAGCAAGTCCAGGTCTGCGCCCCTGGGAGAACTCTGGTCAGGCTTCGACGGGACCGAGGCAGCCAGCCGGGGCGGCCGCCGATTGCATCAGTGGAGACCCCGACCCGTCAAACCTTCAAGGTCCCGCACCTATAGTGGGCCCTCCCCCTCTTTCAGACAGCCCCCCACAGGACAGGGCCAACAAAGCCCCCCCCCCCCCCCCCCAGACCCCGCAGACCTGGTGGATGTCACCCAGAGTGACCGTGGGCCCCAAGAGGGTTGCCCCGCCCTGTCCCAGAGCCAGGGAAGGACTGATCCCAGCCCCAGGTGCGGATGGGCATCCCATCCAGCGTCGCTGGAATGAACAGTTTTTCATAGTTTACATCTAAAAATTTCAACTACAAGGTTCCTGACTGAGCAGATTTTGACTTTTATTGGTGTTTGTCAATACACAAACTAATTTAAAAGTATAAAAGGGCTTTTTCTTGTGTTTGTATTCCTGCAGGTCTCCCCCAGGTACCAGAACCTCCGCAGATTAAAGAGGAACCAGGGGAAGTGGATGAAGAGCAGCTTGATCTGAAGCAGGAGACTGATACCTTGATGGAGATTCCTACTTATGAGGAAGATGAGAACAGTGAAGCAGATCTAAACAATCAGCAGAAGAACTTCAGAGTGGATCATGAGGAATCAGAACCTCCACAAACTGAAGAGGAACAGGGGGAGCAACAACTTCAACAGATTAAAGAGGAACCAGAACCACCACAGATTAAGGATGAACCAGGGGAACTCTGCATCAGTCAGGATGAAGATCAGCTTGATCTGAAGCAGGAGACTGATACCTTGATGGAGATTCCTACAAATGAGGAAGATGAGAACAGTGAAGCAGATTTAACCAATCAGCAGAGCTTTAAGGTAACTGATAGTCATGATGGAGGAAACCAACATGAAGAATCAACATCAACTACAGATGAAGAGACAGACCCACAGAACAGAGATCAGAGGAAGAGGAGGGACAGAAATTATGTCCAAAATGGGTCTGATGAAAGATATTGTGATTCTACAAAAACTGGTAATAAGTTTAGTGGGCGACCTCAGTTGACATTTCACATGAAAACTCACACAGGAGAAAAGCCTGTTACTTGTAAAGAATGTAAAAAATGTTTTAGTCAAATATCTAATCTCAAAATACACATGAGAACTCACACACGAGAAAAGCCTTTTTCTTGTAAAGAATGTGATAAAGGTTTTAGTGAAAAATCAAAACTCAAAATACACATGAGAACTCACACAGGAGAAAAGCCTTTTACTTGTAAAGAATGTGATACAAGTTTTAGTCACAGATCTAGTCTCAAAAGACACATGAGAACTCACACAGGAGAACAGCCTTTTTCTTGTAAAGAATGTGATAGAGGTTTTAGTAACAGATCTAGTCTCAAAATACACATGAGAACTCACACAGGAGAAAAGCCTTTTACTTGTAAAGAATGTGATAGAGGTTTTAGTAACAGATCTAGTCTCAAAATACACATGAGAACTCACACAGGAGAAAAGCCTTTTTCTTGTAAAGAATGTGATAAAGGTTTTAGTGAAAAATCAAAACTCAAAATACACATGAGAACTCACACAGGAGAAAAGCCTTTTTCTTGCAAAGAATGTGATAAAAGTTTTAGTAACAGATCTAGTCTCAAAAGACACATGAGAAGTCACACAGGAGAAAAGCCTTTCCCTTGCAATAAATGTGATGCCAGTTTTAGTCATATATTTATTCTCAAAACACACATGAGAACTCACACAGGAGAAAAGCCTTTCCCTTGTAAAGAATGTGGTACAAGTTTTAGTCACAGATCTAATCTCAAAATACACATGAGAACTCACACAGGAGAAAAGCCTTTTTCTTGCAATAAATGTGATGCCAGTTTTAGTCGTATATTTATTCTCAAAACACACATGAGAACTCACACACGAGAAAAGCCTTTTTCTTGTAAAGAATGTGATAAAGGTTTTTGTCAAATATCTAATCTCAAAACACACATGAGAACTCACACAGGAGAAAAGCCTTTTACTTGTAAAGAATGTGGTACAAGTTTTAGTCACAGATCTAATCTCAAATCACACATGAGAACTCACACAGGAGAAAAGCCTTTCCCTTGCAATAAATGTGATGCCAGTTTTAGTCAAAAATCTATTCTAAAAACACACATGAAAACTCATTCAGGTGAGAGATAGTTTTTATGGCTGATAAATGGCTCAGTCATAAATGTAATTTAGTAAAATACATTGGAACACACACAGGTGAGAAGCTTTTCTTTTGAAACGAAAACATTTTTTTAATAAAGGATTTGGAGAAAATTATCAACTTCGAAAACAGAAAAACTTAGAGCAGAAAACTTGTACAGTATATGGGAAAATATTGTTTAAATGCCATTTAGTCGTTTTTGTTTTGTTTTTAAAAGAAATAACTTTTTTATACAAAAAAAGGAAAATGTAGGTATATTTCAAGCCTTAGTTTAATTTAGTGAATTTAATGTATAAGTTTAAATAAAACAATATTCTTTGTCCAGGAAAAAAAGAACATTCTAACAAATGTTTATGTCAAAAACATTTAGTGATCATGTTTAACCCTTGTGCTATCTTAGGCATTTTGCCGTTGGGCGTTGGGTCATCTAGACCCACTAGACTAGGGGTCGGCAACCCAAAATGTTGAAAGAGCCAAATTGGACGAAAAAAACAAAAAACATGTCTGGAGCCACAAAATATGAAAAGCCATATTTAAGCCTTATAATGAAGGCAACACATGCAATATGTATCTATATCAGCTATATTAGCCTACTATCAATATGACTAAGTTGCTACAATATACATAATACATATATACAAATACATAATGAGCATTAACAATTAAATGTTTATTTGCCCTGCAGTGCATTCAGCGGAGAACGACGCATCACATGACTGCTCTGTTGTTCAAGTTTAACTGCATTACAATATCAATGAATATAAATTGATAAAATTAAAGAAATGTAATAAAGAAATACGATATTTGATGTCCTTTTTATTTTGAGGATTTGAACAATAAACAACAAAATGGAACATGCGTGACGTGCCCCTCTCTAAACTAACTAAACAAAGTGCAATAAATCGCAGCCTGCGTTTATAAAAAAGAAAACAGCAGCCTTTTGAAAAGGTAAAGTTTATAAAACCAAATGAATACAGTTGAGTTTGATTTCTGTGCAAATGCCAAGCAAGTCAGTGCAAAGGTAAAACACAGCAGCATCGTCTTCTTTTGCTGTACATCTCTGGCAAATACAGTCAGCTTGCGCTCGAATGACAGAACAGCTTTTGCGGTGCCTGGAGACTTTGATTCAGCTCGTTTAAGTGGCTTCTCACAGTCATATCCACCAAAAAGTGCAGGTTTTCCACCCACTCAGTATCTTCCAGTTGGGGGTAGTTCAGGTCTTTGCTTTTCATGCACTCACATCCACATCTAGGGACAATTTAGACCAACCAATCGATCTATGAAGCATGTTTTGGGATGGAAGCTGGAGTCCCCAGAGGAAACTCACACATGCACAGGGGCAAACATGCAAACTCTACTGTTGTCAGATCCCCCAACCAGGACTTGAACCGAGGGCCTTGTGACTTTGAGGCAAGAGCGCTAACCACTGCACCACCGTGCAACCCGACAACAATTATGTTTGTTTTTTTGTTTATGTTACTGCTGAACGTAACCAGAATGTTGATGGAAACTTGTTTGAAGTTACAAACCCCATTTCTTTCTTTCTATATAAATCTTTGTGTTTGTATCACTTTTGTTGATTTTGATCTTCGGTTCTAAATGATGCTGATTTAATACATATAATTTAAACTTTTTTAAACATCCTGTAAAATTACATACCTATAGTAACTGTACAAACATATTCTATTAAAAAGCAAGAATCGTGGTTCGACCTGTGAGCCGTTGAGCTTGATTCATGAATTGAATCGGATTGCCACCTAAGGAACGATCCACAGTCTTAGTAGAACCACATTCCTACCATTTAGTGAGGAAAAGGTTTTCCTAAAAACACATGAAGGAAGAGGCAGATAAAGAACCAGACTGGTGTTTGTGTCTGGTGTTCTTGTGATTCATGTTTTCTAGTAAATATTAGAACTGTTCCTCTGTTCTATTTAGTTCTCATTGTTCTGTTCCAATCTGTACTGTGAATAATAAAGTGGACGTGAACATCAGTCAGAACTGTGGAGTCTTTCCCACAGTGTGGGTTTCTGCTGTTTGTTAGTTCTCTGCTGGTTCCAAAGCTGGACTCTGTTCCAAAATGTAGAGTATGTGACGTTACCCAGGTAAGTTTAAGGGTAAATTAATTGATGTTCTACACCAGGTGTTACCAACCCTGTGCCCGCGGGCGCCAGTGCGCCCGCGAGCACCCCTTGTGGCGCCCGCAGGGAATGCACCCAAAAAAAAAATTTTTTTTTTTTTTTTTTTTTAATCGAAGCAAATATTCAACAAACAATCACGGCATGTCTGTCAATGACAACAATATAAATTCTGAGATAAAGGTAGACAAAAAATAAAAATAAGAAAACAAATATAACTTAAATAATAATCAATAAAAATAAGGGTCTATTACAAAAGTTCAAATAGATCAAATAAATTACACAATGTCTGTGCATTCTTATAATTCATGTAATGTAAAGATTTAGAGAATAGTTTGAGACTGTTGAGTAATCCATTAATGTGAGGTTTCACCTCTGAGAATTCACAAGTATGAATACAATGGTTTACAATCAGTACATTAATCAGAAAGTCCAGATTTTTGTCAATTAATTGTAATGGAATTTTATTTTTTATTTTAAACCAGAGACACACACAGGACAAAGAGACACACACAGGACCTAGGACTCACACATGACCAAAGACTCACACGCAGGACCAGAGACACACACACAGGACCAAAGACACATACAGGTCCAAAGACACACACAGGTCCAAAGACACACACAGGACCAGAGACACACACAGGACCAAGGACTCACACAGGACCAGAGACACACACAGAACATCACACACCAAGCAGAAAAGAACTTATTGCTAAAAATAATGTCAGGAATTCAGCTCTAAAAAATGACAAAAGAGCAAAGAAAATGGAATAATTTGATTATTTACTAATTTTTTACCAGTTATTAATATTTTCTTGACTTTGTCTGTTCATATTTGCATCATTTGACAGAGTATATTTATTATTCTGGATTAATTTTTCTGTCTTTTTATTCACATTTATCTTTAAAAAGTTAAAGTTAAGTTAAAGTCTCAAAGGTTTAAAAGTTTAGCTTTATGTGTTCAATAAATGTTTATCTTGTTCGGCCCGCAACCTAAAGTGTGTTTTGGATTTAGGCCCCCTCTGCAACTGAGTTTGACCCCCCCATGTAATACAAGTCTAGAAAATTCATGCATGTTTTTGTTTAAAATGAGCAAATAAAAATAGGGCACACAAAGGGGCGTCCTCAAATTGTGTTTGTGTGTGGGGGGGGCTAGGAGGTTTCTAGTAAACGGGTCCTGTGGCGCCCTTCATACCACTTAGTGCCCATGACATAGCCCTCAGTCTTAAAAAGGTTGGTGACCGGACGTGAACGGACAGCTGCACCGCGACCCAAACGTCACTCCCTGGCTTTACTGAATCAGATATGTATCCACACTCTTTACACTCTCTGCACAGGTGTTAGTTTATGCTTATATTTGACACACTGGGCATAACTCACGGGGCATAAAGGTTCTCCACTTTAGGTAATATCACCACCAGTCTCCTCAGCAGCTTCAAACCTGTTTATAATAGGTTTGCTCTGTTTTTACCCTCCCTGTTTCCTTAATTATCCCCCCCTCTGCACTCCTTCCCTCTTTTTCTTTTTTCACACACTATTCCCTTCCTCTCACCTAAGCTGCCACATCACTCAGCCATTCTACAATAGTACTGATCTGCACAACACACTTAGACACTCAACATCTCCAGCATTACATCCCATGCACTGTACATTACACATAAAGCCTCATAGCAACAGCAAGCACACCATTATGTGTACATATATACTCATTTTTGCCTCAATCAACAACATACAGTTTCTAGCATTCACCTCAACAGCTGCATGTCCACCCTAAGGTTAGTTACTTGGAATGTGCACGGAACTGGAACCAGAGAGAAGAGACTGAAAATAATGACCAAATTAAAAGATCTCAAAACTGATTTTGCGTTTCTTCAAGAAACTCATTTGTCTAGTTCCTCAGTGAATATTCTCGCCACAGCAGAATTTCCTAACGTATATTCAGCTTGTTATAACTCTAGACAGAGAGGAGTAGCAATTCTGATAAACAAGGAAGTTAAATTTACCGAAGCTAAACAAGTCATAGACCCAGAAGGAAGATTTATAATAGTCACTCTTTCCACTCAAAATATGCAGCTATGTTTAGCTAATGTGTACGCCCCCAATGTAGATGACCCTAAATTCTTTCATTCCTTCTTTTCTGTGCTATCTGAGCATACAGACAAATCCATAATCATTGCGGGTGACCTCAACATGTGTTTAGATCCAGAGATGGATAGGCTAAATAACACAGGAACTCTTAGAACATGGCAATCTACAAACACTGTTAAACAGTACATGGAGGATTTTGGTCTTTGTGATATTTGGCGTGTATTCCACCCCACGAAAAGAGATTATACCTTTTTTTCCAAAGTTTATCAATCATACTCCAGGCTAGATTATTTCTTGGTCAACAGCTCCTTATTGAGCATAGCTACAGAAGCACAGATCCATCCCATTACTGTCAGTGATCACGCACCGGTTTCTCTAACTCTTAAAAACAAAACATCACCACCTTCATTAAGGAGCTGGAGGTTCAATACATCGTTGCTCAGAGACCCTAACTTTATAGACTTCTTTGCTAAAGAATGGTCCTCATATCTTCAAAATAATGACCACCCAGGTATCTCCTCATGCCTCTTATGGGAGGCCGGGAAAGCAGTCATGAGAGGCAAAATTATCGCCTTCTCGTCCCACAAAAAAGAAAAGAAAACTCTAAACTAGTGGATTTAGAGCAAAAAATCAAATTGTTAGAGGAAACATACAGCAACTCTCCGGATAAAAAAACTTTACAACAAATAAAGAAAGAAGAATCGAATTAAATGAAATAACTAATCGAAGAACACAGTTTTTATTACAGAGACTACGCTTGGAGAGGTTTGATCACAGTAATAAATCTGGGAAATTTTTGGCAAATCAACTAAAAATAAACAAAGAGAAGAAAATTATCTCATCAGTAATAGACCCAACAGGGAACGCAACACATGATCCATCCGCAATAAATGCAGTTTTTAAAAACTTTTACCAATGCCTCTACTCATCCCAAATTGACCCTTCTGACAATGACATCAACAGTTTTCTCAATAGCATAGATTTGCCTAGACCAACAGAGGAACAAATCACAGCCCTGGAGTCCCCTCTTACTGAAGAAGAGCTACATAAAGCATTAACCAACATGCCTAGTAAAAAAGCTCCAGGACCAGATGGCTTCCCAGCAGAATTTTATAAAGAATTTTGGCAAATTTTAGCTCCCATTTTTCTCAGAATGACAATAGAAATTAAGGATAACAATTATTTACCTCCAAATATGAATTCTGCGAATATTATCTTACTTCTGAAACCTGGGAAAGATCCCACATCACCATCCAGCTATCGCCCCATATCACTGATTAATGCAGATCTTAAAATAATCTGCAAAGCTTTGGCAGGAAGGCTGGAGAAGGTAGTTCCCGCTGTAATACATCCTGACCAAACAGGTTTTATAAAGGGTAGACATTCATCTACCAACATGCGCAGATTAATCAACCTCATAGATTATACAACCATCAACAATCAAGAAGCAACTATTCTGTCACTGGATGCAGAAAAGGCATTTGATCGGGTCAACTGGAAATTCTTAATAGCCACCCTGAACAAATTTGGCTTTGGAAAATCATTTATTAACTGGATTAAAATATTATATGCCTCTCCTAATGCTCGTATCAGAACAAATGATCAAACATCTCCAAGCTTTAATTTACAAAGAGGAACCAGACAAGGCTGTCCACTATCTCCGTCTTTATTTGCACTATTTATTGAACCTCTAGCTGCTGCAATTAGGCAAAGTTGAGATGTTGAAGGCATTCAAACCATAAATTTAGAACACAAAATAAGTCTTTATGCAGATGATGTTTTACTATTTACTCCAAATTCACAATCTTCCATCTGCCAAATCATCTCCTTAATTAATAGATTTTCCTCAGTTTCAGAATACTCCATAAACTGGTCTAAAAGTACAATTCTACCAATTAATTGCAATTATCTAAATCCGTTAACTATTAAAATACAAACAGGCAACATAAAGTACTTGGGTATAAATATTTCCTCTAGGCTTTCTGATCTATTCAAGCTAAACCACACCCAACTACTTAAAACAACTGAGGCTGATCTCACTAGATGGAAAAATCTTCCCATTTCTCTAATAGGGAGAGTTGCAACCATAAAAATGACGATTCTCCCCAAGATTAAGTATCTGTTTTCAATGATTCCTTCCAAACCTCCAACTACTTGGTTTAAATCATTAGACTCATCCATTTCCCAATTCCTCTGGGAAGGTAAACCACCAAGGATTAGTTTAAAAACTATTAAAAAACCTAAAGATAGAGGAGGACTAGGCCTACCAGACTTTCAGGACTACTACTCCGCCAACAGATTGTTTTATGTACAAAAATGGCTGAATCCTGGTGTGTTGGATGAATCTTGGCTAGACATAGAGCAAAATCTCTGTGATGGCCTGGATGTTTCTAATTTACCTTTCTTCAGTTCTAAAATTAAACAACACAAATGCTTCAGAAGTTTAAATATTAGCTCATCTCTAACAGCCTGGTGGGATTTTCTTAAAAAAAACAACCTCACATTATTTCCATGCAAACTCACCCCCATTTGGAACAACCCTGATATTTTAATTAACAAAAACATGATTAATTTTGCTTCATGGAAGAACAAAGGAATCCAGCAGTTCCAGCATATAATTCAGGATAGAACTTTTATGTCCCTGTCGACATTATCCTCAATTTATGGAATTAGTATAAACAAATTTCTAGAATATCAGCAACTTAAATCAGCTATAAGCACTAAATACTGCCTGACCCAAATAGACCTAGACCTTCCCCTTACAGTAACACATTTCATTGACCTTAAAAATCCCAAGCTCACCTCCAAAATTTATAAGATGTTATCAAACATAGATGAAACAATTTACCTACCCATGACAAAATGGGAGTCTGAGCTATCATTGAATCCTAGTGATCAATTTTGGCTACAGATCTGTTTGAATGCCTTTAATATGACCAAAAGTCCTAATCTGCAACTTATTCAGTACAAGATTCTCCACAGAATTCACTACACCGGACAGAGATTATTTAAAATGGGTCTTAATCAGTCTGCTATATGCACACAGTGCACAGGTAACGACATAGACGACTATTTGCATGCCCTGTGTCCACCTGTCCAATCATTCTGGCGTAAGGTCTGTGAGGATTTATCAATCTGGTTTAATCATATGATTCCTGCATGCCTCAAACTCTGCTTACTAGGTGACCTGAATAACATCAACATAGAATCCAAAAAGGCTTATATGGTTCTCACCGCTGTATGTATCGCAAAGAAAACTATCCTCCTAAACTGGAAATCAAAAAATAATCTCAGCATCAGCCACTACAGAAACCTCATGTCAGAGCATATTAGCTTAGAGTTAATGTCCTCCACAAAAAACCTGTCGGCTTCAGACTCTCCCTGGCTCCAGCTGGTTAGTCACATCACCTAGTAGGGGTGGGATGGTGATGGGTTGAGCCGGTCCTGGCAGGTTGGATGGGCCAGGGCGGGTGTGGGGGGTGGGCTCTGCTGGGCCTACCGTTCCCCCGGCTCGGGGCTCTGGTTGCCCGGGGTGGGGGGTGGTGGGGGCGCGCGCTCTGCCGGCAATTTGGCAGGGGTTCCTGGGCTGGTGCCTTCTGGGCGCAGGGTAGGCAGTGCGGCTGACCGGGAACGGCGGCCAGGTGCCGTGTTGGGTAGCTGGTCGCCTTGGCGGGGGCTGGGGGGGGGCTTTGGGTTCTGGGGCCTGGGGTCGTCTGCCCGCGGCCGGTGTTTCGCCCGTGGCCAGTGGTTGGCGCGTGGCCCGGCCCCCTGGGGGTCGACGCCGCCTTCACAGCAGGGGTTAAAGGGTTCACTTGGGTGGGTTTACATAATTTTTTTTTTTAATTTATTTATCATTATTACTATTACTATTATTATTATTATTATTATTATTATTATTATTATTATTATTATTATTATTATTATTATATGTATATGTATATATATATGTATAATTTATAATTTTATATGGTTAATATATATATATATATATTTATATATATAATATTTTTTTTATATATGATTTAATCTATTCTGGGTTTATTTATTTATTTATTTATGTATTTGTTTTTTTTATTTTTATTCATTTATTTATTTATTTATTCATTATTTATTTATTTATTTTTTGGGGGGGATGGATGGGGGGCCCTGGGGGGTTGGTGTGCAGTCCTTGGGGAAGTCAGGGCATGGATGGTGGGGTTGGACTCCCTGCCCTTCCGTTCTGGCACCGGGACCCGTCCTTGCCGGTTGTCTCTCGGCGCAGCGGGGCTCTCGCCTTATCAGCGGCGGGCTTGCCGCCTCTTGGCTGCCTGGCCGCCCTGGGAGGGGAGGCGCCTACTGCGGCCGGCTGGGGGGCCGGTCGCTCGGGGGAGCCTCTCCCCCGGTTGTGCCCATCCGCCTGCTCCTCCCCGTCCTCACCAAAACAAATGTTGCACACAGGCACATAGGGCTCCGGGAACTGGATGGGTGGGTTATGCTGGCGGGGCTCACTGGGGGGGGTAACTCTCTGGGGCGCTCTGTTGACGCCCGCCCTCCACCCCGCTTTTTACTTGCATATTAGACACCCTTATTCATCTAGGGCCTTGTGGGGAGGATCTGGTGGAGGGGGGCACGGTGAAATATCCGTGCTCATCTTTCACTGACCCCCCCCAGAATTTTAACTCCCACTTTTAGACACACACACTGCATGTTAGCAGCACATACACAGCAAATACACTCCACCCACAGAGGAATCCCGGAGTGGGGGTTCTTAATGTTGAACTGAACTGTTTACTTTCTTTCACAAGTTTGTTCACAAAACACAATTTGTGTGCAGTAAAGACAGCCGTTATAAATCGTGGTAAAGCCGTGGTAAATCGCCTGTCCGTCCTGGGGGAGGATCCCTCCTTCATGTGGGCACCCCTGAGGTTTCTTCATTTTTTTCCGGAATCCGGTTTTTTAGGAGTTTTTCCTTACCGCGAAGGGGGGTCTAAGGGCAGGGATGCCAGTATAGCTTAGTCAGTTTGTTAGTTTATTTTAGTATTTTCCTATTGACTCTTTGTATTCATCATCCTTTTGAGTTCATGTTTTACTTCAAAGCCCATCGAGACGACTGTTGTTGTGATTTTGGGCTATACAAATAAAATTGAATTGAATTGAATTGAATTATAAAGCCTTATATATCTTATAACAGGTTTAATAGTATAAAATATAACCAGTGTGTTTGTGACTGAAAGATAGAATGAGAGAAACACCTCTGCTGTTTGGACACTTTGACCAGCAGAGGGCAGCAGAACTTTCAGCAACTCTGGATCTGATCCACAAAAACAATCCATGGATGATCAGATTTCAGAATTGGAGTCCTGAAGATTTGAAGGATCAAAGACAAAGATGTTCTGAAGAGAAGATGTGAGAAGAAAGTCCAGAATGAATCCACTCTGACTTGTCCTCATGTCTCTGAAGCTTGTGTCTTCATGTCTTCACCTCAGAGTTTCTTCTGGATCCCATGTGGATCAATAATATTGATCATGTTCTGTTGTCATTTTCCATCAGAACTTCAGGCTTTTCTCTGCTGATGATCTCTGAGCCGAACTTCTTGGAGGAATTCCTGAATCTGGGATTTGGAGCAAACAGTCAGAACAAAGGAGGTTTCCATTTCTTCTAAGCTCTGCCAGAAGAAAAGAGCTGAAGCTTGAAGCTGAAGCAGCATTTGCTCAGAGAATCTGTCCTCCAGACCAACAAGTCCCACCACAGCCTTGAAGACGTTTCCAGAAGCAGCAGCAGACTGTGTTCCCATGACGACGCTGAAGTCAGCTGCTGCTCTGCAGGAGAAAGTCTGCAGCTCCTCAGTCAGGAAGCTCTTTCAAGCTCGTGCACATCTGTCAGTGCAGCAGCAGAAAGCCTGTTTCCCTGCAGGAAGTCTGAGACTTTTCAAAGTAAGAGCCTCATGTTGGCAGAGATGGGTTGGATTCTTTGATGCTCCAGTGTCTTTTGGATTCAGGATGACTTCATGCAGATCTAGAAATCCCACCATGATGATCATCCTTGAGGAATTTCAAAATAAAAGACTTACAAACATCACAATCACTGCTGGATGAGAAATACATTTACTCTTTATTATTTATTGTTAAGTATCAATAAATCCTTGATTGTAAATGATGGATCTAAAGTAAAAATGAAGTCAAAGTGCTGACTCAGCACAGATCAAAGGAGACACAGATGATTTCCTGGAATGAAGAAAACATCAAACATCATGATGTGATCTGGAACTGAGCTGTTCTTCAGAAGATCCTCCCAAACATGGAAACTGTTGCTGCAACACGTGAAGGTTTGGTTCTGTTGCTAGTGAGATCTGATGGATCAGAACCAGACTTCTGTCAGCTGGAACTGTGGCTTCTTCCAGACCATGTGACTTCATGGACAAAGTTCCAACATGGTTTCAATGAAATGTGGAGGTTTTCCAGGAACCGTTGCTGCAGTTCCTCCGTCTCATCAAATGAGAGATTTCTCTGCACTAAAGAAGAAAATCTTCCAGAACAGCTTCAAGCTGCAGAAAAACTGTTTCCATCATTCTGAGGACATTTCTTTAGGCTTCATGTGAAGAAAACAAACTGTTTGAAAAGATGAAAACAGAAACAAAGACGTTTCTAGAAGCTGCAGTTACAAAGAAGAGCCAGCAGGTGTCTCACTGTGGGAGTCTCTGAAAGTTCTGCCTCCAACCATGAAGGGATTTGAACCCTCAATCTTCTGATTCGTAGTCAGACGCCTTGTCCATTAGGCCACATGGTCTGTGAGAACAGCCAGGTCCAGCTGCAGGTGGACCACACCATCCTCCAGCTGATGTGGAGGCTGGAACTGCTTGGGTCTGGCTGGTTCCGTCTGTCCTCAGTCCCTTCATGGCTGCTGCTTCTCTTCTTTCTGCAGCTTTTGATAACAGAAACATAAAAAAACAGAAACAAGTTCTATTGAGAATATAGTTTGTTTGGTCTTGTATGTTGTACAAGTTTTATTTTGCCCGTTGGTGACGTTGGTGAGGAGCGGAGCTGACGCTGAATGCTCGGAGCTACGATGTTTTTCTGTCAACTTTCTGTTTAGACTTGTGGAAACTGTTGTCATGTAAGTAATGATTTTTCTAGATGTTTCTAAACTGATCGTTTTTTATTACAATAAGCAGCTAAATGCTAATTTGCGACTACTAGCTTTAGCATGTTAGTGTAACGTGTTGGGTTAGTCTATGTTTGGTAAAAACGACCTTAAACAAATGTTCAAAGATCTAAAGGGGACTTTTAGGGATTTGACCATAGACAAGTCTTTTTGTTTGGACTCTGTGGGAGACCGACCGTCACTGTGCTGCTCCTCGTCTGAGGCGATTCAACCCCAGACCTCAGAGATTCCCGCCTCCTCTTCCTCCTCTTCCTCTGCTGCACAGAAACCGCAGAGTTTGTCTGCACAACATTTTCTTGCCCTGAATATCAGCTAGCTGAGCACGTTATTATTTATTATTATTATATATATATTATAATATTATTATACAATATTATTATTATTATATTATTTATATATTATTTATTTATTTATTTATTTCCTGCTTGTTTAAAGTGAAAGGACCTCTACAGTTTTTGGCCACGACTCAGCAGAGCATCGATCAGAAAAAAACAGAATATTCTTTTTTTAGTTTAAAACTTTTGTTCCCATTTTAGATCTTTTTTTTTTTTACTGTGAAGCCCTTTGGTACCTTCAAGGAAGTGTATAGTGCTATGTGTCATTCATTAACGATCCTTTTAATTAAATAAATAACATTATTGGTGAAATAAAACAACACAAAAAAGCAATAAATAGTGGATCCTCTCCCGTCATAATTCTAATATAGATTTTGAGGCTGCAGCTCATCACACGTCTCATGTTTTGTGTAGCTGTGTTGTGTTCTGCACCTGAGACCTTCTTTAAACACCACTCTCTGACATGGAGGAAGGTGGAGAGCTGCAGCTCATTCAGAGAGCTGATGAGCAACAGCCCCTCCTCCCTACTGGGACTCTTCTCCAGTCGAGCAGCTTCAGCACGGAGAACATCCAGATCTGGAATGTCCTCCTGATGTTCTCCCTCTGTCCCTCTCTCTACCAGCTGCTCTCGCTGCTCCATCTCACTCTCCCGCTGCTCCAACTGGGCCCCGGGGACCAAAATGTCCCATGCAGCCTCCAGAAACTCTGCATCCGTCAGCTCGGCCTGGGCCAGCTCTATCGCATCGGCCTCACGCTCGAACTTTTCTCGGTTCCGGTCAAAAACACTTTCAACTGTGTGTTCGCCGCTACGAAGACGCACCGTACCGTTCTTATAGAAATCTTCGTAGATTTTGAAATCCTGCGGTTTCAGGTCGTCGTCCGTGTGATATGGGAGGAATAATTGGAGTATGCTCAAATGAAACCGCTCCGCATTTTTGTGCTCGGAGAAGCGTGAATAACGGACGACTGCAGGTTTAGTGCGTGTGCGTTTTACAACCAGACTGCAATTATTTTGGAGCTCTATCGCATTTTTAGAGCTTTAGATTTTGGACAATAGCCGATATTCAGACGCGGATGTAGAGATACACAGGTCGTCAAATTCCTGATCGTGTGGCCTATTTTTGTACCGGTCCACGATGTTAAGCATCCACTGAGACCCGGACTTGTCTTGCTGCTGCAGAACAGCAAGCGGTTGGCTCATCCTAATGATGTTGTCCCCGGTTGGAATGAACACAACTTTTCTGGAGCATTCTTTTAGGTGCATATTTGCCAATCTATACACTGCTTCTTGAGCCGACACGTGCCGATTATGTAAATAGACTGTTCCTAATTTCTTCAGCGTCTCTTTTGCACTGGTGTTTCCTTTTTCAGCTTCTTTTTGGGTGTTTCGTAACAACAGGCCAATTTTGCGCTCTTCTTTTGAAATGTACGAGATGATGTACACGACGCAAGCGAACGCATCAACGATGTACTGAATGTCCATATTTGCATTCCAACATTTTAACAGGGACTTGTTGTAGGGGTTGATCCAGATTTCATTTTTTTTTCTTTTTAGGACAACCTGGCTTCTCCGATGGCAGGCCCTGAACAGTTTCTCGTAGATTTCCTGGTTAATTTGGAAATACTCAAAGATCTGCTCCAGGGTTTCGAATTCTGATTTTTCGTCGTTTACAATGCGGTTAATTTCTGTCAAAAGTTCAAATGCCTCCTCAGCAATCTGCTTCTTCATGTCAATCTTCCAGCAGATGCATTCTAATTTGGATTCTTGGCCGGCCTTGACCTTCGGGTCCATTTGGAGCATTTCACAATCTTTTCGTCTTCGATTACAAATGTGCGGCCGGATGCTGTTTTTGGAAAGTTGAAGTGACATTTGGTCCCCCCCTTCTTACATGACTTAGTGTGGTTCCTGGAATGCTGCTGGACAGCCAGAACTATTTCCTTCAACACTTCGTCATCCTGAGGAATCTCACATTTCTTGGTGTGTGATGTCCTGTGTGTCTTTGTAAAACATATTAGAGCGATTGGATCTAAAAACAAAAAACTTATTGTGAATACTATTTTTAGGTCTTATAAAACAATAAAAACTAAATCATGGAACTCATCAGTGGGACAACTCCAAAAGTATTTGGCATTTCCATAATGTTGTGCAACACCAACAGTAGAAATCCTCCAAAAAACTTCAATCCATGAAAAATGATCTATAGTTTATTAATGATGCAGCTGTTTTCCTGCTGTTTACTTCCTTACATGTTGCTGTTTTATGTTGCTTCAGTATTAAATTATTTCATCCTTTTTATTTCCTTTATTTCTTTTTTTTTGCACCATAAGTGTGGAGGGGAGAGAGGATGAAGACATGGGTGCGATAATCAGTGTCAAGGCCTGTACACACCGGAACGAATTTCGCCACGTGACTAAACAAAGGGCACTAATGTGAGTGTGCACACCGACGCGACAAAACGCCATGCGTCAAAGCGTCAAAAAAAACGCATCGGGTTCGTTTTTTTTTTTTTTTTGACGCCTCGCGTCGAAATCTATACGACCAATGAGAATGGCGCTTTTGCTCACGTGTCTGGAGCTTCTGAGGTTACAGTAAAACACAACTTGGGGGCGCTCAAACACAAAACTGTCTTTTTGAGCACACATACCAGCAAAGAAGATAGACGCCAATTAGCGGCTACACTGCCGCAAAGAAATAATGACGGACATTCTAAAATATCCCCGAAATGTCATGGTTTGAGTGTTCTGTCTTGGTGTTTGCTTTAGTTCTTGTTCTGTCTTGGTTCTGTTTCCTGTTTTATTTTGAAAGGTTTCCTGTCTTGTTTCTTGAGTTTTACTTCCTTTGGTCCCCATCTGCCCTGATCGTGTTCACCTGTGTCTTGTCTTCCCTGTCTGTATTTAAGTCTTGTCTTTTCCTCCCTCCTGTGCTGGTTCATTAGTCTTGTCATGGTGTTTCATGTCTTGCTGTCTCTTGCCACGTTCCTTGTCTCATGGTCCTCGTCTCATGGTCCTCGCCACGTCATGTAAGTTTTGTTTCTGTTCTGAGATCCTGCCCTGCAGCGCTTTGTGTTTGGTTTTTGTTCATTAAAATCCATTAGACTCTGATCATCGTGCCTCTGCTCTGCTACTGGGTCCTACCGGCTCTCGAGCCACCCACCACCGTGACACGAAAACGCTCATGATACATTTTCAGCTCTTGTACCAGTCGATAAAACTCACCATGTTCTTCTCTTCTCGTATCTATGGGATGTACCCAAAATCGGCGTCTTTTCCGGCGTCTTTCATCATTCAACAGAACAATAATTTCTTCATCATTGGAACTGGAGCTGGAGCTACTGGTGCTTGAAATATTCATGTTTTCTTTGTATGATTCTGACAAGCGCGTAAATACTGGCTCTCTTCTTCTGAGTGAAAAGCGACCACCTTGTGTACAGGAGTATTTCTGTTTTACATCAAGCGCCATCTAATGTCAGGGAGTGAAATTGCATGTTGGCTCGGCTCATCGTCAGCGAAAATCGCCTGGGTGTGAACACAAAAGACGTGGCGAATAACGCCAGGCGAATATTCGTCCCGGTGTGTAGGGGCCTTCAGGGGTGTCAAAATAAAAGCATTAAGTGCCAACTGTGGCAGCAGTTAGAATAGAAGCTTAGACTTCCTTTGATTAAGCTTATAACATGAGGCTACAGGCACGAAAAATGCCCCACCGCCCACTTTACCCATATCAAGAACCGCCACTGGGCCCAGTTTTACTGTATTGATGCACAATTCTTTAGGCGCTGAATTGACACCATAGTTTCGTGTCTGTATAAACAAAGGCAGAGCCTCCTGCCCTGCGTTCTCCAAAGGTGACAAATTGTCTGCAGTCTCGTTTATTACTGGGCAATATATAATATTCTGAGAAGATGTCTGTACCAGAGAGCTCAGGTGAAGGCTCGCGTGCAGCTAGACAGCGGTCCACTGCAGAGGAATCAACACGCACCCCCAACACACGTGTGTGTGCTCCTTCCTCCTACATACGGAGCACGCAGAAACACACTCACGTATAGTCATTCTACAACACCTATATAGTTAGTTCATTAAGTAGATAGTTGGTAGTTTCTGTTATTTGTTAATAAAGAAAAGAATACTTCATTGGAATTGTATTCATTTGCAAAACGGCCACCAGGGGATTTTGTGTTTTTGTTTTTTTTTTTGTTTTTTTTTGGGGGGGGGGGGGGGGTGAGAACCGCAACAATCTCCAAAAGAAAAGAAACTTTCCTCTATCAGGTGTTGTAAAAACTCAAGAATAATTACTAACACCGTCTGACTACATGGAAACTGGGTCTGATGAAAGATGTTATATCTGTGAAGAATGTGGTAAAAACTTTTGTAACATATCTCTGTTCAGAATTCACACAAGAATCCATGCGGAAGATAAGAGATTTTCTTGTAAAGAATGTGAGAAAAGATTTAGTCACAGATCTAGTCTCAAAACACACATGATAGCTCACACAGGAGAAATGCCTTTTTCTTGTAACGAATGTAAAAAAAGTTTTTGTAATATATCTTCTCTCAACAAACACATGAGAACTCACACAGGAGAAAGGTCTTTTTCTTGTAACGAATGTAAAAAAAAGTTATAGTTGTCTATCTCATCTCAACGTACACATAAGAACTCATGCAGGAGAAATGCCTTTTTCTTGTAAAGAATGTGATGCATGTTTTCGTCAAGTATCTAATCTCCAGACACACATGAGAACTCACAAGAGTTTCTTTTCACAAACAATGTAATAAAGGAGTTAGTGTAAACTCTAAATTCTAAACTTTTCTGATAAGAGGTCAACACTTCAACCTCAGCACCACATTCAAAGACTTTATTTCACAGGAGGGAAAAATCTGATGGCCTCCATACCATATTGATGAAGTAACTTGAAGGATGAAAAATATCTAGTCGCTTTTATAGATATTTTCTTTGCGTGTTCAAAAAGTGAGAAAACAAGAAAGCCACGGATTCGTTCGAATAAAGAGTAAACAACATTTATTCCCTAACAATATTTCTAAACATAGTAAAACCAGAATTATAACGAATTAATAACGAGCGCCCGGGTTCCCTGGGAGAGAGAGAGAGAGAACGCCAATTCTCCCCTGATCCGTGGTTTTGTTCCGTGCCTGCAGTCCCTCCTCCAGGAAACAGCATGGCCGCCACACTCCTCCTCCAGGACGCGTAGATTGGCTGGCTGACCGGTCTGGTCACTCCCTTAAGTCCATATTTGGTCCCAGCATCCGTTTGGGCGCCAAACCAGTCCGTGGGGGTTACTATGGCAGACGGACGTGTCCGGCCCCCAACTGTGTCCCCACAGGAGTTCAACACCCATCCGGAACCGCCTCCACAGGCGTCAGTCTCATCCTTTTGGTCTTCCACATGTGAATCTGCATCCAGAAGTTTTCCCATGCAATGTTAATTTCATGATCCATTGTCAGGCTGCAGTCACAGTTCCACTGTCTTTAGGAAAATCCAGGTGCCTCTGTAGGGGGTGAGTTCTGGGGCTCACAGTGAAAAGAGACAGGATGTCCCTTTGAAATTCAAAGTCCGGGAGCTTCCACACTTAATCTGAATACAATCTAAAGCTGAAATAAAAAGATAAGACAGAAAACCTAAAAGAAGTAAAACCACAAAAATATAAATTCCTTCAGTTCCCTCTCTTGACCTCATGAAGTGAGGTCACACAAAAACACAACAACTAAACATTTCAGCAGGTGCAACTGTGGTCGTAAGCCCTCACATTCTACAACACAAAATCAATGTCAATAAATGAGATTTTTAAACTGGGTGGTTGATTAATGCAAAGAGTGTAGGAGCGAAAACTGCCGGAGCTAAACTTTAACCATCTTTGTGTAAGATTCATTTAGTATTCAGACAGGTAAAATTCTCACTACGACCCCACGCCCCTTTGGCGGTCATCCCTAAGGATACTCAATGCCCACCAAATCTCAGATCACTTTTGACAATACAGATTACATAAAGCAAATTAAGAAAATACAAAAACACAAAATTGCAAATTCGAATAAAAACTAAAAATGCAAATTCCAATTATCTAAAAAGTAAAAATATAAAACATAAAGACAATAAAAATAACACTTCCTGTAAGAAAAAGAACACCTAGGATTCAGGGAGAAAATGGAGAGATGTTATGACAAAACAAGATCACACAGACTGATTTCTCAGCCAAGGTGGTGAAAATGGATCACTGACGGGTAACAGCACATATTGTCCATGCGCCCGAACCTTCTCTCCCAGAGCCTGCTCTATGAGGCGTGTCATAAGGGTCCTAAGGCAGGGAATACAACAACAACCACACAGAGTTAAAATGGCTGAAAAAACTGCTACTGCAACAAGAATGGAGGAGATTAAAGTTTTCCATGGACCAAACACTTTTAGCCAGTCATCCCACATGGAGGTATCCACACCTGAATGTTCCTTCATTTTGTTGTTCAATGTGCGCATACCTTCAATCGCCATGGTCAACTTACCATCCGCCTGCGTATTGTTTGGGATAAAAGAACAACACTGATCACCAAAAATACCGCAAACACCAGATTTCTCTGCTAATAGCATATCTAATGCGATTCTGTTTTGGAATGCCATTAAGGATGTGGCCTTCAACTGTTCATGCACAGCTTCAAAACCTGCGATAGTGTAGTTTCCTAATTTTTGAACATTATAATGGATGTAATTAATTCTGTCCACATTTTTATTCGGAGTTACCCATAGAAAAATACTCTCAAAACCAGCTGCTACCTGATTTACTAATTTGTAGTCATCGGGCACACCACGGGGCACGCCTAATGCGTCAATATAAGTCGGATCTGCCTCATTCCAACGAACTGACCGCTTCCTCCGAGTTAACTTTGATTCACGTTCTTGTTCCACAGCAGCTAACACATCAGATAAACCAATAGGTCGGACATACACAGGGAGTAATAATGATATTAAAGCACAACGTCCTGATGCATGCATAGGTAACCTATCAAATATCTGATCTGTCCCGCACCAAATCCAGAAATCAGCTCTAGAGACAGGGTTAAAATCACTAAGCGTTTGAATGTTATTACACCAGTCATAATCAATATTTCCCAAAAACATAATTCCTTTATCCTTTGAAAATTCAAAACATGAAAAATTCTGTTTAGCCACTCTCCTGTCAAACATGGGCTTACCTTTTTCGCTGGGAACCACTGGATAATATTGATTTACCTCTGAACATTCTAATTTGGAAGGAATTGAATTAACCATGATGTCTACAATACATTGTGATGTAACAGTGGCAGGTACCACCCTCAGTAATGGTCTAGGGCCCATACAAACCAGACAGTCAGCTTTGGTCGTGTTAGCCGCCTGTTCCACCATCAGCAACCAGTTATTAGCGTCTCCACTAATACCTGTTATAGCCTGAAACCAATTATCTGGGGAAGGAGTACCTTCAATGATTTTTAGCCTGTCTGGCCGGACCGGAACCTAACACTGTTCGTATGTGGGTGGTGGTGGTAGCGTTAAAATCTGGACAGAACATAACCTGCCAACACGGATCTTTTCCATTCGCCCATGCACAAATAAGTAAACGTGAACATAAATTGATGTAGCCCTTTGTAGGTGTAGGAAAAGGTTGACCAGTAGTGTTAACACGGAAAGTGAAAAATGAATCTGAAACTGTAAAATTAGAAATTATTTTGGACCACTGTTGAGCCTGGGATGTCCAACCAAAGGTACCTTTCTTCCAGGATGATTCCGCCGTGGATCTAAATATAGATCCCCATCCTCCATCTCCTAACCACCCTCGGATGTACCAGTGATAACCCTTCCACTCACTTGCTGTTCCCCAGTGATCATGCTTAAAATTCCCTCTTGGTGCTATAATCAACACATCCATTGTTTGATTGGGATTGTAGCAAAAATAAGGAATTCCTAAAGGGGGCGCCAGAGGGCCACACATCAATTGCTCTGCTTCCTTGGTGTAAGTCCAAACATCATAAAGTGCATCACGCTTTATTCGGTTATGTCCTGCAGCCGTCTGCCTGTTGGTTTGAGGCAGGTTAGATTTGGCACGATTTGCTTGAAGTCCTAGTAAATCAAAAGAGATGAACCATACGAGAAATAGTAAAAATAAAACAAAACCAATACCCCTTACTGTCCATTTCCCTCTCTTGGACTGGAACAACTCCAGTCCACTAATGGAAGAAAACATAGCAAACATCTAGAAAAATATTAAAATGAAAAAATAGAAAATAAGAATAGAAATTGAATTAAAAATATAAATGGAAAAAAATAGAAAATAAATATTAAAAAAATATATATATATATATATATATAAATGGAAAAACAGAAATGTGAAGTGAAACAACAAACAGTCCAGTGCACCGCTCACTGATTAACAGGCGTCCTGTCCACGTTCCTGTGAAGTGCAAGGTCTAGCATGGAGTAATGATACCACCTATTACTTCTGCCTTGCAGCTGCACAGCAGATGTTGTTCGAGCCGTGACACGATAAGGGCCTGTCCACCTAGGCTGTGACCACTTCCGTTTGAATGCCTTCAAGTAAACATGTGTCCAGTCAGCTAGATCATGCGCTCGGTGGGTCAGCTGAGGGCACGTCCTTGTCTTGAATCTGCGCAGAAAAAGCAGATGTAAAAGCATGCAACATTTTCCAATATGTGACTAATGACCTATTGGGGGAGTGGGTGTCATCTAACGGTCTAATAGTCGACGAGGGACCAGGCATCAGTCTACCAGTCAAAAGTTCGAACGGAGAGAAACCGGTTCTGCGATTAACTGATTGTCTAACAGCCAACAAAGCTATAGGAAGAGCAGTAACCCAGTCCATGTTAGTCGATGTGCATATTTTTGCCAACTTTTCTTTCAGTGTGCGATTCATGCGTTCCACAGAGCCCTGTGAAGAAGGATGATAAACACAGCCAAATTTATGTTGTAATCCAAAAGATGCTTCAACTTGCTGTAGATGCTTACCATTAAAATGAGTTCCATTGTCCGATCTGATTTTGGCAGGGAAACCATGTGTGGGTATGTAGTGATTTACCAGTGCTTTGATGACAGAGATGGAGTCCTCTTTCTTGCAAGGATAGGCTTCTGGCCATCCTGAAAAGGAGTCAACAATAACCAGCAAATACCGCTTACCTTGCACTGGGATTGATCATGTCTGTGAAATCCATCACAATCTCAGCTCCTGGCCAGGGGGCAGGATCAAAAGTCCCTGGCAACGGTTTGAGGGTGGGCCTAACATTGTAGGATTGACAAACAGTACAGTGTTGTACATAATCATGACATACATCACGCAACCTGGGATGCCACCACATGCGCAGCTTTGTCATCATGACAGATGGACCCAAATGCGCTGGACCGTGGGTTTCCTTGAGAATTTGTTGAAGAAGAGGTCCGTCAGGTGCCACAGGTTGGCCATATGGACCAACCCACAATCCATCTGAGGTTTTCACTGCACCTTTTGAAGCCAATAAGATTTCTGCTCTGGCGATGTTTTGGATTGCAGAGTCACCAGGTCGTCGTGTGTGGGACTGTCCGACAGTTCAGGGGGTGTGTAAATACTTACCATTTGAAGGGCTGGGTTGTATCCTGCTGCTGCCTTCGCAGCCGCGTCAGCAGCGTTATTTCCTAGTGCTGTTAAAGAATTACCTTTACTGTGACCTGGAATTTTGACCACCGCGACTTTGGACTGGCATCTGCAGCGCATGATCCAGCCGCTGCATCAGATCCATATGAGCTATGGGTTCCCCTCTTGCTGTAAGATAAGAATTTCTTTTCCACGCAGCGAGATCCAACAATGCAGCAGACACAGCATAAGCAGAATCTGAATATACTGTTACCTGCTCTCCAGATGCGGCTTCGAGGGCCAGGCACAGGGCTAGAACTTCTGCTGCCTGTGCTGATGGCTTAACTGTCAAAGTCTGCATAGTCAAAGTGATGAACTTACCTTCGGAATGCTCCACCACAGCAGCCGCTGCCTGAAGGGTTCCAGTTTTGGATCGGAAACAGCAACCATCTGTAAAGAAAATTCTTCCTTCTGGAAGAGGCTTCGTCTCCAAGTCTGTTCTGGTGCGCAATTCCTTTGCCACAGCTACAGAACAAGAGTGAGGATCCATAGAAATTCCCTCTGACATGTTAATCCCAGTGTGTTGATACTGAATATTTGGAGCTGTCAGAGTTTTCAGCAGCCTCGTCTGTCTCAAGGATGACAGCGTAAAAGAAGATGACGCAACATATGATGTGACCGAATGCTCTGTTAAAATCATCAAAGGATGTGACATCACTATGTGAGCTGTTTTCAGAATGACTTTTGCTAACCCTGCAGCATAACGAGTGCATGGCGGTGAACGGGCTTCGACGGCATCTAGGGAGATGCTACAATACATTAGCACATCCCGTCTGCCCTGATTCTTCTGAAAAAGAACAGCATTAACGACTGTGGGCGTCATAGATGCATCAAGATAAAATGGCTGGGTATAATCTGGTGGTGCGAGAGCAGCTGCGCATGCCATGTCTTGCACTAATGTTACAAAAATCTCATCAGTTTCTGGGGTCCAGTTTAACACAGCTGTGAGGTTAGTTGTACCTTGCTCTTTAATCATTGACCTCAAGGGGGCAGTGCGTTCTACAAAACAAGGAAGAAAATGTCTACTGTAACCACAAAGACCCAAAAAAGCCAGCATGTCTCTGACTGTCTCTGGACGTTTATGCTGCAAAATAGACATTCTATGCTCTGTGGACATTGATGAGCCTGTGCTAGAAACAATTCTACCCAGAAATGTGACTTCCCTTCTGCAACATTGCAATTTCTTTTTAGACACTTTGAAACCTACATCATGCAACCTCAGGAGAAGATCTTTCGTTACCTGAAGGCAGGTCTCAGCAGTAGGGGCTGCCAACAATAGGTCGTCAACATACATTAGCATAACACAACCCTCTGGCAGCTCGAAATCCTGCAGAAGAGACTTCAAACATTGATTGAAAATACCAGGAGAATTTTTGAAGCCTTGTGGCAAGCGTGTGTACTGCAAGCGGATGCCTTTATATTGAAATGCAAATAGGTGTCTACTGTTCTCATGTAATGGAATACAAAAGAAAGCATTTGCTAAATCAATAGCAGTGAACCACACACTTTGTGGAGTTAAAGTTGAAAGCATGCGATGTGGATCAGGCACAGGAAGGACTGGAGTAATGGTGACATCATTCACAGCCCTTAAGTCATGTGCCATTCGATATGTTTCACCATCTGCTTTCAACACCGGTCTCAAGGGAGTACACCATGATGACTGCGAATGCTCAATAACCCCAGAGTTCCACAAACCAGTCAAAGTGTTCTCCATCCCTTCATCTGCATCCTTCACCCAGCGGTACTGTGGTCTGAACACCTTTGCTCCTGCAGTTACCTGAATCTCCACCGGGGGAATGGTGGAGCATGAGCCAACATCAAATGGACCGACAGACCATAAAGAGTCAGGAAGCGTTTCAAGCATCGCCTCTGCATCCTCATGATCCGTCTTCTCTCTACCATGATGTCGGGCAATGCAGACATGCTCTAAAACTGATGAGTTAGTCGTCGAAGGCAAAATGATTCTGTACATTTTTGTGGAGGGAGAAAATTGGACACCTGACAGAGCAAAATTCTGCCAGTCTGTGTTGTTAACGCCCCTTTTAATCATGGGTCCGAGTTGTCGAGCCTCATGACCAGGGGATAATGCTAATGATATGTGTGGCACAGCTGTGTCTGCCATCTTTTCTTACCTTTTCGGGGTCTTAAATTATATTGCAGTCTACTTACCTGCGTCAAATCCTGGTTGGTGGACAGGACATGTGGTCGACGTGGAGGGTCTTCTTCCTCGTCTTCCTCCTCCTCCTCCTCATCGCCACCTTCCTGTTCTGGATATAATAATCTTTTAGATTTTTTGACTTCAGCTGGTGATTTATACTGACCTGCCAGACGCTCCAATGCATTCTCAAGATGCGCAGTGCGGGTCTCATAGGAATCCAGGATCTGCTTAACCTGTGGGTCAATCAGGTCTGCTGCAGCTCCCATGGCTGCAGCTCCCATGGAGTCCTCCTGTGAAGCTATAGAACTTTGAGGTGAGGGGTATGCAAATGCTCCTGCATAACTTACCCATGGCCCAGAGAGGGGGTCTGGATGAGGATTCAGGACGTCTCGGGGGAGGTCTGCTCTTTTGTCACCCCTTTTGGACCGCCTCTCCCGCAGCATGAGGGCAATATGCTGTTTCTCTTCAGGGGTTAAATCTTCATCCATGTCACAAGCCACTTCACCACAAATTTTCAACATTGGATACATTTTTTGAGGAGCATAGGGAGGGGGGAAAGTTACAGGTGGGGTTTCTGTCCCTGCTGAAAGGGGAGGGTGAAGCGCAGGAAGGGGGGCTTTGGGGGAGGATGGTGTCACAGTACATTTAGAACTTTGCTGTTCTGCCTTAACCGCAGCTAAAGCTGTAGCAGCCAAAGTCAACTGATGAACAGCACGCCTAATTTCATCAGCTTCCTTTTGTTTCCGTTTAGTTTCTCTCTTTTCCATCCATGATCCTTCTTTCACCTTCTCATTCAACTCCTGAATCTGTTTCATCACACAATTCTCATTCTTTCTTAACTGTTGGCTAAATGTTAGCCAACTTGTAGTCCGTTTCAAATCCATCTGCACCCACACTTTACGCAATTTCACTCTCTCCTTCTCTCTCTTTCTCTTCTCTATTCCACCCAACACTTGGCTCTCCACAATCTCATACATTCTCTCCCATTCTGCATCATTCACGTCTCTTTCACCTCTGTCGTCACAGTCAGGTCGTCGGTCTGCAGCGTCAAGTCCGTCATTAAAAGAAAATACACCGGTGTCCGCATGTTCTCTGTCAAAATCACCCATTATGTTTATTATGAATCCTTCTGTGGTTTCTCTTCGCAGTAAAAAAATAATTTGTAAAAGGTCGCCGCCTTTCGTGGTTCTTCCGAAAATCCTATACGCGCAAAATTCGTTCCTAATCTAACACTGTTTTTTACCTTTGAGGAAACCTAGGAGACAGACGCACACCTACGAAGTTATTTAACCAAACACTGTTTTTTATACGGATCCAGCCGTAAGGGCTCAACACAGACGGAAACCTACCGTATTTACGAACACCTTTTGTTCAGGGAACGGTAAAACCCACCTCAATATTTTCCCTGCTCACGCGCACCGCACTGCCGGAGCTAGCTTAAATCGTCAACTGTTTTCTGCTAAACGCGCACCGAGATGCCGTAGCTTAATTTGCAAATAATCAATTCTCCGTATTTTGACCGTTGTTTTTCCAGGGACACGGATAAACCACAAACCGATACGGGTGCGCTAGCCGCTCACACACTCCACTCCCCACATTTGAGTTATTCACTAGTTGAATAACGTAGTCAATACGCAGAATTTCAAACAGGTCTGGCTTACCTGGTTATGATGAGGCCTCAAGGAGTTTCGTCCGTGGGCAGAAAGCGGCACCGACTTTTCGCCGAAAGTCTCAGGGAATCTCGTCACACAATCCCGCCGGCTTCTTTGCCGTCACTTTTATCACTAATCACGTCGGAGGTCACCAAAAATGAAGGGGAAAAAATATCTAGTCGCTTTTATAGATATTTTCTTTGCGTGTTCAAAAAGTGAGAAAACAAGAAAGCCACGGATTCGTTCGAATAAAGAGTAAACAACATTTATTCCCTAACAATATTTCTAAACATAGTAAAACCAGAATTATAACGAATTAATAACGAGCGCCCGGGTTCCCTGGGAGAGAGAGAGAGAGAACGCCAATTCTCCCCTGATCCGTGGTTTTGTTCCGTGCCTGCAGTCCCTCCTCCAGGAAACAGCATGGCCGCCACACTCCTCCTCCAGGACGCGTAGATTGGCTGGCTGACCGGTCTGGTCACTCCCTTAAGTCCATATTTGGTCCCAGCATCCGTTTGGGCGCCAAACCAGTCCGTGGGGGTTACTATGGCAGACGGACGTGTCCGGCCCCCAACTGTGTCCCCACAGGAGTTCAACACCCATCCGGAACCGCCTCCACAGGCGTCAGTCTCATCCTTTTGGTCTTCCACATGTGAATCTGCATCCAGAAGTTTTCCCATGCAATGTTAATTTCATGATCCATTGTCAGGCTGCAGTCACAGTTCCACTGTCTTTAGGAAAATCCAGGTGCCTCTGTAGGGGGTGAGTTCTGGGGCTCACAGTGAAAAGAGACAGGATGTCCCTTTGAAATTCAAAGTCCGGGAGCTTCCACACTTAATCTGAATACAATCTAAAGCTGAAATAAAAAGATAAGACAGAAAACCTAAAAGAAGTAAAACCACAAAAATATAAATTCCTTCAAACTTCATTAGAGGGAGGCACAAGTGAGTATTGAATGTGTAGAAATGAAGCTTTCTACTAATTTATTGTTATAATATGATATCCTTACTTTCTATGATTTTTTTTTAGGTTTTCATTTTTTACATCAAGAGCAAAAAAAGTAATGGCTCAATACATTTGATTCTTTGTGTAATGATATTAGACAGAGAATTTTATTGCTGACAAAATATGTACAACTTTTTCACAAAATGAATTGTTTTAGATGTACCTGCAAATAGAAATGAGGGTTTTTTTTAAGTCATTAGAGCTAATTCTTTAATGTTTTCATTATGGTTGAAATGTTTTTGATACATCTTTAATTCTAACACTTTTAATGTGATCAGTGAACTTTTAATAAATATATATAAACACAAAGTAGTGACTGCAGTAGATACTTTGTTAGTGTTAGGGCAGTGGCTAGGCCAGCCTGGAGCAGGTCTAGAATGGAGAAGTAGGACACCTCCTTCCCTCCACTAGTCCGTGGGAGATCCTTGGGCAAGATCGAGTACCCACTTAGCCCCCCGTGCCAGGGTCTCTGTGAAGTCATGCCCTGTGGCCGAATTACCGCCCTAACCCCTATATAGTGCACTATATAGTGCGGTCGCCATTTTGTAGTGCTGTCCGAATCTACAGTTCAAAAATCGTGAGCACTAGAAATTTCCCAGAATTCTCTACGAAAAACCAGTGTGGATCGATGCTCACTCGATCGGCGAATATTGTCCAGAATGCACTGCGTTCATACCAGAATTCATTGCGTGTGACCAATGAGTTGCGTGTGACCTATGCACTGCCGTTGAATTATTCGAAGATGGCGGACGGTTGCGCGAGAAAGAGGACTTAAAATGTAAGTATATTTAAAAGTATCAAGTATCTGTTGTAAAATATATTTGTAAATACGTATGATGATGTGTTTAATATGTTATATTCCTCAATTGGCAACCTACATTGTTTTGAAGCTCATCAATTTCGGTAATGCTAAAGCTAACGCTAGCGCGAATTAGCGCAGAAGGCTAAAAACAAACGCTGTTGATATTACATCAAAAAAGGAGTGAGTTCTAAACGTAGTCATAAGTTATTAACACGTTTTTAAATGTGTTTATATATGTAGGGACTGACGATGATGAGGAAAATCTGATTCATCTGTGGATGGAGAAAGATAGCCTGTTTGTTTTTAGGCAAGCTAGTGCCGGATGATAGAGACACTTGATCAGATTGGTATTTATTTATCATTAAACTGTAATAGTTGTCATATTGGGGTAAAGGTTGTTGTTGAAAGAGGAGAAGAGAGGAGGAAAGAGCAAGAAGGGACAAAGAGTGACAGGAGAGTCTGATAAGCTTACTTGAGTTTAAAATATTGTTCACAAAATGTAACGTCATCGCTGTTTTTGCAATTTGTTTAATAAATGCAGGAACAAAAATGAATTATTTACATGTATTATTTAAATCTGAGCAATTTTTTAACAATCTGAAAAGGATTTTCTTATAAATATCAGATGTACATATTTACAAGTTCGTTTTATATGTTAGCATTTATTTAATATATCTTAACAATAATCCTGGTCTTCTAGAGTCATGTGTGTCACAGTTGGAGCTGAAAGGAAAGCAGAGATTTGTCCTCGCAGACGGACTCCACTCTGCTCATCCTACTGGTTCCTGGTGTGGCTCAACATCTATGTCTCCAAGCAGTCCCCTTTGCTGATGCACAGATTGTGCAGAACTGAACTGCAGGCAATGATTTTCATTGCAAAGGTTGGTTTTACTTCCAGTGCCCCCAGAAATATTGCTCTCCTCCTCATATTCTTAATGCCAAATCCTCTCTCCACCACAGAGCGTGTTCTGGAGTGGTGCTGGTTGTAACGGGCCTGAACCACATTCATCATGGCTTCCCTGTAGGGTGTCAGCAGCGTGATGGGATCAGCAATGCAGGGATACACCATCACCCAAAAGGATCCTTCAGGTGGGTAATGTTTGATTTACATAAATTGGGCTTTTAAGTAGAACCTGTGAATCATGGACTGATCCTGGATTCCAACAAAAATATCTATAAATTTGGCATTAGAGTCACATACAGCCTGCAGTTGAATGGAATAAAAAAGCTTCCTGTTAAAATAAAAAACTGCATTTTCTTTTAGGGCCTTTATTCTTCAGTGGCAGCCATCGATGCTCCCCACGACCTTTTGGAAGGTGGAAGACCAAGCGAGCTGCTAAAATCCAGAGGTGACTAATGGCAGTTCATTCCCACTGGGAAGCTGGGTGACCCTGCTCATCAGCTGGAGGATGCGGTCTGCCGTCCTGTGGACAACGTCCCTCACAGTGGACCGTGTCATGTCAAAGGCCTTGGTTACCACACTGTAAGATGTGCCACACGCCAGCCAGAAAAGGAACACCAGGACCTCGGTCTCCTGTGTGCCCCCCCAGAGTGTGAGGAACCCGAAGCTGCTCCACCAGATGCTCGATGGTCCTGCGGGTCAACCGAATATCTGGTTTTGTGTCGGACTGAGCGTCAGCATAGAGGGCCAGGACAGAAACCTTTATGTTGGCAAAGCAGTAGAGATGTGAAAGACCCTGTAAAATGCAACAATAATTATTTCATTGAGAAAATTAAATCTGATTTTTTTTATGTTTCATTGTATTTTGATGTCTTACATTTTAGTTAATGAAGTATTTTTGAATGCTGGAAAATCTCTTTTTTTTGGGCTGGGTTTTTGGATTTTTATATAAATATTTAAAAATTAAAGTATTTATGTTTAAAACAAGTGATTGACTGTGAATAAAAAATACTAAACTTTGAACTCACAAGTGTTTCATGCAATTAGACTATACAACTCATAATCCAATGTTGAAAAAGAATGTTAAACTCTTACCCAGCAGACTGTGTAACCTTGAGCACAATTAGTAACAAATGCTTAAGTTTAACTAAACAACGTTAAGTTAAACTTACAGGTTGTTCATGTCTGGTCAGGGCATCCAGAGGAAATCTTCTGAGACGTCTGCTTCTCCTTGCTGCTCTGTGTTGCTGCATATCTGCTCGTTTTCGGTTTGATCCCACGAAAAACGGTTGAAATATTGCCAAGAATACGGACAGATTCACATTCAAAGCCATTTTCAGTAAGGTAGAAGAGAAAACTACAGAAAAAAAATGCCTCCTCGCAAGAGCCCGTAAATCGTTCAGCGGCACAAAAATAAATATTGCAATGGAGTAATAACATGGGGGTTTATTTATGAACAAATACATTAAATCTACACCAATGTGTTTGTAATTTTATTATTTATAAATCAGCCACTTTTTCCATGATCAGAACACAGTAGATGCATAAATAGTCTCCGTAAAATGTTCATATTTATTATGTTTTTACTTTGACAAATAGGTGTCATTCTCCGTGTTAAATAGAAGTAGTTCGCCTCCAGACCAGGCGGTGGCGGTAATGCGCCACTTTGTTTCCGTGGCAAGCGCCTTATGAAAAACACCCGAAAAAGAAAAGTAGTGAGCATGGGTGTCCGAATTGCTTCTAAAATTCAGAGAACTATATAGAGAACTATATAGTGCAGCACTATATAGGGTTTTAGTAGTTAGGGGTTAGGGCGGTAATTCGGACACAGCCATGGAGACTGCATGGCATAAGCCTCCTGTTGCCTTGCAGGTCGGTCTTGGCTGGCTAAAGGCTAAGGGAGTAAACCCCGACAGCAAATCCGGAGTGGAGCCCCGCAGACGGTTAGAAGGCGTACTTCGTCCCTCTCCGGCAGCTCCTGCACCCTCGATGAGTCTCCAACTGTCTTGGCCCTGTCTTGCCGTTGGGTCAGGCTCACCAGGACGAGAGAGTGAGGCTGGTGCTGCGCAAGCCTCCTTCACTTTAATCCAAGTACAGCGCATGTCATAGCAATACTTTCATCGACCTATTCAAAGCCCTGTGGCGATGGGGGAACGGCGAAGCAGCAGGTGCGGAATCACTGGAAGCTGTAGCTGCAATCCTACACACAGGCGGCTTAGGCCATAGGGTCGTTCTTCTCTGATTGGGACAGCAGGGAAGTCCGGCAGCCCCCTAAGCGATCAGGCAGCCCTATTCAGGATAGCTCTGCCTGCCTCCCTAGCCTGAGGACGGAGCTAGAAAAGGTGCTCTAAACATAGCCTGTTCCACAACACACCTGGCCAGCATACCGCAGCTGGCGGGTTCCCATACTGCGGTCGAAATTACAAGAAAATACTCAAGAAGAAAACACTCAAGCTCACCCTCGCGTCATGGAACGTTAGAACTCTTCACGACTCAACCACCTGTAAGTCAATGAGACCAGAAAGACGAACGGCCCTCGTAGCGAGAGAACTTGCCCGCTATAACGTCGACATTACAGCCCTCAGCGAAACACGCTTCCCAGGCAAAGGCCAGCTCAATGAGATCGGAGGCGGCTACACCTTTTTCTGGAGTGGCCGCAGTAGTGAAGAGCGATGTGAGTCTGGTGTTGGCTTTGCAATCATCTTATAGGGAAACTTGACAGTATACCAAAAGGCATAAACGATCGTCTCATGAAACTCAAGCTCTCACTGGGCAGAGGGAGATCCGCTACCCTCATTAGCGCTTACGCCCCCACCATGACTAACCCGGAAGATGCTAAGGAGAAGTTCTATGAAGAACTGGATGCCCTCATTTCCACTGTTCCGCAGTCGGACAAGCTTCTACTTCTTGGCGACTTTAATGCTCGTGTAGGTCAAGACCACCAGGCTTGGGAAGGTGTCCTTGGACACCATGGAGTAGGAAAATGCAACAGTAACGGTCTCCTCCTGCTTAGAATGTGCGCCACTCATGGCTTAGCTATCACCAACACCTTGTCCCGCCTCCCATCTCGAAAGAAAACATCTTGGATGCACCCTCGATCTAAGCATTGGCACCTCATCGACTACGTCATCGTCAGAGCAAAGGACAGACGGGATGTTTACGTGACTAAGGCAATGTGTGGTGCTGACTGTTGGATGGACCATCGTCTTATCATTTCTAAGACCAATCTGCATATTCAGTCCAAAAGAAGACCACAGGGTCAGACAGTTGTAAAAAAGCTCAATGTCAACAAGCTTAAGCTCCCTTCCATTCAAGAAAAACTAGTAGAATGCCTAGAAAGTCAGTTGACTGAGGATATCGGAAACGACTGGGATTCCTTGATGACAACAATTCATTCTGCTGCCCTTAAGGTGCTCGGACCAGTTACCAGGAACCACCAAGACTGGTTCGATGAAAATGATGCCAAAATCACAGCTCTTCTGGAAGAAAAACACCAGCTCTTCAGAGCTCATCAGTGCGATCCAAACTCAGTCTTAAAGAAAGATGCCTACGTCAGCAAACGTAGACAGGTTAAATCAAAACTCCGTTCCATTCAAGACACATGGCTGAGTGAAAAGGCTGACGAGATTCAAGGCTTTGCAGACAGACACAACATGAAACGATTCTACGACTCGCTCAGGTGTATATTCGGACCACCAACATCAGGCAGTTCCCCTCTACTGAGCGCCGATGGAGCAACACTCATCACTGACAAAAACAAGATTGTAGAGAGATGGGCCGAACACTTAAATGGCGTACTAAATCGTCCATCTTCTATTAATGACGAAGCCATCCAACGCCTCCCACAGGTGGACATAAACCCAGACCTGGATATAACACCATCAGAGGACGAGGTTGCCAAGGCAATCAAGCAGATGTCGAATGGAAAAGCCCCTGGCTCTGACGCCATCCCTGCTGAAGTATTCAAGTCAGGTGGCCCTTCTCTCCTACACAAATTAACAGTGCTATTCCAATCTTTCTGGGAAAGTGAGACCCTCCCGCAAGATTTTAAAGATGCCACAATCGTCCACATCTACAAGAGAAAGGGCAACAAGCGTTCCTGTGACAACCATAGAGGGATTTCACTTCTCTCCATCGCTGCAAAGATCTTTGCCCGACTGCTCCTAAATCGCCTCCTTAAACACCTTGAGCAAGGTCATCTCCCTGAGAGCCAATGCGGTTTCCGTGCAGGTCGAGGGACTGTTGATATGATCTTTGCTGCTCGCCAGATCCAGGAGAAAAGTGGGGAACACAATCAAGATCTCTATACCACCGTTTGACACTGTGAGTAGAGAGGGACTGTGGAAAATCATGGCGAAATTTGGCTGCCCAAACAGGTTCGTAAAGATTGTTAAACAATTTCACGATGGGATGATGGCCCGTGTTCTTAATGATGGAAATATCTCTGCCCCCTTCCAAGTGTCAAATGGAGTTAAGCAAGGTTGTGTACTTGCCCCTACATTGTTTAGTTTGATGTTCTCTGCAATGCTGACTGATGCTTTCAGGGAGACACCCTTAGGCATACCCATCAGGTATAGGTGTGATGGAAGGCTGTTCAACCTCCGACGTCTGAAGGCCGTCACTAGAGTAAAAGAGACTGTGATTTGTGACCTGCTCTTTGCTGATGACTGTGCCCTCAATGCCATCAATGAGCAAGACATGCAACAGGAAATGGACGCTTTCTCATCTGCCTGCGACAACTTTGGCCTCACCATCAATATCAAGAAGACTGAAGTGATGTATCAGTCCGCCCCAGGAAAACCATATCAGGAACCAAACATCACAGTCAAGGGGCAGCGACTTCAAGATGTAGAAAACTTTACCTACCTCGGCAGCACTCTCTCTCGCAACGCCAACATCGATGCAGAAGTCAACAACCGCATTGCGAAGGCAAGCAGTGCCTTTGGGAGACTGAGGAAGTCAGTCTGGGAACGTAGAGGCATCTTACAAAACACCAAGATCAAAGTGTACAGAGCAGTCGTCTTAACAACACTTCTTTACGGCTGCGAAACCTGGACCACCTACAGAAGACATGAGAAACTTCTCCAGCAGTTCCATCTCCGCTGTCTCCGAAACATCCTTAATATTCGCTGGCATGATCGAATCACAAACACTGAGGTCCTGGAGAGAGCAGACCTCCTTAGCGTCATTACCACCATGCGCAAAGCTCAGACACGATGGGCAGGACACGTCTGCCGTATGTCAGACTCCAGGATACCCAAACAGCTGCTGTATGGTGAACTCAGCCATGGTAGTAGGAAAGTTGGAGGCCAGCGCAAACGCTATAAAGACTGCATCAAATCACATCTGAAAGATTTCAATATCGAAGTTTCCACGTGGGAAACCGCAGCATCTGACAGACCGACTTGGCGTAACTTGATTCATAAAGGTGCCATCTACTCAGAAAATAAACGTTCCAACGCAGCCAAGGAAAAATGCCAAAAACGTAAGGCTCTAGTTGACCAACCTACCAACACGACCCCCTCTCACTGGTGTTCAACCTGTGGAAGGGGTTTTCTTGCCCGTATTGGCCTTATTAGCCACATGCGGACACATCCCTCCGCCCCTTAGACAATGTACTATTAGTATTGCTATGGTCATACTCGACTACGAGTTGATGAACAACATCTTTTCATAGTTTTTTACATTTCCTTTTGATTTCTGGAAATGTATTTTGTAATTGTGTTATCGTTTCTGGAGTTTTGCTTCTCATCACAAATCTGTCCATTTGATTTTTTTTTATCTCACAACATCTGAGACTTTTAGGTGTGATTTAGAAATAAGCAGAACTCTGTCAGCTCTGATTTGAACCCCCCTCCTGGACTCACCTGAACGTTTTACAGTTCCTCACAGCTGGGATCAGCCTCCGACGGCCCTCGTCTGACGTGTTGTACTGGTCCAGGTCCAGCTCATTCAAAACTTCCTCTGACATCTGCATTATGTAGGCCAGAGCGGAGCAGTGGATCTCTGAGAGGTCCTCCTCTGATCGCTTCTCTGACTTTAGGAACTTTTGAATCTCTTGATAAACTGAGAGGTCCTTCATCTCCATCAGACAGTGGAAGATGTTGATGCTTCTGTCAGGAGACACTTTGAAACTGTTCATCTTCTTGAGGTTGTTGGTGACTTTCTGGATGGTTTCTGGACTCTGGTCCGTCTGACCCAGCAGACCTCCTAAGAGCCTCTGGTTGGACTCCACAGAGAGGCCATGAAGGAATCGAACACAAAGGTCCAGATGTCCAGTTTTGCTCTGCAGGGACTTCTCCATGACTCTACTCAGAAACTCATCCAGAGATGAGATGTTTGAGTCATTTCCATGTTCGTTTGTGACTCTAGGTCCACCTTTCCATATGTCTGAGTCATGATCATAGCTATTATCATATCCATCTTCATCATAGGATTCATCTTTGTCGTCACTTTCATACCCGTCTTTATCATCATCCTCACTTACATCTTCATCATCATCATAGTTATTGTCATATCCATCTTCATCATCATCATAGCTATTATCATATCCATCTTCATCATAGGATTCATCTTTGTCGTCACTTTCATTCTCGTCTTTATCATCATCCTCACTTAAATCTTCATCATCATCATAGTTATTGTCATATCCATCTTCATCATCATCATAGCTATTATCATATCCATCTTCATCATAGGATTCATCTTTGTCGTCACTTTCATACCCGTCTTTATCATCATCCTCACTTACATCTTCATCATCATCATAGTTATTGTCATATCCATCTTCATCATCATCATAGCTATTATCATATCCATCTTCATCATAGGATTCATCTTTGTCGTCACTTTCAGTCTCGTCTTTATCATCATCATCACTTACATCTTCATCATCATCTTTGTCTGTAAAGTCATTCTCCTGGTCATCTTCATCGTTGCTGGTAAATGTAAAATTTTCTTTTTTATCAAAGCTATATTTCCTCAGGAAGGTTTCTAGTTAGTTGTCTTGTTGGAGTAACAGTGGAACATGTAGACTGCAGCCAGAAACTCCTGAACGCTCAGATGAACAAAGCTGTAGACCGCTTTCTGGAAGATTCCACACTCTCTCCTGAAGATCTCAGTACAAACTCCAGAGTACACCGAGGCCTCTGTGACGTCCAGACCACACTGCTGCAGGTCTTCTTGGTAGAACATGATGTTTCCTTTCTCCAGATGTTCAAATGCCAGCCCCCCCAGCTTCAGTAGAACTTCCCTGTCTGCCTCTGCCAGCTCCTGTGGACTCTTCTCCTGTTCCGGCTGGTACTTCTGCTTCCTCTTTGTCTGGACCATCAGGAAGTGGGAGTACATGTCAGTCAGGGTGGTGGGCAGCTCTGCTCCCTGCTCTGTGGACACCATGTTCTCCAGAACCACAGCAGTGATCCAGCAGAAGACTGGAACCTCACACACGATGTGAAGGCTCCTGGAGGTCTTGATGTGGGAGATGATTCTGCTGGACTGCTCTTCATCTGAGAACCTCCTCCTGAAGTACTCCTCCTTCTGAGCATCATTGAAGCCTTCTGTCAGTCTGTCCACACATGAAGCAGGGATCTGATTGGCTGCTGCAGGTCTGGACGTGATCCAGACCAGAGCTGAGGGCAGCAGACGTCCCTGGATGAGGTTTATCAGCAGCACGTTGACTGAGGACTTCTGTGTGACGTCAGACATCGCCGGACTGTTGCTGAAGTCCAGAGAAAGTCTGCTTTCATCCAGACCGTCAAAGATGAAGAGAAGTTTGCAGACAGACAGCTGCTCTGCTGGGATCTTCTGGAACGTTGGATGGAACAGCTGGATCAGAGAGAGAAGACTGTGCTGCTGGTCTCTGATCAAGTTCAGCTCCCTGAAGGAAAGAGGAACCACAGCACCGATGTCTTGGTTCTCCGAGCCCTCGGCCCAGTCCAGAGTGAACTTCTGCACCGAGAAGCTTTTTCCAGCTCCAGCAACGCCACTGGTCAGAACCACTCTGATGGATCCATGCTGGTCAGGTAAGGGTTTAAGGATGTCCTGGTTCCTGATTGGAGCATCATGACGCCTGTTGGTCTTGGAGGAGGTCTCCAGCTGCCTCACCTCATGTTGGGTCTGGACCTCTTCTCTCAGTCCCTCTGTGATGTAGAGCTCAGTGTAGATCTGGTTCAGGGGCATTTCTTTTCCTGATTCTTCAGTTGCATGTTCACATCTCCTCCTCAAACTGATCTGATGTTCATCTAATGGCTCCTTCAGTCCAACATCTGAAGAAGAAAGACAGCAGAGAAAGAAATCTCTATCACAGGTTCCCAGCAGACTTTCAGTATTCAGATATGAGATCTTCAGTCCCCCTTTGGACTCTTCTGCTATGACTCACCAGTTCTTGGTCTTTTAACACACTGAGGACAGGAACAGAGTCCTGAGTCCCAGGATGAAGTGATGCAACATCTGCAGAACCAATGTCCACAGCTGCTGGAGATGTGATCTTTCAGGATGTTCTGACACAGAGGACAGAAGGACGGCTGCTCCTCCTCAGGAATATCAATCCTCTGCCTCTTAGTGTGGACACTGATGATAAAAGAGAAAGCAGTGAACAGAAAGTTGAGCTCTAAAGCCTCTGTCCTAACAAATACTTTATGTAGACTGTTATTAGACAGGAACAGCGTACTAGAGTAATCGACTTCTGCAGGACTAGATGTCAGAGAAATAATCTAAATAGGTTTTTCAACTTGCAAAACCTATGATGTCTATCAAGCTTAGCAACAAAAGAGTCCCTATCACAAAAGTCCTAGTTACATGCACACTTATTGGGGGGGCTTTACAGGTGCGGCAGATTGTTGGTCTAACTGGATCCATTGAGTGACTTTGACCAATTAGGGACTTGGATTTGGTAGTGACACATGGGTAGTGTCCTTTTAAATTCACAGAAATGCCAACCGTTTGTAAATGAGGAGAAATGAACAACTGCAGTTGATGCCCAGCTGGAATTCTATGACACCATGTCTGTCGTGTACCGGAGCAGAGCTGTGATAGAAAAAGCCTGGAGCCAGATTCACCAGATTTACACCACTTTGACATTTCACAACAAGACTCTTCCAACGGTAGGTACATGAGGCGGCTGGGTGGCTCGGTTGGTAAGGTGAGCGGCTACCACGCAGGAATCCAGGGTTCGATTCCCGGACGGGAATAAACAATGATACCGAGTCAATTACCATATCAATTAAGCAATCACCTAGTGAGGGCCCTTAGGCGAGGCCCTTAGCGCTACTGCCTCCCGAGCGCAGTTAGGCTGCAGCTCACCACTCCCCCAGGGGATGGGTCAAATGCAGAGAAGAATTTCCCCATTGAGGGATCAATAAAGTACGAATTTATTATTATGTGCTTGTATCGGATAGCATGTATCGGATAGCTTGTATCGGATAGTATGTTTAAGTACCCACGCTTAGCAGGTTCTTAAACCAGCGTCACATGTCCATTATAGCACAATAGTCAGCCTGCATGCAAAGACTGCACATGTATCACATGAACATCACTTACGGGCTCCTAGTGAAGGTGACAGGATTTTGGGGAGATGTAAAATATGTACGACTCGCCTGCATGCCACCTACTTCACCCCCTAGGTGTTGTATAAGTGTTCGCTATTGCCTGTCGCCTGCAGCATGCCCGTAGAAAAACGTGCATGATCACTTCCTCACTTTCAGTTCACTGAGCGGTCTACAACCTTGATGTTTCGTGCAGACCATCTGACAACCCCTGAAAGGTTTCAATCTTAGCCAGCCCATTTCCAGCTGTAAGGGCAGTTGGGACTAAAGCTTAACCTTTATTCACAATACCAAATGGACCACTAAAGTAGACTTGAAGATTCATGCCCGGTATGGGGAGCAATACCAGCACTGTGTCACCCAGCATATTTTAGCACGCTGGTCAAACCAAGACTTCCTCTTGTCCTGGTCTTCTTCTTCATCTTTTCTCTGAACTGACCTCCCATCAGTTCAGGAGAAACAGAGTCTTACTGTGAGTCTGAAGATAAAAGTTCCTGTTTGAAGTTCACAGGTAGATCCTTGGACAGGTCGCTCTTCATGGACTCACAGCTGGATTCTAAAGAACGGACTTTCCGTTTGACCTGAAGACGTCTGCAAACACAAAAAGATGAATGTGTTTTTTAAGGTATTCAGCATTTGAAGGTTTGAAACTTTGCTGTGTCTGGCCCTCCCATTAGTTCAGGAGAAACAAGGTCTTACTCTGAGCCTTAAGATAAAAGTTCCTGTTTAAAGTTCACAGGTAGATCCTTGGACAGGTCACTCTTCATGGACTCACAGCTGGATTCTAAAGAACGGAGTTTCCAAGAACTTAACATTTACAAGGCAACAAGCAGACACACACCCACACCCACCCACCCACCCACCCACCCACACCCACACCCACACCCACACCCACACCCACACACACACACACACACACACACACACACACACACACACACACACACACACACACAACACACACACACACACACACCCACACCCACACACACACACACACACACACACACACACACACACACACACACACACACACACACACACACACACACACACACACACACACACACACACACACAAATTCAACAGAACCTAAAGAACCAAAGACCAAACCTTTGGACCAGAACATGTTTACTGACTCAAAGTCAAACTAGTTCAAAGAAAACCAGAACCAGAAGTATTTATCACAACCAAACCCTATTTCAAACAGTCCAAACTGGACTGAACCATCACAGAACTTTTATTCTCTAAACCAGCACGTGAACAAAATATAAACTGATGAGATGAGCTGTGTTCATACTATTTTTAAAGGATGTAAGAATGTTTGAGAATCAAAAGACATTCCATTCTGATCTATAGATCCATCTATATATAGATGTCTATACATATATAGAGCTGCTTGAAATAAACCAACCAACCACAGCGGGAAGGCCGAGCGCACAGAATCAAAGATAAAAATGGTTCTTACCTGTTGCAGCTCTACCTGGAAATAAAATGGCACAGACTGGTCCAATCACAGTGGAAGAAGCAGAAAAGGAGATTCTGACCCTGATTGAGCTCCAGACCACAGAGTCAAACCAACAACCTACTGATTCACCTCCAGACCCACAACCACAACCTCTGCTAGACCTGAGAGCCGCTGCAGGTCAGAGGACGGCCATCAAACTACAGACCTCCAGGAGTTCATCAGGAACTACACTGATCCTGACCAGACCGGACTCTTCCAAACTTCTAACGCTAAAGCCTGACGCTGAACCTCCACTAACCAGAAAGGAAACGGCATTGAAGGTGACTTTACCACAGAGGAGGAGGAGGAGCTTAGTGGAACAGGATCAAAACACTGTAGATGCTCGTGAAAAGAAATCACATCAAAAACCTCCAAGTGATCGTCAGGGTTTCATGGAGGCAAAAAGAAACAGAAAGTGAAGAGGGGCACGGCGGCCAGAAGGTCAGACAGGGGCGACACGGCGCCAGAAGGAAAGAATCTGCAGCTAAGAGCTGGACGACCTACCTTTAGAGGACTCCGATGGTGAAATGTGGGTGTGTGCATTAAAAGTGACTTACCGTCTGGAAGATCCGTACAGAAATGAAGTTTCCAAAATGGCCGAACATTTGAAATGATTCTGAGCTTAGAAACAAACTACAGATTGTTCTGAGGAACCCCAGAAGTGGGAGATGCACTGCAGGTTCTGGACCAGATTCTAGTGGATTTGGCCACTAATAAATATTTAGGAAGTCAGTGAAAGGAGGACGGAACCTAGAAGTTCAGGCAGAACTTGATGATCTGGGAAGGTTTCTCACCAAAACACATTTCAGCGGGAAAGATCCTGAAAGCACCACTTCCATCCTCACTGTGACAGAAACACTCAGCAGAGCGTCCAACAACAGAGGAAGTCACCTTCAATGCCAGCTTAGAGACAGAGGAAAAGAGCGGCGCGGCGGCCAAACCAAGAAAAGAAGGACTTACTGGTTGGAGATCTTCCTGAGGAGAAGAGAGAATAAAGTTGGTTTTAGAAATGGGCTCTGGAGGAATCAACTAGAAGCAGATTTAGAGTCAAAGCGCTGATGGCGCCGCCGTCCTAAAGCCGCCGTGATCGGCCGGCTTCCAGGGTTTGAACCAGACAGACGGTTGAAATGGTTACCTCTTTGTTTGGTTCCACTTCTGCTTTTCCAGTCCAGGCGCCGCTCTTCCAGCAAGGAATTCTGGGAAAGATCAGAGTACAGCTGCAGTCAGTATCTGCTTCAGAATCAGGATCAGATTCAGGTGAACAAAAACCAGATTTGAAGAAAACATTAAAGTTTGAATTCAGTTAGTAAAGTAAACTCTAAACTAGAATGATGAATGTTTGAAATTAGAAAATATTTTAAAATCTCAATACTAAAAATGGAGAAAAAATAATAAATTTAAAACTTAAGAAAAAAAACTTTAAATTGTTATTAAATGAAAAGTATTTATCTGGAACAGCTGCTGTTTTTTTCATTTCTTTTTACAAGTTTATTTCAATTATTGATGTTTTCCTTAAAGGATTTCGTCCGACAAATGTAAAATGAAGCCAAATATTATCAACATTCTGACATCTTTACTCTCAACGATGCTGTTAGATTCACAGTTTTGCTGATGATGATGTCATATTTAGAGTAACTTATATTTCAGCAGAGAATCAAATTAGAATCTGGATCCAAAATCCAACAGCTGTTCCCATAAATCCAGCAGAAAAAAAGACATTAAAGAAAATATGAAGCGCAGAGTTTATTAAACTACACCTTTGAAATTTAAGAGATTTATTAATAACAAACCTTGTAGTTATTTGTAATAAGATTTAGAGCAAAACTGTTTTCAGGAACGAGGCCTTTCCGGAACCGAACCTCTGAAGTTCTCCCAGCAGCTCCAGAACAGAAACGTCACATTTGACCCAAAGTTCCGGATTTTCACCAACAACCCGGGCAGAATGAAGAACCACTGACCTGCTGCTCCGCCGCGTCCCGCAGAACCGAACAGAACACTGCTGACACACCTGGACCCCCTCACCTTAACGAGCTCTCAGCGGCAGAGGGAGGAGGGGGCGGGGTCACGTGACCAGCCGCTCCTCCGGGAGACCAACCAATCGCTTTGAAGATGAGATGGTGACGCAATGAGGCGGCGCTTCAAAGCTGCTTTGATCATTTTCCTTCATGTCCATCGCTGTCATGTTTTTGTGTTTTGGATGCGATTATTCAGTTCAGTTTTTAAAAGTTATTTTCTAAAAAATAAATAAATAATAATCAAAGTTTTTAGTATTTTTAAATGTAAGGGACAAAACTGAGTTCCAAAAGTTGATTTTAAACCAAAGGACAGCAATTACGATCATAAGTGTATATTTTGTTCTAACAGTCAAAATAATGATGAGAAATAAAATTAAAAAAGAAACAATGTAGTTTGAGATTTTCCCTGCTTTATCTGTCATCTTATCTTCTGTAAAAAAGAACATAAAAACAAATTCAGTGAGTTATGAACTCTGATGATTTCATTTTGTCCTGAAATAAACTTTTTAAAGTTTCTGAAGTAAATGGACCTGAGAGTCTGTCTCTGTAACTGCTGCTACATCATTTATTATTCTTTCCATCCAAACCTTAGTTGTTGTCAGAGGAACTTCAAATTATTTAATGTCTCAAAGTCTCTTTATTACTTACTGATAACCTTTTTGCTCCGTATTACTTTGATTTTAAAAACTTCTTTTCTCTTCTGTGGTGGTCGTCATGGTAACAGTCTGGAGGTAAAAACAGGTACCCTCAGTCCAACCTTTTTCTCTCTTCTTCTTGCTCTTTTGGGTGTGATTTTTTTTCCATTCGTTGTTTTATTTATGGGTCAGAGGTCAAGACGACAGACACACAGAAGTTGCATCTGCCTCATTTTATTGCTGATGAGGTGAAATAGCAGCTGAACCTTTTGCTGATGTGGTTTTAATCTGGCGCTGAGATGTCTGATCCGGGCTGATGCTGGAATTCTCCTTCTTCAGACTGTAGAACTGTTGGTCCTGTTTTTAAAACAAAGTGGAGCTTTAAGAATGTTCTTTGTCTAATGGTGGACTACGTTATGCTGCTCCTCTATGTGACTGAGTGTTTTGATTCCTGTGATTCCTGATTAAACCGACGTTTGAAATCAAATCCATCTTCTTCTTCGTCTTCTTCTTCTGTCAGTCAGCTGTCTTCCTGCAGAACATCAAACCAAAGCTGGATGTGTTTGTTCAGCAGCTGCTGGATGTTCTCTGTTCTCTGAACGTTCTACGAGTCTTCAAACACGTTCTGCAAACTCCCTCTGATGAAGATGAGCAGCTTGGAGGAAGAGGAGGATGGAGCAGAGTCCTTAAAGAGCGACCGGTCCAAAAGGTCAACCTGAGAACTTCAGACATGATTCCCAAACCCTGCACAGCTGCACTGAATTCTGGGAAACTGAGTTTGTTTTCAGAAAGGACCTTCAGAGTGTCTGTTAATGATCATCCCTTGTGTTCGCCAAATGAAAGAGCGTCTGAAGAAGACTGCAGCTGGGTCCAAAACACGCCAAAGGAAGCAGGAACGTTTGAGACCCGTCTGAGGAAAAGCCTCAAACACCAGCATGTGGAGCTGCAGCAGCTGTGATGCTCACTCCTCAGTAAGAAATGCTGCTATTGGCTGACCTGGAAGGAGCTTCATGACATCATCACATCATTTGCATATAATTTAAATGGATCCTTTCAAGGCAAACTGGTTAAACCAACATTCAGTTGAAACACAAAACCTCCTTCTAGTGACGGCAAAGCGGTCCAAAGATGCATTTTGGTTGGTTTCTTTTCAGTTTTGAAGGACAGCGTGAAGGTTATTTTTGAAATTTCACTCTGTAAGACTGGGTGGGGGGAATCACCCTGCTGACCTTAGACCTTGGGGTGGGCGTGTCCTCACCACTGTACCTGCCCCGTGAGAAAAGAAATGACAGAACTGCTTTCAAATGGACGTGTCACCTATTTCAGCAGCAGAAAAATTCAAATATCTTGGTTTGTGGCTTGACTCCTCTCTCTCTCTTAGTGCTCATATACAGTCCATTGTCCACAAAACTTCTTATCATTTAAAATTACTTTATCTATCAATCAATTGTTTTAGTTTCTCAGTCAGGAAGAAAATGATCTCACAACTGATTATCCCGACTTTTAATTATGGAGACATAATATATCAAAACACCATCTCACTGACCTCTGACCTCTGAATGTTATTTATAGCAGCTTATAGGTTTATTCTCCGTTGTCCGTTTAGAACTCTCCACTGTCTAATGTTTCAGCAACTGTCCTGGCTTCCCCCATCCTCCCGACGTCACCTTCACTGACTATTGTACATCTGTAAATGTATTAACCTCAGTTACCCAGAATATCTCAAACAATATCTAACTCCTTTTCAGTCTTCTTACATTTTACGTCATGCAGATCAAATCTTTTTTGTTGTTCCAAGAATTAAAAAAGAAATCAGAAAATATTCATTTAATTACAAGTCACCCTCTGACTGGAACAATCTTCCTCCATCCATTCACTCTTTAACCTTATTCTTTGCATTTAAAAATGCCTGTTTAGTATCTTCAACACTCATGGAACTGTTTTTGATTGAATTTGATTTCTTTTTATTTATCATTATTTTTTATTTTTATTCCCTTGAACTAACTGCTAATAGGTGCATTAAATGTCTATGTGTGTGTGTGTGTGTGTGTGTGTGTATGTGTGTGTGTGTGTAGGTGTGTATGTGTGTGTGTGGGTGTGTGTGTGTGTCTGCTTGTTGCCTTGTAAATGTTAAGTTCTTCATTGTTTTGACACGTGTAAAGTTTGCTCAACTGTATCTGTCGGTTTTTGCTTGTTTTGTTGTTTGTTGAGGACCCCCTTGAAAACGAGGTGACACATCTCTGGGGGCTCATCCTTCAAACAAATACATTTAAATTAGTCTCCAAACAGCAGAGAAGTCCACAGATCTGTCTCTATAGCTTCTAAGAAGAAGACACATCACAAGTGAATGGCCAAGGGGGGTTTGGAAAGTCGTTGAAGGTCACGAAGGTCGCCGGGTTGTCAACACTAGGAAGCTGCTCTGTCTCTGTTTGTAAAAGCAGGAGGAGGAGGAGGAGGAGTCTCTGCTCACGTGGTCAAAGTGAAAGTGAAGAGACCTGGAAGCAGAGCAGAGCAGAAGAGCTGAGCAGCAACAGAAAAACATCTGAGTCCTAAACTGCTGCTGGTCTGTGTTGATCTGCGTGTGAGACGGTTGTGTTTCTGCAGAACGACAAACTAAACAAGGATCGGATCTTTTGCAGCTTTTTGGGCTTCAGAAGGGCGTGGTTCTGCTCTGTGGTTGCTGTGAGTCCTGCTGCTGCAGGCTGTTAGGCGGGAATCCTCTGTCCTCCTGATCTGAGCTGTTCAATTCCCACTGTAACTAAAGATGAGATGTTCCGAGGAAGAGGAGGGAAACGAGCCCAAGTCCACGAAGGCTGGTGGATCCACAGATCAGCATCCAAACTTCAAAGCTGAGTCTGGATCTTTGGACGCAGAGTAAGTCCATCAGAGTCTGTGGCGTGTCTGTGAATGCATGGACACACATCAGGATTAAGAAGGAACTCCAGCTCCTTCACAACAGCTGGAACAGATCAGGCTGAACCGTGTTTTTGGATGAATGAATCATGAGGAAATCAGTTGTAGAAACAAAAGCTGTTCACCTGAGACTACAGCTGTGTCTGAATTCCCGCCATAACCCCTAACTAGTAAAGATCTATATAGTGCTACTATGCAGTGTCCTGGATTTTAAAATAATTTGAACACCAAGGTCATAAGTTCTTTTCCCTTTTTTTTTAATGGTGGATATGACGTCATCGATTTCCCAAAGTTAAAATCTGTTAGACGGGGGTTGAGGGAAGAGGGGGAGGCAGAAGGGTCCAGGAACACAGATCTTTAATAACTAAAGAGTCCAAAACTAAACAAAATACCACCGCAGCAGACAGGCAAACTCGAAATAAAAGACACAGGAACTCAGGAACATCAGACTACATCAAACTATGGAGCAGCACAGGAGGAAGGGAAAGACAGAACCTAAATACATACAGAACAGACGAGACACAGGTGGAAACAATGAGGGCAGATGGGGACCAAAAGTAAAACTCGTAAACACGACACAACGCAGGAACCTTTCAAAATAAAACAGGAAATTAACTCAAAACATGGCAGAACAAAAAGAGAACCAAAACACAAAGGCAAAAGAGACCAAAACCGTAACATAACCCCCCCCATCAAGGAACCGCTTAACGGGTCAAGCTCAGAGTCCGGAACAGGAGGGTCGGGCCAACAACCAGCTGGCAGTTTGGGCCAGGAAACTGAAACTGGCGGCTCGGGCCCTCCTGGGGGAGGCAGGCACGAGTTGGGGTGCATCTGACACCCCTTCAAGCAGGGGCAAGACGGGGTGCTGTGAGGCCCAAAAATCTAACTAATATGAACATTTTGCAATGATTATTCACGAGTCCACTGTCTTCTGAAGAAAAAAATGTTGATTGTTTATTAAAAACAATAGATTTAAATACATTTTTTTGGCAAAAACTGTTCCGACTCGATGCATTGTGGTCTATATACACCGATCTAGTGAGCATCGATGCACACTGGTTTTTCACTGAGACTTTTGGGAAATTTCTAGGGCTCTGGATTTGGGAATTGTAGATTCACACAGCACTACAAAATGGAGAACGCACCATATATGCACTATATAGTGAGTAGGGAAGGAATTAGACACAACCCAAGTCTGTTTAAAGTCAAGCTGTGTGTCATTGTTTCCCGCTTTTTCCAATACGGCCTCAATCTTCATGTTCATTGGACAATGGGATCAGGCAGGCGTCATGTTTCTGTCCTATTTCCCTCATTGGTGGGAAACACCACATCATCACCCTGAGCATCGGAGCCCCACAAAGACACGTTTGCTCTTGACTTCACAACTGAGTGCACAACAACCAACCACATCCTTAAGATGACACAACTGTGCTATCGGCACAACTTATGATAAACCTACCGGTGAAGGTAAAAATGTTACGGTGGGGGGATGAGAGGAAGCACCCAGGCGCAGAGAGGAGGGGAGGCAGGAGTTCCAGGGAAGGCGGAGCTTTAATAAACAAACCAAAGCATATCTGCTAGGGACAGTAATAGACTGAACAGACTGATCAGAAGAGCTGGCTCCATAATCGGATGTAAAATGGACACATTTGAAGCTGTGATGGAGAGGAGGACTTTAAATAAGCTCATATCCATCATGGATCATCCAGAGCATCTTCTCCATCCTGTTCTTGACGGTCAGCAGAGCTCCTTGTCCAAGAGGCTAAGACAGCTTCACTGTCACACCAACTGCTACAGGAGATCTTTCCTACCTCACTCCATTGAACTCCAGAACCTGTCATCCATTTGCAATAGACAAATTCATTTAAGGTCTGTCCATTTATCTCCAGGTCTGTCACACAGTACAACTGTTTTTCACTGATGTTTCTTTCTGACTGATTGTTCTGTTCTCTGTTGTCATCCATTGTTTGTATGTTTGTATCTTGAGCCTAACGCTGATGCTGCAACAACCCAATTTACCAAGCTGGGATCAATAAAGTATCTTTGTCTTATCTTATCTTATCTTATCTATGGCTGACATAAAGGAAATTGGAAATAATAAACTTTGAATCTTGATCCGTTTGTGTCTGCAGACGTCTCCAGGTCAATCGCAAAGTCCGTTCTTTAGCATCCAGCTGTGAGTCCATGAAGAGTGACCTGTCCAAGGATCTACCTGTGAACTTTAAACAGGAACCTTCATCTAAAGGCTCAGAGTAAGACCTTGTTTCTCCTAAACTAATGGGAGGGCCAGACACAGCAAAGTTCCAAACCTTCAAATGCTGAATACCTTAAAAACAGATTCATCTTTTTGTGTTTGCAGACGTCTTCAGGTCAAACGGAAAGTCCGTTCTTTAGAATCCAGCTGTGAGTCCATGAAGAGCGACCTGTCCAAGGATCTACCTGTGAACTTCAAACAGGAACTTTTATCTTCAGACTCACAGTAAGACTCTGTTTCTCCTAAACTAATGAGAGGTCAGTTCAGAGAAAAGATGAAGAAGAAGACCAGGACAAGATGAAGTCTTGGTTTGACCAGCGTGCTAAAATATGCTGGGTGACACAGTGCTGGTATTGCTCCCCATACCGGGCATGAATCTTCAAGTCTACTTTAGTGGTCCATTTGGTATTGTGAATAAAGGTTAAGCTTTAGTCCCAACTGCCCTTACAGCTGGAAATGGGCTGGCTAAGATTGAAACCTTTCAGGGGTAGTCAGATGGTCTGCACGAAACATCAAGGTTGTAGACCGCTCAGTGAACTGAAAGTGAGGAAGCAATCATGCACGTTTTTTCTACGGGCATGCTGCAGGCGACAGGCAATAGCGAACACTTATACAACACCTAGGGGGTGAAGTAGGTGGCATGCAGGCGAGTCGTACATATTTTACATCTCCCCAAAATCCTGTCACCTTCACTAGGAGCCCGTAAGTGATGTTCATGTGATACATGTGCAGTCTTTGCATGCAGGCTGACTATTGTGCTATAATGGACATGTGACGCTGGTTTAAGAACCTGCTAAGCGTGGGTACTTGAACATGCCTCTAGTGTTCAGTGTTAACACTGGACTGTTGCTATCCGATACAAGCACATGTACCCACCGTTGGAAGAGTCTTGTTGTGAAATGTCAAAGTGGTGTAAATCTGGTGAATCTGGCTCCAGGCTTTTTCTATCACAGCTCTACTCCGATATACGACAGACATGGTGTCATAGAATTCCAGCTGGGCATCAACTGCAGTTATTCATTTCTCCTCATTTACAAACGGTTGGCATTTCTGTGAATTTAAAAGGACACTACCCATGTGTCCCTACCAAATCCAAGTCCCTAATTGGTCAAAGTCACTCAATGGATCCAGTTAGACCAACAATCTGCCGCACCTGTAAAGCCCCCCCCAATAAGTGTGCATGTAACTAGGAATTTTGTGATAGGGACTCTTTTGTTGCTAAGCTTGATAGACATCATAGGTTTTGCAAGTTGAAAACCTATTTAGATTATTTCTCTGACATCCAGTCCTGCAGAAGTCGATTACTCTAGTACGTTCTTCCTGTCTAATAACAGTCTACATAAAGTATTTGTTGGGACAGAGGCTTTAGCACTCAACTTTCTGTTCACTGCTTTCTCTTTTATCATCAGTGTCCACACTAAGAGGCAGAGGATTGATATTCCTGAGGAGGAGCAGCCGTCCTTCTGTCCTCTGTGTCAGAACATCCTGAAAGATCACATCTCCAGCAGCTGTGGACATTGGTTCTGCAGATGTTGCATCACTTCATCCTGGGACTCAGGACTCTGTTCCTGTCCTCAGTGTGGTAAAAGACCAAGAACTGGTGAGTCATAGCAGAAGAGTCCAAAGGGGGACTGAAGATCTCATATCTGAATACTGAAATTCTGCTGGGAACCTGTGATAGAGATTTCTTTCTCTGCTGTCTTTTTTCTTCAGATGTTGGACTGAAGGAGCCATTAGATGAACATCAGATCAGTTTGAGGAGGAGATGTGAACATGCAACTGAAGAATCAGGAAAAGAAATGCCCCTGAACCGGATCTACACTGAGCTCTACATCACAGAGGGACTGAGAGAAGAGGTCCAGACCCAACATGAGGTGAGGCAGCTGGAGACCTCCTCCAAGACCAACAGGCGTCATGATGCTCCAATCAGGAACCAGGACATCCTTAAACCCTTACCTGACCAGCATGGATCCATCAGAGTGGTTCTGACCAGTGGCATTGCTGGAGCTGGAAAAAGCTTCTCGGTGCAGAAGTTCACTCTGGACTGGGCCGAGGGCTCGGAGAACCAAGACATCAGTGCTGTGGTTCCTCTTTCCTTCAGGGAGCTGAACTTGATCAGAGACCAGCAGCACAGTCTTGTCTCTCTGATCCAGCTGTTCCATCCAACGTTCCAGAAGATCCCAGCAGAGCAGCTGTCTGTCTGCAAACTTCTCTTCATCTTTGACGGTCTGGATGAAAGCAGACTTTCTCTGGACTTCAGCAACAGTCCGGCGGTGTCTGACGTCACACAGAAGTCCTCAGTCAACGTGCTGCTGATAAACCTCATCCAGGGACGTCTGCTGCCCTCAGCTCTGGTCTGGATCACGTCCAGACCTGCAGCAGCCAATCAGATCCCTGCTTCATGTGTGGACAGACTGACAGAAGTACGAGGCTTCAATGATGCTCAGAAGGAGGAGTACTTCAGGAGGAGGTTCCCAGATGAAGAGCAGTCCAGCAGAATCATCTCCCACATCAAGACCTCCAGGAGCCTTCACATCATGTGTGAGGTTCCAGTCTTCTGCTGGATCACTGCTGTGGTTCTGGAGAACATGGTGTCCACAGAGCAGGGAGCAGAGCTGCCCACCACCCTGACTGACATGTACTCCCACTTCCTGATGGTCCAGACAAAGAGGAAGCAGAAGTACCAGCCGGAACAGGAGAAGAGTCCACAGGAGCTGGCAGAGGCAGACAGGGAAGTTCTACTGAAGCTGGGGGGGGCTGGCATTTGAACATCTGGAGAAAGGAAACATCATGTTCTACCAAGAAGACCTCCAGCAGTGTGGTCTGGACGTCACAGAGGCCTCGGTGTACTCTGGAGTTTGTACTGAGATCTTCAGGAGAGAGTGTGGAATCTTCCAGAAAGCGGTCTACAGCTTTGTTCATCTGAGCGTTCAGGAGTTTCTGGCTGCAGTCTACATGTTCCACTGTTACTCCAACAAGACCAATAAACTAGAAACCTTTCTGAGGAAATATAGCTTTGATAAAAAAGAAAATTTTACATTTACCAGCAACGATGAAGATGACCAGGAGAATGACTTTACAGACAAAGATGATGATGAAGATGTAAGTGATGATGATGATAAAGACGAGAATGAAAGTGACGACAAAGATGAATCCTATGATGAAGATGGATATGACAATAGCTATGATGATGATGAAGATAGATATGACAATAACTATGATGATGATGAAGATGGAAGTGAAGATGATGATAAAGACGAGAATGAAAGTGACGACAAAGATGAATTCTATGATGAAGATGGATATGACAATAACTATGATGATGATGAAGATGGAAGTGAAGATGATGATAAAGACGGGTATGAAAGTGACGACAAAGATGAATCCTATGATGAAGATAGATATGATAATAGCTATGATGATGATGAAGATGGATATGACAATAACTATGATGATGATGAAGATGTAAGTGAGGATGATGATAAAGACGGGTATGAAAGTGACGACAAAGATGAATCCTATGATGAAGATGGATGTGGCAATAGCCATGATGATGATGAAGATAGATATGACAATAACTATGATGATGATGAAGATAGATATGACAACACCTATGATCATGACTCAGACATATGGAAAGGTGGACCTAGAGTCACAAACGAACATGGAAATGACTCAAACATCTCATCTCTGGATGAGTTTCTGAGTAGAGTCATGGAGAAGTCCCTGCAGAGCAAAACTGGACATCTGGACCTTTGTGTTCGATTCCTTCATGGCCTCTCTGTGGAGTCCAACCAGAGGCTCTTAGGAGATCTGCTGGGTCAGACGGACCAGAGTCCAGAAACCATCCAGAAAGTCACCAACAACCTCAAGAAGATGAACAGTTTCAAAGTGTCTCCTGACAGAAGCATCAACATCTTCCACTGTCTGATGGAGATGAAGGACCTCTCAGTTTATCAAGAGATTCAAAAGTTCCTAAAGTCAGAGAAGCGATCAGAGGAGGACCTCTCAGAGATCCACTGCTCCGCTCTGGCCTACATAATGCAGATGTCAGAGGAAGTTTTGAATGAGCTGGACCTGGACCAGTACAACACGTCAGACGAGGGCCGTCGGAGGCTGATCCCAGCTGTGAGGAACTGTAAAACGTTCAGGTGAGTCCAGGAGGGGGGGTTCAAATCAGAGCTGACAGAGTTCTGCTTATTTCTAAATCACACCTAGAAGTCTCAGATGTTGTGAGATAAAAAAAATCAAATGGACAGTTTTGTGATAAGAAGCAAAACTCCAGAAATGATAACACAATTACAAAATACATTTCCAGAAATCAAAAGGAAATGTAAAAACTATGAAAAGATAAGAAACAGGAAGAAGTAGGTCCTATGGAACATCACTGGTTGGATGATAATCCAACCCATCGTAATTACTTTTTCCGTTTTTTCCACTGCTCTATTTTTTTAGTGTTTCATTTTGTTTTTGAGTTATTTGTTGACGAGATTTGCACTTCAGGGCCACCGTACATACCCAGAGTATAACTGAATTATTTTGTCCATTGATGATACAGCACTACAAGAAGAACCACATCACCACTAAACAGAACTAGGCAGTTCAGCTCTTAATAGACCAGATTTAACCCACTCAGACATTCAAGTCTCTGCAGGCTGATACCATTTACCAGAAAAAACCTCCCTGAAATGTTTTTGATTTGACACCCGTGAGAAAGTTTGAGTTCAAACTCTCTTTTGACCATAGACTGTATATGAAAACTGGACTGAGTGACCCCTTCTCCCTGACGTTCCAAACAGGAAGTACTCGTTGGCTCCAAGAAGCAAAAATCCAATAGAATTTTATAGATAAATAAACTGCTGTTCCAGTCATTCTATTGGTCAGAAGAACTATTCTTGATCTGATACATTTTCTTTCTGAATAATCCTCTTTTTTCCTCCATATTTTGTCTGTTGTTCAAGTTATTAAAGTTATAAACTGATCATTCAGATGCCTCAGTAAAAGTAGGTGGAGCCTGCTGGCCCCATGTCCAACGTTTTAGGGGTGTGGCCTTTCAACAAGCTCACTCCTGATTGGTGAGAGTGGTTGCCATAGAAAATCTGATCAAAGATTTATGTAAATGTGGCAAACTGAAGGCTTTATGTACAGGAGCATGCATAACTGGACTGAAAAAAAAAAAAATCCCAGAACAGGGAGACCGTGAAAGGTGATCCACGAGGAACACTGTTTCTGTGACATTTATCTCATGTTCGTGGTGGTTTTGGATCCTCCTCACAAACCGATTGGACAAAGAAAGAGGTGCTCTGTGTATTTGTAACTCTGTGATTGGCTCAAAAACTGTCAAACATCCCATCCAGACTCTTTTTTTATTTGAAGTTTGTTTTATTTATGAATATGGGAGGAGGTGAATTCTACTTCAAATCAACAGTTTTCATTTTCTTGGAGCTATGATTGTTAGTATGTAAATATTTGCAGAGATCCAATCACAGACGACCTTTTCATCAGAACCAGATAACAGACGTTTGGATCTGTGTTGCATCTCCTCCACTGATCTCTTGTCACAGACTTTCCAACTGTGGACTCTCAGAGAGTGAATGTGAAGTGGTGGTTTCAGCTCTGAACTCCAACCCATCTCATCTGACCGAACTGGACCTGAGTAACAACCAGCTGACAGTTTCAACAGTCAAAGTTCTGTGTGCTGGACTGGAAAGTCCAAACTCCAGACTGCAGATTCTGAGGTCAGAACACTTTTGCTGATGTTGTTTTGAATTCACATTTGCAGCTAAAAAGATTTAGTCCAAACATCCATCAGTAGTTTGGTTTTTGGTAAACGCCGCTAGATGGGTTAAATTCAGGACTTTGAGTGCAGTGGTGTTCAGAAGAGGCCGAGCAGAACCACCGGACCTCATGCACTGGACCTGTGGATCGTATCTGATTCATGCACACAGGTCATCGCATCCATTTTTCTTCTACATCCAGGTTGGAGAGCTGCAATTTGTCAGAGATCAGCTGTGATGCTCTGGTCTCTGCTCTGAAATCCAACCCGTCCCACCTGACAGAACTGGACCTGAGTGGGAACAAAGACCTGTATGATTCTGGAGTGAAACACTTCTGTGGTCTCCTGGAGAGTCCAGAATGCAGACTGAAGTCTCTGAGGTCAGTCTCTAAGTAAAAGACAGTTAGTTTTTGGAACGCCATGTTAAAACCTTCAACGTTCATTTTTATTTATTTTAAAGAGTCATTCTTATCAAAAAGGGGTTTTTAACATGTTCTTCATTTTTGTGATGATGGAGGACATTTATGAAGAAAATTAAGCTCAACATTGCATCTATTGTATTTCTTTATACTTGAAAACAATCATATTTGTGATGTAGAAAATACGCTGGGCGGGGCCACAAGCTCCATACTCTGCCTCATTCTGATCATCCCTGTCAGTCAAACAGATCCATGAACGTCTTTGTTTTCCTGGTCTGCACCAAACGTCAACTCAGATGTGAATTTCTACTGAACTCCTGCTGCTCTGCAGAAACTATGTCCTAGAAGACAACACAGGTTTTTAGGTTTTGGTTAAATACGGCATCATCATAATTAAACGACCACTGGGACCGATCTGACAAACTCGTTCTTGCTTCTCACCTGGAGCCTCTAAAAATGATGAAATTAGCTTCAGTCAAGAATTGAACTCACCTCAGTATCTGAACCTGAAGAACAGGACCCGTCCTCCACCGTGCACCGTCCTTCATGTTGCTTCCTGATCTGCTGATGAGCTGCTCCTCTGACTGCAGGCTGGACGACTGCAGCTTGTCTAAAGCCAGCTGTGACGCTCTGGTCTCAGCTCTGAGGTCTGCTGGGAACCACCTGACAGAACTGGATTTGAGAGGGAACAGACTGCAGGACTCAAACGTTCGGCCGCTCCAGGACCTGATGAAGAGTCCGGACTGCAACCTGCGCACCCTAAGGTCAGATTCTGAGGCTCCTGCAAAGCTGCAGCGTCTCAGGTGAAGGCAGCCAGTCGGCCAATCACAGCAGCAGAGCGTCCAGCACACCTGAAGCCACTTTTGGTTGACATCTTCTCATTGCAGATGGAAGTACTGGCACTGATCGGGTCGTGTGTTCTGACAACCAAAGCTGCAGCTCGTCTGTTCAGGAGGAGCAAAGAGATGAAGCAGAGGAGGTGAAGAAGACTACGCTGGAGGAAATGGTTTATTTCTGGCCATCAAAGCAAAAAAAGAACTAGAGAAGACAAACCACAGAAGTAACTATCGATACAGAGATAGATCAGACTTAGAATAATTCTTTTTGACGTGACAGATATGGAGTTAAAAGAAAGGTTGATATTCTGTAGATCAGTGTTTTTCAACCACTGTGCCGCGGCACACTAGTGTGCCGTGGGAAATTGCCCTCATTACTGATCTAACAACATTTCCCATCTCCAAGAAATCAGTTCTTTGTTCATCCAAACAAACCCTGATAAAACACTGAGTAGTTAGGAATATAAAAGATCATAAAATTATTTTTTCTTTGTGTTTATTTGATTCTATTAAAGACATTTTGATAAGAATGAAGATACAGCGATTTAGCTGCAGCTATTCCTGTTAGCTATACCAGTGCCGCCCCTTTAACTGTCTCCACCAATCATTCTTGAAGGCTGAATCACATGTCATCAGTCTGACCAATCAGAAGTGGTTAAAGTCTTCACTTCCTTGTTTAGATTTAACTCATAAAGTCTCTCAGTTCTAACAAAAACACCAGCTAAAGCTCGTCTTTAGCGGTTTAGCTTTCCACAGAATCCGGTGTCAGACCGTGGAGCAAGAGAACAAAACCATGAAGCTCAGAGAAGCTGGTCTTTCTGCGGTCGGCGAACTTATGGCACTACATCTCCCATGATGCATTGGGTTAGAACGACTGTCTTAGCGCACAATGAGCCTCTCCTCTTAACGTCTTTAAACAAGGAACACACATCAAACAGTTTTTGAATCTTTTAACTTAACTTTTAATACAACTTTTAGAAAAAACAGCTACAACTTCCAGCTTTTTCTGCCACAATTATCATGAAAATGCCTGTGAGATTCCGGAGGGCGGGGGGGGGGGGCTGCTGTCGATCAATACAGACTGAGTTTTTTCTATTTTTTTTTTTTCCTTTTTTTTTTTTGGATGCTGGTGTGCCGCGGGATTTTTGTCAAGGCTTAAGTGTGCCGTGGCTCAAAAAAGGTTGAAAAACACTGCTGTAGATTGTCCATGTTGGCTCCAAGCTCGGTTCTCCTTTCTGCTGTCAGATGAAAAACCTTTCAGCAGAGTTTTATTTAAAGTTTTCTTCACTGTCATGTGAACGGATCTGAACTCAAAACTGGCGCTGTGCAGCGTGCACGCTCCACCTCTGTTCCAGCCGTCCTTTAGGGGGGGATTCGGCTGTCTGTGGGTGAAAATGGTCAAACTTGCACAGATGGCTAACATGAAACGTTGAGGTCCTGGACCCCTCATTGAACCCGTTTAGAGAGAAAGTTTGACGGCTCCTTGAGTGCTGTCTAACCGTTACCCTGAATTTCCACTGGTCTGTCCACGGTGTGTCTCCAGTGCGATCGTCCGTCTCATGATCATCAGTTAATTTACATCGACTCGTCTCTGGCCCCCCCCCTGGATCCTGGAGGAGTGGTCTGTCCTGTCACCCCCTCAAGCAGTTCGTCCTGCTGGAATCAGGACCCCATGCCTTTTCCTTCCTAACTGAGTCTTTGTAAAATACAGGATTTGTGTCATAAATGATGGTATGTTTTTGAATCTCTAACATCCGTCGTCCATGGTGGTCTTATCTTTGGTTTTAACGTGCGTTATCGTGTGAACACGCCACCTTAAATATGAAATTAAGTCTTATAAAGTTTTATTTTGAAAGTACAATGGGAGTTTTTATTTTGAAACCCGGACCTGTTTCTGGTTCCCCGACTTTTTACCTGAAAAATTGTAGCATAAAAGGACTGGAAATAGAACTCCTGCATAACGCTGCGTTACAGACCAGTGGAAATAAGCCTTTAGACGATCATGGTGGACGTCCTGGGGGCAGTAGTGTATCACGTGCACCTTCTGTGCGTCAGTAACAGGGCCAATACTCACACCTATTAACGACTAGAGTGCAGCATAAGGACGCCGTATGACATCATCACCTGTACATCATAAGTACGTGTAACTAGACGACAACGCCACGTTCCATTTAAGTGACGTTCCTTGTAGCGGCTGTACGAGCCTCAAGACACACCTGTGCTCCCCTTTAGATGCAGCCGCTCCTCTACGACCCTCCATGGACCTAGACAACCCAAAAACAGTCAGGTTAACCCCGTACAGGTGCTGTGACTGAGACTCTAAGACACAGATTTTCCAAAAGCTGCTCTGATGGTGAGTCTTTCATCAGTCAGAACAGGAAGTTGCACAGGAAGTCAGGTCTTCTGGTAAACGTGAGCTGCTGAGTTCAGCTGCAGGAAACAAACAGTCCTGCTCCACTCGTTCCTTGTTCTCCACGCTTCTTTAAAAAGAATTACAGCTGGACACAAAGATGCACTTTTTATTGTATTCTTATCTGAGCCCAATAAAAGTAAAACAGAGAAAGAAAGTCAAAGAAATTGTTTAGAAATGTACATTTTTTCATGTTTTTATAACTTCTTGAAGGATTCTGGTTCTTCATTTTTGTTCTGTGCTGTTAGGTTTTATGTTTTGTTCTCTGTCTTCTGTTTTGCAGGTTAGGATTAAGATGAATAAACATTCTGGAAAATTCCTGACTTTATAACGAGGTCTGCTGATTTTAGCAAACATCAGAAACAGATGAAGCTCAAATGCTGCATTTATGTTTCAGTGACATTCAAATCAAATCCACCTCCTTCTGGAAAACCTGCTCTCCTTTTAAAGAGAACATGACATCAATGATTTCAAAACATGGTGTAAAGTGGAATTTGGAGGCAAAAACAGCAGAGTTTTTGTGGCAAAGAGGCAACATGAGATGAAGGAGCATTCAAACGGTGGAAGTGGAGGTCGTGTCAAACTGGAAGCTTCAGTTTAGATCTGATCAAAGATGCAACCAAAAGATAAGATTGTAAAGAACTAAAGTTCAACAAACCAAACCAGCTGCTAAAATGAAAGGAACTAAGAGAAAGTGGATGTTTGTCGGTCCCCCACCTTTGCCAAATGGGGGGAGGGGTGTCTGGCTAAATTGCTACACCCAAGATATTCAGGACCAGGGAGAGGGCATCACACAGAAAACCCAAGGAACGATCATTTTTGTACTGCAATAATAATTCAATAGAATAAAAACATGCAGCCCCAACACGACAAAGCCAGAACTGTTAAATCCCAAATAACTACAGTAAAAAAGGTAATGAAAACAGTTAAAAACTAAAAGAAACCTCATAAAATCATTGTTAAAAAATAAAAATAAATAGTCTATGAAACACCGGGGAGACAGGTCCTGCAGCCAGCCACAGTCTTATCTTTGTCCACCCTTTGCAGGCACAGTGGGTTGTTCCTCCAAACATCCACCTGTAAAGTGAAGATAGGTCCTGCGAGTCTCTCAGTTGTTAGGGGTAGACAGGCCTGGCTACATGCTGAGTGAGAGTGCCACTGGAAGGGAAGAGGATCCTCACACACCAGCAGGAATCCTCACCTTTTTATTTTTCAGTCATCAATCAGCATCAAACATCCATCAAAGTCCTCATCTTCTGCATCTGGAATGAACAGCTGGGCTACATTTCTATCATTTCCTCATGGTCAGAGTCCGTCTGGTTGCCGTGCGGCTCCAAAGATCAGTGCAGGCAGACGCCTCAGTCCCAGCTTTAGTCCTACAGTCATAAAGTGAGGCCTAACTCTCCTGTTGCTGCCTCCCAGTAGAAGGAGGATGGACAGCTGTTCACTGTCATCTGCTGGAAGTTGCTGCTCTCAGCCTGGAGTTGATCTTCCAACAGGCAACCTCACCTTGTTTCTGCAGAAACTCAGCTGCTGCTGCGTCTTCTTGGTTTGTTTTCCAGCTTCCTCACTTGTGAACCATGGATTCATTATTTGAAATTCTCTGGCAGCTGAGGTTCAGTTAAGTTAGAAAGATCTTCACAGATTCAGACTTCCTGCCTCAATAACTTCTGATAAACGTTCAAATGAGTCAGCAAGTATCTCAGTCATTTAGTATGAACACAGATAGTGAACCACAAATGCATTTCTGAAGAAACAAGATAGTTTTTTTGCCTTTTAAGCAGATTTGTTCTCTTCAAGCTGTGAATGCAGACACGCAGACACACAGACATGCAGACATGCAGACATGCAGACACGCAGACATGCAGACATGCAGACATGCAGACACGGAGACATGCAGTGAGACGCCTGCCAAGGGACTGAACTGCAGCTGCTGGATTCCCGTGTTCCTCCATGTAGCCGATAGCTGCAGTTTAAACTGTGCTTACTATCCAATCAGAACACTTCACTCACTAAATGCAGGACTGCTTGTGGTTCCTAGAATTAGTAAAAGTACAGTTGGAGGTAGAGCGTTTAGCCACCAAGCCCCTGTTTTATGGAATAAACTCCCAGCTCATGGAAGAGAGGCAGATTCAGTTTCTACATTCAAAGTTAGACTGAAAACATTCCTCTGTGGACAGGATTATTGTCAGACTAGTTAGTATTCAGAGATTATTTAACTTAATGTTAATTGTTTAAATTAAACTTAATAACAATAACTATTTGTTTTTAGGCGTCTAGAAGTTGAAGCTGGGGTAACTGTGGTAGACTGGGGTTCTGTCTGTCATGGTGAGGCAGGAAAACAGAGTGACCCAAACGCTGAAAGCCGGAAGGAGACTCAGACTAACAGGTCAGTTTAGGAGGTTTAATTTGGCAGAAGGTGAGTAGTGGCGTTTTTCCCAGGGTCAGGAGCGTCGGCTGGCTGGAGGAGTCTTGCAGAGTGAGTCCAGGAGCGAAGCACGTGAGACCAGAGGATCTCGACCAGATGAGTACCAGAGCTGGATTCTCCTGAGGCAGAGCGAGAGCAACAATTAGTGACATAGGGCATGACAGCATACAGGAGCGTGACTTGGCCAGACTAAACACCGTTGGAGGAACAACGAACTGGCGTGGACTGACGGTCCAAGGGATCCTTATGAAGGCTGAGGCAGTAATGAGGTGAGTGAGTACATTTGGTCGCATCCAAGGCAGAGAAGGCGGGGGAGGGAGAGAGGGACTGAAAGGGCCACCATGACACTGTCCTCTTTTCTCATCTACCTCTACACTTCCTCTCTTCTCTATATGTGATCATCATTTATCATTTAGTTCTCCATGCCTCTGTTTGGTGCAGTACGATTCATGTATTGTCCCTCTTTCCTCTCCCCTCCTGGGGAGTGGGAGTGCTTCCAGACTCCAGTTGGTCCATCCGTGCTCCTGTTCCTGACTGTGTACCTCCTCTCTGCTCCTGCTCCTACACCTGGCTGTGGTTCCTGTCTCCGGCTCGACTCGCGCCCCTGACTGTCCCCAACCCCGGCTGGATGAAGCTCGTCTGCTGGACTTTAAATATGTAGATGTAGAGTTAGATAAGTTAATTCTTCTCTATGAGTTCTGGTAAATCGCCTGTCCGTCCTGGGGGAGGATCCCTCCTTCATGTGGACACCCCTGAGGTTTCTTCATTTTTTCCGGAATCCGGTTTTTTAGGAGTTTTTCCTTACCGCGAAGGGGGGTCTAAGGGCAGGGATGCCAGTATAGCTTAGTCAGTTTGTTAGTTTATTTTAGTATTTTCCTATTGATTCTTTGTATTCATGATCCTTCTGAGTTCATGTTTTACTTCAAAGCCCATCGAGACGACTGTTGTTGTGATTTTGGGCTATACAAATAAAATTGAATTGAATTGAATTGAATTCATAATCGTGTCTCAGGATCAGGAAATCAGGAAAACTTTATTGTCATTTTATCATGATAAAACGAAATTAGGCTCTCTGGTCCCAGGCCAGCCGTTTACATTCAGACATAAATAATATATATCAATAATAATGTCAGTGAGATATCAGTCTGTCACGGTGTGGTTCCTGATTAGTATTGCACAGAAGTATTTTTCAAATTGCACAGTATATTATGTTAAGTATTGCACAGCCCTGTGATATTGCACTTGGGAATTAGCTTGTTGTCCATGGGGGGGGAGGGGGGGGTGCAGTGATCAGCCAGAGTTCAGCAGTCTGACTGCTTCAGGAAAGAAACTGTTCCTCAGTCTGGTGGTCCTGTTCTTTATGCTCCTCAGCCTCCTGCCTGAGGGGAGCAGGGAGAACAGAGGGTGTGAGGGGTGAGTGGGGTCTTTCAGGATGTGGGAGGCCCGTTTCCTGCATCTGGTCGTGTAGATGTCAGTGGTGGACGGCAGGCTGCAGCCCACAGTCCTCTGTGCAGCTTTGGTCACTCGTTGCAGAGCTTTCCTCTCTGCCGCAGAGCAGCTGCCGTGCCACACTGTGATGCAGGATGTCAGGACGCTCTCCACCACACACCTGTAGAAGGAGGTCAGGACTGGGATGCCCATCCCAGCTCGCTTGAGCCTCCTCAGGAAATAAAGGCGCTGGTGTGCCTTCTTGACCAGGCAGGAGGTGTTGGTGCTCCAGGTGAGGTCGCTGGAGATGTGCACGCCCAGATACCTGAAGCTGGAAACCACTTCCACCGCGTCCCCTCCGATGTGAATGGGGGGAGGGGGGCATCTGTCCTTCCTGAAATCCACGATCATCTCCTTGGTCTTCTTCACGTTGATGCAGAGGTTGTTGTCTCTGCACCAGCTCTCCAGATGTTCCACCTCCTGCCTGTAGTCGGACTCATCGTTGTTGGAGATCCGTCCAACCACAGCTGTGTCATCCGCAAACTTCACGATCAGACAGCTGGGGTGACTCGCTGTGCAGTCGTGCGTCAGCAGGGTGAACAGGAGGGGGCTCAGCACACATCCCTGGGGGGAGCCCGTGCTGAGGGTGATCGGGGAGGAGGAGACGTTGCGGATTTTTACAGACTGCGGTCTGTCTGTCAGGAAGTCCAAGACCCAGTTGCACAGAGTGGGGTTCAGTCCAAGTGTGTGTAGTTTTTGGGTGAGGGTCTGCGGGATGATGGTGTTAAAAGCTGATGTGAAGTCCGCGAAGAGCAGTCGAACGTACGCGTTCTTGTTCCCTAGGTGGGTGAGGGTTGTGTGGACCACAGAGGAGATGGCGTCCTCTGTGGATCGGTTCGACCTGTATGCGTATTGGTGCAGGTCCTTGGTGATATCGATGGATTCTGTGATGCGCGTCATGACCAGTTTTTCGAAACATTTCTCTTTGCATTTCCAGAGTTTCCAAAACCATTTTGTTCTGCAACCATTTATCCTACAAGAGTGCTAACCACTGCACCACCACGCACATTATTATTTTACCCCAATTCATTTATACAACCATCATAGATGTGAGGCGATGTTCATATTTATTTGTGTGACACAAAAAGTGTCTTTTGCCACAAAGGCAATTAAAAACAACAAATTGCCCCCATGAGGGTAAAATTCAGCCAAGCTCTCTTTCTAAACCCAAAGATTATTTCAAAACTTGATCTCTGAATCTTCATCAGGAAACAGGATGATTGATAACAGATCTGCAAAACGGTTCAACAGGAAACTCTTCTGACTAGATATGATCATCTGACATTTGTGCTGCAGCAGCTGAGCTTCTCTGCAGTTTGACTTTTCTTTTGGTTTAAATTCTGAACCTCATGGAAAAGAGTCAGAATGAGGACGTTTTTCCACCTTTTTAACCCTTGTGCTATCCTATGACCCCCCCCCCCCCTTCCATTGATGTCCCTCCATTGACGTGTTCTCCCTACCATGACAACGGTAGATAAAGGTGGAAATATTTCATGTAATCCATTGAACCATTCATTCATTTTCTTAACCGTTTTTCAGGGTCACGCGGCTGCTGGAGCCTATCCCGGCCACTTGTGGGCGAAGGCAGGGGACAACCTGGACAGGTCTCCAGTCTGTCTCAGGGTAGAATGTCCTCAATCACACAGCCATTCACTCTCACACTCACACCTAGGAACAATTTAGAGTTGCTAATTGAAGCATGTTTTTGGACGGTGGGAGGAAGCCGGAGATCCTGGAGAGAACCCACGCATACACAGGGAGAACATGCAAACTCCACACAGAAAGGTCCCCCATTGATGTTGTTTTTCACGTCCCCCAGCCGGGACTTGAACTGGAGGCCTTCTTACTGTGAGGCAAGAGCGCTAACCACTGCTCCACCGTGCAGCCCTGGTCCATTGAACCAGTGAAGATCACGAATCATTGAAGAACAAAGGTTCAGAGCTCTGTCTAGTGGGTCTAGATGACCCAACTCCCAATGTTAACGTGTCTAGGATAGAACAAGGGTTACAATATTCTTAAAAACTTCAATGATTCTTTTTATTTTCTCAGCTTGCCATCCCATAATGAACAAATCCAGAGCAGATGAAGGCAGTTTTTCTCTGCTCCTTTTCTTTGGAAGCTGAATTCATTTGCTATAAACCACCTTTCTCTGATGTGGAGCGACGGCTCAACTCCAAGCTCCTTCCAGACTCCTGAGCTTCCTCCACCTTTCTAAGGTGACCAGAGTCTTCCTCAGAGGAAACTCTGGTTTTTAGGTTTGATCACATCTTGGTTCTACTCCTGAAGTTTCTTCTGATAACAGATATATCTTGATGGTAAAGTTCTGAGCCACAAGTGTCAGGAACTTCCAACCCTTATAGATGCTCAGCAGCAACAAACACCCAGAAAATCATCAAACTAGAGTCTTTGAGGGATGTTGTGAATAACAGGCTGTCAGAGTTTGAAAAAAAGTGAGAGCAGAAAGGCTGGGAGGGCGGGGCCAGAGCACTGGCGTGATAAGTAGAGGAGCACGGGAGGGGAGGACAGACGGAGAGGACATGGAGCGTCCAGCTCTGCTGCTGTTTGTGGGTCTCTGCAGCTCAGGTAAAACTCTGCTTCCATCCTGACTGGCTTTGACTTGTAGATCTGGGAGAAAGCAGTGGCGGCTGTTTGCAATCCTGCTGACTGCAGAAGAATCCGTGCATTGGAGTTGGAGAATGTCACACATGACGCGCTGTTCTCCTCATGAGGGGCCTCATGTTGAGGATGGGGTTGTTTTCATGGAGATCATTCTGGTCTCAGTAGGTAGGGACCCTGAGAAAATTAAGAGGAGCATCAATTGAAAACGGCTGCAGGTAAATTCTGCTTGATGGCACCAAAGTTTGAATAGAGATGAAGATTTAAATGACGATTTTCAATCGTTTTTCGGGCAGATACTCGTAGCAGTGTTTACAGCTTACCCTAGGGCGGTTCAGTCAATTAACTCACCTGCTCAGCGTCCTATTTAAGCCAGGTGCGTAGGCGTTCATTCTCTTTCTTACCTTCAGTGCTCATTCTTCGCCGTTCCCCGTGCTCGCGGATCCGGCGGATCTCCTTTTCTTCGACGTCTTGCTGTATTCCCCCCGTCCTTTGGATGGATGATCCCCGTTCATCATGTGGGCTTTCTGTTTTCGCCGCGTCTGCTCCTTGTTTGCGGCACTCGCCGGGCGGCTAGCGGCAATTGCCGGGCGGCTAAAGGCGCCCAGCGCGTTCGTTTCGCCGCGGTCGCGTGCATCTGCAGGGGGTGCGCTTTCCGCGGTGTTCGGGTTGTCCGTGGGCTCGGATCTGGAGCTGTCCGGGTCTATCGTCTGCCGTGGTCAGCCGGACTTCTGCGGTGAGCGCGTGCGGTTCTTTCCTGTGTCGTTTTTTCTGGGCTGAGTCTTGTTTTGTTTACTTCCGTGTAGGGTGACGTCGCGCCCCTAAGGACCCTGGGAATTGTAGTTTTTGTGGCTCGTGGTCTGTTCCATGTCCGCTCTGATTCATTTTCTGCTGTTATTCTGCGTCGTCCGATTATTGTTTCAGGGGTTGTGGGGTCTTTTCTGTGGTTGTGAAGGCTGGCGGTCCTCGTCTGGCCTGGTTTCTCATGCTGGCTGAATTATTTGTGGTTTTTGCATTTTCTTTGTTGCTGTTTTGTTCTTTGTTCTTGGTGCTGAAGGTGACTCTTGGCTATCTTTAATTAGGTGCTGTCTTTATTATTATGGTGCTTCTTCTGTTTATTTTCTTCGTTGTTGTAGCTGCTGGTTAGTCTGAATGTGAATTGGTCTCTCTTGGACCTGTCTCTCCTCTGTGGCCAAATTCCTTATGCTTGGTCTCTTTTATGCAGCGTCTTTGGCTCATTTTAATCACTCGTTCGTTGCCGCCGCACGTTCTGCATCTGGTTCTGCTTCGCCTGTTTTTCCCCGCTCTGTGTACCCCAGTGGGTCCTGCCCTGGCTCGGGGACTTGCGTCGGCCGCCTTTGTGAGTGTGTCAGTCTTGTCGCTGCTTTTTTTTTCTCGGCTGGACGGTTAATTTGTTATTCTCTCTCTGGTTTGTTCTGGAGGTTGTGGGGGCTGTGTGATGGTTTCTTCCGGGGCATCGTTTTCAAAGCCACCACTGAGGGTGGCCCCTACGAAGTGTTCAGGTTCACGTGACGTAATCTGGACCAGTTGACGCCTCCCAGTTCGTCTTTCTGGGCATCAGTGGCCTAGTTCCTCATGCGCCTTCAGGATTAGTATATATTTTCTTCAGCTGCCCATGCTGTCTCCACGATTTTTCCTCCGAGCGCGATATAAGGCTGAGGATGTCTTATCGCTGATGTTCTCCCTGTTCTGCCTCTATGCCTCTATGCCTCTCGGCGTCTCTTGGCATTCAGTTGGCGCTCGACACGTTTGTCGGTTTACCTTCAGCTGCCGTGGCAGTCCTCATACTTTCAACTTTCTTAGCGGAAGCTCTGTCATGTATATTTGTAGGCGATGGGTCCCCTTTCATTTTGCGAGTTATTGATGGTTTCTCGGTGGCCGAATTTCCTCTGTATCCCTGTTATTTTGGATCTCTGTGGGGGGGGGGATTTATTTTCAGATCTGGGTTCCACGTTGTCTATACTGTATGGTCCTCCACCCTTCCGGATTTATTTTATTCAATGGATCGGATGGTTCATTGCTGCTTGTCTCTCCCCATTATGTCATCTTTGGCTTTTGTGCAGCGTGTTGTTTATTCATTGTTTGGTTTGAATATGATTTGTCGATGATTGGGCCACCTGACATTTGCTGTGGCTCTGGTCCTATGGTCATCCGTTCATCTTGTGTTCTTGTTCTGGGTAGTTCCGTCCTGGGCCCTGTGTTCCTGTTCTGGATTTCGTGTCTTGCGTTTGTTCCTTCCCTCTCTATGCTTGACATAGTTATGTTATGATGACTGTCGTGTGTTCAGGCTCCCTCCACTTGTTTTTCTGGGGCTGTGCCTTCTGGTTTGGGGGAAAGGATTTAAGAGTGGTTTGTGTTTGTCCGGCCGCCAGAATCTACAGCTCTGATGATTTATAAGGTGTCGTCCAGTTATTTCATCCTTGGAGATTATATTAAGGCTGTTTTAATAGTGAATGATAGTATTGTGTCATCGGTTGACTTGGTTAATGTTTAAATACCACCTTGAGCAATTTCTACCCTGACCGTAGGAGTATATCACTTGTGCTCTCAAGCTTGGTTTAAGAGTTAAATCTTGTGTTCACAAGTCAGTCTTCTATCTGCCTTGCTTAAGCAGATGACAGTCTGCTAGATGCTTCCCCATTAGTGGCTTGTTATACTCCGCCTCTAAATGCTTAAGGTTCAGTCTAGAAAAAGAATTCTATCAAAACCTATGGTCCCTCATGGCTCTTAAGTTCTCTTTTTCAGTATCCAGACGCCCTTGGCTAATTACAATTTCAGTAGTCTGTACTTTGTTGTCCATCAATTTGAGAAACACTAATATCAAGTACAAAGCATCAAATCCAGCCAAGCTGTAATCCTTTGCTACGTGGGATGTTGACCTTCCTCATCTACAATCTCCTTGGCTGCTCTTCCTATCACCTACTCCTCGATGGCCTCCTGAAGGTGCGTCCCTCTGAAACTGTCAAAGGTAACTTTTCTTATCTTTGGAATATATAAAAAATTTGGTGTTAAGACTTTGTGCAGGTTATATAGTTCACTATCATTTCACTGTTGGAATTTATAATTATGATGGTTTCTAGGGTGCGATAAATCCACAATGGGTCTTTACCTTAACTATCTACTAAATTTCACTTCTCAGATTTGTTCTTTAAAAGCACTGTTATTTCATTTATCTCAAGCATTTTGAATCTGATCGGTATCTGGGATTTTTATATATTCTTGTCAAGACTAATACTGCTTTGTTTTATCTATGCACCACATCCTGAGCTTGCACACCCCTACGCCCCGATCAGCTTCTCCGTTTCCAGGAAGTGATGTCTCCCCTGCATTCCTTGATCTGGTGCTGCACCGATGACTGCTCGACGCACCTATTGCTGCACTGAAAGTGACGGGGCGGTGGACCTCCTCTGCATTCCAATGACACTTCTGACTGAATTAATCAATCAATGTCAACAGCAGAATGAATGTAAATTCTTCGATTATAGATGTTACAGCAAAAAAAATTATAGCCAGGTGGAAGCCTCAAAATTTAGGATGTTCTAAGCTGTATCATTGTATGCGCTGGAGCTGGGTTCTTAAGCCAATTTTGTAGTATGCAATGAAGCATGGTAATTATGGGCGTTGACGCTAGTACTTATGGGCGTTGAACTCGTCTTACTATTGGATGAGCTCTCAGTTAAATGATGTTCCTTGAGCGCTTATAGTTGTTATGCCAAATGGAGAAAATTATGGCTATTAGGCTCGTTCGTTGTACTGTCATTGGGAGCTTCAAAATAATGGATGGATTTAAGCTCGTGTACATCTAGTTGCCTCAATGGAAGAAGTTATGGCCATAAAGCTTGTTCTTCGCTTAATAGAAGTTCGAATAATGGCTGTTCAGCTTGTCTTACTGCGCCATCGGAAGCTTTGGTTTGGATGTTAAGTTAGTGTATCATACGGGTTGTTTGGCGGTTTAAATTATAGTTCTGCACGGCGTTTTGTTTTGGGGAAGTGAGCTACGTTCTAAGATCAGGTATGAGTAATTTATGTTGGCTCCCCTTCATTCTTCCCTCTCTCTTCAGATAGTATGCTCCCCTGGTGAACGGGAGCGGCCCAACGGTCAATGTACCGGGTAAACACATAGCAGATACATTAGATAGTATGTTCCCTTCGTAGAGTGGTTCTCGAAGGGAGCGGCCAACGGTCAATGTACCGGGTAAACACATAGCAGATACACTAGATAGAATGTTCCCTTCGTAGAGTGGTTCTCGAAGGGAGCGGCCAACGGTCAATGTACCGGGTAAACACATAGCAGATACACTAGATAGTATGTTCCCTTCGTAGAGTGGTTCTCGAAGGGAGCGGCCCAACGGTCAATGGTACCGGGTAAACACATAGCAGTCATACTGGAAAATGAAATGAAATGAAGTGAAAATGGAATGCCGCCGAAAACACACCTCATCTTATTTACACACTGATTATACATTCACATTCACATTTTCTTCTTCTTCTTCTGGATGATCTTGGTGTTGGGGGTTTTGTTACCCAAAAAGTTTTATGGAAATCTCTCATGGAATTTAACGGAGCCTTATGCCAAACCAAAAGTTGTGAATGCCAACTAAAGTATGTGGAAAATGTCAAATAAATATTTTTTACTGCAAGAGTTGTCTGACTGAAAAAAGGTTTTCTTCCATAAATCATATGGGACGGCTGTGGTGCAGTGGTAGAGCGGTAGACCTCCCACTGGAGAACTGCAGGTTCGGTTCTTGCCTTGTCCAGACATGTGTGGAAGAGTCTTTGGAGTTTGGACACTGCTTGTGGTTACGACGCTGAAGTTGGCTTCTGATTCACAGCTTCTGATTCGTGAGGCACTAAAGGAACATTCTGCTGCATTTTTCACACTAAGATCACCTAAAACCAGGTCCTGATCAAAAACCACTGGACCTGGACTGCTCTAACCTGGATTAAATTATGAATTAGATACTAAAGAACACATTAAACACAGTTTCTGATTTGTGAAAATGTGAAATAGAAGGATTTTGATCACATTTTACGCACTGAGTCCACCTCAGAACAGGTCCTGATCAAAAACTGCTGTGTGAAATAGAATCATTTTATCACATTTGATATAATTTAAGGATAATAGGGACAAAGGAAGGAACAACTTCAAGCAAAACACCAAAACAGGAACTTTAAAGTAAATCAGGAAACAAACCAAGAAAAAATGGAACAAAAACCTCAAACTGAAGTCAGGGGCTCATGCTAACCCTGACCATAACTATGTGTCCAATCTGACATCTGTTTCCCAGTTTCTTTTGGATGTTGATGTCTGAGATTGTGATGTGGCCTCGTCCAGCCTTCTTGGATTCCTGTAGTCCATCGTCAAAGTGCCAGCTTTAGTCTGTGCCACGTCTGTGGAACGCAACAAAGTGATTTTGTGAACCCAGGTGATATGTTATGGCCACTGGGTCGTACCTGTGGAAACAAATACAATAGTACAATCCAGTATAAAAATACAAATAGAAAAATGTTAAGGAATTAAAAAATAAATTTCCCCCAAAATTTCAGGAACAGGACCTGGTCTGAGGTGGACTCAGTGCATAAAATGTGATCAAAATCCTTCTATTTCACATTTTCACAAATCAGAAACTGTGTTTAATGTGTTCTTTAGTATCTAATTCATAATTTAATCCAGGTTAGAGCAGTCCAGGTCCAGTGGTTTTTTGATCAGGACCTGGTTTTAGGTGATCTTAGTGTGAAAAATGCAGCAGAATGTTCCTTTAGTGCCTCACGAATCAGAAGCTGTGAATCAGAAGCCAACTTCAGCGTCGTCTTGTGGTCACAGATGGGCGCCAGTGTTTGGCCGCTGAGCCGCCATCAGTGAGTGAATGTGACTGGAAAGAGCACTGGGCCTTAGAGCGAGGTAGAAAAGTGGGATGAAAATATTTACAAGTGAAACCATCCGTCCTATAAAGGCCCGTACACACCGGGACGAATATTCGCCAGCGTTTTTCGCCACGTCTTTTGTGTTCACACCCAGGCGATTTTCGCTGACGATGAGCTGACTGAACATGCAACTTCATTCCCTGACATTAGATGGCGCTTAATGTAAAGCAGAAATACTCCTGTACACAAGGTGGTTGCTTTTCACTCAGAAGAAGAGAGCCAGTATTTACGAGCTTGTCAGAATCATACAAAGAAAACAGGAATATTTCAAGCACCAGCAGCTCCGGCTCCAGTTCCAGCGATGGAGAAATTATTGTTCTGTTGATGATGAAAGACGCCGGAAAAGACGCCGATTTCGGGTACATCCCATAGTTACGAGAAGAGAAGAACATGGTGAGTTTTATCGACTGGTACAAGAGCTGAAAATGAGCGTTTTCGGGGATATTTTAGAATGTCCGCCATTATTTCTTTGCGGCAGTGCAGCCGTTACTTGGCGTCTGTCTTCTTTGCTGGTATGTGTGCTCAGAAAGGCAGTGTTGTGTTTGAGCGCCCCCAAGTTGTGTTTTACTGTAACTTCAGAAGCTCCAGACACGTGAGCAAAAGCGCCATTCTCATTGGTCGAATAGATTTCGACGCGAGGCGTCAAAAAAAAAAAACGAACCCGAGGCATTTTTTTTTTTGACGCTTTGACGCGCGGCGTTTTTTCGCGTCGGTGTGCACTCTCTCATCGGTGCCTTTTGTTTAGTCACGAGGCGAATTTCGTCGGCGAAAATCGCCGGCGAAATTCGTCCCGGTGTGTACGGGCCTTCAAGCTGCTGAATCTTATTTGGGTTACCGGGGTTGCTGGAGCCTATCCCAGCTACTGAATGGGGGGTCAGGTCACCAGTCTGTTACAGCGCCACACAACCACACATTCACACCTAATGGACAAGCTATGATCAATGAACCTATGAAGTGTGTTTCTGGACTGGGGGAGGAAACGGGAGAAAACCCACACATGCACAAGTAGAACATGCAGACACTCCCCCCTGGGATTTGAACCATTTGGGAGGTTAGAGTGCTTCCCACTACACCACCATGAAACCCCCATGTAAATCAATAAACACTGTAATTGTGGATTGAATTAAAGTGACTCAAAAGCTGTAAATGATAACTTGAAGTTTCCAGTAAAAGTGACGGCAGGATCTCTAAGAACCACTCAGCAGGAGTCCACACTCAGACTTTTCTGCCCTCTGGTGGTTCACATGCGTTTCTGCAGGAACTCTGACATCCTCATTTCATGACTCTGAGTGTGAATGTGTGTGTGTGTGTGTGTCTCCGTGTGTGTGTGAGTGTGTGTGTGTGTGTGTGTGTGTGTGGGTGTGTTGGACAGATGCTACTGTTACATTCAGGAGCCTCAGATCCATGAGGAACATATTTATATAAACCCCTATAACTATAACAATTAAATGTCACTCATCCACAAACATTCAAGTATTACAAACACGTTAGCACACATACATGTCAACACATACACAACACACTCTTGTACGCATGCATATGTCCATGCATACTAGGTATATGACCTTTGTTTGCAATGTACACACTACATGGTCAAATTTAAAACTTTTATTAACAACATAATTTAACAATAACTTGTATCTTTAGTCAATTGAAAACTTCAAATTAACTGCAATCCAGTTTCTCTTTTGTAAGTGCAGTCTTCTTTACAAAAGATGACATTCAAGTTCACAACAAAACAAACAAAAACAATAAAACAGACATGTTCATAGTCTCTGAACAATTAAGTGTCTTAAATTATTTGATGCAGAGAAAAATAATTCAATCAATAAATAATATTAAATGTAAATTTATGTGAAACATGAACACAGCAGCACCAATATATTAAAAGGTTTTTAGTCTGAAGAAATAGATAAAAACATTGTGCTGATTTGGTTTCTAAATGATGATTGTTTATTCATAATGTCATAAAGTGCAGCTGTTTTCCTGCATTACTGCTGTCTTCATGTTAAATGCTGACACCAACTAAACAGGCAGACAAAGAATATGGAAAATAAAGACACGTCACCAAAGTGTCTACAATAGTTCACAAAGAATGACATTTAGCATGAGCTGAGGAATCTAAAGGCAGTGATGATCCTGATCTGGACAGCTCTCCGCGTGCGCGCGTCCTTTCATTCTCTCTCACACTGGAGCCGCGTGTGACAGGAGACGAAGCGCCACCTGCAGGGACGGAGGTTCACTGTTTCAGGCTGTTAGAAACTCTGATAGTAAGATAATAAGAAACCAACAGGGTATCAGATTTTACCAAGCTCTGATCTGCTGTCACCCCCGACCCCCCTGCTACTACGCGCCCCCCCAGCATCGCATCTGGGCGCGCCCCACTATTTGAGAAGCACTGGTTTAACAGATAAATAAATATATCTATGTTTTTGTGGTACCTGAGGAGATGCCCTGCTATGTTAGTCGTGCTGCCAGTGAGAGAATATGGTACACGCACACAGCACAGCTTGCAAACAGTTGTTTTTTTTTTTTTTCGACAACGCAAACGTTGTCAACATAACTCACTGGAAATCCAAAATACTTCCACACCAGCGACTTCAGTGAAAGAGGAGGGGATTGGAGTTCTGTCAGTGGGTCTCCTGCAGTTACCATGCTATCTTTGAGCGTCTGTTAGAGGAGGTTGACTCGCAGCACTTCAACACAGGTGTTTTTTTCTGCTTGACAAGTAACCGGCCGCATTATGGGGGCGTGGCCGCGTGATCGACGATTCCATTTTTTATTCGCAGTTCGAGACTGTGACTTAATTTCGATCGATTTCGATTTAAAATCGAAATCGTGACACCCCTAATGCATACATACAAATAAACCCATGTCCAACATTTATCATTCCTGCATCGTGTCGTGTTTTGCACTTGCTGAAGTAGACTTTGGTTGATTGAGTGACTGAGAGTCAGGTGTGTAGCATCCAGGAAGTTCACGCTGGGGGTTCTGGGAGATGAAGTGCTTGCAGTTCTCTGCAGACTGCTCCAGCCAGTGACCAGAGGGGGAGACAGAGTTCTGACTTCTGACAAGCAGTTTTGAGTTCAAATGCCTGAAACCTGCATTGACATAGACCAGGGGTCTCCAAATCCAGGTCTGGGGGGCTGGTGTCCTACTTCTTTTCCAGAAATCCAGCCTTATTTGCTGCTGGTTACCTGGATCAGGTGTGTTTAGCCAATAAGGAGCTTCAATGGCAGGTTGGTTGGAAAACATGTAGGACACCGGCCCTCCAGGCCTGGATATGGGGACCCCTGACATAGACTATTTGCTAGAAGTGGACACTGAAACGCGTCTTTCTGAGGGTGATGTGAACGCAGCTTTAGAGCATCTGTGACTAAGGCTTCATGAGATTCTCACCTTCATTCAGTGATAGCTGTAGATTTCAGTGTGGACACGTGACATGTTGTAGAAAGTTGACTAATCTTCTTCACGCTCCCTCTCTGGTTTCTCCACAGGACTGTGGGCTGAACACACAACAGGTCAGTGAGACAAACGCACAACAACACAATCTGCTGTAGGTTGTGCTGAAGTCCCACTGCTTCATGGCATTACTGTGTCTGTGCTCAGTAGGTGCAGAAGAATTCAGGTTGGTAGGAACAGACAGTCGCTGTGCTGGTGGACTGCAGAGGAGGATCCAGGGATCTGAGTGGAGTGATGTACAGATCATGGACATGAAGAATCTAGCCAATGTTTGCAGAAGACTGGATTGTGGTTATCTGGTGTCAGCCAGACAAACAAGAGATCATTTTAAATTAAATTGTTCAGGTGAGTTTATTAGTGTGTCTCTCTGTGACTTTAAGGAAGAAGAGAAACATGTAAAGAAGACAATAAAGCACTGAAACACTTCAGTTCCATCCAGGAAAGTCAATGGAATGAAAGTTCACACAGACCCCACATGAGAGAGACCATCATCTGATCAATGTCTGATCTGCTCTTCATCTCTTTCCAGACTCTGTCAGGCTGGAGAACGGATCCAGTCGGTGTTCAGGCAGGCTGGAGGTGAAGTCCAACAACTCGTGGTCCTCCGTGTGTGAAGATGACTTTGACCTGCTGGATGCAGAGGTGGTCTGTAGGGAGCTGGGCTGTGGGGCTCCTTCAGTCCTCCAGGGGGCGCTCTATGGAGAAGCAGAAGCTCCCATATTGAGCAGAGAGTTTCTCTGTGAAGGTCATGAGTCTGTTCTTCTGGACTGTGGAAGCTCATGGAGGAAAACAAAAGCCTGTCCACCTGACAAAGCTGTTGGACTCACCTGCTCAGGTACAGCTGCCAGTTAGTGAATGTAGGCGTGTTTCTGTAACATGTTCAATCTCACTGGGAGCTGATGGATCAATAAGCACAGACGGAACTTTTAGTGACATTTACGCCACTATAGAAATGTCTAGAACACCTGTGCAGGTACATCAATCAGTAAAAGTTTGATTGAAAGTCATCTCAAGCTCTGTTTGCACCAGGCATGTGACCCATATTCACTCACTGGTCATTACCAAATCCAAGTCTCTGATTGGTCAAAGTTTGAGCTGGTTTCAACGTGAGTTCAAAGGTCGCGTGTTTTGTTCATGGAGCCTAAAAACGGTCATAGAAACTTGCATAGCTAAGCATGAATGTGAGAGTTTGGAACCAGAAGCCCTAAATGCACGTTTCCATTGACTTTTCATTGGAAGTGGCTGCTTAAACGCGTTACTGAGGCCGATGTGAACTGAGCTTTAGGGAAGTGGACGGGTGGAGGGAAGCTCCTCCCACTTTGACAAAGCAGCAGTTTTTGCACTTCCTTGTGTGCTAGCAAGACAGCATTTGCTACAGATTGAAGGTCAGATCTTGACCTGGTTTTGTTTCCATGTTTCTCAAACAATCTTTGATTTCTTGGGTTCTTTCAGATCCTGATACTATGAGACTGATGGGATCGAGTCGTTGTTCTGGTGAACTCCAGGTGAAAAGTGGAAGAGAATGGAGAGCTGTTGATGCCCGGGGATTTAAAAGAACAGAGACATTAGCATCTGTGTGCAAGAACCTGAAGTGTGGATCCCACATTTCATCGAAAATTAAACAACATTCAAGTGAAAAGACAGTTTTTGGTCTTATTTCTACCTGCTTTGATAAATTTCCACTAAATATGGAGGAATGTGTGTCTGACAGAATGAGCAGCCACACAATGGAAATCACCTGCTTAGGTAACAAACCTTCTGATGCCGACTGTATGTACGTCTCACTGTCAGTTTGTGATGCGTCATTGAGTCGATCTTAAGTCTTTTTTTTAGTAACCTGAGATGTTTGAGTCCAGAGAATTGAAATATTCCTCATTGTGAACCGTTCTAAACTTGGTCTTCTCTTCTGGATCCACAGACTCTGTCAGGCTGGAGAACGGATCCAGTCAGTGTTCAGGCAGGCTGGAGGTGAAGTCCAACAACTCGTGGTCCTCCGTGTGTGAAGATGACTTTGACCTGCTGGATGCAGAGGTGGTCTGTAGGGAGCTGGACTGTGGGGCTCCTTCAGTCCTCCAGGGGGCGCTCTATGGAGAAGCAGAAGCTCTGATATTGAGCAGAGAGTTTCTCTGTGAAGGTCATGAGTCTGTTCTTCTGGACTGTGGAAGCTCATGGAGGAAAACAAAAGCCTGTCCACCTAACAAAGCTGTTGGACTCACCTGCTCAGGTACAGCTGCCAGTTAGTGAATGTAGGCGTGTTTCTGTAACATGTTCAATCTCACTGGGAGCTGATGGATCAATAAGCACAGACGGAACTTTTTGTGACATTTATGCCACTATAGAAATGTCTAGAACACCTGTGCAGGTACATCAATCAGTAAAAGTTGGATTGAAAGTCATCTCAAGCTCTGTTTGCACCGGGCATGTGACCCATATGGCAGTTAGACTGTCCAATCAAAGAAATCTAGTTCACATCCCTTGCAAGAAGGTTTTGACCAGTACCAAGGAAACTAATCTCAAACTTGCTGCACTCAATGTCAGATCTTTATGCAACAAATCCTTTTTAATCAATAATCTTATCTCTTCTTTTAATCTTGATTTTATGTTATTAACTGAAACATGGCTTGACAAAAACACAGGAAACATAGTTCTAGTGGAATCAACTCCCCCCAACTACAAACATGAATCGGAAATAAGAGAAAATAAAAAGGGTGGAGGCGTTTCTGCACTGTTTAGAGATAATATTGCAACCCGCAGACTATCATTTGGTGTGTTTTCATCATTTGAGTATGTGTCCTTTAAGATTGAGTTAAAACAAACTCCTCCCTTACTCTGCATAGTTATGTACAAACCTCCTCAGCACAGCCAAAGTTTTATTGATGATTTCACTGAAATGCTCTCAGTTGTGTGCACAGACTTTGATGGTCTAGTCATTACAGGTGATTTTAATGTTCATGTTGATAATGTCAATGACAGAAATGCAAAAGAGCTCAATGCTGTCCTTGAAACCTTTGGTCTAATTCAGCATGTGAGTGGCCCCACCCACAGCAGAGGGCACACTCTGGACCTGCTCATCACAAGGGGGGTTATTATTTACAATGTCAGTGTGGTTGATGTCGCCCTCTCTGATCATTTCTGTGTGTTCTTTGACCTGTCTGTTGCTCCCAAACCACCGCCTGGCCCTACAGTTGTCCGAAGGAGACAAATAAATGAGAGCACTAGGGCACAGTTTGTAGAAATGATAAACCCTGAAAACGCCTCTGGTGCCAATGTTGATGAAATGCTGAATTCTGTTACTTCTAGCATCTTGAATGTTCTGGATGCCATTGCCCCTATGAAAGTTAAATTGAGAAAACATAGACAGAAAGCTCCCTGGAGGAATGATGATCTAGTCAGGGCACAGAAACAACAGTGCCGCAGAGCCGAGCGAAAGTGGCGCAAGTCAAAACTCCAGGTTCATTATGGAATATATAAGGCGGAGTTGTACGCTTACAACCAGATCTTATGCAGAACAAGGGAAAGGTACTTCTCTGAAATCATTGGAAATTGCAGCAGCAGCTCTCGTATCCTGTTTACAACAGTTAACAGATTAACTAATCCTCCAACCCAGCTACCAATAGAACTGGCTTGTACACCTAAATGTAATGAGTTTGCTGTATTTTTCAATGACAAGGTTCAGGGCATTAAAAAAGCCATCAACTCCACAACACATATAACTATCCAACGGCCACCTACTCACTCTAAGCTGACTCACTTTGTACCTGTCACTGACCAAACTGTCCAAGAGACCATCACCCGTCTGAGCTCGTCTACATGCTGCCTTGATGTGTTACCCACTAGATTTCTAAAGTCTGTCTTGAACAGTGTGTTACCATCAATTACTCAAATAGTTAACATGTCTCTTCAATCTGGAATATTTCCAGAGGCCTTAAAAACTGCAGTCATAAAACCCCTCCTGAAAAAGAGCGGTCTTGATCCCACTGTACTGAATAATTACAGACCTATCTCTAATCTGCCATTTTTAGGAAAAGTCCTTGAAAAAGTTGTCTACCAACAGCTCACTGACTTTCTCTTAATAAACAATTCATTTGATGTTTTCCAGTCAGGTTTTAGACCCCATCATAGCACAGAAACTGCTCTTATCAAGGTAACCAATGACATCCGCCTGAACACTGATGATGGAAAAGTCTCTGTCTTAATCCTGCTAGACCTGAGCGCTGCCTTTGATACTGTTGATCATGGGATCCTTTTGCACAGACTCCAAGACTGGGTTGGCATCTCTGGATCTGCCCTAAGTTGGTTCAAGACTTATCTAGAAGACAGGAAATACTTTGTTGAAATTGGTAGTTGTGTCTCAGACTACATGGGCTAGAATTGTGGTGTGCCCCAGGGATCGATCCTGGGACCCCTTCTGTTCAACCTCTACATGCTGCCACTAGGGCAGTTAATACGCAGTAATAACATTTCTTATCACAACTATGCAGATGATACTCAGATCTATGTGTCACTGACAACAGGTGAATATGGGCCAGTGGATTCACTCAACCACTGCCTCCAACAGATCAGTGCGTGGATGCAGAACAACTTTCTCCAGCTAAACTCAGACAAGACCGAAGTTATTGTTTTTGGCCCACAGAAACAAGAGAAAGTGTCAGCAGCTACCTTCATTCTCTGTCTCTTAAACCCTCAAATCAAGTCAGAAATCTAGGGGTAATCATGGACTCTGACCTGAACTTTAACAGCCATATCAAGTCAGTAACATCAGCGGCATTTTACCATCTGAAAAACATTGCCAAAATCAAAAACATAATGTCAAAGCGAGACCTGGAGATACTTATTCATGCATTTGTCTCCAGTAGGTTAGACTACTGTAACGGCCTGCTCACCGGCCTCTCCAAACAAGCTGTAAAACAGCTTCAGTGCATCCAGAATGCTGCTGCTCGAGTCCTGACCAAAACCAGGAAGTATGATCACATTAGTCCTGTGCTCAGGTCTTTGCACTGGCTCCCTGTACCTCAAAGAATAGACTTCAAAGCAGCTCTGCTTGTGTACAAGTCTCTCCATGGCCACGCACCAAAGTACATATCTGACATGTTAGTGCCATATGAACCATCTCACACTCTGAGGACCTCAGGGTCCAGCCTCCTGTTGATTCCCAGAGTCAGAACTAAACAAGGGGAATCAGCGTTTCAATATTCTGCAGCTAAAATCTGGAACAGCCTCCCTGAAGCCGTAAGACAGGCCTCTTCTGTGTTCATGTTCAAATCTAGACTGAAAACATTTCTGTTTAGCCGTGTATATGACTGAAAGGTCCTATCTGCACTTTTCTTTCCTTCCTTTCTTTTTAAATCTTTTTTTTCTTTTCTTTTAAAGTAAATTTTATGTTGATTATTTCTATGATGTATTGTGATTTTAATGCATTTTTCTGTTTTGTGAAGCACCTTGAATTACTTTGTGTACGAATTGTGCTATACAAATAAACTTGCCTTGCCTTGCCTTGCCATATTCACTCACTGGTCATTACCAAATCCAAGTCTCTGATTGGTCAAAGTTTCAGCTGGTTTCAACGTGAGTTCAAAGGTCACGTGTTTTGTTCATGGAGCCTAAAAAGGGTGATAGAAACTTGCATAGCTGAGCGTGAATGTGAGAGTTTGGAACCAGAAGCCCTAAATGCACGTTTCCATTGACTTTTCATTGGAAGTGGCTGCTTAAACGCGTTACTGAGGCCGATGTGAACGGAGCTTTAGGGAAGTGGACGGGTGGAGGGAAGCTCCTCCCACTTTGACAAAGCAGCAGTTTTTGCACTTCCTTGTGTGCTAGCAAGACAGCATTTGCGACAGATTGAAGGTCAGATCTTGACCTGGTTTTGTTTCCATGTTTCTCAAACAATCTTTGATTTCTTGTTTCTTTCAGATCCTGATAATGTGAGACTGATGGGATCGAGTCGTTGTTCTGGTGAACTCAAGGTGAAAAACGGAAGAGAATGGAGAGCTGTTGATGCCGAGATATTTGATAGAAAAGAGACATCAGCTTCTCTGTGCAAGAACCTGAAGTGTGGATCCTACGTTTCAATGACAATTAAAGAACTTCCAAGAGAAAAGCCAGTTTTCATGATTAATCATCCCTGCTTTGAAGATAATACACTAAATATGGAAGAATGTGTGTATAGAGATACAATGAACAGCCACACGAGGGAAATCACCTGCTCAGGTAACAAACCTTCTGATGCCGACTGTATGTACGTCTCACTGTCAGTTTGTGATGCGTCATTGAGTCGATCTTAAGTCGTTTTTTTAGTAACCTGAGATGTTTGAGTCCAGAGAATTGAAATATTCCTCATTATGAACCGTTCTAAACTTGGTCTTCTCTTCTGGATCCACAGACTCTGTCAGGCTGGAGAACGGATCCAGTCGGTGTTCAGGCAGGCTGGAGGTGAAGTCCAACAACTCGTGGTCCTCCGTGTGTGAAGATGACTTTGACCTGCTGGATGCAGAGGTGGTCTGTAGGGAGCTGGGCTGTGGGGCTCCTTCAGTCCTCCAGGGGGCGCTCTATGGAGAAGCAGAAGCTCCCATATTGAGCAGAGAGTTTCTCTGTGAAGGTCATGAGTCTGTTCTTCTGGACTGTGGAAGCTCATGGAGGAAAACAAAAGCCTGTCCACCTGACAAAGCTGTTGGACTCACCTGCTCAGGTACAGCTGCCAGTTAGTGAATGTAGGCGTGTTTCTGTAACATGTTCAATCTCACTGGGAGCTGATGGATCAATAAGCACAGACGGAACTTTTAGTGACATTTATGCCACTATAGAAATGTCTAGAACACCTGTGCAGGTACATCAATCAGTAAAAGTTTGATTGAAAGTCATCTCAAGCTCTGTTTGCACCGGGCATGTGACCCATATTCACTCACTGGTCATTACCAAATCCAAGCCTCTGATTGGTCAAAGTTTCAGCTGGTTGCAACGTGAGTTCCAAGGTCACGTGTTTTGTTCATGGAGCCTAAAAACGGTCATAGAAACTTGCATAGCTAAGCGTGAATGTGAGAGTTTGGAACCAGAAGCCCTAAATGCACGTTTACATTGACTTTTCATTGGAAGTGGCTGCTTAAACGCGTTACTTAGGCCGATGTGAACGGAGCTTTAGGGAAGTGGACGGGTGGAGGGAAGCTCCTCCCACTTTGACAAAGCAGCAGTTTTTGCACTTCCTTGTGTGCTAGCAAGACAGCATTTGCTACAGATTGAAGGTCAGATCTTGACCTGGTTTTGTTTCCATGTTTCTCAAACAATCTTTGATTTCTTGGTTCTTTCAGATCCTGATACTGTGAGACTGATGGGATCGAGTCGTTGTTCTGGTGAACTCCAGGTGAATAGCAGAAGAGAATGGAGAGCCCTTTCTGCCAACATATTTGAAAGAACAGAGAGAACATTAGCATCGGTGTGCAAGCAGCTGAAGTGTGGATCCCACGTTTCATCGACAACTAAACAACTTCCAAGAGAAAAGCCAGTTTTCTGGATTCGTTTTTCCTGCTTTGATAAATTTCCACTAAAAATTAAGGATTGTTTTTATTATGATACAATGAGCAGTTACACGTTGGAAATCACCTGCTCAGGTAACAAACCTTCTGATGCCGACTGTATGTACGTCTCACTGTCAGTTTGTGATGCATCATTGAGTCGATCTTAAGTCGTTTTTTTAGTAACCTGAGATGTTTGAGTCCAGAGAATTAAAATATTCCTCATTGTGAACCGTTCTAAACTTGGTCTTCTCTTCTGGATCCACAGACTCTGTCAGGCTGGAGAACGGATCCAGTCTGTGTTCAGGCAGGCTGGAGGTGAAGTCCAACAACTCGTGGTCCTCCGTGTGTGAAGATGACTTTGACCTGCTGGATGCAGAGGTGGTCTGTAGGGAGCTGGGCTGTGGGGCTCCTTCAGTCCTCCAGGGGGCGCTCTATGGAGAAGCAGAAGCTCCCATATTGAGCAGAGAGTTTCTCTGTGAAGGTCATGAGTCTTCTCTCCTGGACTGCAACCACGCCAGACTAGAGAGACGCTCCTCTTCGGACAAAGTGGTTGACCTCACCTGTTCAGGTGGAGGAGGAGCCACAGCTTTAAACTGGTGACACGTGTAATCATTTATAAATAACGTATCTGTTTGTGTCTACATGAAGGAATCATCCGCCTGGAGGGAGACGTCAGTCACTGTGCTGGAACACTGGAGATGTTTTACGGTGGAGAATGGGGACCAGTAGCTGCTTCTAACTGGAGCCGGGACTCCGCCTCTGCATTGTGCGCTCAGCTGGGTTGTGGTTCTGCTCTGTTTACTAGAAGCAAAGACAACTTCCTGAACAGATCAGTGTGGTGGATCCAGCCTCCGTGTGGCCCATCACTGGAAGACTGTAATATTATGGGTTGGGATGATCAAAGCCAATCTACTCTTGAAATATTCTGTTCAGGTAAAACCAAACACCAACGTCATTATTTTACTGATCATGTCCCAGTTTGCTGCAACACTCTGTAATTCTAGAAGTTACTGATCCAGATCAGCACCAAGTGTGTCAGGAAGATGAAAACCAGCCAGGTAGACCTTCAGAACATAGATTGACTGGGCCTAAGAACTTTATTTTGATAGTGAACAGGAAGTTGTGGGTTCAGATTCCAACAAATTCTCCTTTTTCTCATTTCGTTTAACACTATGATCACTCCAGACACCCAGGTTTTGTTAGATATGCCTTTTCTTTCTAGAAAATGAGAAACGTTTAGTCCCCGTAGGTGCACACAGGCCATTGGGAGATTAATAAAAACATTAGGATTATTCCAAGAAAAAGTTCCAATTCCTGAAGAATCAAATGTCCAATATGACTCAGCAGAAATCCTCTGTTTCAGTCCATGTCGGTTTGATGATCCGTTGGGTTGTCGTCTCGGTGGGTTTGATGGCGATGATCCTCGTCACCTGCTTCTACGCCACGGTACTGAACACACAACCTGCACGGCAAATACAGGACCTGAAGTATTTTATAGTGATGGTGAATTGTTGTCTTTTAGAAAACCAGACGGAGAACACGAGAGGAACCGAGACGTTCCTGATGGTTCTGATTCTGGAGGCTGTACAGAGGAGAGGACTGCAGTGTGAAGGAAAGAATGAACAGTCCAGGCTGCAGCTGTAAAACTCTGCATTACATTACCAATAGATTCAATAAGCATCAATATTAACATTTGACCCCAAACAATATTAAAGATGAAACTAATGAGTAAAGTAGCTCATTTAAAGAAAATGTCATTGTCATTCTTGCTCATGTAATCCTAATTTTCTACAAAGAGAATGAGGTGAGCGTTGGATGCAGATGTTGTACAAAAGCTGTGAAGTAAAAAGCGCTTTCATCCACCAGATTCATGCTTTCAAAGTTGGAGCAAATGATTTTGGAATGATACCTGCTTGATTGTTGATGAACTCACTCCAGGTTTAATGGGTCATGTTCAAAAATCCTAGAAAGAAAAAGGAGAAAAAGAAAGTCAAACAAAAAGGTGAATGATGAATACATTTGATGTTTTAAACACACTAGAAGATATTTAAGTTATAATTAAGCTAAAATGCAAGATACAGATCAACTGGTTGGAAACTAGCATCACATCCTACTTCCTCAACTACTCACTGCTTGGTGCACCATATCTGGCGTTTGCATTGACTGTATATGAGAACTGGACTGAGTGACCCCTCCTCCTCTGGTGTTGATGCCTCAATACATCATGTGGTGCCCGCTTCAAAACAGTTCAAAACAGTAACTGTTTACTGATGGTGGTGTCTTATTTGGGGAAAATGGCGGCTTCATTTCGCTGGAGGTAGTAAGATGTTTTCCATCACACTGACTCAGTCCAGTTCTCTTTTACAGTCAATGGGCATTCATCATTGTTTTGGGGTGTCTGAATCCTTGATTCCAAATACAGTGTCCTAAAAGAACCAGTGTGGACAGATACTCACTGGATTTGGTGACCCTTGGTCTATCCT